>CM023456.1:128939725-129539725 GCA_013339765.2 Haemaphysalis longicornis
TTTGATGCTCCGCCAACGCGCGCCCTTTCTACGCTCTGCCGCTGCAGGCACCAACCGTCACGGCCGCCCCACTTGTCCACAAATGAAAAAGTGCAGAAGTTTAAAGCGCGGCGAAATTTGGCATCTACGTCAGGACAACCCAAGCGAAAGGCTTCCGCACAGTGCTTTATTTTTTAACTGTCTCTTGTCGTTGAGAAATGTCATTGCGCGAAAAGTAAGGTGCGTGCTGACGAGTCTCTCAAAAAGATATATCGCTCGCGGGCTTGTCCCAGTCGCGAGACGGTCCCGGCTCTTGCGGGATTTTTTTGTTCGTTTCTTTTTTTAAACTTTTTTGTTGCCAACATGGGCGAGAGAAATGTTCTAGTTGGCGGGCTCGGCACAACGTGAGGTCGAAAACATTTACAGGCTCCTGTTCGCTTCGAGTGCCCGGAATGCAGGCGAAACAGCAACTTTTCTGCGTGGAAATGTCGAGGGTCGCAGTTCCTAGGGAAACGTTTTGACGCATCAGTGCACGGGACGCAGTAAGCTATGCGAAGTTGCAGCAATGTGCCCATATTCCTGGGGTCCTTATTATGCGTCCGTTCAAAGCTCCCGCTCAACTCCCAACTCGCCGAGACCGCGGCGCATTATGCCAATACGGGACTAGACCCTGCCCTCTGAGGCAATCCATAAGGCGTTTTGACCTTTATGGGAACATTGCAATGGGCCAGCAAGAAGGCAGATAGGCTATTTATATTGTAGTGCAGATAAGTAACAGTCGCAGAAGCGTGCCTGGTAGAATGCAATACCCAGTGTTCGTCGAGTTGGGGCATTGGTAGGAGGAGGAAGAAACTTTATTGAGGAGGCTTTCATTGCGAACTCCACACTGGAAGGAGGTGGTTCCCTGTTCACGGGAATTCATATACTGCTCTCGCCGCCTGGCCCCTGGTGACCAGCCGTAGCTGATCTCCCAGGCGGAGCTGATCAGCAAGATCCTCCATTTCTCGTTAAAGGTTAGGCTGGGGTTGGTGGGGCGAGGCTCAGGTAAGGGGGATGGTTCTTCGGGCTAAACCTACACTCTTTTATCATGTGCTGGAGAGTGCCTAGTTTTTTACAGATTGGGCAAGCTTGTTCAAATTGGTTTGGGAACATGCGGTTGAGTAGACGGGGGTGCGGAAAGGACTCTGTCTGGAGTTGCTGTTATATAGTTTGCAGTTCCTTCGTCAGTGCTGCGTGTGGTGCTGGGAGCTTCCTCCTGTCGTGCCTGTAATGAGTGGTTATTTCCCTGTAGGTATGCAATGGTTGGTTTTTTGCCTCTACTGCGGAAGTGGCCCGGTAAGTCAGTGCTTGAGCCGGCTGGTGGGCAAACAGGTTACCCTCCACCGCAGAATGGGCCGGTACCCACACTAATTCTACTGTTTCCTTCGGAGGTATTTTCTCCTTAAGCACTCGGAGGGCCAACCGGGACACGCAGCCGTACTGGAAGCGTCTGTAGGCTTGCTGGGAATCCGTGACTACCTTGGTCTTGTCCTGTAGAGTAAGGGCCAGAGATATCACCAGCTCCTCTGTCTCTTCAATGCTCTTAACTGCAGCGGATGCACACGTCAGCAGCTCTTTCATGGTTGTCGCCGTTGCTGTCGACCGGTTCGTACTGTCATTAATGGAGGCGTCCGTGAAGATAGCCCCTTCTTCTTTTTCCAGAAGCCTGTTGAGAGCACGAGCTCTTGCCTCCCGCCTGCCGCCGTGGTACGCTGGGTTCATGTTCTTGAAGATGGGCTTGGCTTTGATGGCTTGCAGCCATTCATCTGGCAACTGGTCTCTGTCCTCAGAAGGCGTCGCCTTCCAGCCGATTTTCTGCAAGATGCGTCTACCCGCTTTTGTTTGGCTCAGCCTTTGTTTCTGATTGGCGAGATGGGCCTCAATGAGCTCGTCAACCGAGTTATGCAAGCCCATTTCCAAGAGTTTGCATGTAGACGCGCTCATAGGAACTCCACTAACTTGCTTCATGGCTTTGCGGATGATGATAATACACCACCTGTGTGTCCGCTTTGTTCAGGAGGAGATAAGGTGCTACATACGTGATTCTGGTTACCACAAAGGCTTGGACGAGCCTAAGTGTGTCCCTCTCCTTGAGGCCTCGTGTTCTTGACGCCACCCGTCGGAGCATATGAAGGATCTGCTCCGACGTGGGCTTTAGTTTTGCAACGGGTATAGATGCCCTGTGTTCGGCCTGGATGACTTATCCGAAAATGTTTGTGCTGGGGCATGGGAGGATGTCTTCACCCTCTAGGCTGACTTTTATGTCCTCTTTTTGTTTCTTAGGCGCCCTTCACCGGATGATCAGCAGTGCTGATTTAGCCGGGGAGCATATAAGGCCACACGCTTTGGCGCATTTGTCCACAACATCTCTGGCTGCCTCCAGCGTGTCTTGGATTCATTCTAAAGAGCCTGCTTTCGTCGTTTAGAGCGAGATGTCATCGGCATATAGCGCATTCCTCAATCTTTAGATCGCTCCGAGCACCTTTGGCAGGCCCAGGATTGCCATGTTGAACAAAAGGGGTGACAACACGGATCTCTGGGAGGTCCCCTGGCTTCCCAGTTTCAAGGGAGGGGTTACCTCTTCCCCAACTTTGATTCTCGCCTGACGGTCAGTCCAGAAATCCCGTACATAATTGTATACCAGGTCTCTGCATCCGGTGCCCTGAAGGTTCGATAGGACGCTGGCGTGGGAGACGTATCAAATGCGCCCTTGAGGTCGAGCGCCAAAAATGGCTCGGGGCGAATGTCTCGTGGCCTGCTTCATGACCTTCTCTTTTATTTGTAGCAACACGTCCTGTGTTCTGAGGCGCTTTCGGAATGCAAACATGGTATCCGGCATCTGATTGGTGTTTTCTAGATACGTTTTCAGCCTATTTAGCACCATCCGCTCCATCACTTTACACGCACAAGACGTGACGGAAATGGGCTTGTCAATGTGGGATTGTCATCCGTGCAGGGACTTTGTCAATGTGCAGGGTCAATGTGCAGGGACTTTCCGGGCTTCGGTATGAATCGGATCTCCGCCTCCTTCTATCGCCTCGGTAGGTTGCCGCTCACCCAGGCCTTGTTATGTGCCGCAAGAGATCTTTCCTGGCTCTGTCACTCAAGTTTTTAAGTAGCCTATACGTGATAATATCTGGACCCGGGGCACTATTCTGACGGCTCTCGGCAATTGACACCTTAAGCTCGAAGTCGGTGAACGGTTTGTCCAGCGTCTCGTTGGGAGCTCCCCGATAAGATCCTGGCCGCTCTGAGTTTGGGTTTTTTAAATGCAGAGCATTTCAGTAACTCAGGATGTCACCCGCGTTGACGTCCGTAGTCCGCACCCTCCCTAATATATATAAAAAAATACTATCCGGCGCCCGGTTTCGATCCCTCGACCCTGCGGGCGGAACGCAATGTACATGGTGCTCTACCCACTGCGCCACAAAGTCGACACAGAATGGGACGCTACGAACGCGCCTTATATCGTTGACTCGTTCAAATTACTGCTGACGAGCGCTCTCTCGTCAGCAGTTGCCACAAGTGCAACAACATTAACGTAACGCAAACTACTTAACGTCGTGCGCCCCCGGAAATGCTCTGCATTTGATCGTGCCCCTCGCGAGGGGGATGTTCACTGAGTCTTCTCTCGGTCGCGGGACCCGTGGCGCCATCTGGCGGGGGCGCGGCACAACTCGCAGCACTTTGAAAAGATGCGGCGCCAGCCAGCTTTGTGTGTGCGTGCTGCACTTGTACAAATGGCGAGTGCATTGGTTTCGTTCGCTTTTTGTTTGTTTCCTGCATGACTAAGATGTCTGGCTTGCTGTCGAGTGAGCACACATATTGTTGTAGCTCGCCTGCCTTGCCTCTAAAGCCACGGCAATTCCACTGGAGAATTGTCCTGGTCTCAGCTGGCCTTTTAGTAGGACGCCCCATCTTGATTTGGGGGGAGGCTACTGGTTTTGTGACCACCCTCCAATCCCGTCTTGGCATACGGCACCCCCTTCCTTGTCTTTTGCGTCAGTAGAAGCTGATTAACGTTGGCTTGAAGCTTGTCTATCCTAGATACCTTTCAGTTCATTTGCTTCACCAGTTGTGATACCTTGTTCGCAAGCTGCGCAATGCTGGTGTTCATTCTTGCATGGGATGCACCCACCCCAGGCAGCACAGGACTGTTCGGCCTTACTCAGGCCGGTCTACTTTGGCCGGTGATTTTCTGCCCTGCCTTTCTCCGGCAACCATGTTCGGCTCGTGTCCAAATGTGGGCCTTTTGGCCGTATACAGCCGTACTCCCATCACTGTCCAACGGCCAGTGTCCGTCGGCCAGTCGACCGGCTTACGTTCATACGGCCAGATTCCAGCCGTAGGGCGCCGGCCATCCCAAAGCCACCCGTGTGCGGCCGAAGTACGGCCACCGGAGGACAGCCGAGATGCGGTCGTCGGACTCCAGCCGGACTAAAGCTGCCGGAAATTCGGCCGTGCTACGGGCATTGTAGTTCAGCCACAGTACGTTAACTGTACTGAGGCCGGTGGACGACCACTGCATGCAGCGCAAGCAGATGACTCAATCGCGCTGTCCAGCACCACAAACCCGCCATTTTGGGTCCACTGAACCCACATCAAAGTGAGCCCGCGCGCAACCACCAGCCGTCCAGCCTTCAGCGCAGCCTGGCTTAATTATCAGTGACAGTTTACACCGAAATTAATTTATTCCACAGTGCTCACAAATGGTAGTTCCTTTATTTTCTGTACCTCTTTTACTGTCGCATACAGCAAATATTCATTTCTTTGCAGAGCTGGAATAGATGTATTGTCCAGGTCCTGATATCTTCTGTGGGGCGGCTTACCTGTAATAAACAAAGAAGGATGAGGGGGGGGGGGGCGGAAGGCGCATACTTTAGTGGGTTGAATTTCACAAAGATGAAAGTGCCGCTTTTAGGCAATTTTTTTAAGACAATACTTTCATGCTCTGACTAAATAAACTATTTTTACAACAGCTGCTTCACCAGTTCTTTTAAGTGCAATGCACTTCTTAAGCGACCCTGAAACTGCGTCCACCGGCGATGTCCGCGCACGTGGAGATGGGCGCGCGCAGCCTGGCCGCTGACATAGCACATACCCACGTGGGGGATTGGCCAGGAATCTCCTCGTCTTCCTTGGCAACGGGGGGAGATGGGCGCGCGCTGCCTGGCCACTGACATGGCACATACCCACGTGGGGGATTGGCCAAGAATCGGGCGTGAGAAGGGCTAATGTACCTGCTTAAAGGAGTACTGACACGAAATTTCAAAGCTGAGATCCGCTCTAGCAATCAAGTACAACGACAACACAAATAGGTGTCTGTGAATAAATGCATCTTTCTTTCTTTGTAGTTGTGTGTGTGTGTGTGATCTCTCTTTCGCGAACATTACCGAACCGCGCAAATTCAACTCGTGCATTCGCACTTTCACATTCTTCCCCTCGGGGAAATGCGGGGAATTTTTTGTATATAAAACCGGTGCGAATGCCTTTACGAAGCGGTTCGGTACTCCACAAAACACTCAGCAGCATTCAATATAATTTACTTCACACAAAAGTATGTCAAGTATTTGCCCATTTTTCTTGCAAAAAAATTTTCTACTCGATCAACTTTTCTGATGACCTTTCACAGGGCTGATCCTAGAAGAGATCAAAGAAGTACTTTCAGTTTCAATATATTTTTATGTTGTTTTCATGAGTTACGTGCACACTCCTTAATAGTCCAAAAGAACCTAATTTTCCTCTAAAGTCGTACTACGTTAAGAAAATTCTAGACTTGTTGCGAATGACGCCCTTCTTCAGATGGCTGCAGTTGTATCCCTCTGTGTTCACGCAAGGAAAGGCGTAAGACAAGAGTTTCATATTTTCTTTCAAACAAATAACTGAGCAATTGTAGTATTCATACAGCAAACCTTGCATACTGCAACGAATAAAGCAGAAATATTCATTGGTCAAGTTTGAATGCGTAGGGATCTCAACCCGTCGGAGGCGAACTTGCGGCTCCGCAAGTTTATTTATTCATTTATTTATTTGTTCAGTTATTTATTTATTTATTTATTTATTCATTCATTTACTTATTGATACCTGCTTGCCCTTGCATGCATTACGTCAGCGAGATACATAACACCGAGCATCAAATATGAGACCAAATAACAAAATAATTCTACAAAGCGCGGTGAAAATCGTCATTATAAAGAGTGGATAAATCATACATGGAAGAGAATTACACTCCCATCTTGATCTAAAATAAAATGAATCGCGGAAGGCGTCACCTTAAAGGAAAGTTAATAATTTGCTTCAAGCTAGCGGTCCCACTTTGGGATATGTATAATGGCGCTTGAATATACTTCTCCCCTTCTATTCCAGTTTTCGAATGATAGATATTGCAAAAAAAAAAAAACTTCAACCTCAGGTTTCGTCTATGATCTTTCCCGCCTTACCATTTAAGTTTACTTTTACTTTCCCTCATCCTAAGTTGAGAGTGCCAATACCTAATACGAATCGCACTGCCCTATTCTGTATGTTTTCGAGCGTATACACCAGATCTTTGCTGTAGGGATCCCAGAAAAACACATGCGTACTCTTACGTTGAGCGCACATGAGTGAAATGCGGTTGTTCTTTTAAGTTAGGTCGATGTTCGCTGAAATTTTGTCTCGGAAAGCCAAAAACACGTGCAGCCGTAACTTTTATGTTGTGAACGTGCCTATTTCTCTAACAACTCGTTAAATAAACTCCTCGTTATTTATATTGCCCGGCCGTTCTTAAAGCAGTGTAATTTACTGTATACGCATTCAATTAGAATGAAGGTTTTCTTGTAAAGTTGACGTTATTACACTTTTTAAGATTCAACGACTTTTCTGAATCAGCACACCAGGATGTTATTAATTTGAGTCATGCTGCAGGTATTCGGAATCTCGTTCATTCGCTATAGTCCTGTACATTAAACAGTAATTCGCGAACATTTTTAACAAATACTTTAGGCCACACAAACAAAAGAGGGCCTGCAACTGAGCCTTGGGGAATTCCTGAGGTCGCGGGAACATATCCGGACGAACAACCATGGAGAGCGACCAACTGCTGTCTTAGAGAGATATACTTTGCTATCCATGGAATAACCGATTCATTCAATTTATTGCCCGCAATGTACTAACAAGAAGGTGATATGAAACACCGTCAAATGCTTTCTGCCGCACAAGAGCTACTTTAAGCTACTTTAAGCTACTTTAAGCTTATCTATTGCTAGAGCCAAATCGTGCGTGAACTCAACAAGCTGCGTTGAGCAAGAAAAACCCGACGAAATCCGTGTTTGCTAGGATGCTGCCGATTATGTTTAAGCAATTGAGTCATATCCCAAGTGTAGCTAATCTCAATTTCATACACCGCAACCTAATTAACATCTAGGCTTCGTCATTCACAAGGCTCTGTTGTTATGGCAAATTCAAAATAAAACTTTTTTCTAAATAGGCAGTCATAAAATACCATGAAGTAACATAGCGCAGGGCACGAAGTTGAGCTTCCCAATGCACGAGCTTAGCCTCTTCTACGTTTATCACAAGCAATATAGTGCGCATTGTTTTTCGCAGTATTATTGTGAGAAGAATAGCCGGAAACTTGCGCTTTTGCGCGCCCTTGCCTTTCTTGGGTGGGGAGTCCTTGACATGACGCCGGTTGAGCTCCTGCGTGGTGGCCGCTTGCTCGACACCCTTTAAGGCCACTTATTTTGGTGAACCACCGCCATCTCGGGTCGGACATCGCTGCCGGGTCGATGTCTCCAATGGTCTCCATTTCTTGAGGGGGCGAATAGCCTCGAGCTGATGCGTCGACGAAGCCGACGGGGGAGGCGTTGTAGCTGCTATGACTGGCGAGGCTTAGCTCACCCGTCGGTGTGGCACAGTCTTCTTGTGGCAATGAATGGCATTTCGATGGCCTAAACGTTTCCCTGGTAATGTCCAGTGAGTCCTTCCACCTTGCCCGCTCACCTAGAACACTCATTACTGTTTGGCAAACGTAGTTCGTTCACTTAAAACGCAGAAACACCGAGCGGATTAAAAACGTGTCTGCGCCATTCGACTCCCTAACAACTCTTTCTTCACCCAGGGAAAAAGCGGTCCTACATCGACGGTTCTTCTTCCAATTACGTCTGTGCATGAATTCTCGGCGCCCAGACGCACGCCGTCGTTTGCATAATGACGTATAACCTGATACCTTACAAAGGCCGGTGTCCTCTTGAACATCGGTTGCAGAAAATTCTGCGGCCGTTCGATTGCCGTAATTCGGCTGAGGACCGCTAACCAAATGAAAAACGCACATTCTGAGGCCGTAAGTCGGCCGTTCTCCTTTATAACACCGGCTGCCCGAAGAAAACGAATATTTTGACGCCGGACGCGCGGTTCACCGTTGAAAGAGCGGATGGGCGGCAGCTGCGCTACGGCCGGTCTCCTTTCGAGCACCATCTGCCACAAGAATACGGAGATCCTGTAGCCGATCCCTTGCCGTGCTTCGGCTGAACACCGCATCCAGAAGGAAAAACGGATGCCCTAAAGCCGTACTCCGGCCGATTTCTTTCTCAACATCGGCAGCCGAAAGGCAACTGAATATCTGGCAGCCGGGCAGCTGCCGTTGTGCGTCTGAACACGGGCGGACGGAGAAATACCAAAGCGCTGGTTGCCGAATGTTGGCCGTTCATCGTATGATCAGTGGCTGCCAGAACCTGGATGCTGGCCGGACATGCCAGAAAGCGGCCATAGACGGGCCGGTCTTCGGACACACTTTCTGTGTCGCCTGGGACGGTGGTTCGTCCTTTGTGGCCGACATCGGTGACTTGGTGTTCTGGCTGCTCTGGCTGGATGTCCCGCTTGGGTACCTTTCGCCTTGCGTTGGTGTCCGCCCTTTGGCTACAGCTCTCAGTATCGCTTTTATTTAATATGGATCGATACATTTCACTTAGATTTTCTATTTGTGCAGTTAGTTTAGCAATTTTCTCATTATGCTTGGCTACCAATAACTTCAGTGGTACGTACTAGTCAAACCCGTTTATAGCGAATTGCAATATGCACCGCGATTAGTTCGATATATCCAATAGTTCGATATAGCCGAACCCGCCTATAACGAACTTATCGTTACAAGTTCGCAATCAGCGGGAGCCCCCCTCCAACTCCTCAACTCCACCATCCCCGCATGCAAAAACGAACACTGTAAAGTAGTCGTTACTATACCCAAGATAATCCATTTATTGCAAGTATTAAAGCTACTTTCCGCCTGAACTGCCTACTTTGCAAAGAAAAAAGCGGTGATTTTTGTTTTCACTTTCGTTTTGGCGGCTTCAACTAGCATAGCATTCTCTACACGAAACATTATTACACCCGTTCGAGTCCGCGTCCTCCAAAATCTAAGAAGCATTGGCGGAGCACATTGACTGCCGAAAGCGCTTCATTATGAGCGTCGGACGGCTTTCACTCGGGACATCATCGGGAATGTGGGGGAGCTCTTCACAGTTCACCGATGCTGCTGTCTTGGTCCGACTCGCTGACTGCGCGGGTTCCGTCGTGAGTCCCGCGCGTCGGAAACAGTTACGGAAAGTGTCGGGCGTCATGTCGCTCCGTGCGAGGCGCAATGTCTAAGTCGCAACTCTTGCTCCGCGGTCGCGGCCAATCCACATCTCAATCGCCGCTCCGAGACCATGCATTTCGGCGGCAATTCTAGGCGCGCAGAGTTCGATATATCGGATGTGAACTTCGTTATAAGGAATATGTTTCGCATGTATTTCCGTAACTGAATTATTTTTGTTCGATTTATAGCATAATTCGCTGTATCCGGGTTCGTTATAGGCGGGTTTGACTGCATAGCTGCTGGTGCAAGCGGAAGGCCCATGGGAATCGCTTGCTGCGAGTCGTGAGCTTGCCCCGAATTGTTCGGCTACAACAGCTCGACTAGCGGTTTCCCGTGAGTTCTCGCAAGAAAGACGGGGTCCATCGTCACAAGTCACCGAATTACCGGCCTATGGCTTTCTCCGTGCATCTGCGAGTCTGAGCTACCCAGCGCCGCCAGCCTTAGTCACCGGCAAGCTGCAACTAATGGATTGCCAAAAAAGTTTTTCCTCCCACTCCACCTCTTCGTGCAGACGCCAGCCTCTCTCGTCGGCGAGCTGCGTTCGACTTGTGCATATCCGGAGAAGTTAGCATCTTCGGGAAACCGGCCATCATCATCGTTGAAATGCAGCCTGGTGGTGGGACAGCGAAACCGACGGAGAGTGCACCACCTCACCCAAGATGGCGAAGAGCACGTTCCGTTCACCGCGACGTGCGACACGAACTACCGCCAGGAGTGGTTCTTGTCCCTACCACAACACGAGAAGAACAAAACCGGTACCCCGATCAACTCGTTCGCCCCGGTCTCCGAGGTTAAGGAACCAGCCTCTCTTGAGGAACGGGCAGCGTCTCATCTCAGCCCAATGAGGCTGATAGCAAGGACTCGCCGACGGAAACGTCCAACCACGTGAAGTCAAGCGCCCAATGGGGACAAAAAACTGAAGAACACCTGTCGCGGACGAGCAGTGTTCAGGGACAGTTGTCGAAAAGGTGGAAAAGGGGTCAAGGACAGGGAAGAAAATACGGAGTAATTAAAAAAAGTTATTTTGCCGAGCATCGCATATGGCATCCCTTCGCTCTCCCCAAAGCCAACTTTTGCGGGTTAGCCGCTCTAAAAGATCGCCTAATACTCACGTGCCGTCACTTCAAGAAGTCACATGGTAAGGACGAGGCTACTTCTTGCACCCCCTGACAGGTCGGCGAGTTAGCGGAGCGGCCACCCACTTGCCTGCCGCTCCGTAGACCCAGGTTCACATCCTATACGAACACAAATGAATTAGGTGCGGAACCCATTTTGCGCTGGGGCTGTTGGCATCTCCAGTCACCGTCGTCGTAATCGACGTCTCTTGCAGTGTCGGTTCTGAAGCACAGGGAAACTCGTTTACGCCTCGTGTTAGAACGTAAAGCGTGCTAAAAAACACTGGGACACCCGTTTACCCCTCGGGCTCAAACGCTTCGTGCTTCAAAGACGCGAGAATACACAGCAAAGCTGTATAGCTCCATCCCCCAACGGTTTCATCTCCGTTGGCAAAAACGCTAAGGCGCCAAGAGGCACTTATGCACTGCATACTTCGTCCCTCCCCAGGTTTCACGTTAGTGGAGATTGCCCCGGATTTTTTTTTTATTGCGCACAGCAATATTTCCTGAGTAACCCACAGGACCCAACCGCGTAATGCCCTGTATTCGCACAAAAACTTGTAATTGACTGAGTTAACACATTTGATCGTTATTATAGCGTCAATGAAGACAGTGTGAGAATGCAATTTAAAAAATCAAGAAATAGGTATGTACAAGAATGAAAACATAAAAGTGAAATGGCAAGATCAAAAGCGTGCATATGATACATCTCCGCAAAAAAAATCACCGAAAAGAACGACGGAAACACGAACAAGAAATGCTGAAAACTGACCGACAGTGAAGCGCCGTGCATTTGCACCGAAAATGCATAATTGGCGGTGTAACGTTTAATCCGCATAGTAGCACAAGTGGATAAATTTCCCCAAACAGCAATAACGAAACGAAAAGTAAAAAAGTAAAGAAAAAAACCCGCCCGCATCTTCCGACTGGGGGAAGTCGAGTAAATGCGTCGCAGAGTGGTGGGGGTATCGCGTGAATGTTTGGTAATTGGGTATGGTTTGGGAATGCGTAATTGTTATTTCGTCTTTATTATTCTTATTTATTGAATGAAGGAGAAGCGAAGGCAAGGAGTGTAAAGTTAAAGTCTGTCTTTATTGCTTGGTGCCGTCAAGCAAAGCGTCAAGTCAAGCGAAAGCCAAGCAAAGACGCCCTTGACTTAATTCCGAACGCGCGCTCCGCCGCTTATATACACACCGCCCGCGTTCGAGGGAGAGGAGTACGGGGGAGAGACGCGCATGCGCGCACTTCCGTACACAAGCGCGCGAACTTTCCACGCACCCACCACGCTGTTATCACGTGTACACGCCCTGCCGCCGTTACTGTTGAGCGCGACGCAGCGCACGGGTAGCTACGACGCATGCGCGCACAGACGCGCTCCCCCCGCACCGCCGCAGCTGTTGTTGAGAGCGACGGAGCGCATAGGGTACACGCGCTCCTCCCGCACCGCCGCACCTGTTGTTGAGAGCGAGGAGGGTACGGGGGAGAGACGCGCACCTGCGCCTCGACGCGACGCGCATGCGCAGTGAGCGTGTGGACGGCGCCGACAACATCGACGAGTGACATCGCGAGTCTAAGAAATGTTCCGCATTTAAAACTAGATAAATTTGGCGGATGATTACACCTTTCAAGAATGTGAACATGAAAGCCGACACATTTCAACGCGAAGTTGGACATTTGTTGGTCGGCTGTTTTTCTTTGCGTTGAACTTCGCAGCCGCGCCCGTCACCACTTGACCAACCCCTTGGGCAGCATCCTCCAAAGCCCGCTTTCGTCGCACCCGCCGTGGTGGCTCAGTGGCGAAGGCGTTGTGCTGCTGAGCACGACGACGCGGGTTCGATTCCTGGCCGCGGCGGCCGCTTCTCTGATGGAGGCGAAAAGCGAAAATGCCCGTGTGTACGAGATTTCGGCGCACGTTAAAGGTTCCCTGGTAGTCAAAGTTAATCCGGAAACCTCCACTACGGCGCGCCTCATCGCTTGTGAAGTGTCGGCGGGTCAAATACCCCAATCAATGAGAATCAATCAATCATTTCGGTCGCTAGCCACCGCCATTGCCCGGCGCGCGCTGCGTCGCCCCTCCCGGACTTCTGTGTCTCTCTCCTGGTGCGCGATGCTGGGCGTGCGCTCCCCGGCTCGAGTAGCTTCAACTTTTGTTGAACCGCCTATTTTCTGTCGCTGACCCCGTACGTGCTTGAAAGATACCAATTTAACAGGTTCACCTTCAAAACTATTAAAGTGAACTAACGAAAACAAAAATATGCATCTTGTACACATCACCCATAAAATGAAGACAAAAAGAAGCTCCAAAGGAACGATAAAAAGACGACTGAAAATGTCGCGCAAGCACCAACCGTGCACTACTCCTTTCATTTACAGCTTATTGCTAATCTAAAAACTGTGAGTGCACATGATTGACGAAAAAAAGAAAAGCAGAACTAAAGAAATTGTGTGTTAGTTAATAGGCTTGTACTACCTTTAGGTTGCATCTCCTGTTTAGATTGGTTGCAATGGTTGCGACGCCATCCCTCGTGGTACAGAATTATTACAGTTTCCGAGATATCTCTTCTGGGGATCAAGAATCCTACTCCAAGTACTTTCCTGTCTTCATGACATCTGTAGCAAACAATTTGCTCACTATTCAGCGCCTCAAAGCACTGACCTCAAAGCACTGACGCCTGATAGCGCCCTCAGTAGCACAGCTAAGCTACCCTGGATCGTCAGAGTACTAGTTAAACATGGCGGCTTCAAGTTCCAGTGGCAGGCTGACCGGACCCAATGATTGTTAGTACCCTCTGCTGTATGGATGACCTGAACGCTACCGTGGTCGGCATTCCTGCACCTACTTGGGCTGAGGGCCGCAAGTTTTCGGTTCATGGGAAAACTATATATACATTTCTCTATGCATGTTTAGTTCGTGTGCGTTTTTTAAATGGCGCCCCTACTCCCCCTGTTGCATTGGCCAAATCGACCAAGAACCACCCTCCGTCGTGCAGTGGTAGTGTGGTGAACGAGCGGCTTGCAGGGAAGCTGCCTTAGTTTCTACGATGCAGAGCCAAGAGCAAAACTTAACTTGTTTTTTGCATGGCGAGTAGAGAACCGCGGCGAAAACAGCACTCTGGCGGGCTTACAACGTGCCATCTCGAACGGGCCGAGTAACGCTGTTCTCAAGGTTCCATAACGCACTGCCTGACTAGCGGAGAGTCGAGCATTTGTAACAAGAAATGCCAACGATCAGTAACTATTGAGCGTATTGAGCACGGCACCAAAAAGTACAAACGTTCACCCTCCACATGTCCCGTGATAGAAGGCCAGTGCACGCTGTGCCGGAGAGAGGGCGGGAACGGGGAGTCCACCATACTTTCTCTGTTGGTAACGGGATCCTGCGGGTCTTCGCAACCTCCGCGGGCGTGAATCATCACCTACAGGTCCCGCGCGCGATGGACATACTCCGACGTGTCGAAACTTGTTCGATGCGCGGAATGAGCTGGCTTCACTGCCACACGCGGAAATTCCTCGCAGTGCACCGAACTTGTATCAAGCACGCACAGGGTAACGGCGGAGCACTTCCAGCTGAATGGTAACGCCCTGCACTGGGGCACCGGGTTGTATGCAGGCGAGCTCCTAGTTGGGCTCAGTAATATCGCCAGTGTACTTCCTTTTGTTCTTCTCATAAAATCACTTCTCCTTCTATACACACATACGTACAGGCGCGGCCACTGTTAGCGGTAACACGGAGCGAGTGGCCGCTCTCGGCGGAGCGCCATGACGGGCGCCGTGCGTCGGCGCGTGAAACCCTACAATCAATTGATTGATTGATTGTAGGGTTGTATGCAGCAACACAGGCGATGAGGCGCGCCGTAGTAGAGGGCTTCGGATTAATTTTGACCACCTGGGGATCTTCAACGTGCACCGAAATCTCGTACACACGGGCGTTTTTGCTTTACGCCTCCATCAGAAAAGCGGCCGCCCCGGTCGGGAGTCGAACCCGCGACCTCGTGCTCAGCAGCGCAACGCCTTAGCCACAGAGCCACCGCGGCGGGTCCCTACAATCAATCAATCACATGCACACATACGTAAATGCACACGTACGTACATACATACATACATACATACATACATACATACATACATACATACATACATACATACCTACATACATACATACATACATACATACATACCAGACACATGCACGCATACATCCATACGTAAATGCATGCATACGTACATGCACACATACATACATAGAAAACGCCCCGCGTGTACGAGATTTCGGCGCACGTTAAAGATCCCCAGGGGGTCAAAATTAATCCGGAGCCCTCCACTACGGCGCGCCTCTTCGCCTGCGTGGCGTCGGCACGTGAAACCGTACAATCAATCACATGCATACATACGTAAATGCACACATACCTACATGCACACATACGTACATACCTACATACATGCATGCATGCATACATACATACATACATACCATACATACATACTACATACATACATACATACATACATACATACATACAGACATACATACATACATACATACATACATACTACATACATACATACAACAGACATACCTACATACATGCATGCATGCATACATACATACATACATACATACATACATACATACAGATGTCAAGAATGGTCAGGCTGTAAAAACAACAAAGCCATAAAGACCGTGGAGTAATAGCGTGAGTACCAGTCAGACTCTTGTAACAAAGTAACAAAGTTTTCTTACAGTTCTGCCGAAGTGTGGGTTTCGTAAGAGGGAGGTATTAACAAAAGAGATACATCACGGCCTGTAGCGTGACGAGATGACGACTGGAAGGGAGGTTGCGTGGAAAGGGAACCTATTTCCCACGTGAGATTGGTGGAAGCGGAATAC
The DNA here is from genome assembly GCA_013339765.2 of Haemaphysalis longicornis. Lineage (NCBI taxonomy): Eukaryota > Metazoa > Arthropoda > Arachnida > Ixodida > Ixodidae > Haemaphysalis > Haemaphysalis longicornis. Next base: position 128,955,357 of record CM023456.1, read on the forward strand.
GAGAGAAAAAGACACACAGAGACTCACGAACACACACACTCACGCTAGCGTAATCCACACGCACAGCTTTGACGGGCCGCGGGGAACCGGAAAGCAACCTCAGTCCCAATCCGACTACGCCGCCCTTGCCAGCTAATACAGATTTAGCCACTTTGATATATGGTGGTCTTGCCACAAAAGGGCTGAGCTTACTGCAGTTGGAATACGCGCAACATGCGAGGAAGAAGTGGATTTGGGCTGGCAATGTAATGCGCTGAACTGACAAACGGTGGAACGTCAGGGAACAGGCTGGTTACCGTGACGGGGACTGCTGAAGTAGAGGTGGCCTATTAACTCGGTGGAGGGGTATGGAATGAGAAAGCTCGCAGGCAGAGAATGCTCCTGGGCACGGCAAGATACGGACGCTTCGTCCTGCAGTAGACACGAACAGGCTAGTCATGATGATAATGGTACTATCATACGATTCTGAGAAAGACATCCTGCCGGAATGACGGACGGACGGACGGATGGGTAGGTGGGTGGGTGGATGGGTGGATGGGTGGATGGATGGATGGATGGATTGGATGGATGGATGGATGGATGGATGGATGGATGGATGGATGGATGGATGGATGGATGGATGGATGGATGGATGGATGGATGGATGGACATACTGGAAAGATGTTGTTGCTCTACGCCGAAGCGATCTCGGATTACTCAGGCTGACAAAGACTTCCTGGGTTTTACGGAAAAGAGTTGACGACAACGGCGAGCTCAAGTTCAATGGAACGACTGGTGTGATCAATGATAGTTTCCTGAAACTGCTGCATTTAGACTATTCAATTTGAAGATCAGTTTTTCGTGCAGCGCCGCGGGATTTGTATCGGGTCTGTGCTCGCGCATTTTATGCGCGTCCTTCGGGTGTTTTTGACCACAGCATTAGTGCCAACGTGGGGTGATGGAAGTACAGGAGGTTACCCGTGACACGTAGTGACACAAAGTACCGCGCGGCCGGTGTTTACCGTCGCCACTGTGACACTACTCCGTCCTCGCCGGCCGCCCCTGCCCGCCGCTGTCGCTCGCGTTCTGCTTCACGCAGCGGCTCGGTGCACGCGTGCTCTCCTGCGAGAGACGGTCTTTTTCGCTCTCTCCGATGCGCCGTTCCCACATACCAGATTGGGTAGGTGCGAGAGAGTAGCTACGTCATCTATAAACCCAGCCAATATCTCGCCCCTTATTTCTAGCTTCTCTTCGATATGTTTTTTTTTTCGGTGAATGCGCGTGGCGTTGCGTTCTAGGTGTTTTCTGTGTACACGCGACCGGCGGATTTTCCTTTCGCCTGCACATATGAAGCTTCGCTTTAAAAAGAAAGATGAGCCGAGAAAGATCGAGAAGAAGGAAGTTCTTGTCATTCACTACTGGCACCATGTGTCACACGGCGTGAAAACGCCCAGTCGAAAAGGAGAAGAAAAATTTCTCTAGTTTGTCGTATTTTCGAGTGTCGTACAGTCGTCTTGTCGTATTCTTGCCGTGTCATGATTCTGATGGTCTGTCGTGTGTCGTATTCCTCTCCTAAGGTTGATGCGCCCTCATGCCGAATTCCTGTCTTGTCGTGATCTTGATGTTCCATCAGTAGTTGCACATGGTTTGAATATTATTGCCCATTGTGAAGAGTAGCGTAAATGGCAGTTCTGTTGTGACTACACGAATGTTTGTTGTTGAAAAAATTGACTTTGTCCTTACGACAGAAATGTGTGTTGTAACAATAGATGGCTTCGTCGTAACAACAGTACTTTTGTTGTCACAACAAAGTTTTTTGTCGTACGACAGTATTCTTGCTAGGTTTTTGCAGTACTCCTTTTGGGATTTTAGACTGAAAGGTTGCCAAACTTTTTCAGCGCTCCCAGCAAGTTTTCTGTGATTTGCCGGATGATGTCTATGATGAAGGCCGCACAGTGCACAAAGAAGCACGCGGCGCAGTGCACTGACTGCACAAAATGTTTGAAGTCCCCATGAGCTGCAGCAGAGTTTACATTCTTCAAACAGGTGTGATCTTTCAACCGTCTCTTTTTCAATATACTTTTTCTAATCTTGTGGGTCATTAAGACAACCCTTGTACGAACGGAGCTCGGTGTGCCCATGTACGCCCCCAACTATCTTCTTGCCGATACGGCCCTACACAATACTCTTGAAGAGAAAGTAGCCGCGCTCATCGCTTCCCAACAGCACAGGCTCACGGCGTCAACCCAAGTTCGCACCATCCTGGCTGATATAGGGTTTGCGACATCTCACTTATCTGCTCTACCAAAAGAACCTCCACCATGGGACACAATTCCTAGAATAATGGTCAAGCCCATCCCGCGCCACATGGACCCATCTTAGAGACTCCGGCAGGCGCCGAAGTAGAGCCCTCCATCTTTCCAGCCCAATCACATGACACATATTACACAGACGCCCCGTTTACCGACAACATAGCCACAACTGTCGCGGTAGGTCCACGTGAAGACATCATCCGTCAACACTGTAATGTACCTTCTTCTACAGCGGCTGAAATTCAAGCCATTGCCGATTCGATCATGCTGCAAACCCATTCAACTGACCAAATTACCATCCGCTCGGATAGTCAGTGTGCCCTCACAGAATTCGCAACTAACTCCTTACCTGCGCACATTCATCACGAGCTGACATGCTACATGGCAGCCCACAGTCACCTGCACGTATTTCTAGAATGGGTCCCCGGACACCAGGTAATTGCAGCTAATGAAAGGGCTCATGCCCGTGCTCGCGCGAATCGAAACACGAGCGACTCTCAACCCTAGCCCCAGGACTACAGCCCTAAGGAAGAACGCGCCGCCCATCGCAAGGCTCGGAGGCAACAGCTGAAGGACTTCGCAGTTCTCGCTGCAATCTTCCTCTTCCCACTTCTGACCTCAAACGCCGCGAAGGCACTTACATCCGCCAGGCTCAGACTCTCTCCCTCCCTTGTGACCTCGTTCTTCACTATATAATGACCCGAGATGGCACGCCCCACTGTAAGGTGTGTGGTGCCTACCCCGACGTTAAACACACTTACTGGACTTGTCCTCGTGCCCGGCAATCACCCCACTTTCTTCATCCACACCTTTTACCATCCCACATTCCATACTCATGGGAAAGCGGGGCCGCTCCTCCCCTGATTTTCGCACCATCCTTTGGCCTCGCCCTCGCCCGGCAAACTGCCTGCGTGCAGGGCCCTGACACCTGCGGAATTCCCGCCTGAACGCATTCCAGGCCTACCAGAACCCCATTTTCGGCAGCCCGGACATGGGCCGCTTTAAATAAAGGTTGATCTCTGTTCTCTCTCTCTCTTGTACCTTTTAATTACTCCAAAGTTTGGAGCAGCCTTCTTAGGTTGGAGCTAACCTCTCGAATAAATCATTTTTTCTCTCTCAAACGGGTCGTTGCGTTAATGACAGAGCACTTGAACGCAATTGAACAGTAAAAACAATGCTGGGTGCTACACGTCTGATCATTGCAAAAGCTGCAATGGCAGTCCGACGTTAGATTAAACCAGGTTTCTGCGTTGGGGACAAAGAAAAGCGGGTTCCAGAAATTGTAGAAGAGTATTTTATCAAGTAGGCATATAAGGAGTGCATTAGGCGACCGTCTATTGCGCTTTCATAGAGGGAAACGGAATTGTGGGAAGGGGGATCAGAACATAATTGTCGACGTCATATGTGCTTAGGCTGTAAATACAGGTTTGCTTAAAAAATAAAGCGCACTTGGAAGTGGCACTTTGTCTGTTGTACTTGTTTTTGCTTTGCCTAGCTGTGTTCCTGAGCCCTTAATGTTTCTGAGATGAGAATAAAATGTGTAATTTGCCCGAAACTGTAAGAATTGAATTGAAATGACAATGTTAGGTCAAATCCCCCTTCTCCGCATCCAATATTTAGAAAGCATGACCATTAGTAGAAAAAGAGAAAGATAATTACGCAATCATAGTCGCACCGGATTTGAACGCATGAATCACCATTCGAAAGGCATCCTACACCAATAAAACAAAGCTCTAGTTCAGAGCAAGAAACCCCAAATATAAGTTCCAGGCTTTGTTGGGATCGTAATGCGATGCATTTTTCAAATTTCTCTATTTCAAAATGTCACCGAAACTCTTTAAGCGATATAGTCATGACTGGCACAAAAATAATCTTAAAGGTAAAAACAAATTACATGGTCCCCTCCGGTTCGTTCAGCCATGGTTAATCTGCCGGAAAATTTTGGCGGAAGAGCAGTCGGCTCTTGATAATTCGAAGTCGCGTAATTGGAATTTTCGGTTAATTGGATGTGATGTACTGGTCCCCGCAAATTTTGCATGCACTCTAATAGAAGAATTTGTTCGATAATTCGAAGCTAGAACCCATTACATCGGTTGATGGAAAGTTATTTCGATTAAGAAGCATCGAGGTAACCGTCCTTTTTCGACAAAATTCAAAATTATTAAGCGCATGAGCTGAAAATGCGGAAAACAGCGCGAATAAACGGGACGCAGAGTAGAAACACACACACACACATACACACACGGTGCAGACTAACAACCAAATTTTTACTGCCTGCAGGCGGCTTAAGCACACATCTACAAAGCAATGGAAAGGGGAAAAGGAAAGGAGGCGAAAAACACAAAATGAACAAAGGTTCTTGTCGAATAAAGCGTTCACATTAATCGATAAGTTTAAGCGCAGTTAGTCATGTGATAGATACATGATTTGATTTTCATACAATAACACAGGCGGTTTGCTTACACACCTGTCATCCCTCTGACTGATGCAAAAAGCTTCATAGATTTCACGTGTGCCGCCAGCAAGCAATAAAAGTTTGGTTGTTAGTCAGCGCCGTGTGTATGTGTGTTCTACCCTGCGTTCCGTTTTTTCGCGCTGTTTTCCACATTTTTAACGTGCACCAACCAGCCCACTCGCTTCCCGTTGCAAGAACAGCGCCGTGTTCTGTACTCACGTCGGCGCCATCGCAACTGAGGCCGCGCGCAGTTGATAAAGCAGCAGGCCAGTCGAGCCTCGCGACAGCGTATTCATCTCTATTTTGAGGTTCTCAAACTTGTTCTGTTGTTGTGCACAGCGTGGTGCGAGCAGTGTGTGCGGTAGACGCTTCGGGATCCTATTTTAGAGATCCGTCTCAACTATCATGGCAACCCGCGTCGTACGCTTGGAATGGGGACGAAAGTCGAGATTCTGAACGGAGCCAAGAAAGGAAGCGTGTTGCGGACGAATAACAATGCCGTTATTGGGCTCCTTGTTTAATTAAATGTTCGGTGAATTCGAAGATTTTTGCGGTCCCCGTGGGTGTCTTATTAATGGGAGTCGGCTGTATATCGAATAATTACCGTCCTCCGAGGCGCCGCCTTCAAAAAAGAAAGTTTGAAGCAGTGCATTGTACGTGCGTATTCCTGCATGTCCTCGGAGAGAGACGCTACCCAAAAGGATTCGCGTTTGGACGCTAGTTGGACACTGCGGAAATAAATGTGTACACTACGCTCTCAGCGGTTGCTCGTTTTTGTGAGGTTTCTGCTTGTGTAAGACATTTCCTTTTCGCTGCTGGTATTTATCAGGATATGTCGTGCTATTGCAAATATCGGTAATTTAATTGGAATCAACGCCGAACAGAATATGACGCATGAAATATGCTTCCTAGCCGCCGATATGTTTTACATAAGCAAAGTTTAGAGCCCTAACACAGATAACAAGCGAAACCAAACATTGTATACAGGTCTGGAAACAAAGAACAGTGAAATAATAGAGCTTATATGGCCTACTTTTTTTTATTTATTGTAACAAAAATGAACAGTGTGCACAGGGCTGGGGCGCTCATCATCACAAAAATTTCGGTGTGGCTAACACTGAGATAACAAGCGAAACCAAACATTGTATACAGGTCTGGAAACAAAGAACAGTGAAATAATAGAGCTTATATGGCCTACTTTTTTTTATTTATTGTAACAAAAATGAACAGTGTGCACAGGGCTGGGGCGCTCATCATCACAAAAATTTCGGTGTGGCTAACACTGAAACGATCATAACTTTTATTCCCCAGCATACACTGTCACTCGGTAAAGCCGGAATCAATATAGCAACGAGGAAACTGAAAGTTTATTGAGCGAGCGCGGGCTCAACGTGTTCTGGCGTGAGTCGGCGGGTCGAACGCGAGATCACTGTGTAGCTCCTATTTATAGGGCTCCTCGTTCTATCCTTCCACATCTGCCGTAGTGTTGGAGAAGGAGGGAAAATAAAAGCCCTCCCGGGACTGGGCCTTTCCCCGCTCGTTGTTTGCAAGCAGAGTTACTGATAGTGCTTTTGGCGCACGCTTTTTTCCCGCTAAGACCGATCGATAAAGAAGCGATGCGCAGAACGTTATCGGGGGTTTATCTCTGCGTAGCTGGGCTGACGGTAGACATGACCCACATCACGTCGCGTGCGCCGCTGCGGGAAGAGTGTAGACGTCAGCGCCGAGCGCTTTGAGAATAATAATCCCGCGTTTGTCCGGTAAGGCGAGTCACCGTGCGGATTTTTATCGCGTCGGTCATTACGAATAATTAACGATCGTGGTTCGAAAAGGAAAGGTAGGACAGCACCGCTTGCGCAGATGTTCCGGAGTCCGCAGGTTGTTGAAGACAGTGATTGTAAAACGAGTGGTTAATGTGAATTTCGTAGTATAGATTGCGAATATTTATTCACTGGTGTACAGCCATCTTCTTCGCCCTCTCCAACCAGCTTAGCGCCCAAATATCTCGAAATAAACCAACCCAAGTCGCTAGGTTGGGCCTATTAGCATGGCAATGCTTGTTACGTGCGAAAAGTTTCGTTAGGAATTAATAAAACAATAACATCAACAATAACAACAATAATCAATATGTATTGATGAGGCGGTAGCGCCGGCGCTTTGGAAATAATCCCGCGTTTGCCCGGGTCAGGCGAGCACGGCGGATTTTTATCGCGTCGGTCATTACGAAAATTAACGATCGGGTTCAAAAGGTAGGTAGGACAGAAGCTGAATTTGCATTTTCAGAACGGCAGGTTGTTGAAGCAGTGATTGTAAAACGAGTGGTTAATGTGAATTTCGTAGTATAGATTGCGTACATTTATTCCTGGTGGGGCCATTTCTTGCCCTCTGTGTTCTTAGCGCCATACTCTCGAATTGACCCAGTTGCTGGGTGGGTCCCAACAGTACGAAACCCCTCATACCGGCAAATTTCGTTATGAATTAATAAAATAATAAATATATTATATTAATAATCAATATGTATTGATGAGGCGGTATGAGGCGGTCTTCGTACTGTTGCACTTTCCCACGCAACGAACCGTCACGGATCGGAGAAGGTGATGCAAACTGGTGAGAGGGCAAGAAGAGCCTTTACACAGGAATAAAGATTCGGAATATAATTTTAACAAAATTGGCCGAGTATGTGCTTCTTTCGTTGCAAATGTCGACAAAAGACGACAGCCTTTGTCCACATTTGCAAGTAAATGCCTCCCTTCGCTTTCCCGCTCACCTCTCATGTTGTTTCTCTTGCGTTGCGCTCCTCCCAATGTAAACACGCAGAAGGTTTGCTCAAGTCAATTTAAATTTACCGCCTTCCACTGCTCCAGGCCGGGTGCCTCGATGCCAGCGCTGCCGTACGGCGGAGACGCGCGTGAATCGAGGCACCCTACTACAACGTTTATAGAACCACGTTTCCCTACTCCACGAGCATTCCAAGCGGAACGTGGATCCCATTTAGTGGAGCCTTTCGTTGCTATTGCCGCTTGATCTCTTAAATGCCGCCAGGAAGTAGCGCGGGCAACAGCAGGCGACGGTTTTCTGCCATTGATGTAGTATTACATTTACTATCGCAAAAATCAAGCGTCAACTGAATTTTTTTATAAAGACCTATATCAATAACAAGCATCCATATGTAAACTTCTCGAACACATCATCCACACACAAGTGATTAACTACTTGGAAGAACATATTATCATCTTTAAATACCAACAGGGCTTCAGAAAAGCGTACTCGTGTGACACTCAGCTTGCCGGATTCATTAACGACCTTCACTCATCCGTCGACGCTGGGCTCCAAATAGACTCAATATTTCTAGATTCTTTAAAGGCTTTCGACCGGGTACCTCACCACAGATTGCTAATCAAACTTACACAACTCAATATTCATCCTCTTGTAATGGCATGGGTTAAAGACTTCCTGTCATGAAGAATTCAATTCACATCGGCTAACTACGTTAATTCTTCATTCGGTCAAGTCCACTCTGGTGTCCCCCAAGGCAGCGTCCTGGGTCCTTTACTGTTTCTAATTTTTATTAATGACTTACCTAATTGCGTTACTTCGAGAATCAGGCTTTTTGCCGATGACTGTGTTATTTATCGTAAAATAACTTGCGACTCTGACCAACTAGCCCTCCAAACTGACCTCGACTCTATATCTACTTGGTGCTCTACTTGGTTAATGTCGCTGAACAATTCCAAAACTAAGCTTATGTCTTTTACTAACCGCGCATCTTGCATTCAAACTTCTTATTCCTTAAATAACACAACTGTTGAGCTTACTGACACTTACAAGTATCCTGGGCCTTAACCTGCACTCTGACCTGACATGGAATCACCACATCAACATCATTCTTGCATCCGCCAACCGCTCATTGGGCTATTTAAAACACAGACTGAAACATACCCCATCAGAACTTCGCAAACTTGCTTACACAACTGTTGTCAGGCCTAAAATTGAATACGCATCTGCCATTTGGGACCCTAACAAAGCATATCTAGTTGACCGAATTGAATCCCTTCAAAGTCGTGCCGCTCGTTTCACCTTTTCAGATTATTCACGTCATACCAGCGTCACGGCTCTTAAACTTCGTGCATCCTTACCAATCCTTTTACATCGGCGTAAACTATCACGGTTATCATTGTTTCACAAACTGTACCATCACCCTTCACTTCATGCCGATTTCTTTTCTTTGTCACCAGCCATTTTCCCCCAACGTGACCACGCCTTAAAGGTGACGCGTGTAAAGTGCCACACGTGTATCTATTCACAATCGTTCATACCTCGCACAATTATTGATTGGAATGCCCTCCCATCTCATATTGCAATTGTCACCGATCCAATCAAATTTCAAGAACTAATAAGCACTACCATAGCATTTTAACTTCACTAAATATTTTCTTAGGTGTGTGTATGTGTTTTTTAAGTTTTTGGTATTCTTGCTGTACATGTATTTTCTGCCATGCACCAACTTGTACCTGCTTATTTTGCCTATAACCTGTTTGTTAGCTTTATTTGCGTTGTTCTTTCAATATTTTTTGCCCCCTATGTAATACCCTCCCAGTGAGGGCCTTTAGGGGTATTTTGAATGAAATGAAATGAATGAAATATCACTTATGTAATGATTTTCTGCCTCACAGTTTCGTAATGCTTTGTTCTTGTTCAGCAATGTTGACAACTATGAACATTGCCACCGGACTAAGACGTTTAGATTTGGCTGTGAGTATATACGACTATTCCGCAGCTTTTGTTTCACTTTGGCCGGGTGGCTGAATCGTATCACAGACAGACAGACATACAGACAGAGCAAAATTTCTGCGTTTAAGTAGCCCAAGAAAGACTATAGTCTTTAAGAAGCCTGCATCAAGCGGCGAGAGCTGAGACGAACCCCCCAAAGCGCGATATTGAATACACAACGTGAAAGTGCAGCCCTTGGGACGTGCTGCGGCTGCCGAGCAGGATCTAATCTATTGACAAGTCTCCGCTTTCATTATTGCCCTTTTAACCGTGAGAAAATTCCTATGCCCGCAGTCGAGCGTATTAAGCTGTTGGAGAATGGCGGCCAGTTTAACGTTGTCAAAGGCCCCCTTGGGAGGACAAAGATGGTTGTGGAACGTTGTGCGTAGTAGGCAGCCTGACTTTTTTCTTAAGCACGAGTACGATGTTTTGCGCAGACAGACGAGGGACAAAGCCAAGCACTGCGGCAGGTAGCTTCTGGAGATATCAAAATACGCTTTCAATCTTTTTACCACGACGTGCTCGAACAGTTTCCCAAAACACGATGAGAGTGACATTGGTCGAATGTGTCAGTACTATGGGGATTTGCTCGTATCAGGTATAATTCTGAATTCTGCGGTTTGTCATTCCTCTGGGAGCACGCCCATCGGCCAGATGTGATTGAAATAATCAGTCAGCTCCAGCAGGAAAGGGCTGTCAATGGTAGCCGGGGCTTTCATGGGTATTTGGTTCATTCCGGGCGCCCGGTTGCGGCAAACCTTGACCAGGGCAGCCGTAACCTCATGCAGGTGGATGTCTTCGTCTATGGGAGCGGGTATGGGGCTTCCCGAGTAGGATGTGGGGGGAGGAACTCCGTACGGGGATTGGGAAGGCAGCGGGCCGTGAAAGTAGCGAGCAGATTGCGTGCGTCTCCCGGATGTTGATGGATGGCTCTGCTCCGAGTGCGTTTTGATTCCGTCTTGCTCTTGGCAGGGTCGATAAGAAAGCGTAACAGCTGCCATGTTTTGGAACTGCTAAGGGTGTCACGCAGTTTGTCGCGTAGGGCGAGTCAGTTTTCCCTGCACAACGTGGCGGCAAAGCGTGCCTGTACATCTGCAAGTTGTGATGAGGTTTTTCAGCTTGCGGTTGAGCTACTGTTTTCGGCAGCATTTAATTAGACTGCGGCGATATCTTCCCTCGGGTGGAAGAGCTGCAATTCCTTACACGGAGCGGTGGTGGATGCATAGACATTTTTTATCTGCGGTCGGACATGTTGTTGTAGGCGCGATATCCACTCTTTGACAATTAGTTTTGCCGTTTTCTCTCGTTTCCCGTTTTTCTGGAAGGGTAATCCAGCCGGTGCGGCGTGCCGTGTCGAGTTAGACTTGTCTGGTGAGGTGTCGTTGGTGACGGTCTCTGTTCGCGGAACCGATGTAGCTTCCATCTGAAAATAAGGCTGCAGATGCTTGTGGTGATTCTCAGCATAACTGGACACAATAATTTCGGCATTCACGAGTGCTCCTCGTATACATACTTTGGCAGCTGCAATCCGCATTCGTCGACGCAAGCTGCGGGGGTGTTACGTCAAACGGAGTGTAGTCGGCAGCTTCGTATCTCTTCTTGAGCAAGTACGCGAAATATGTTTCTTATCGCCCACCTCACTCGTGTCGCGAAAGTGCGGAGTCGTGGCTTCTTGGCGGGCTTTTTCCGCGTTTGTTTGGAGTATGCGCACTGAGCTTTTGAGGCGGGATGGCCTTTTTATCCCAGCAGAGAGAGAAGGCTGGTTTACATAATTGTTAGCGAACTCTGTGTTTTCCTGTTAGTTTTCTTTCGGGACTCTCAGGGGAAATTCTTGAGGGCTGTGTAAAAAAAACACGTCTACATGTTCCTCTCGCTGATGTAATGGGCATATATGCCTACAGAAGTTTCCTGAACACCTTTGGGCTTTCTCACCACTCCCACACCGGTATGGTGGTGACTCCAAAGGAAACGCGGTAAAAGAACCCACAGACGCCCGCAACCGAAAACGCGAACGCCGCCGCACATGCGCTACATAAAGGCAGTGAGTGATAAGAAACGTACTTCACGTGCGTGTTCGAGGGAAGGTACAAAACTGCCGACCACGCTCCGTTTGGCGTCGCACCTCCAAGGCTTGCACCGACGAATGCGAATGGGAGTCGTCAAACTATGCGAGGAGCACGAGTACCGAAGTTTCGAGAACAGTTTTCTCCAGAAGATCTGTACGGTTCTGGGCAGCAATTCCCACCGCTCGCAGGCACATGTTCTTCTTTTTCAGTGCGCGTTTCCTGCTTCCCGCAAATCGATTTCATACGACGTCATTGGTCGACTTTGAAACTTGACGTATATCATGGTACACCTCGGTAGGTATTTTGTCATCATTTTTTCGGTGTTTTTTTTTTTTTTTGCGTTGCTTTCCTGAACCCCATTTCAGGTGGCTGGGAATGAACTGCAGCAAAAAATACATCACCAGGAATAGTGCGCACGAAGCCGAAGTATATATAGACAAATAGCGTTCCGACTTTTAGCAACAGTGGCAACTTTCTTCGGCGCGAAGGAAACCCTGCGTATCTGTAAAAAAACACCAGTACGTACCAAGTCTCTTCTATCGAAAAATACAACTTGGTTTTACTTAACTCTAATACAGGTGAAAAACAGCGTGTCTAGAGTGCAAAAAGTGTCGGAATGAAGCGACATTACTTCGTCTATTATTTTTTATATCGAAGGCTGTGGTTGCTATAGTACGCATAGGTAGTGAACATGCTAAACTTTCTCTTGAATAGCTGCTGTGACTGTGTTTGTGCGGAATGAATACAGCCGCAAAGATTCAGAGTGCCTTTAGTTTTCCTCAATAGGAGAAAAGCCCGGAGATAACCGCCGTTCCCGGCCGTTCCTTCCCAAAGAAAGTTGATAGAAGCGCGAAAGCTTTCTGACATAAAAACTTCGTAAAAAAAGACATCGAAACTTTCCTTAAAAGTGCGTCCAATCGATCGCGATCGTCAAACCGTTCAAAGGCCCAAACTGAAAGCGAGAACGAACTCGTCTTACGACGATTTTTCACTATCTGAGTAAACGCATATACGAAAGATCTAAATGTATATTGTTACGTGGTTTATGAGATGACTCTATAAAAGTGTACTCTTTCATGATCGATGCCTGCATTCTTATCTAAAACTGCTCCTATTCGGAAATTTTCAAGTAATCGTCTTGACACAATCAGAGCTCTGTTTCACTCATGGGCCGTCTGTCCAGAGATCTTATCAGATCTTTTTGGTTTGTTAACCGGTTTACGGGGAAATGCACTAGGTGCCACTGAGTAACTCTTGCTCTATCAGCGTTCTGCTCTATAGTATTTTTATTAGGCAGTATGATGACCCCAATAAAAAACGTACCCCTGAAAAGTTAATTGACTATAACACTTCGACTAAGGCTTTATACGTCAAGAAAATCGAAGTACGTCAAGGTTTTTAAGCTGCCGCCCTATTTGTGGGATGAAACATACACCGAAGGCGCTCGCACCACGCACGGCACCACGAAACGGCTTATGGACGGGTTGGTAACACCGCTGTAACAGTCGCTAATGCCACTATATTGCACGTTCTTGAGGACGACGATGTATGAATAAATAATATTCAAGTAAGGCTTCAAATAATACCTTGTATGTGTGTATATGTGTGTCACGACGCACCACCACCATTACATCACTTACCCTGGTATTCTGAGTCCTTCCTCCAGTCGAGCATCCAGTGAAGGAGATCCTTGAAATCGATCTGCCTGTACATAAGCATTGCTGAATCCTCCCCTCAGCCGAGTGGAAGAAGCAAATGGAGTGGAAGAGCGACTCGGAATACGGCCCTTAGTCTTCAGACTTCGAAGGGTGACCCGCTGCCCAGTGTGTGTGTGGAAGAAGCGGTCCGTGGAAGCGCAATCTCGCGTCTTATGCCCCGGTGACGCACGCCAGCGAAGAGGGCGCCTGTATGTTTATGAATACACCTGTCGCCATGTTCTGCGTTCTTTCCAGTTCATTTGAAAGAGGAAGCAGCGTCTAATTCCTTTCCTGTCATGGTGACACGGCTCTGCTGCACAGTTTTCAAGTCCCTGCCTGTCCCTCACAAATATATACTCTTTCGTATTCTTCTGCACCTTTGGGCGAGTAATTGGGGTCTGTGGGCCTTGCGCGTTGAAGGCGAAAAAGGCAGCTTGCGTAACGCGCTGTGTTGTTCCCAGTGAAGACGCCTCTGGTATTTTATTATAGAAGGAGAAACATGCCTGGCTGAAAGCAAAAGAAATACACAATGCTTTGTCCTCGCCGTAACGCGCTCCTCCACAACCCGAAGGGTGACCCGGCAGTACCAATCGCCGCAACAGGACTGGTGACCCCGTGACTCAACACGGACTAGAGGGGGTTTATGCACAACGAAGCCTCGATATCTGCCGAAGATTTCGCCATCCGCAAGAGTTAAATCTCTTGTCCAGCGTGAGCGTGTGTGCGCCCACGCCCATCATACCTATATTCACACTCCACATACTGCTTCCCCCGAAAGAAAGAAATAACCGTGAATTTGTTGTTAAACATCCAGGTTTTACATAAGCATCTGCGTTGTAACGAAACTCCTGTTTCCCTGGCGCATTGCTTCTGAAGTGGCCGATATAAGCCGTGTGGAAGAAAGGAGTCCGAAGCCACCGTAAAAGAAACAATAACTCTATTTACATTACATCCCCATGAATGCCCATCTTTTCCGATTATCTTCTTCTTCCTTCTCTTTCTTTTTGTCGACCCCTGCGTCGCCCTCTTCTTTATTCTCATTATTGCCCTAATGTCCCGCGCAAAAAATGCAACATCCTCCCGGCAGCTCACAAAAAATGAAGGTAGCCAATGAAGGTAGCCAATGAAGGTAGCAAATCACAGGTCCTCCGAACGTTGGTCCGTCAGGGAATAGACTGTACAAGTTTTGACCCTGAAGCACAATAACTCCGTTCCTGTCGATACCACTAAGTCAATCAGATTTCCAGGCTGCCAGTAGGGCTCGTCTTTTGGGCACACGCCGAGAGTACCGCTGCCGTCCACGTAATCAGGATGAAATTCGCAGCCAGTCTTCCATGGCCTTAAATTCCGATGAAAATTCTTAATTGGCCCGAAGAGAGTTCTGAAGCGCCTTCCTCTCCTTCCTCGAACTTACTGATTTGGCAATCCTATTCTTCATGTCTGACGCATTATTGCTCCCCCCAAAACGCCCGCTGTGAACTGTTTCCGTACACCTGCGACGTACATTATGGGTAATGGCAGTCTCTGGATCTTTGTGGAATCTTTGACCGTCCACTACAAATGTCCAATCTCTCCGTTCTACTTCCACAGAACAATCACTTGTGTTTACACCCTCGGGACATTTGCTATATGGTACTTGTGAAGATGTTACCGGGCGTTACGAGCCGACTATGTTGCTTCCGGTCAGCTCCGAGGACTCTTCAGGTGAAGTTGGAAGCGAGGAATCTTCAGTTTGGATGTCCAGAGTGGCAAAGAAATGAGACATAGTCCCTCCTTTTGGTTGTGATAGAAAATGGGATGGGAGACAAGTTTCTGGTGAGTGAACTCCTTCAGCAGCGTCCTGAACATCGGGTGTCGTAGCACCCCTTTGTTACGGAAAGAACTCCTTGAAGTTTGCCGATGCATTCAATGTCTTCATGACTTTGCAATGTTCCCTGGTGTCCGCCTTTTCTTTTAACCGGTGGTACAATCGGCTCAATATGTCAATTATCTGGTCTTCATATTCGATGTTGGTTGTCAATTCCTCATTTAGGCAGTCAGTGTCAATGAACTGTTCAATTTCGTCATTTAAACGGTCTTAACACAACTTCAGTTCTTCGTACGATCGCGCAGAAACTCAACATAACATGTACAACCAGTGGATCTTCATCCAAACTTAATGTTGCCCTTGCGTCGCTGCATAGTTTTCCGAGCGATTGCCCTTTCCTCTGTCCCTTTTTGCCTTCAGATCTTGAAGCAGCACTCGAGACTGAGTGCAACTGTGTGCGTGTTGCTGAAGTAGCCTTTTTTCGTTGTGCGACAAGCTGCGCCACTCACCTCGCCGTTCGCAGAATTACTGTCTGGACCAAGCGAGGGCAATCGTGAGAGGTGAGGCCGCATAACCGTCGCGCTATCGTCCGTACACTCCGTCGGTCGCCTTTAAGCAGCACCACCGTGGCTCTGCAGATTGCAGCCGTCCGCCGTCCCCATCGCTGGTGTCCTTCAAGAGACCGATGGTCCGATGACTTCGAGTCTTTACCGAGGCCTCATTCCCCTCATGGACAACGACGCCACGGTGTTCACATTGCTTGGTACCCGTTCCGCCAGCTCGGTGGCCCCGATCTCTTTCTTCCCGGGTTTCCAGGCACCATAAGATGTGGAAGAAAGGAGTCCAAAGCCGCCGTAAAAGAAACAATAACTCTATTTACATTACATCGCTATGATTGCCCATCGTTTCCGATTATCTTCTTCTTCCTTCTCTTTCTTTTGTCGACCCCTGCGTCGTCCTCTTCTTTATTCTCATTATTGCCCTAATGTCCCGCGCAAAAAAATGCAACAAGCCGTGCCCTGTTGTCGTCTGGGAGTTCCGAAGTTGCACGTCTGCCTCAAAGGGACCTACGTGCAAAAAAGAATGGCTAACGATTACTATACTCTCTAATGCGCAATTTGTGCACAGCGTGAACTGGGCTCTTCTCGGTCACGGCGCATAGCTGATGCGTCCGAGGAAGCGAATGCATGGTAAATACATGAGCGAGTGCACGGCCGTGCGCGCTATATCCGCTGCTGTTATCTCGCAGCGCGTTGCCGTCGCCGAGAGTGTTGTCATAAATCGTGTTTGAACCTCCCGCGTAAACGTCAGCGATGGTAGGCATCTGTGTCAGCGGTGTGAACTGCGTCTCAGGGAGTGATCGCAATCTTCGTGGTCTGGAAGGGACCGTGAACTGCGTCTCAGGAAGTAAACGTGTCATCGTCGAGCGCACGACGGCACGCGGTGCGATGGTGTCATCTCGCAGTGTGTCGCCACCGCCCAGCATATCCCCGTCTCCCCCCTCACACTTTCGGCGTGCGTCGCCATCGAGGAGAGCCTCGCGCCGGTTCGGCATACCGCCCTCCTCCTCACACTTTCGCCACTCATTCCTCCCCCGTTTTCTTTCTGTCTTCGGTTCTCCCTTAGCGGGCGCAGTAGCGAGTGCCAAAGTGCTGCGCACCAAAACAGCAAATGGGGGTAAATGTCTAATAATGCGCCAGCACAACAAATCAATGCAGCCAAGTTTCAGAAGGAGAAAATTTGAGCAAGTTGAAGCACTGCACAGAGTTTCGGTGCGTACGGATGCTTCGCCTAAAGAACATAGCGGAAGAGGCCGTGGAAAGTATGGCGAAAGAATCTCCGTGTCAACGGGAAGTAAGTTCACGAACGACAGGGCGCGGAAAGGCATCGCTGGATGGGCAGAGCAGGCGCGTTTCCCGGCGAGAAGCCCGTACGTGGAACAGACCGTCGTGCAGGGCGACGCGCCACCCGCTAATTGCTATTTCCTTTTGCGACAGCAAACAACTCGTTCTAGTGACAGTTCCTAAACAAACACACCGCAGCGGCGTGATTCTTTTTCTTTCTTGATTACATGAAAAAAAGTGGAGGTTGATGCCATGTATGAGCGCCGGCTACTCCTTCTCAAGCAATGTAAATGCTCTTAACAATGCAACACGCCCATAGACATTACTTAGTAGACGATCTTTTGTGGTACACCGGCGAGGATAGACTGATGGCACTGAGTGGACGGCACTGCTCTCTGACACGTTCGTGTTCTTCTGTTCCTTCTGTGCTCAACGAGCAGCGCGTCGCTGAGGGGAAGGTAAGGTGCAGGCTCTCTTATACGTAACGTATTGCGTATCCACCGTGCCCGGAGGCTTGTGACTCCGTAACGCGAGCACAGGGCGGACGTTTTCACCAACAGCCAGATTACCATTGCGTGCGCCAGTAGATGGCGCATTTCGGCAAACTTTTCGTGTTTTTCGGTTCATTTTGGCGTCAGTTCATTTAGCACAGGACGGCAGAGTTGAGAGAGCGCCAGGAGAGAGCTGAATTCGAGGGTGGGAAGGGCTACCTTCGCAACACTGACCACGTTGCCATGGCGACGGAAAGTCGAAGGCGCGGTTCGCCAGATTCCTCTACGTGGACGGATCTTGTCACTCCAGTCGCCGCTTTTCAACGTTATAGAATGCAGCCCGCAGCCCCAGCGCGCACGCAAAAAGGGGTGAAATACATAGAGTTTCATGCTAATATATACTAGAGGGAAGTCTGGCACCACTGTCTAGGGGAGACACGCTTCCGCGAGCGTTCCGTCATGTACCGGGCAGGGACGTTCCCCTTGTCCTTGGCATGACTCATGAACAGGCTGAAAAGTTGGCTCTTGCTGCAAAAAAGCAACAATATTACTGTAGAGAGTTCACCAAATTTGTGTTGTTATTATAAAATTGAACCTCCAAAAAGAATTATTTGCCAGTGATGATGTAGAAGCTTCATGCACGATGAACAATAAAAAAATGTTAACCTTTTTTGCTGATTTTTGACTTCGAGACAAAAAAGCCACATATCTAGCTAAGTCAAGTAGGAGAGGAACGTCGCTAGCGGCAATGGCGCCGCCCATGGCGGCCCGCGACTGCAGCGACAGATTTCCCTCTAGTATATATTAGTATGAAACTCTATGGTCAAACAGTACTGACGGAGATAAAATTCTGATGCTTGCTGGCAAAAAGAGAGCGCAAGGAAGCCAATGCCGCTGCTAAAGCGTGCAAACTTGGCGACTGAGGTGGTTAGATCGCCCATCATAGTTAGTGCGGTGTACGTGGGCAGTGCGAAAAACGTCGTGTTCCGAACTACTGAAGCCGGTGCAAGGCGTGCGCATCGGGCCGAGTCGCGAACTCTTGAGGGAGAGGGACATGATGCTCGCGCATTCTGAAAGGTCTGCAAATGGATCTGTAATTAGTTTTTAAAGACTATAGTCCTGATTGGGATACTTAACCGCGAAAGGTGGGGTCTGCCGCACTATCCGTCCGTCCCGCGATTCAGCCGGCGGGCCAACAGTTAAAAGAACTTTTGAACGACACTTTAATGGGCAAAACCTTTCCGAAACACTAAATGTGGTAGCATGCTATATACTTGTCAACGTTGTTCAACAAAAAAAAACTGTGGTTGATTCCTCTATCATACGAATCGGTAAAACACGAAAGTGAAATGTGCAGCGAAATCTGCAGCTGAGCATGATTTGCGGGTCGGCGGCTGTCTTCTAAGTGTGCTTGGCGAGCGACGTCCTGCTGGTGGGTCGCTTCGGCAAAGGTGCACTGGCGTCATTTCCGTGACGGATATGACGTCAGTGAAATCTTGGTGTATTCCGGCATATAACACTTTCCTGTTAAAATATAAAACCAGAAAAAGAACAACCCTAAGTATAACGTACCCTTTAGTACTAAAGGTTGCTTCCCCGCAAAAAGACCCTGTGTGCAGGGGTGCACCCTTTACAGGCCACTTGCTTCGTTGTACTGGCGTCATTTCCGTGACGGATATGACGTCAGTCAAATCTTGGTGTATCCTGGAATAAAACAGTTTCGTGTTAAAAGAAAACATTTGAAATATTTCACGGTAAACGTAAATACATAACTGATAGCAGCGTAATTCTTTTGTTGAAAACGCATGGGGGCGTAATTTTTGCCATAGCAAACAAAGAACTAGTTACAAACAACAGTGTAATTACAGAATAGAAAGAAGGCTTGCTGTCAAGCTTCCAGCTCGTGGCTCAAGCGCGAAGGCGAAGAGCAACAAAAGGTCCCAACATATGGCGTATTAGCAGTTCGAACGCGGCAAAGCTGAATCTCGATTGAGTTTGTACTG
Source organism: Haemaphysalis longicornis (assembly GCA_013339765.2). Classification (NCBI taxonomy): domain Eukaryota; kingdom Metazoa; phylum Arthropoda; class Arachnida; order Ixodida; family Ixodidae; genus Haemaphysalis; species Haemaphysalis longicornis. The sequence goes on from CM023456.1 coordinate 128,974,781, forward strand.
GGAGGACCTAGCCAGGAAGGAAACAGCGTGAGAGGTGGGATTAGGGAAAGGAGAGGCGGTTACTTGGGAGGGGAGGCAGAAGACCATCGTCTTTCGACGACATTTGCAGCGAATCGAGCAGATATAGGGTCAATGTTTTTATATTGACAAGTTTGGTGCCACATAAAGAAAGCTAATGAACGTCACGGTGGTCCTTTACAGAAATATGACGTAGCTGACGCGTCAGCCGCTTAGCAATTAGGCAATCAACGTTGACACAAAATTTCTCAATTTGAGCGCACGAAATTTGAGGGGTTCCAAGAAAAAAATCCCGCGCCATTTCCGTTACCGTGAAACCTGCGGAGGAGCGAAGTAGGCCTATGTCTTTTTTTTCTTCTAGAAAACGTAAGAGGAAGACCCAGCAACCACGCGAGTATGGTTGCTATTTAAAGGTAAAAAAGGGCGAGTTACATTATAAGGCACTTACTATGTTGGGTAGTATTAAAAAGAATAAAAAGCGAGAGCAACTCAGCAGAACTCGAAAACGACGACAGAAATAAAAATCCCCGTCCCATCTCCACTAACGTGAAACCTAGCTGGGGAGGGTCGAAGCATGAAGTGTATAAGCGTATTCTTCGTGCCTTGGTGTTTTTGCCAACGGAGATGAAACCGTTGGGGGTAAAGGTATACAGCTTTGCTGTAAAAGTCTCGTGTCGCTGCAGCATGAAGCGTTCTAGCGCGAGGCGTTGGAAGACCAGTGTCCCGGGGTGTTCTTTTAGGACGCGTTTCGAGTGTCGTGGCGTTTTAGTACCGTGACTAAACGAGACGCCGACACCAAAGCCCCTAAGGGGCTCCGCCTCTAAGAAAAATAGAGAAGATTCCTCTGGGTGTGGTCAGGGGATGCGAACCACATAATTATCCAGTCGCGTAAAGGCACTTGCGCTGAGAAATAGTTAATCTCGTCTGGTAAAACAAGTCTGCATCATATAACTAGTGTGAGTTTATTTTCACGAGCTTCAACTTACTACTCTGCGTTTTTCGACCAAGCGAAGGAGGATACATTGCAAGTTAGAGAATACTGGCTAGAACAATGCTTAGTGAATACTGTTTGTTCATGTGTTATTTCCAGCGCCTGGCCGTGAAGAGTAGTCTTATTTCATTCTGGAAGGAACATCATGATTGTTTTTTTTTTCGGGTGTCAAGCCTTGACCAGCTATACCGTCTGCTAGGGAAGACCGCAACCTTTACCTCACTTATTAGGCCTTTCTTGTGCGGCAGACAATGTTTTCGGTCCGATGGTGTGTTTCTGGGAAAGACTACCCTCCCACATAAATTCGATTCGCTGGCGCTCTACTGTGTTGGCCTTCTTGTTTGACGTTTGCGCTTTTCTACGACTTTATTGCGGAGCACACGTTTTCTCTAATAAACTTTAATTACTACGAGAACATCGCGTCGTTCCTGAGTGCGTGGCTGTCAATAAGAGCCACGCACGCAGGTACACCCAGAGCGTAGAGCGGTAAAACAGCCACTAACACTAGTGGTTAGGCCACGTTGCTTAGGCAACATCACCAACGCACCTCATCAGGGCAACGGTAGCACTTGCCGTCTTCTGTCTTTCATTTGGTTCCTCATTTAATTGCAGACTCTAACCAGACCTGTGCGGTTTATTTCGATCGAAAGTGGTAGTTAGCAACGCCGCTCGATTTGAAGTGCCAGCCAGCGCGTTTTTTTTTTTTTGCCATATATTCTTCTTGGGGTGCGTGACGTCTCCTTAACTGACGCGGGTGATTTTTTGTTGCGCGCGTCTCTAACCCTAAGCTGCTTCGCATTATCGCGCGCCGAGCCACAGGTGTTGCCATTCGTTGCGCAATCCCGGAGAGGAGAAAAGTGTCGGAGAGGAGAGGAGGAATGCCTCGCATACAACTCAGCGTTCCCATACGGGAAGATGACGACGGTGGTTGAACGAGAAGCTATCTCGTGATGGATTCTTTGGTTGGGCAATCCCTAGGGGCATCCTGCCACAATCATCATCAGCGGTGCCTCGCCAGGCATGCGCAGTAGGGGTGTGGTACTCAGGGTTCCCCACGGGAAGATGACGACGGTGGTTGAACGCGAAGCTATCTCGTGATTGATTCTTTGGTTGGCCAATCCCTAGGGGCATTCTGCCACAATCATCATCATGAGTGCCTGGCCAGGCATGCGCAGTGGGTGTGCGGACGGCGGACAACGACAACGAAAAGGGAGGGAGGGAGGTACACATCCCTGAGCATGAGATGCTTCGCATCTAATCCAATCCCTAGGGGAATCCTGCCACAACCTACATCAGCGGTGCCTGGCCAGACATGCGCAGTGGGGGTGGGGTACTCAGGGTTCCCCTGCGGGAAGATGACGACGGTGGTTGAACGCGAAGTTATCTCGTGATGGATTTTTTGGTTGGCCAATACCTAGGGGCATCCTGCCACAAGCATCATCAGCGGTGCCTGGCCAGGCATGCGCAGTGGGGGGTGCGGATGGTGGACAACAACGACAAGGGAGGGAGGGACACAGCCCCGAGCATGAGATGCTTCGCATCTAAAAAATACCGAGAGAACAGTTCACGTGCGTCCGCCCCACAAGGGGGGAACACAAGACAGCTCGCACTACAGACGCCCAGTTCGCGAAGCCAGTTGCCACCAGTTCTAGCGCAGGCTGGCGCGTTCCACTTTGACAGAAATGGGAAAGGCTGCGGTCAAAACTATCCGGGCCCGTCAGTCATGCCTGGGGAAGGCGACGATGTAGAGAGATGGATTCTCTCTCGACTACCACTAGCACAATGAAAAGCGACGACGGAACATGCAAATAAACAATTTCGAACCTAATACAATGCGTGGTGGTGCGTCCGTCAGTGCTTACATAGAAACACATCCTCCAACTTAGGTATGGTTCAGGCATTGGGCGACTTAGTGAAAGCTTCGACAATTATTTTACACCGCTTCGTTTCGTTGTTCCTCGTAGAAAGCAACCTGACGTGTATTTTAAACTAAACGAACCCTGGCGCTCTCGGTTATGTACTTAAATTTTGCCTCCAAATATGCCTAAGCGTTTCTTTGCGCTGAATAATTTTGACACGTATAAAACCTGACACCTGTTTTTTTATTTGTCTTATCTCATATACTTAATAGTCATCTTCTTTGTTAAGACTAATTGATTGTGGGGTTCAACGTGCCGAAGTTACACGTGGGTTATGAGGTGCGCCATTGTGTGGGGTTGCGTATTAATTTAGAACCTCCTGGGGATATTTAACGTGCGCCGAAAGCTCAACACACGGGTGTTTTCGCTATTCGCGTCCACCAGATTAGCAGCCATCGCGACCGTAATCGAACCCGCGTCCCTAGATTCAGCAAAGACAGCCACCGAGAGAGCTCTGGTGAAAACAGAGCTGCGCACTGGCACATCACGTCACTTCGTCAACTTAGATCAGCATCGGGTAATTAAAGCTTTTTGGGTACTGCACATAAGTAACAAGGCGCAAGATATCTGAAGCACTCGTCTACAGCTGGAGGGTGGAAAGGAATCGTAATAGCCCTTCATTTACGCCACGTTATAGCACTCTCGAAACAGCTTGAATGCGGTGCATGGGCTGCTCCTGCAAAGCAGCCAACTTGGCAACCATGTTCAAATAGCGTACAGTCTACTCCAGGCATTTATCTATGGTTAGTGCCACTCACAAAAAAATCGGTAAAATTGAGTTCAATTATGTTGTTTTCCTAGAGCGAGAGCAATCATGACAATGGAGATGTTCGAAGAGAGTGCCCCTTTTTAGAGGGTCCCGTTTTGTAACATTTGACGCATTTGGCGCAAATAAAGAAATAATTGTAATCGACCAAAAATCGAATCATTGCTAGCCACGCTGTTGTGATCATAACTAAAAACCGTTTTTTTTATAGCCCGCCATCTTCGTCGCGGTATGCGTGGTTGTCTTGACGCCGCTTCCGAGCGAAAGAAAGGTTCTCTCTGGATGTTTCTTTACACGTTCCCCCTGTAGGAACAAAATTGTGACCATACGTGGCGGACCCAATGGGAGTATAATAGGGAGTTACTATGTACCTCGTATTATATTATGACAGCGCGCCAAGTTCCTGCTTGTTTACACCCGATACGTGCGTTCAGCGAATGTAGACATTAAATTTGGCGAACGCTCGTACATTTATATCTATATGGTCATGAAACGTAACCACCAACTGCACCTACCAACTTCTGCAACTGTCAACTACGTGAAGCCAACTACCAACTACCTATAACCAACTGTATACAACCAACCTTGGCGTTGAATTAGACGAAAAGGTGAGTCTCCAATATCGTCGAAAAGATATTTCAAACGCTTGGAGTCGACAATGCCGACGCCAATGGCAACCGTCTGGCTGAAGGCAAGCGAGCGCACCGCTAATGAGCCCTGCGTCATACAAATTCTTCATCGAGGCGGATAAAGAAATGCAGAGGGAGATACGCGATTACATACGCATCATTAAAACAGATCTGAATAAGCTGGAGCGTCTCTACGAGGAAGCGTCGCCCTATTCACAAGAGCTCACGTCTGCAGCGTGGTCGTATGATCGCCAGCCCTACGTATATGTGGTGCGTACGCCTCTGTTGAAGCCAGATCATTGAAAAAGTTGCGCCGGCAGTGAGAAGTGGGGCTCTGCGACCGAACAGATGAGATGCACAAACTATGCTGGTGCCTAGACTATGGCGGCCTGAGTCTGGCCTAGGTTGAGATGCCGAGAGGGTGCCCGGCGCTGAACATTGTCTCCACACATCAGCTTGATTTTTGTCTCATCGGAGCTCTCCTAATCCCCTTCGCTGTTGAGCTGTCACAAAGGCTCGTCTCAACAATCTCTTTTCCCCTGGGCGCCATTGCCATCGCCTTCTTTATAGAGATCGTTGGCGCTGTCACCTTCTCATCCTGTACGGTGAAGTCTTGTTGGGTTACCGCAAGTTTGGGGAAAAGGCCCTTATTGTGGCCTTCTAAACAGAGCCCGGGGTGCAGCCGCTGTACCGCGCGCAGGCAGCTTCCTTCGAGGGAAACGAGAGTCGGCGAAGTACAGGTTCTCCGATTGTAACACAGCACACGTTTTGTGCAGGGAGGTGCATTCCTTTCTTAGAGTCCGCTTGGGACATTGACTGGCCGCGTCTCGGCTACCTGATGGTTTCGGCCGAACGCGGGGTGCCCTGCTAACGCGTTTTAACCCGGGAGATCGATTCGCCGTGGTGAGCGCGGTCGACTAGTAAAGTGAGGTCGAGTGTGCTCGGAATCCCAGGTCAGTTTGGGGGCACTTGTTCCAGAATGCGGAATGACCAGTAAAACCCTCGGGTGGCTACAGCGCTATTCTAGCAGGCAAATATGTCCTTTCCCTTCCTTGGCGGCTTTGCGGGGCAACTGGAATAGCTTAGAATCGACGACTTCACGTTATTTGCAGCAGACCTACGGGTCACAGTGTTGGAAGGTGTTCGGGCGAGGCATTCGTGCCACGATTGACTTGAAAACGAAGAAAGCAAGTGCTTAGTTGTTGCTGACCGCATGCGACAGCCGACGCATCGACAGTAAAGGGTTTTTGGAGCCGCGTAGTTTGTAGGCTTCACGGCACTTTATGAATTCGGGTTGATTTTTTTTCTGCAATTTTGTTTTCATATGCTATGATTTTGTTCTTCTGCCTTTCACAAACCCGGGCTGGTTTACTATCGTCTCTTTAATGGTGTCAGAATGTTTAATTCCCTTCTCTACTGTATTTTGTGTGATTCATCTTTGCTTTCTCAGCCAGACAGTTTCTGATTGATTTAAACTTATCCCGGAGTTTATTCCTGCTGCCCCACTTGTTTCTTCCACCTCGAAAGGTTTTTTTTTTCTTTTACCGCTACATTGTTTATCGTTGGCTGCAACCTTAACTAGCACCACTAAAACGAGGTACAGGTCGCATTGAGTGGCACGCACGCCTGAATTTGCATGCTGATAGGCGCGCGTACTCGTGGGAGCGTCGTCTGCATTCATGTTAATCAACCTGGTTTAGTTTCGGAAATAAGTCGATGGTATCCGAGCCGTAGTGTTTCGGGCCGACAGCGGAGCGTACGAGGAATCGTAGCCTCGTCCCGTCCACGTTTTCGCTATTTTGCAAAATTTCTGAAGGCTGCATACAGATGTCGAAAGTGGTAATTCCGGAGTTTGGGGGATTATCAGCGTCACAGTGCAAAAAATTTTAGATGGATCTGTTGACGGATGAGAGGCCGACATCGACGTGTGTGAAAGCCCGCAGCGCTTATATTGCAGTGAAGAGAGATGGCGAATCAGCTACTTCAAGTTCTTTAGCGAACTTTCCCTCAAAGTGTAAAAGGACAGAAAATGTTACGAAAACACTTATAAGCAGTTCTCCGACAGTGTTTCAACCTTCCGCGATGCTTTCCTACGTGAGTCATTCATTGTCGTGAGACTTTAGGAGGCGTTTTGTTTACCTTTTGTTTCTATTCTGATTTTATATAGCCTCTGTTCGACGCTGTTTCTCGTTCAGATTTTGTAAATTGCAATACGAAAAAAATGAAAGCCGTTCCACTCAACGTGAAAGCTGTGAGAAGTGCAGAGCAGTGATTCGCCATAATGGGCTGCAGCGCCGTTATCCGCTCACTCTTACCACCCATCACTCTCTTCGACGCCCAGTATCACTCCTCTCTTGATGAATGGAACTAGGGTTGTCCATTGCAATTCAAATTTCCCGCCTTCGCAGTACTCGCGCGCCTTCTGATTGAAACCGTGCCAGTGGGAGTTCTGATCGTTTTTGTGCTTGCTTTTCATCCCGCATGTGCCGGCGCCGCCTGCGCCTTACAGAGCAGTATGGAATGCGCCATTTTTCCTTGCAGTGCAGACTTCCAACAACGGTACTTACCCTTTATCTAAAATAAATAACGACGCCTAAAAGGGATTACGCGAGCCAGCGCGTTATGTTGAACGAGGAACACCGAGAGTAACGCGACACGACGGAGCCAAATGGTGCAAGAGAAGAAAATGTAGGAAGAGCTAAACGCAAAAACCTGGTTTTGGGCTGCGCAAAGCGCCATCCCCAGGCGGACAGCTAAGTCCCTGGTTCGGTGAACAAATAGCAAGGAGGTGAAGTTTGAGCGTGAAGAGCGGCGTCGCTCAGGATGTTAGTGAAGGAACACACTTTCAGCAAACTATCGGGCGGAGTCTACGTCAACATGTTGAAGAAGAAAACATTCGCAAATATGGAAAACAATCAGAAGGAGCGGAGCGTTTGCGAAATAATACTTCATAACCTCACTCCGCCCTCCCCTGCTGTCCCGCGCCTAGCTGCGCCATTTAAGAAATCAAACGGAAGTCGCAAGGTTCCACGATAGCCCGTTTGCTTGCACATTTTTCCTTGCAGTGCAACTTTTTGTCTCTTACTATCGTGAAAACCAACCCAACGAGCGTTCCTAACTAAATGAACGCGGGCGCTGCCGGGTAATTACGTATATTTTGCCTCAAATGTACCTGCAGTTTTTTTTTTTTTGCGCTAAACAACGGGGAGACATACAAGCGCCAACGGTTCACGAGTTTTGAACGGTTGCGACTATATAAACCGCACTTGGTTTTCGAAAACTCTGTGTGACGCTCCTACAACGGTACGAGGGGCTGTACTTGGGTCCGTTCTCTCGCTGCGCCGCCTTATTCCGGCAGTCGAGCGTTACTCGTTGAGCATTACAGCGAGCTACGACGACAAGGCGAGCCCCTAAAGTGTTTTGCACTTAAAAAAATGTGGGAAAGCTAGCCAAAAGCAACCTGGTACCTCTATTTACGGGTTGACATGCTCACTAACGGGACGTTTTAAGGTCGTCTTCCCTGGCATACAGAGCTGCATTTTTGTGAAGACATTTTCCAGGAGCAGTGAAAACATACTTCACCAAACTACGAAGGGTCTAGGGCCTTTAGTTGATATAAGTGCAATTCGTTAAGTTATGGACAGACAAAAAGGTTTCCGACGGAAGTAGAACTAACTGCTTATACGCATGAGCAGATTGGGAAGACGCCGTCAGTCACAAATTTGTGCGCGGTCACATTTGAAGAATCGAATGCCCTGGTGCTTGGCGGTGGCGCCGTTTAAACTCTGATGTGATGTTTTCTAAAACGGCCGGGAAACATCGGTCACGAAACGCAATGATGCACGGGCATTCGTGTTGGTGGTGGTAATGATGTTTATTAACGGAAGGACCTAGCCTTGCTTGGTATGCCGGCAATTTCTTCCCCGTTCAACCCCCTTTTTTGCCGCTTTGCGCTGGAGATCACCAGGAGTCACTGAGACTTGAGTTGCTTAAAAACCAGACGCTCGGGCGCTAAATCTGTCGCTCTGACCCAATGGCCTTTAGGGAAAATGACATAGTCCGAAAAGCATTCGGAGTGGCTCTCCTTTGAAGTTCTTTAAACAAAGCTAACCGCTCCGTCGCACGCTCTCGGCAGTCCATAAGAAAATGTCTGATGTCCCCAGTTACACAACACGTTGCGCGTAGAGGTGAGAAGATAAGGTTCAGCTTATGATTCGAGTGAGGCGTTATGCGCGAGCGCCGCGTTTACGATAAAAAGTATGCATTTTATTAAAAGGGATAAGACACGGTCTGTTGCCGGCTTAAAGCAAAATTATAGCATGCTTTTGGTAAACTATATTCTACGATGCAAGGGGACCGTTATTTAACAGCAGCCATAAATGTAGTGGCAGACAACAAAACCCCGCACTTTAAGCATGAGCAGGTTGCGACACAAATGATTCACAAAAATAGACTTTATCAAAACAAAAACAGAGAAAAAATATATTTGTATTTCTCTAATGTAAATGGCGTTACAAATATCACAGATGTGCTTTGAGTTGCAATCCGACAGTATTTCATTTTACAGAGTTCGGACCCGGGCGCCGTCCAAACGACTGAAGGAAAAAGCGACGATTGTTTCTATTTTAGGAATTAGCGTTCTTCTGAATTACTGAGTTTAATAAATCTTTGATGGGCTACAGCTTTTTTTCTAGCAGGCACACCTGGACTTCCCCTTTCATGACGCCTTTAGGGTGTAGCTGGAACGGGTTAAGGGCGGCCAATTCATGTTATTTGTATTATAACTGCGGCTGACAGTTATTCTTGATGCATGCTCGGATAAAACTTCTAAATGTTATTTAGTGACTTTTGCATGTCAGCGTCATATAATTTGTTTTGCGTGTAGGTGAGATAAAACGCTAGTTACGGGTGTTTTCTGCAACCATACTCCACGCCTCGAAGGCCGATGTATTGATAGCTGAAGCTAATCCCAGGTTGTTTACCTCTCCGCACTTGGCTAATTACGGCAAATGAATTTCAGTGTAGTGATAGTGAATGCTCTTGGAGGCCAATTGCACTATGATTCATTGAGACTTCTAGAGCTACATAGCAGTCGCAAGAAAGTTGGCTTTGCCGCAAAGTGTATCCTGCTCACGGACCACGAATCGAAGAGACCTTGAAGACTGAGCCATATACATCTTTGCTGCAAAAGATGATACAGAATGACGGCAACCCCTTGTCGTAACTCAAAGAAACTGAAATCAACTCACTCGCCACCCGCCCTTAAAAGAATTACTAGACATTCCTTCATACCGTTAAGCGGAACAGTCAAATCGTTTTATTTCCAACAGAATTTGTTGGAAGTCCCGCAGACGAAAAGCGGTAACAGATAGCCTGAAGGTGCTTGGGGGTGCGAACAGGCAGCGGGACTTGTAAAAGAATAAGAACGGGAACATAATATCAGATCAAAGTTTATGCGTGATCTTCTGGATATCTGTTGTGTAACCATTGAGTTTACCTCTGAATACGCGTTCCTTTCCCCGTGAGAATCGCCTGGAGCAAAACGTTCGTGCTTACTTGTCTGCTGCCCCATGCTTAGTTCCGTTTATGGCCCGTTCGCGTGCCTCGAATCAACACGTCCTCGCATACGCGGCCGGAATCGACATGGTCTTGTTGATTCCGGCGCCATATGACTGTGGCTTCCGCTGCTCACCATCTTAGCAGGCGGTTTTTAAATGTCCCAGAAGTTATTTTTATTTGTTGCTATGCAGACTCAGGGTGTGATGTTCGCTATGCAAAAAACAGTAAAGGAAACGAATCTCGAAGGTTTGCAGCTGCGCTGCGTGGCAAGATGGAAATTTGCAGCATAACCTTGCAGTGGGACATGCCATTTTCGACACAAACTATCGTGTGTTCTGCCCACTCTCTCTTAAGCATGAGGAGTTGGCATGCTGCCTCTCCGCTAACCCGAAAACCTCCCGGTGGACTACTTACTGACTTGAAGAGAAAAATTTGTGTTAGTGGGATGGAGTGGTTTTTCTTCGTATGTTCATTGGATGGTGATCATAATGACGATGATATGTAGATATGTTCAAGGGGACAGATTTTCGTTTGTAGAGAAGCATGTATCATGTCCTATAATAAACGAATTATTCAATAATTAATAGGGCGCCAAGCCTCCTCACATCCGCATGTTGACCTCGCTAGCAAACCTGGTGGATCTCACTGGAACTGTTGAACAGCAACAGTTACAATTTCCTGATTTGTTGCTTTGAGGCGACATGCGTGTAAACGTTTAGTTCTAGAACTGGCTGAACGTTTTCTGCTCAAGGTGGCTAAGGTTTATGCCAACCATGTTTAAGGCATGGCTACTCATAATTCATGATTGAAAAAGAACCACAGTTCACAAAGGCCTAGCTTCCTCCTGGCAAAGTTGTTCTTGCGCCACATTATCGCGTAAGCCAGCTGCTTCCACAATGAATGATGACTCTGCACTCGAATGTAATTTTTTACGTGTAACACCCACTGCCCTCAGCTCGAGTAGAGTACGCTACTTCGAAGCTCTAACCAGCTGCAATTCAGAACGGGACTCAGAGCACATGGTTTACGAAATTCTGTTAGAAGTATGCGCGAGGCTTTCGACCGGTACGGCAATAGTTCGAAAAAACGCCAGTTCAGTTTTCGCTGTAGTCGTTGTATTTTTAGCCGTCACGGGCCGTTTTCTACTGCTGTCTTCGGCTGTGGACATTCGCCTCCTGCCCTAGGCTTTCAGCGTTATCGCCGTCGCAGACGGCACTACTCCATCTGGTCATGCGCTTGCACAACCACAACCGCCGCTCCCTCGCGACATGTCTGGCTTACGCGGTGTTCCGCAGCCGCCTTTGAGCATTCTTCTTGTCGTCACTTCTGGTTGCCGAACTCGCTCAGCGCATTAACTCTGTGCAGCGTCCTTGCGGCAACGATAACGAAGGATCTTTATGCATTGCACAAAGGAGACTTAGGTGTACGGCTAGCTATCTACATTAACCCTCTACTTAAACATTTTGCAGCCTGCTACGAAAGTTCCCCGAGGACTCTTTAGCACTTTTAGTGTCGCGTCATTTGCTGAAGCGATTTCGAAGTAATCGGCCAACTGAAACGGACAAGTGCTCGCATCTGTTTAAGTCCCTCCAAACTATTCTGTTTCTACAAAACTGTGAAAGATGCCATGTTGTTAACGTATTTGATTAAGAAAGAAACGACTTTGCCTTTCCTTTGAATGCAAGGAAACAAAACAGCAGAGTGGATTTCCTTTTAATTATTGTATTTATTACATGCTGCAGGCCACCTTCTGGTGTAAGCAGGAGGGCAGATTAAGAAGCAAGAAATAAAGAAACGCCCACAAATACGAAACAAATATGATGAAACGAATCTCGTGTTTCGATGGACGTGTTTCGATACTTTGTTTCATTGTGACATTGTGCGGGCTAAAAAGCGAAGTGTCTGTTCTCTCAAAACACAAACATTCAGCGTGCTTGGTTGTTGTTTCCTGTAGGACTTGTCGTAAAGCGTGCTTAATATGGTTAGGACTCAAGTGATCGCTTGTGATAGCAAACTGGAATTGGACATCAACGCGATAGGTTTTCTTCGCTCTCCGAAAAACTGGATGTTTTTAGCTAGAAATAGGTCTGCAGTGAAATCTGTTCATGAAAACTTGGAAATCCATGCGGAAATAATATCCGATGCTAGTACTTATATCAGCGGCATTTTTTTATTGGGTGAATTTTTTCTACAATATTCTATTGCATTGTATTCTATTATCTTGTATTGTATTGCATTCCTATTTCCTCACTGGAATCCACAAATTAGTATGTATGGACGCTTAATAGAAAAAAAATCTGCCAGCTGCGAGTACTGTGTTAATCGTATGTTTCACAATAATATCACCGTCCTTCAATTCTTTGAAAAGCATTGAAGGACTCGGATAATACTAACGGTCGCTTCACCGTCATAACACCCTGTGTGCTATGGGAAGTCGCAGATTGTCGACGGGGCCAGAAGACCAGGTAGTCTGGCGTTTAAAACCAGGCTTGGTAGCCTCAGTACGCTTTGAATTTACCGCTTGCACAAAAAGCTACCATGTGCAAAAATTGCGAAAATAAATCCTGTGACCATGCAAGCGCCTCCGCGGAAGAGGGAGATCATAATGCAACAACTTTCCCAGCAGCTTGTTTCAGCGGAGAACAACGTACGGTGGCTTTCTTATTTTGTACCTCGGTGCGGCGAGCCTTGCTTTAATTACGTTACAATCCCGAATATCGGTTATCCGGCCCTCCAATGTGTTGGTGCGGACGAGTTTTATGGTTTTACGCCTGATGGCTGAAGCAGTCCCGTCTTCTTGACCCCACATAACTCTCCATCCAATGCCTTTGCCAATCGGTCACATCGGTATGTACTGTAAGTGGGTATGGGCTATTGCTGGCTTTTTTCTTGTGCTAGATGAATCAGCAGGTTTATCAAGCCGCCCTGTATACCTTCCATTACTGGTTTCAGTCGAGGTAAACAATACGAATCATAATAAACTATTTTTTCGCGTTTGTAAACTTTATATAGAAGAAAAACTTTCACGAAATCCCACCCTTTTTTCCCTTGGAAGCGAAGGTGTTATGGTGACCGATTACTGCTACGATATTGGCTACAATCTGATATTGGCTACGATTACTGCCTCAGAACCCGTTGGATCAGGACCAGGACACTTTGAAATCCTTGGTTCTAGCAAATGGGTTTTGGTATACGAATATGGGGTGTGTGCGTCCCATTTCACGCAATAACTTGCAAGCAAAAATTTGAGCAAAACATAGTTATATTATACGACCAATAATCCTAAAGGCTTTGCGTTGATTTATCGCCCCATTTTTTGCGGGGGTCCCGTGATGCGTACATGTTTTTTTTTTATGCCTAATAAAGGAAGACTGGCCCAAAAGCGTGACCATTTGGGAGCGAATGTCTCATTTCCAGCATTAGAGCCATAATTTCGGGATTGGAAAAGGAAGTTTTGCCTACGCGCAAATTTCGCGATGTTTTGCTTGCGGTGCAACGAAAATGCGTCAAAATCTGTTCAGACGACCGTAAGAAAAACAATAGATTTCACTTCAGTCAAGGGGCAGTAAAGGCGAAAGGTGAAATAAGTCGTGAACGAAAACAGCGTTGAATTAGCCAAAGAAAACACGAAAGACACAAATAGGCTGGCGACACCTCGAGTCCTTTCCCGCATCCTCAGATTGCTGACATCAGGCGACGTCACGATTGCATAAATTGAAATGTTGCGCCAAGGACATGCACGTCTCATCTTTATGTGGCACGTTGACAGAACGACCCCAAAGCGGCGCTCTGTAGAAGAAATATCAGGACCCCGGCGCCCTCCACAGTCCTTTCATTCTATCCGATAAAAATGAACCAGAGATCGAGGTTCACCGTATGAAACACGCATACAACCTAGGGTCACGCAGATTTCCGCTTCCTGCCGCACTCCATCCATTCGGCTGCAGGCGGTGCATCCCCAAGCAGTGCATCCCCGAGCAGTGCCCAACCCAAATCATTATCGAACCATTTGGTACTATTAAAACATTTAAAAAGCCTCAGTTACAATATAAATGGAAGGAATGTCCAATGATGAACTCTGCGGTAGTGCACCAGCATTTTGTCCACCTCCGTCGTGGTTACGCAGTTTTCTTATAGGCATTCTTCCGTGGCTCATTTACTGGTGTAACATTTACCGCAGCACGCGAAAGCAAGGCAGAAAAGCCAACTTTGCAAAACCAAGTCAGTGTATTGTGACTTTGGCTGTTACACACCGGCCCTTTTGAAGCCGTCTTCACCTTTACACGTAAAATATTGCTGGGAACACATTTCTCGATGGGAATATAAGCAGTCCTACCATCGAACATTTCCTACTCCATATGACCACAGATATACCTAAGGCCCGCACCATGTCGCACGTTGGCAAGATATTTCGGGGTAGGTAGCCTTAAATTGCATGAAAAAGTCATTTCGAATGCAACTATAATAGAAGCATTGTCTCGGGCTTCACAAAACGCTAGTGATTCATCAACACTCCAATGGTTCGAATAAACAAAATTTTACATTGTATTTATGATCCAGTTGTTATTGGCACTCTGAGTTAATAAGCATTTTTTTATATTTGTTACGTGCTACAGAAGAATATACTTTTTCCGCTTTATAATGTGCACCAAAGAGGACACCCCTTATATATCTGTATGGTTAATTGTAGTACACGTTTCTTCATGCAATTAAACGAAGGCGTATGCAAATAATCAAATCTGAACATTACGAATAATTGCTGTTAGGACCCAGAACGCTCCCTTGGAGGACACCAGATAGAACACGAAGACACTGATTTTGTTATCTTGAAAAGATGATCGCTGTTTGTGTCTTAGGTTGCCACCCCGGTGAACGCTGCCGTTTTAGGAAAGGAATGCGTGTGCTTACCCACATTGCTCTTACAGTGAATACGGTATTTTTCTTTGTGTGCTTGACTTGTGTGCTTGCGACTCGGGTGTGCGAAGGCCCCATGATAGGCCTCACGGAAAGGTATGAGCTGTAACGACGCTAACCGATACCCGCAGAATGTCGTTAGGCTCAGTAAGGTTAGGGCTAACTAACGCTAAGCCGAAGAAAATAAAAAGACGCATTCCCGCAGATGTGGAATAGCTAACGCTTACATCCTGGAACCTTCGTTCGTGCGAGCCCAAGTCGTCACCCACAGACGAGCACATACCCGGAGACGTGTATTGGCCAACGCTACTCCTTTTTTTAACAGTGGAGCTGTCGCAGGTCGAGCCTTTTCGGTCGTCTGCTGTAGGTCCTGCGTCACGCAGGCATAACAGCACGTCCCCAGACCCACCGAAAGAGGCCGCCGGCGGTTCCTAGGCCCACAGGTAGATGGCGCAGTGCTCTCGCAGAGGCGGGTTCCTCTTCCTCCCGCCGCTACCATTTAGCTTCCCATCTCTTCGCGCGAACCGTAGACAGCGCTGCCGTTTTCGGTCAAGCGCCGTTGACGTTTGAGCCGACACAAGGCAACCGCACCTCCGCTGTTTCAGTAGATTTCACGCTGGCGGGAACTGTATTTCATCTTTGGTTTCATTCGAGTCGTGAAGCTCACGGACAGTTACATACCCCAAGAGAAGCACTCACCAGCAGAGAAAGGCTTTCCCCGGAATTTTTCGTTTCTTAGTACCAAAACTTACACAATGCGGTTAACATGGCATTTAGAGTCGTTTTAAATGCAGAGCATTTCAGTAACTCACGATGTCACCCGCGTTGTACCGTCTTATTCCGCAACGTCGTTGTCCGCACACCTCAACCTACACTATATAAAAGAAAATACTATCCAGCGCCAGGTTTCGATCCCTCGACCCTGCGGGCGGAACGCAATGTACATGGTGCTCTACCCACTGCGCCACAGAGCCGACACAGAATGGGACGCTATGAACGCGCCTTATATCGTTGACTCATTCAAATTACTGCTGACGAGCGCTCTCTCGTCAGCAGTTGCCACAAGTGCAACAACATTAACGTAACGCAAACTACTTAACGTCGTGCGCCCCTGGAAATGCTCTGCATTTGATCGTGCCCCTCGCGAGGGGGATGTTTGACGCTACCTCTTGCAAGACTGAGTGCGACCACCGAGAACAAGGTCCCACGAGCGGTGCGTGCGCCGTGGACTGGTGGCGCCATCTGTTAGCTGCGACGCGAACTACCATCAAGGCAGTCAGAAAACCGAACGCGCGAAATACAAACTGGGCTTTAACAAAAGAACGCTGTTTCAAATTCCTCTAGCGCGCCCCCTGTCGTGGGAGCAGACAATTCGAGTCGGGAGAACCGGATGCAGTTTCACCCGTTCTTCGGCTCTTCCGGCTCACCCGCTCAGTTACTGAGCCGAAGAACCGAAGATCCGGGTCAAATGAGCCGTCTCTCTGCGCCATCTTTATTGTTACAAGGCATACAGGGTGCCAACGCGGTCCAACCACCTCCACAGCGTTGATTGGCCCCATATTTTTGTACGTGTTTCAAGAAGTAGAATTCACTCAGCCCTGGCAGGCGCTGTGCGTGCGCTATTTGCTATATAGCCGAAGCCTTGTCCAGCTGGGCTCGTTGGAGTGTAAAAAAAAAAAAACACGCCATTCATCGCTCTTATATTTAAAGCTAACGAACTTTTCCATCTTCTTTTCGAACAATGCGCTGCAGTTTCCAAAGTGTTTCTCAGTTCTCTAATCATGATGATAGTGTCACGCACGCGTTTTATTGTGCTGTGTTTGCACTTCCGATGTGCGACTTCACGACAGGTTCGATGTTTTCGCTTTTATACTGCTGCTTTCGCTTAATAAGACTGAGTTGTTTAAACGAAAGAGACATCTTCTCTGGAAGACATGCCAATGCGGTGCACATCGCCGCCACTAAAACTAGCAAAGAATATTTCAAGACGCTCGACGCACGTTCGGTCTTCGCTGCGGAATAACGCCTTCATAAAAGAGAAAGAATTAGGCCAGGTCACAACTGCTACTGTCGGCCGAAAACTCGCAACACGGGCGCCGCTTTCTTTTTGTTGCCAGGCCGATTGCATTGTGAACACAACACGCACGCAAAGAAGCGCTCATTTCCAAGCAGGCATGCACGAAATGATGCGAACGTCGTCTAGGTTTCCTACAGACGAATGAGAAATGATTTGTCTTTTTTTGGAACGCGTTCGCGGGAAGTTGGCACAACATTTGGAGGGCTCCGGTGACGGTATTCGGAAACAAGGAGGCCCGCAGATCTAAAAGTGGCCGCGCTGCCATCAGCGAAGCGGCAACAAAGGGACGCGATCGAAACGGTCGAGTCGAAAGCCTTAATAGACGGGCCACGCATTAACTTCGTAACCGCCCTGCTCCCGGCGCGGCAGTCGCTGGTGCGATTGAGCGCCGGCAATAAGCGCTTTTATATTTTCCAGTCACGCCATATTGATCTACGCGGTGGCCGCACTGAGAGCTCGCAGCTGCCGGCCTTATTGTTCAGCGCCGCCGGCTTGCTGGCGGGGCCGGTGGCGCCACCTGATTAAGAAGACGGCAAGTGCTCTACCGGAGGGGAAATTCAACCGCACAGCTGGCGTCAGCTTCACATTAAAGACGATAGTCTTGCTTGGCATACTTTAACGCAGAAATTTTGGTCTGTCTGTATCTCTACTCAACCGCCGGGGCATAGTTAGACAACGTATTGTACAAGATGTTTCTATAGCCACGACCATTTCTAAACATCTAAATCTGGTGGCAATGTCCATACTTGTCAACATTGCTGAGCAAGAACGAAACATTGCGCATATCTTCGGCAAAACACCAATGCATAAGTGATATTTGCAGCGTTCCTTTGTGAAAAAACATGGATGCTTGATTGTTGCGATTGCAAATGAAATACTACAGCCACTGCAAAAAAAATTGGCTGTACAAAAAGGCGCCATCTGGCAGTGACCCTGGGAGAGCACGTTTGCGTGTTTCTCAGGGCCAGTGCCAGGTGGCCCCATTGTTGTTGACCGAAATATCTACGCTCGTACATTGCATTGCGTGCGGAGTGCACATAGCTTTGGAAAGGACGGCGCCAGATACGTGATTTTCCATCCTTAAACGATTATGGCAGTCATGATGAAGTTGCAAGTCTAGACACCAAGACATGCCCACAAAGCGCAAGCAAAACACCAAGGACAACATTGCGGCGGAGAAGTGCCGGCGGGCCGACGCCCGTCGTTTCAAGCGTGCCGAAGAAACGTCCGAGCAGCGTACCGAGTGACTAGCGAAAGACCGCGAGGCGAGGCGCACCAGCAGGCAGAAGGACATACACCTGGCGCGCGACGCGCCAGTCGGCCGTTTTCGGACCCCTTGGCGACAACGCGGTAAAAATTAGCAGTGGCTTAGCTCGGCTATGCCAGGATATACGTAGCGTGAGCGAAGGTTCAGCTGGTTATTCTTGGGTTTCCTGGTTGTCTAGAATTAGCTGATTATCACGCTTACTGCTGCTAAAACGATTGCCATTCCAATCTAATCCAATCCAATTTAATCCAATCCAATCCAGTCGCGGCGGTGGTGGAGGCGGCTCCGGCGCGCCAGCTCTGCGCCGTGAGACGTCACTGCTCCTCGCGCAGGCGCAGCACGGCTCTCCAGGAGCCACGCGAAACTGCTCAACCATGAACAGTGTAGCTCACGCTACAAAAATCAAATCTCTTTAAATAAACCGCATTGCACTTATGGCAGCACGGATATTGTAGGGAAAGAGCACCACGGGTTGGTGAGGGAGAGACGAGTACTGATGCAGCAGGGGAGGCAGAAGACTGTCGTCTTTCTACTACATTTGCGACGAAGCAAGCAAATATGCGGCCTTTTTTTTGTAACCTGCTATCCAGATGCGATATCTGGCCGGAGGAAGGAACGGCTCTGGTGTCAGTGGTCTCCCTAGCCATCGATCACCGACTCAACTGTAAAGGGTGCACCACCGCATACACGGTAGTACGACGGAGAAGCCAACGTTCGTACTAATCCAGCAAGGCGAACTACCTAGAGTGAAGTAATATAAATATTTGGGAGTGTGGATAAACGAAGGGGATAAATACTTAAGTACTTACGAGGAGCAACTTAATGTTAAGGGAAAGCAAAACGCAGCTATAATGAAGCATAGAGCTCTGTGGGGGTATAACAAATATGAAGTAGTAAGAGGAATGTGGAAAGGAGTAAGGGTTCCGGGTCTCACGTTTTGCGAATGCTGTACTCTGCTTTAAAATCAGACGTTCTAATCAGGCCTTGAAGTAAAACCAGAGAACGGTAGGACGTTTGGCCTTAGGCGCGCAGGGAAAAACAACTAACGAAGCAGTTCAGGGAGATATGGGCTGGGCGTCGTTTGAAGTTAGAGAAGCTCAGAGTAAAATATGCTTTGAGATGAGGTTGAGGGCAATGGATCAACGAAGGTGGGCAGCTATAGGTTTTAGGTACCTATACTTGAAAAGCGTGGACACGCAGTGGGTAAGAAAGACTAGAAGGCTAACGATGAAATACAGGAAACAACAGTGGGGAATCCAAAAGCAGCCAAGGTAATCAAAAAAGAGGCAAGGCAGATTGAAACGAATAAATGGAGGGAAAAAATGGAAGGCTAAAACGTCGTTAGAGATGTACAGGGGCTGAGAAGATGAACATCAGAAAGGAAAATTTCTACGACTAATTCCCAGGGCAGGGCTTTGCTTTTTGAGGCTAGAGCAGGTTGCCTGCGAACTAAGAGTTTTGTGAGGACGTATTCACAAAATGATGGGGTATGTGTGGTCTGCGGAAAAGAAACAGAAACTCTGCGGCACATAGTGTTAGAATGTGAGGGTATCCATCCAAATCTACATGAAGGGAATATTGGGCTTCCAGAAGCCCTAGGATTTAAGGGTATCAAGAAGGAAGTTAACTTCAAGGCTGTCGAGGGGACGAAAAGAAGATTAGAATGCTTGTGGACGAAAAGCAGAGAGGGGAATATTGCCTAGGACAGTTACCACCTGTAACAGGGAAAAGAAAGTATTTCGGGCCTAATAAGCTTTACTGCCTGCCCTAAGCAGCGCAAGTATTAAACCAAGAGTGTAAAACATGGTTATATTAGTCCTTTTTGGTAAGATGACGTGGCATCACCCCGCTTCAAAAGGGGAAACCAATATGAATCATCATCATCATCATCGAAGCATATTCTTATTACTCGCTCTACTAACACTCCGCCTGTTCACTTTACTCACACTACTCGCACTCCTCGCACTACTTACACAACTCGCAGTACAGGTACTTCAGCTAGCCTCACTGCGCGACATTTTCCATCTAGGAATTTAGGGATCCTTATCTGTGGATGCTTGCGAAAAAATACATAGCAAGTAATCTTTCCAAACCAAGGGATCTTTCTTATTTGAAGACAATTTGCGGCGACAAACTGGACCTGTTATTAAAGAATGCAGTCTTTCTTGGGCCCCTTAAACGCAGAAATTTTGTTCTGTCTGTCTGTCTGTCTGTCTGTCTGTCTGTCTGTGACTCGATTCAGCCACCCCGCCAAAGTGAAGCAGAAGCTGAGCGATAGTGTTATATGCTCACCGCGAAATCTAAAGCCTAAGTACGGTGTCAATGTTCCGACTTGTCAACATTGTTGAACAAGAACAAGACATTACACAAATGTAAGACAGGAAATCAATGCATAAGTGATATTTGCAGTGTTCCTTTATTATAACAAATTCATGAATGCTCGGTGTTTGCGAAATACTACATCAACTGCAAAAAAATCACTCTTCGCCAGCTGTTGCCCGCGCCATTATAGTTTCTGGCGCAATTTTAAGAAATCAAACGGCAACAGCAATGAAAGGTTCCACTAGGTAGGTTCCACGTTCTGCTTGGAGCGCTCGGGGAATAAAGCAACGTGGTTCTATAAACGCTGAAGAAGGCGCCTCGATTCACACTTGCCTTCGCCGTACGGCAGCGCTGGCATCAAGGCACCCGGCCTATAGCAGTAGAACGCGGTATAATTCAAATTGACTTGAGCAAACCTCTAGCGTGTTTACCTTGGGAGGAACGAGACAGGAGAGGAACAGCATGAGAGGTGAGAGGGAAACAGAAGGGAGGCATTTACTTGGCCGGGGCGCCAGTCGACTATCGTCTTCCATCGACATTTGCCACGAAAGCAGCAGATACGCGGCAATCTTTTGAAGCTAATCTTTCTATGTCCCCACAAAGAAGCAGGAATGAGAGCAAAAAACTTTTTCGCGTACAGGCGGGTAGTAGAAACGCTGGCAGGGCACGCCAACTGGACAAGACAGCGGTTGGAG
Organism: Haemaphysalis longicornis; assembly: GCA_013339765.2. Lineage (NCBI taxonomy): Eukaryota > Metazoa > Arthropoda > Arachnida > Ixodida > Ixodidae > Haemaphysalis > Haemaphysalis longicornis. The sequence goes on from CM023456.1 coordinate 128,995,938, forward strand.
GTTTTGACCACAACGGGATTGTCATGGCTCTGACGCGCCCACGTCAGCTCGTCATCGATGGATCTTTAGCATCACCGACTCAAAGCAAGACCTACAAACATGCCATAATACATGATTGTTGTAGTTTCGAAGTTTCTATCGTTTTAGTTTCGAACGATCTAATGGTCATTTCAGTTTCAGTTTCAAATCTGTAGTTTCTGGATTCTCATGAATAACGCAGTCGGTCCCACGAGGTGGAACCAAGCGTGTGCGCAAACGAAAGAGCAGCGACGGACCGTAATTTGGGAGAGCCAACAGCGAGGTTAGCGGCTTCACCGCTGTTCTTCGCTCCGAAAGATGACTTTACGGGTTTCATAACCAGCATTCGCTTTCGTACCTGCGATACCACGCCCCGCGATCTCATGTGACGAATTTCCCGCTGTCTTTTCAGTTACCAAGAAGGGATCTTGGCGTCTAAACTAGTGGTGAAAGGCACTTGCTTTTAGCAACATTGATTGCGCGTACTATGCAGCATTTTACACCAAAAGTGGTTTAACGTACCACACAACTACACCATCAATTTATATGCTGAACAGCTGACGTTAAGGCTGTCAATATTTCAGTTGCCAACAAAACAAAGTTTCCTTAGGTCCAATTCGCTTGGCATAGCAGGTGAGCCGCACAGACGTGCTTACTCATATCTTGCCTTGTTAATTTTTGCCTGCCACAGCTGTTGCGGTGGTGATTATTGTGCGGTGTACAGTCTTCGACCAAATTTTGTAGGCCACAGCAACCGTGGCCTGAGCAGGCGCGTACCCAAGCAGGGGTGCCGCGGATGCCGCTGTCGGCCGGTTGAGCGGCTAAAAAGAGCGAGGGGAGCTTTGGTTCTTGCTTTCGTACTGTGGCCGGCGCGACAAGTGCGGCGCGACGTGCCTGCACTGAAGCGGAGTGCCTGCGCTGAGAAACCAGCTGCGCGCCACACTTGTCGCGCCGGCTGCAGTACGAAAGCAAAGAACCAAAGCTCCCCTCGCTCTTTTTAGCCGCGCAACCGGCCGACAGCGGCGCCCGCAGCGCCCCTGCTTGGGCACGCGCCTGCTCCGACCACGGTCGCCGTAGCCTATAAAATTTGGTCAAAGACTGTACATGTTCGAAGCTCTTTACTTATTGTTGGGCAGAGGCTGTAATAATATTATATGTGCATCAAGAATTGCGATGCAGTATTGACCCAACCACGTAAATACTCTCAAGTGAGTCCGTGGGGTCGGGCCAGTCAGCTCGGCCACGCCCCAGCATTCTGTGTGCGGGCGCACAGGGCGCAGCAGTGTTCACTGCGATGGTAATCGTATTTTCGGAACTGTGGCTAATGGTATTTTAAAGAAGGTCGCCACGTCGAAGTCTTGGCGTGATTAAGGAACAATTCTGGTGGCAAGCTGCGAGTCGGTATCATTTAGTTCAGTCACGTTATAATGACGCAGGACTACGACTGTCTTCCTCAAGCGTCTTACCAGTGCTTCCTTTTTTCGAGCTGTAAAGTTGTGACATCGAAACGCAGCTTCTCAGTACGAGATCGTTTAAAACTAAAAATACCGGGACATCTCCGTTAGCGTGAAATCTGGAGAGGGGCTAAGCTTGTAGTGTACAAGTGTCTTCTTGGCGCCTTCGCGTTTTTGCCCGCGGATATGAATCCGTTGGGGGGTAGCGGTATGCAGCTTTGCTGTAAAGGTCTCGCGCCTTTGAAGCACGAAGCGTTCTAGCGCGAGGCATTGGAAGAGCAGTGTCCAGGTGTGTTCTTTTAGTACGCGTCACGTTCTACCGTGTCGCGAAAACGATTGTCCGGATGTTTTAGTACCGTCACTACATCGACGATGACATGAGACGACGTACTAGATGGAGGCGTAAACGACTGTCTCGGTGCTTTAGCACCGTGAGTATATCGAGGATGACATGAGACGCCAAGAGCCCCTGCCCCTGAGGGACTTCGCCACTAATACTCGTCTTGGCGGAGCCTATTCGGCGTAGGCTGACTCCACTTACCTTGAAGGCACGTCACGCATGGCAGCCAATGGGGTGTCATTCCGTCGCATAGCCGCGTTTACAGCGAGTGTAAAGGTTCTTTTTTGGCCGCCGTTGCCGTTTTTCCGCTCCATAAGCCATTTATGCGCTTGCATAAAATATTTTTCAGGTGCCTATAGTAAGTAGAAGGTACGCTCCGCTTCTATGCGCTGTCACACATGTCACACATCATAATGAGGGTAGCTAAAAACTATGCACTGTGCTATTTCCAGCCACTCGCCAACTCTCTGGCCTGTTAGCTCGCAAGGAAGTTGCTTGCAAAGCGCTAAACTCAGAAAGGTCGCAAACTGCGTGATGGATACCGCTTAGTAAGCAATTATCCGGGCGGTGTAATACGGACAAAATCCGCTAGCATCCATTGTCAGTGCTTCTCAAGGCGTATCAACGACAGGAAAAATAAAGCGGCCGAGAGCATTTGCGATAAATATAGAACACGGATAGGAAGTGCGTCAGTAAACCGTCGCTGTCTTTCACTTACAAAGAATTCGCTTGCCTCAGCTAGATAGGAAGAGCTGCTTACACGCAAGAGCTCGGGGCTTTCTCCACTTGCGCAGAAAAAATGTACACAACATAAGGGGATCAATCGCCAATCACAAGTCTACTGGTCGTCTGTGTCGCCCCCGCCCGTCGTCCTTTCTCAATGTATGCCTGCTTTTTTTTTACTACTCACTTTAAAATGCGTGATTTTGTGGTTAGGCTTAGCGGCATTGGGATGAGTAGATTTTTAGTTTGTCCGGTATTGACACACACAAAAAGAATAATGCTCGCGTAAGGTTTTATTGTGTGAACATCTGACAACCGATATAAACATGATGCGTGTTGGCAGTGCGGACATGTTACTTTGGATTTTCCAGAATCCCCGCCGAATTTCTGGCCAAAGCGTTGGGTGAACTTCGGAAATTACTTCGTTCGAAGTCGATCATTTTGACGAAGGCGTTACGATTAAGCAAGGCTCGTGTGTGAAATGCATTTTAACGGCATGACGAAGACGACGTACAAATTTGGTTGGTTCGGAATACTACGCCGTCAGAATAGGCCATGGAAGAGTTAGCCTAAATGTAAAATAATCAATTGAGGAAATAAAGAAAGTAGAAGAAAAATTGGCCGCGTATTTGCTCCTTTCGTTGCAAATGTCGACGAAAGACGATAGTCGACTGGCGCACCTAGCAAGTAAATGCATCCCTCCTCTTTCCCATCTTGCTCGGGCGGTGGGCAAGGAAGACGTATGGCCGTATTCTGAGTCTGTCCTCCACTCCACGTGTTTCCTCGACTCGGCTGAGTGGAGGATACCCCAATGCCTTTACATACAAAAACCGCATCAAGGACTTCCTCGACTGGAGGTTCGGGTGGAGGAGTGATTCAGAATACGGCATCTAGACTCTCAACGGGGAGCCGTCCAGTTCGCGATGGAGGCCCTCCAACGCCCGCAGTCATAGATGCTGCCTCCCCTACAGGAGGCTGGTATCTACGACTTATTTAGCCGGACAATAAAGATGCTCTCTCTCTCTCTCTCTCTCTCTCTCTCTCTCTCTCTCTCTCTCTCTCTCTCTCTCTCTCTCTCTCTCTCTCTCTCTCTCTCTCTCTCCTCTTCCCGCTCACCACTCGAGCTGTTCCTCCCTCGTCTCGTTCTTTCCAAGATAACAGATTAGAGATTTGCTCAGTCAATTTCAGTTTACCGCGTTCCACTGCTCCCAGTCGTGCCTCGATGCCAGCGCTCCCGTACGGCGGAGATGGGTGAATCAAGGCACCCGACATCAACGTTTGTCGAACCACGTTGCCCCACTCTGCGAGCGTTCCAAGGTAAACGCGGAACCTATCTAGTGGAACCTTTCGTTGTAGTTGCAATTTGATATTTTAGGGCTCCGCCAGGTAGCGCGGGCAACAGCAGGCGCCCGTTTTCGGCAGTTTCTGTAGTATTTTAATTGCTATCGCAAAAAGCAAGCATCCGTAATTTTTTAATAAAGGAACACTGCACATATCACACATGTATTGATTTTCGGCCTTATATTTGTGTACTGTCTTGTTCTTGTTCAACAATGTTGACAAGTATGAACATTAACACCGGACTTAGACGTTTACATTTGGCTGTGGTGTATAAGACCATCGCGCAGACGATGTTTCACTTTGGCCGGCTGGCTGAATTGAGTGACAGACGGACAGACAGACAGACATGCAGACAGATAGACCAAAATTTTCCCGTTCAAGTAGCCCAATAAAGACTATCGTCTTTATAAGCCGCTGCTTACCTTCACCTTTCTCGCTCTACATCTGCGTCGTCACAGGCGACATGTAATCTTCGGGCGCCTACGAAAGTCACTGCTAAGAAGCGTGATCGTGCGATTGCAGTGATGCCTCTCGCTTTGTTTTGATTATTAGGGCTGATAGACTGATGGCCAAGTCGTTGAAGTTTCACCCCAAATGATGATTCCACGGCTGTCGCAGGGGAGCGCTGTATTCGAAACTTTGCCAATATTATGTGACCCTTTTTCGAGGAAAGCGCTCTCGTGGACGGGTCCGAGTGAAGGTAGTTATCAGTTCGATCTTTGAAGAAAAATATGAACGTTTGTCATATTTAGGGCACCTTTGACTTACTTTTCCTTATGGCCAACACCACCATGTAATTTTGTAGCTAAGACCCGCAGCTACAAAACAACAAAAGAAAACGAATGACTGGGAGAAGGCACACGAGTCAGGTTAAATACAATCCGTAATTTTTTGTAGTCTCTCATAGTTACCCATTCGCCAGTGGAACAGATTACCTGCTTCAGTGTTTTGTACATCTTTCCAGCAACACATTCCTGTCTACAGTTACGTCACTCGGAGGCCTAAACTAACATTGTCACGTGTTTGCGGTAGCGCTCAATATTCTGTAATTCTGTTAACATATTCTGTGACAATTGTATTTTTGCAGCCTCGCAGCATGTGTACCCTTTTGCCATTACCGTACCAATGTTGTCTTTTCGCGTGGGATTTTGGAAAGTATATATACTCTTTTGGTTGCTTTGCATTCATTGGCACGTTCCATTTCCGCTTGTGTAGAGTGAGTGGCTTTTGTTCAAATATCGTAGTAATGCAGTATTCTAATGTCGCATGTCTTAGGCTATTTCAAATGTATATACGCGTTTTTCTAACTTTCTTTCTGGCTTATTAATAAGTACTTCTTGTGAATGCCTTTTTTTGTCCCACTGTAACACCGCAAGTCGCTGTGGGTACCAGATACCTAACGAACTAACTAACTAACTAATAACTAAAAATAAAATAAATAAATAAATAAATAAATAAATAAATAAATAAATAAATAAATAAATAAATATCCTTCGCTTCCAGGTTTTGCAATTATTGATCTACGGGCGAGGGATAAATGTCGTGTTTGATTTTTGAATAATCACTACAACGAACCAAAACAAAAACGAATATAGTGTTAAAATCGCAGCCAGTTGGAATCTCCATTCGTTTACCGGTGTAAGAAATAATGTACGCATGCATGTGTACGACAACTGGCGACTCTTATATGTCCGCCTCAATCCCCGCGCTCTTTCCCTTACGCCCGACCTCTGCTTACCTCGCATACCATCCCCTGACAACAACAATAAAATTTTTGTACGGGGACATTTTTGTGCAGGTTTGAAAAATAAAACACAGTTTTCGGAGCAGGACATCGAGTCTAGCCTCATTGGTTCTTACTGTATGATAGATTGATGGGTTTAACGCGCCAACGCAACGCAAGCGATGAGGCGCGCCGTAGTGGAGGGCTACGGTTTAATTTTGACCACCTGGGGATCTTTAACGTGAGCCGAAATCTCGTACACACGGGCGTTTTTGCTTTTCGCCTCCATCAGAAAAGCGGCCGCCGTGGCCGGGAATCGAACCCGCGTCCTCGTGCTCAGCAGCACAACGCCTTAGCCACTGAGCCACCACGGCGGGTCCTATTGGTTCTTGACTGTGATTCGTTACCATTCCACGGCAACTTCATTCACTGTGCAGCCGTTAACCTGTCGTTGGAAAGCGCTCTGTGTCCTTCTTTAGTCCTTTGTGTACATTTTTTGCGCTTTACTCGTCAGCTATGGAATACAAACTTACCCAGAAGTCCACATTAATCTGTCGTTGCAGGTGCTTGCCATGGTGTGACCGGAAACTCGCCATGCTGATTCCCGCATATACAGTTGATAGCCTGTATATTTTTTTATTTCTTGTTTGTTTGAAACATTTACTCCACGTTTTATACGGCTCACGCCATGTAATGAAGAGGGTTTGGGGAGGGGGATATTTATTGATTAACGCTGTCAATCAGAAGATGGGCAAAGAAAGAGGATAGTAAACACGGTCGTTGAATGCAGTTTATTCGTTTAGGATAATTAAATTCGCGGTACTGGGATCAGTGACAGTAATAATATCAGTAGAATTTCTCCCACCTCCCCTCGCTGGAATCCCTGTGTAGATGCGACGCATAGGGGGTTCCATTGTTGTTTCCGTTAGGTTGATTCTCCCATCGCGTGAAACGTGCTGTGAACCCCCTGCCGCGGCTATGACGCAACGTGGCGCGGCTATGACGCAACACAATCCAATCCAATCCACTCCAATCCAATCCAATCTAATCCAAGCCAAGCCAAGCCAAGCCAATCCAATCGAATCCAATCCAATGCCCCTCGCGAGAGAGTGTTCGCTATCGGAGAGGAGAGGGGGTGAGCGGCGGAGAGCGCAGCTCGCGCGGCGAGAAGAATGGGGGAGGGGTGTGGACGGAACAACGACAACGCCGCATGGAGGGACAAGGCGAGTGAATGAGATGCAGTCGCATCTAAAAATATTTCACTAGTTTGCGAAAGTGCAATGACACTCTGTAAACGTTTTTCCTCAGCGAGCCCCTCCTCCGATCTGGCCCAAAAATCACACGAAAATCGCATTTTGGTGTGTATTTTGTTTACCAAATTTTGGGGTATATTTTGTTTAGCACCAAGAACAGCGACAGAGCTTACCTGCTTGTATAACACAAAGAAGCTTATATAACACGGAGAACACGAAGAAGCTATAAGCAAGTCTAGGTGCCCCACAGAAATCTATAGACGTAAGCATGCTTTCACACCGATATCAGATCTGCAACCGATGACCCCCCCCCCCCCCCCACACACACACACACACACACTTCCGGTTTTTGTCGTCACTGAAACCTTCATCGAGGAGAGAAGTTTTTTTAGCAATGTGCACTGTTGCGGCTTACACACCCGACATAAGTTATGAATTAACCACAGGAAATTTCGCTTCGGTGCTTTAAATCAACCTTGTGTGTAATTAAGACCATCCCAAATCATTTTCACCCGATTCGGACTCGTTCATCCTTTTAGAACAGACAGAGAACTACTCCTTAAGTCTGCAGGAAGCCCCGCAATCACTGACGGCGCACTTAAAGCTTATTACAGGCGATTCACACACCCTTTAACGGGTAACCAACTTTTCTCTTCGAAACATTCTATAAAAAAGCAGAATACGGACGGGTCAATCCATAAAAGTTACAGTTCCAACCTGGTAAAGTTAGAGTTAAAATTCAATTTGTGAAAACAATGTGCAACTCAATATTTCTTTACGCGACACCCGCGATACTTTCTTAAAGAACATTCTCAAGGAGCGTATTTTAGCTCGGAACTGTGTTGCAAAACTATATATTTCAGATGTTATAGAGTCAGTTCAAGTTATGGGATATTCGGAATACAAAATGTATACCGTCCGAACATAGAGTATCGACTCCCGTATTCGTTAGCGCACCGTCAGCAGGGTAACAATCGCACACAAGTCTCCAAGAAGCGCACGACAAAATTACGTTGTATACGTCTCTCGTGCTGCTCAGGCACTCAGCGATTTTCGTGTAAGGCTACCTTCGCCACATATCAAGAACCTGAATCACTACAATTTTTCGTCATGGGTTCCCGTTCGTTAGAGTACGGCACTCATCGAATGTGTCTCCAACAATTCTGATGCCCAATTCTCAATGAAGTCATTGCTGGGACGGGCTGTCCGCTGCTTGCCGATGAATAAAATTCGCGTGCTAGGAGGGGATATTGCCGCGCAAGTATGTTTGCGCTGTGTTTCAGTTCCGTGACAGTCCGCCATTGTCCACTTTTTCGGAGCCAGAACACAGGCACATACGTCGCCGCCACTCGCGCGGAAAGTTATTAGATGGCCGGGCTGTATCGTTATCCGCAACCGACCATTAGCGTCTGTTCTGGATTTTGATAGGCTCACACCTTTTCTGAGGCTACACCCGGAAGCCGCGAAGAATAGAAATTTCGCCTTTCGAATTTCGCATTTCGAAAGTTGGCAGTTTTATTTCGGGTATTGCGCTTTCATTTTGCTAAAAGTGTTTTCGTTTTGCGGACATCGCATTTCGATATTTGTCGTTTTAGTTTTCATTGAGGTCAAGTTTCGCCTGAACCCCTGTTTCTAGACGGAAGGGGTTCGTAATTTTTAGATGCGAAGCATCTCATGCTCGGGGCTGTGTCCCTCCCTCCCTCGTTGTCGTTGTCCGCCGTCCGCCCTCCACTGCGGATGCGCCTCTCTTCAGCCCCGTCACCGTGTGGGCTGACGTCAGCGCAGTACACCATAAAAAGAAATAGTTAAGCGGCGCCCGGTTTCGATCCCATAACTCTCTTGCCGCAACGGGAGGTACGTGGCGCTCTTCCCACTGCGCTACAAACCGAGACGGGAGCATATGCTACGAACGCGCCTTATGTCCTTCACTCATTCAAACTACGTCAAGAAGCTACTGATAAAACGAAGGCACACGAAGCTGAACGTCAACGGAAACGACAAACTGAAAACTAATGGGAACTTCAGTAGACCCCATGGCTGCTTCGCATACTACTCAGGGTTGCCCTACGGGAAGATGGTGTAATTTTTTTTATGTAGGTACCTGCACCATGATCGACCATAATCACCATCAAGAGCATTCCCGCGCAAAATGCCTTTGCAGGTAGTTCTCAATGTCTGTTTTCAAATTCCGTGTCGAAAAGAACACGGAATATCGAGCGGTTGAGCTTTTTCCAGCACACCTCTGCCGTCATGTGTTATGACCATTGTTAGGCTTAACTGGAGACAGCCATTGAATCGACCGTTGCGACGTACCAGGCGACACTAATTTCACCGTACGTCAAGCTGCCGGTACCTGTTAATATCATTAGACCCCAAAACGCCACGTTAGGGTTAATCTTTCGAAATTCTTTGAAATGTGTCGTCCTATCCACGTCTTCAGGCGTGTTACAGGCTATGGGTATGCAATTCGGTGGTAGTATTTGCTCGAAAATGGACGGGAAAAAAAGTTCCTATCAAGTACAGGTCAACAACCTCCCTGTGAAGCTTCATTTAAAGACTATTGACGGTCTATTTCGATATCATTGGTGCTGCTTAACTGCGCAAGTAAACATTGACCATTATTTTGCCAAGCTTAATCTCTGCGTTTCCAAATAAATGCGAGCGGCCAATATTTGATGAGGGTTCCAAGGGACAACGACAAGAAAGAGACGTACTATCCGGCACGACCCTTAATTATTCATCAGAACCGCCAGTTTCCGTAGAAAGGCGCAAATGGTAAAAAGCTTCGGATATTTTAGGTATGGTGGTTGCTGCTCAATACAACTGGAAGCACACCTACAACAAATTAAAGATTCGTTTTTCATGTTCGCAAAAACGAATCATCCATTCGACATGATGTTAATCCCATCCCCTTTCTATGGGGTGATAACGTGCTTCATCTCACCACGAGGTTGATGTGTATGTTTTTACTCTTTTGTTTTTATTTTAGCGCTGCAGTTAGAGGCAGGCTCAAACTAAGTTTTTTTTCTTATGCAGTTAGTAGCTGTCTAACGCCTTTTGCCTTTCTCTGCTTCTGCTTCACCAGCGTTCTTTTGGTCTTGTTTTCGTTCTCTGTATAACCTTTATACCCTGTGGCTTAGGGAAGTTAAATATTTTCTTGATGTGCACTGCGGTCACATTCCATACATCACATTCTAACGCAATCTGCCGAATAACTTCTCTGCCTTTCCGCAAACTACACATTCCCCATAATTTTTGTTATAATTCCCCCAATAGCTCTTCCTTGCCAAGCAACCTGCAGCCTCAAAACGAAAGGCGTTTCCCTTGGAGTTGCCATATAGACCTCCCTTTCTGATATCAAACTGTTCTATCGTGTACTCGTGTAACGACTCCTCCTATTTGATTTTTTTTCTCCATTTATTCCTTTCTAGCTGCTTTTCCTGTTTTTGGTTTTCTTGGCTGTCGTTGCTCTACACTGTTCTTCATGCATTTAATGGTTAGCTGTCTAGTTTTAAAGAAACGTTTGCTACCTCTACCAGCCAACGGTTCTTCCGCGGCGTGCCGGACAATAAACTCCCAACGCGGCGGAGGCGCCTGCGGGGAGGGGGGCAGCGGAGTGTTTCACTCACAGAGCACACTGTTGATGGCGCGGCGAATTTACACAGCGTTCCCGGCGCAGAAGTGCCTGCTCGTCGCCGGCGGCGTCGGCGGTACGGCTTTGTCGTCTGCTTTAGCGACGGTTGTTTTGGGCCTGTTTTGGCGCAGCGTCGCTTCCATTGCGCGCTTCCTTCGCACGGCTTGATTAACTTGTTCGACAGCACCTCCCAGGTAACCCGGACACGACGGAATTATGCTGTCATACGGCAAAGATACGTTAAGGATTGGTTTGTAGGGCGGGAAAACAAAATGTAGAGACCGCATACAGACATCTGACTGCTAGAGAAACGCCACCTTTTGCGCATTGCTTGCCACGAATTCTCTAAATTGGTCAATACCGATTCGGTTGGGTTTTAAGAGGTGTTACAAAAGGCGAAAGGAGCAACTGCCTCTGATAAATTGCGATTATAAAAGTCTCTCAGTTTTCTTGCAATTCTCAAACTTACTAAACTAACTACAGGATTTCCCGCTCAATATAATACAAACGCCAGTGAATATAATCCCAGCGCCAGCGAATATAATCCAGGCGCCAACCAATATAATCCAGGCGCCAACCAATATAATCCAGGACCCACGCAGTGCACAACACATGACAGCGCTTTGTAATTTAGTTGGCAACCAATACCATCCGGGCGCAGTGTATTTTCATCCAAGTTACATGAACTAGGTTATGTGACCAGTTTAACTAGACTACCTAAGAACTGCGCAATAAAACAGTCACGTGACTATACAGCAATCTCGCCTAATTACTATAGTGAACACGAGGATGGTGTCATGGGTATGAATTATCGCATTTAAATTGCTCGCTTACTCGAAATTTTAGGGAAAACTGCCACAATGCCTAAATCTCGAAACCCAATACCGGCACGAACGTAGGACAGACAGGTGGCGCTGCTGGGGCCGTTCAACAGCGCCACCCGCGGAAGAAAATCACAAAAATGGTCGGCACATGCCCTGGACTGTAGGTGTGGAGAACGCGTGTTTCCGTGTTGTTTAAAGGGGCAACCTCTCGTTAACTTGATGATGTTAGTCATACGAAACTCACTTTTTTGTCAGAAATTAGGTCCGGGCGACACGCGTTCTGTTTAATTATTACCTAATATAGGTACCTAATTAATTATTCGTTAGTCATTGATTTGGATAAAATCAAATTGATGTAACCAGGGCTTGTGAGGTACCAAATTAATGGTCTCGATAAGGGGAATCACGTGGGTGAAATAAAAAATTGCTTCCTAAAAATTTGAGGCACTGGGTGTACACAACACCCTCGAAGAGCTCATCGAGGCGCATCGTATTGCCCACCTCGAGCGTCTGACCAAGACGGCCACCGGCAGGCAAATCCTCGACCGCCTACGCATCCCGTACGAGAGATCTTTCGGAGAAAAACACACTGTTCCAGCCGAACTACGCAAAGGCGTCTACATTCCTCTCCTCCCCAAGAACATGCATCCAGTCTACAACGAAAAGCGAAGAGATATGCGAGCCCTAGCGCTAGCGAGACAGCTTCAAGGAGAACCTCAAGTCGTCTACACGGACACTGCCTCTTACGAACAGCGAAGGGCTATGGTCTCAGTTGTCACCGACCAGGAAGGAAAGGTTCTCACCGCCTGCTCCATCCGAACACGACACCCCGAAGAAGGTGAAGAACTAGCCATAGCGTTAGCCCTAGCCACAACCCAAGCGAGGAAAATTGTCAGCGACTCCCAACCTGCAATCCGCAACTTCACAAAGGGGAGAATCTCCAGTGCGGCACTGCGAGTCCTTGCCCAGCAGGACAAGAACGTAGACACCCGAACCACTTTAATATGGACGCCCGCACACGCGGGCCTGGAGGGCAACGAACGGGCCAACGAGGCTGCTCGAGCATTCACCTACCGAGAGCCCCAGCAATCCGCCCTACACCCTGCCGACAACACCAAGGATCGCCTGTGCACCTACCGGGACGTGCTCGACCAATACAGAGGCGAAAGACGGAAGTACCCTGCAGCCAACCCCTCGCTGACCAAAAAACAAGAAGTTGCATGGAGGCGTCTTCAGACCAATACATATCCCAGCCCAGGCCTCTACAGGCACTTCCACCCAGAAATTCGTGACGGTAAATGTAAGCACTGCCCCCAGCTTGCAAGTTTGGCACACATGCTTTGGGAATGCCCTGCTATACAAAGAAAAGACTTCAGCAATACAGAGGGAACATTTATTATTCACACCAAGGAGCAGTGGGAGACCGTGCTGCTTAGCGAAGACCCTGTCATCCAGCGTTGGGCCGTCCAGAGGGCCGAAGACGCCGCTAGGAGCCAAGGCATCCTGGCCGTCGTCTGAAGCACACCGGCCATAACTAGGCCTTTCCTCTGGACACAATAAAGTTACTTCCTCCTCCTGCTGCTAATAGTCATGAGATAGTCAAGTGAGTCATAGATTGGGATAGATGTCAGAGTAATGCATCAAGGGCTTGTGAGGTATCAAATTAAACGTCTCGATAAGTGGTATAACGTGGGACAAAGAAAAAATAGCTTCTCGGTTGTAGTCATGAGAGAGTCACGTGAGCCCTACATTGGGTTAAAAGTCAAAGGGATGGCACTAGGGCTACTCAGGTATCAAATCAAATGTCTCGATGAGAGGAATCCCGTGAGAAAATTAAAAACTATTTCCTAGTTAAAGTCATGATAATAGTCACGTGAGTCATAGTTTGGGTTAAAAGTCAAAGATATGTCACTATGGCTTATGAGGTATCAAATTAAAGAGCTCGATGAGCGGAATCATGTAGTACAAATTAAACATTGCTTCCTGGTTATAGTAATGAGATAGTTACGTACACCATCATCATCATCAGCAGCAGCACCAGCCTATCTACGCCCACTGCAGGGCAAAGGCCTCTCCCATTATTCTCTAATTACCTCGGTCCTGTGCCAACTGTGACCAATTTATCCCCGCAAACTTCTTCATCTCATCTGCCCATCTAACTTTCTGACGCCCCCTGCAACGCTTGCCTTCTCTAGGGATCCACTCTGTTACCCTTAATGACCAGCGGTTATCTTGCCTTTGGATTACATGCCCTGTCCACGTCCATTTCTTCTTCTTAATTTCTACTGATATGTCCTTAACACCAGTTTGCTCCCTGACCCACTCCGCTCTCTTCTTGTCCCTTAATGTTACACCTACCATTTTCCGCTCCATTGCCCGCAGAGTCGTTCTCAATTTAAGTTGAACCCTCTTAGTGAGCCTCCAAGTTTCTTCCCCGTAGGTGAGTACCGGTAAGATGCAGCTGTCATACACTTTCTTCTTCAGGGAATATGGTAGGGTGCCATTGATTATCTGAGAATGTCTGCCATATGCACCCCACCCCATTCTGATCCTTCTAATTATCTCTGCCTCATTGTTGGGATCTGGGGTCACAACTTGGTCTAAGTAGATATATTCGCTTACCACTTCCACTGCCTCGCCACCTATCTCAAACCGCTGTGCTGTCCCGAGGTTATTGATCATTACTTTAGTTTTCTGCATATTAATTTTCAAGCCCACGGTTCTACTCTGTTCGCCCAGTGCGGAAAGCATGCTTTGCAATTCGTCCCCCGAGTTACTTAGCAAGGCAACGTCATCAGCAAATCTGAGGTTGCTGAGGTATTCTCCATTAACCCTTACTCCCACCTGTTCCCAATCCAATGTTCTGAATACTTCTTGTAAACATGCTGTGACTAACATTGGAGAGATTGTGTCTCCTTGTCTGACACCCTTCCTTATACGTATTTTACTGCTCTCCCTATGGAGGATGATGGTAGCTGTAGACCCATTGTAGATATCCTCTAGTATTCTTACATAATGCTCATCTACCCCCTGGTTCCGTAATGCCTGAATGACTGCTAGGGTTTCGACCGAGTCAAATGCTTTCGCATAATCTATGAAGGCTATATATAGGGGTTCAGTATACTCAGCGCACTTCTCTATCACCTGATTGATCGTGTGAATATGGTCCATTGTTGAATAACATTTACGGAACCCTGCTTGTTCTTTAGGTTGACTGAAATCTGCAGAAATTCGCTTAGCGATTACCTTGGTAAATACCTTGTAGACGACGGACAGTAAGCTGATCGGCCTGTAATTTTTCAAGTCCTTCATGTCGCCTTTCTTATGGATTAGGATGATGTTCGCGTTCTTCCAAGATTCCGGTACCATTGCGGTCATTAGGCATTGCGTATACAGGTTTGCCAGTTTTTCAAGTACAATTTCTCCGCCATCCTTCAAGAGGTCTGCTGTTATCTGATCCGTACGTACACAAATTGGTTTAAAAGTCAATATGACGTCACTAGGGCTTGTGAGGTACCAAATTAAAGGTGTCGATGAGGGGAATCACGTGGGACAATTAAAAAATTTCTTCCTAGTTAGTCATGATGATAGTCACGTGATTCACAAAATGGGATAAAAGTCAGAGTGACGCCTTTAGGGGCTTGTGAGGAATAAAATTAAAGGTCTCGATGAGGGGAATCAAGTAGTACAAATTAAAAATCTCGTCCTGGTTATAGTCGTGCGATAGTCACGTGAGTCATAGATTACATTAAAGCCTATATGATGCCACTAGGGCTTCTGTGGTATCAAATTAAAGGTCTCGATGAGGGGAGTCACGCGGGACAAATAAAAAATTGCTTCTTAGTTATAGTCATGAGATAGTCACGTGAGTCATAGATTGAGTTAAAAGTCAACTTGATGTAACTAGGGCTTGTGAGGTATCAAATTAAAGGTCTAGATGAAGAGAATCGCTTGGGATAATTTAAAAATCCATTCCTGGATATAGTCATGAGATCGTTACGTGAGTCATATGTTACGTTGAAAGTAAATGTAAGGCCACAATGGCTTGTGGGGTATCAAAATAAAGGTCTCGATGAGGGGAATCACGTGGCACAAATTAGAAATTGCTTCCTGCTTGTAGTCATGAGATAGTTACGTGAGTCATAAATTGGGTTAAATGAAAATGTGACGGCGCTAGGGCTTGTGAGGTATCAAATTAAAGGTCTTGTTGGGGGGAGTCATGTGGGACAAAATAAAGATTGCTTCCTGGTTATAGTCATGAGATAGTTACGTGAGTCATAGATTGGGTTAAAAGTCAACTTGGTGCCGCTAGGGCTTGTGAGGTATCACATAAAGGTCTCGATGAGGCGAATCACGTGGCAAATATTAAAAATTGCTTCCTGGTTATAGTAATGAGATAGTCACGTGAGTCAGATTGGGTTAAAAGTCAACTTGATGTCGCTAGGGCTTGTGAGGTATCAAATTAAAGTCTCGATGAGAGGAGTCACCTGGGAGAAAATAAAAATTGCTTCCCGGTTATAGTCATGAGATAGTCGCGTGAGTCATAAATTAGGTTAAAAGTCAACATGATGCCACTAGGGCTTGGGAGGTATCAATATAAATGTCTCGATGAGGGGAATCGCGCGGGACAAATTAAAAATTGCTTCCTCGTTATAGATACGAGATAGTCACGTGAGTCATAGATTATGTTATAAGTCAATATGATGCCACTAGGGCTTGTGACATACCAAATTATAGGTCTCGATGAGGGGAATCACATTACACAATTTTAAAATTGCTTCCTGATTATAGTCATGAGATGGTCACGTGAGTCACAAATTGGGTTAAAAGTCAAAGTGATGCCACTAGGGCTTTTTAGATATCAAATTGAAGGTCGCGATAAGGGGAAAGACTTAAAACACATTAAAACTTGCTTCCTGGTTATGGTCGCGAGATAGTTACGCGAGGCATAAATTGGGTTGAATGTCAAAATGATGCTGCTAGGGCTTGTGAGGTACCAAATTAATGTGTCGATGAGAGAATTACGTGGGACAAACTAAATTTTGCTTCTGTTTATAGGCATCAGATATTCTCGTGAGCTATAGATTGGGTTAAAAGTCGAAGTGATGCCTTAGAGGTTGTTATCGCCTGCCCGAATGTAAAAAAGAAAGTTTCATATGCGAGAAAGAGGCTGATGGTGTGTTGAAAAATTGTTAATTGGATTTTAATGATGTCGCGTGACTCCTACGGATGATTAATCAGTCACGTGACTTACCATGACGTTTATTCTTCACGAGTAAAAGCATGGTAGGTATCAAATGATCGCCATTCATTTGCTTGTTTGCGGTATGTGCAAAAAATTTGTCTTTGCAAACATTATTCCCAGAGATGTCGCATGATTTCCAAGCGTCATGATTTAGTCACGTGACTCACTATGAGGCTCATTACATCACGATGATTGGCATCATGGGTATGAAAAGAACACCGTTGAATTGCTTGTTTACGTAATGCGCAAACACTTCTTGTCATAGTGAAATTGTCTCCTTTTGATGGCGCATGACTCCTATAAATCATGAATTGGTCACGTTGACCAATCATGAATTGGTCAACGCTTGCTAAGCGTTGAGAGAAGGAAATGAGAGAGAAAAAAAATAGCGGGGGCGGGAAGGGAAGTGTTGGTAGGGGGTCGGGAGCGGACTAGATAATTATAGTGACCGCGGAACATGACGGTAGGTTGTTGGTGTTACAATGTACAACATGACACCTGTAGCAACAGGCGGCCTGTAAACCTCAGACCGTGCAATGCCCTGGGCGGGAAAGGCCGATGCACACGAAGGGCTTAATGTGAGCATAGCAAAAGGACAACAAAACTACCAGGTCTCGTATGTCCCGGGGTCACAATGCTTCAATGGTCATTCAGCGTACGAATTACAGTCATAGTTCCAGGGCTCTCATTAAGACCCTCTTTAGGGCATTAAATTTGTAGATTAAGTAAGACTCACATTGTTCTCGCTCCCTACAGCTGGAAAAATTGCTCTGTAGAAGCGTGACTTTAATGTCATCGAAAGAGTGATTTTGCATCGCTAGGTGTCTGGACAAGGAAAGGTTTGGGAATGCCTTGGTGTGATAGCGGTGATTGTTAAACCACATTCGAAAACGAAAAGGTCCATCCGTCTCCTTAGTACCGCATATTACATCCGCCACACTCCAATAGGTAATATATAATAATATATATATATATATATATATATATATATAATAAATATATATATATATATATATATATATATATATATATATATATATATATATATATATATATATATATATATATATATAGCGATTCAGAAAATGGGAAATAGGGGCTCCGTGAAATAAGACAGAAAAAAAAGGGTTGGCAGTCAAGAAAACCTCGGAAAGCAAAGGGGAGGTTGTGGTGGGTCATAGAAAGAGATGAAGAATTTTTTGAGTCGAAACGAAAGTGGTGAAAAAATGCCCGCCGGGTGGGATCCGAACCCACGACCTCCAGAATACCGGTCTGGTGCGATAACCACTACGCTACCAGCGGGGCTGTTTCCCCAGCACTTTATCCGGTATTTATGCTAAGGTATTTTTGTATCCTGCACTATATATATATATATATATATATATAATATATATATATATATATATATATATTATATATATATATATATATATATATATATATATATATATTGCCTACCCATGATGGAACTGTCATGAAGAGTACTACACCGATGTGTTTTCAGCATTCGCGAAACCATGCCCTTCTTTGGGCTTTCACATTGATGTGCCTGCAATCACGTACTATATCAAAAAAGCGTGTATTCACAAATCATGTGAAGAAAGGATTCAATGGCGTTTTCTTGGATATATACGGTGACAGTACGCGTGACGTTATAAGCCTCATGGCCTTTCACGTTACATATTTATGATAATTAGGAACCATGCCATATGATCCGTAATCACGTGCACACAAAGAAAAAAAATTGTGACATCACGTAAGCAGCAATTAAACAGCATTTTTTTACCTATGATGCGATTACTCGTGGTATAATAAACCTTACAACCCGGATAAATATTTCATGATCAATAGGTGTGCTGCGAGTTCTAAAGTAACACGTTCACAATAACAGGCTTTTTTCCGCACATCACGAAAGCAAGCAATTCAACAGCGTTTATTTGACACTCATTATGCCAGTACTGGTGATGTAATACACCCCATAGTAAGTCACGTGACTAATTTATGATATATTCGAGTCATGTCTCATCATAAGGAATCATATTCACTATGTCAAGATTATCGTACACATCTTTAATACAAGGAATTAAGCAGCGTGTATTTGACACCCATGATGCCAATACTCGTTGTGTAATATACCTCATAGTAGGTCACGTGACCAATTCATCATTTATACGACTCATGCGCTATCAAAAGGAGACATGTTCACTGTGACAGCAAGTTTTTGCGCATCACGTAAACAAGCAATTCAACAGGGTTCTTTTCATACCCATGATGCCAATCCTCGTGATGTAATCAGCCTCATAGTGAGTCACGTGACTAAATCATGACGCATGAATATCATGCGACATCTTTGGGAATAATGTTGGCAAAGAGAAATTTTTTTGCACATACCGCAAACAAGCAAATGAATGGCGATCATTTGATACCTACCATGCTTTTACTCGTGAAGAATAAACGTCATGGTAAGTCACGTGACTGATTAATCATCCGTAGGATTCACGCAACATCATTAGAAATCCGATTAACAATTTTTCAACACACAATCAGCCTCTTTCTCGCATATGTAACTTTCTTTTTACATTCGTGCGGGCGATAACAAGCTCTAAGGCATCACTTCGACTTTTAACCCAATCTATATATATAGTCACGAGACTATCTGATGCATACAAAGAGGAAGCAATATTTATTTTGTCCCACGTAATTCCTCATCGAGACATTTCATTTTATACCTCACAGGCCCTAGCGGCATCATTTTGACATTTAACCCAATTTATGACTTGCGTAACTATCTCATGACCATAACCAGGAAGCAATTTTTAATGTGTTCTAAGTCTTTCTCCTCATCCTGGCCTTCAATTTGATACCTAAAAAGCCCTAGTGGCATCACTTTGACTTTTAACCCAATTTGTGACTCACGTGGCCATCTCATGAATATAACCAGGAAGCAATTTTTAAATTGTCCAACGTGATTATCCTCACTGAGACCTTTAATTTGACACCTCACAAGCCCTAGCGGCGACAAATTGCCATTTAAACCAATTTATGACTCACGTAACTCTCTCATGACTACAACCAGGAAGCAATTTCTAATTTCTTCCACGTGATTCTCCTCATCGAGACCTTTATTTTGAGACCCCACAAGCCCTCGTGGCCTTACATTTACTTTCAAAGTAACCTATGACTAACGTGACCATCTCATGACCATAACCAAGAAGCAATTTTTAAATTGTCCCACGCGACTCTCCTCATCGAGACCTTTAATTTGATACCTCACAAGTCCCAGCGGCATCATGTTGACTTTTAACCCAATCTATGACTCACATGACTATCTCATGACTATAACCAGGAAGTAATTTTTCAGTTGTCCCTAGTGACTCCCCTGATCGAGACCATTAATGTCATACCACGCAAGCCCTAGTGGCTTCACGTGGACTTTTAATGTAACCTATGACTCACGTGACTATCTCATGACTATAACCAGGACGAAATTTTTAATTTGAACTACGTGATTCCCCTCATCGAGACCTTTAATTTGATTCCTCAAAAGCCCTAGTGGCGTCACTTTGACTTTTAAACCATTTTGTGAATCACGTGACTATTATCATGACTATAACTAGGAAGAAATTTTTAAATTGTCCAACGTGATTCCCCTTATCGAGACCTTTAATTTGATATCTTTGACTTTTAACCCAATTTGTGAATCACGTGACTATCTCATGACTTTATCCAGGATGCAATTTTTTATTTGTACTACGTGATTCCGCTCATCGAGCCCTATAATTGGATACCTCATAAGCCATCGGACATATCTTTGACATTTAACCGAATCTATGACTCACGTGACTGCTATCATGACTTTAACCAGGAAGGAATTTTTAATTTTCTCACGGGATCCCTCTCACCGAGACGTTTCATTTGATTCCTCAGAAGCCCTAATGGCATTACTCTTACATTTAACCCAATCTATGAGTCACGTGACTATCTCATGACTATAAGCAGGAAGCAATTTTTTACTTTTCCCGCGTGATTCCCCATATCGAGACCATTAATTTGGTACCTCACAAGCCCTGGTTACATTAATTTTACTTTTATCCAAATCAATGACTAACGAATGTTCAATTAGGTACCTATATGAAGTAATTAATTAAACCTAACGCGTGTCACCCGGACCTAATTTCTGACAAAAAAGTGAGTTTCGTATGACTAACATCATCACGGTAACGAGAGGTTGCCCCTTTAAAACACGGAAACACGTGTTCTCCGCACATACACTCCAGGGCATGTCCCGACCATTTCTGCAATTTTCTTCCGCGGGTGGCGCTGTCGAACAGCGCCAGCAGCGCCACCTGTCTGTCCTACGCTCACGCCGGTATTGGGTTTCGAGAGCTAGGCATTGTGGCAGTTTCCCCTAAAATTTCGAGTAAGCGAGCAATTTAAATGCGATAATTCATACCCATGACACCATCCTCGTGTTCACTATAGTAATTAGGCGAGATTGCTGTATAGTGACGTGACTGTTTTATTGCGCAGTTCTTAGGTTGTCTGGTTAAACTGGTCACGTAACCTAGTTCATCTAACTTGGATGAAAATACACTGCGCCCGGATGGTATTGGTTGCCAACTAAATTACAAAGCGCTGTCATGTGTTGTGCACTGCATGGGTCCTGGATTATATTGTTTGACGCCTGGATTATATTCACTGGCGTTTGGATGATATTGAGCGGGAAATGTTGTAGTTTTAATCGGCAGAAATGGGAATCATTAAGATCACATGCTGAATTGTTCCGGTGTCTGCGCTGTGCTCACGCCGTGGTGTAGCCCCGAACTAGCACATACGATGGCTAGGTTCCGCTGTCTCCCCCTTCGAAAGACGCTGCTCTCCGTTTTCTTTCTGCCGACGCACGGCCCGGCTACGGCGGCGGCATCCGCCGTTCTAGTCTGGCACGCTGCTGCGTTCGGACGCCGCCCTCGCGAATTGCAGGTAACTGGCTGGCAGAATCTCTGGTTTCACTCTTGTAGAGCCTACGTGTGTGAATTCAAGTGACGTCGCGTAGGCCATTGTTGTGGTGCCGTTTAAAGCTTTGCTTTCCAATCACCTGCAGAGCGTGCATTGGAGCCAATTTTTTTTTCTTAGCCACTGCGTGTCTAGTGGGCACGTTTCTTATGTAGACGTACTGATACACTTTCCGTGCATCTTTCCGTGCAAGGGTACACTTTCCAGCTGTACCATTGTAACATGTAGCAGCGGTTAATTTCTTCGAGCTTTGAAAAATCGCGTCATCTTCAAAAGAAATTTCGGAGGGCCGCCGACCAAAAAGAAATACTTTCGCAGATTGCAATAGTGGTGCAAGGCTGGAGAAACAGCAGAGCTGGCCGCCCATTCCCGAAGACCTCACTCCGAGTTGCTAACTTGCCGCTAAAAATTCTTTATGAATGGTAGGCCCGGATCATTTTGTCCGCAGCCATTCACAACTCTCCGAAAGTGAACCGCGCTTGCACGTGCTAGAACCCGCGGCAACCGGCCGGTATCGCGAACTTGGCTTCCCACTTCAGGCGCGAACGCACGTGAACTGGCGAGCAGAAGAGCAGGTGAGAGATCACGCCACGAACGCTGGGCAGAGTGTTCTCGAAGGTCGAGCTGACCGACGCCGGGCGCTCCTGACGAGGCACACGCTCACGTGCGCTCCGTATTTTTTCTTGGTATGTTTATTCTGGTAACGCTGGACTGGCGCGCAACTACAGGCCTAAACATCCTCTGCTGTTAAAACTACGTGAACTTGGCTACGTGTTCCTGGGCTACGCCTCAGCCCAGGACCAATGACCTTGAAAGTACTTCTTGGTCCATGGCCATCTCCACCAGCTCAACGCAAAGTACTGGAGGCGTTGTTCGACTATCTGGACGAGATTGGCGTCACTGCAGTGATTTAGAGTTTAGAAGACAGACTTTGTAATCCCACTACTCACAAACTAGGTGTCATTTCCTCGTTATTTTTCTGTCTTCTTTTATTTCTTCTCTTTCTTCCTCTTTCTTCTGCCCTGTAATCTATGGGGCCTTTTCTTTCCCCCTCCCCCTTCCCCCGCCGAGTAGCATGTCGGTGTCGCAATTCCGGCAAACATCTCGGCTTTCTCTTCTAATAAAGATCCTTCTCTCTCTCTACGTGCGCAGCCGTGAATTCATCTTAATTGCGTGAATACATCTACTAGGTCTGCACCCGGGACTCCAGTTAAAACAATAATGTGACCTTTCCGGAACTAACCAAGCGAGATATATTATCAGTGTTTCATCTTCATGGGGCCGTGACGCTGCAGCCGTGACCCTAGCTGCGCCAACAGGAATTCCCGCGTTCAAGCTCGGAGCCGAGAGGGAGACAGAAAGAACGTGCCGTCATGCCGTAGTAACTGGGTCGCAGTCACGCTCAGATGAAGGCTAACTGCCCTGCTGTTTTCAGTCTTACAAAGTAATAAAATCACAGCTGTGACGAGGACTGAGCGATGGGGCCAAGAACGTTCGGCTTAATACCTATTTGAATTTTTGTGGGAAGCATTGGCACCGATTCTATTTTTTGTCGAGTAACTTACCAAACTGCGTTTCTTCGAGAATCAGACTTTGCACCGATGACTGTGTTATTTATCGTAAACTAACCTGCGTCACTGAGCAAGTAGCCCTGCAAACTGACTTTGACTCAATATCGACTTTGTGCTACACTTGGTTAATGTCGCTGAATAATTCCAAAACTAGGAGAGAGACAGACAGACAGACAGACAGACAGACAGACAGACAGACAGACAGACAGACAGACAGAGATAGAGAGATAGAGAGAGAGATGACTTTATTTGATGCCTGAGATGGGTTCTGAAGGGTAGACGACTTGGACGGACTCCCTCTCTCAGCCGCCAGGCAGAATTCTTTGGATCCTCGCGGCGGCGTTCGATATAAAAAGTTTTAAATGCATGTAAGTTTTACCAGAATTATACAAGGGTTCGATATAGGCGATAATTCGACTATATCCGTGTTCGATATAAGCGGGCTTTACTGTAGTGTCGAGGCTCGATCTGTGAGGAGGAGGCATTTGGTGAAGGGTTGAAGGTTCTGTAACGCGTAAGTTTCGGACAGTGCCAAATTAGATGCTGAAGATTGGCGGGTGTGAGTGAAGCGCAGAAGGGACATCGAGGTGGCAGAGATGGGGTGTAACATTTACGGAATGTCTCTGGGGTTAGGCTAGCATTGGCAAAATATTTGTTTATGAAAACTTCGGGTGATCTTGGGAGCGGGGGCAGAGTGCATAAATAACCGGTTGGAGTGAGGGCCTTGAGGCGGTGTTCTTTTTTTCTTTTTTGTACCGTAGAATCTGCATGGCTGTCAGTAATGACTCAGGAGGTGGAGGAGCCAAGTCGGTGTAGCAGTGGAGGCCTAGAGGTTACAGACTCCCGTGCAGCCGAGTGGGGCTGCCTGGTTCCCCGGTGATGACTCCTCGTGTCCAGGCGACCAGTCGATGCGAAGATGAATGCCGCTAGATTTTAGGATGGAGATCTGCTGAAGGATTTTGTTGGCGATGGTATTGGTCGAGGTGGGACTTTGTAGAATCTTTAGGGCTTCGAATGAGTCTGTCAGAATGCGGATATGGGAAGGGACGGAGGAGTGAAAGTCGAACACGAGGAAGTAGTGCAGCCACCGGCCTGGAAAACCGCCATGCAAGCTCTTGAGTAAGAAAACGCAACGCGGCAAGCGTGCAAGCGTACGGAGTACAGCCTCGAGCATGATGCAAGCGCTTGCTCCGTGTTTCTATCGCAGCTGGCTGGCCTGTTCCGTCGTCGTCGTCGTCATCATCATCATCGTCGTCGTCATCGTCGCCGTCGTATCATCATCATCATCAGTCGGTTGTGTCCATTGCAGAAATAAAACCTCTCCCATTGATTCCCAGCCAAGTATAACAGTACTACTTGAGTCCATGCTGTTTCAAGTACCTTTAAATCTCGATTTGCAAACTGTGGAAGCTCATTGTCTCCTGCAGGGTTATAGGCACTATTACGACGGCATGCGGGGGATTATCTAGGAAACGTTATTGAGCGATCGCTATACGTTTATCACACCGAGTGCAAACTGTCCGGTGAATTAAGTTCTTTCGAACGCGTGCATTCCCTGCCGACCATGTTGAAAGTTTTAAACCTGTCCATTGTTTTCCCGCATCTGCGAACACCATCTTACAAACGTCGACAACGTTGACAAGGTGTGTTCTAGGAGTTCCTTAAAATATTTAGATACGGCCGTTCCTGTGTATTCGATTGTATATTTTTCCAAATTCCGCCGCCATTTTTTCTGTCTGCGAAACGTTTACCGAACTAAAAACGAAGAAACGGAACTTGAAAGGCCACTTATCACGCGGGTTCTTAATATTGATGCTCGGTTTCTTTCCTTCGTGTGGGCGTTTCCTTGTCCTAGTCGCGGAGGAGAACCGTAGTTCCAAAAAGCAAAATATGCGCTGCAATCTTCTAGGGAATATCCATATTGCAGAAGAAGGTTTCTGCTGAACCACTGCCGCGGTTTAACGGCACGCACACACGCGGGCAGAAGGCGAAGCAGAAGGCCTGTTTGCACCTGCCTCTATCAGGGAAACTTAATGCTCGATTTGGCCGAGGGGAGAGAGAAACAGAGATAGAGAGAGAGAGGGGGGGGGAAATATTCACGACCGAGGTTGGCGTTGGGAAAAAGGCGCTAGGGGCATTGTGTGAGTGGGAGCCGATGGGGGGGCGGAGGAAGTTCGGCGATGGTAATCAGGGTGGCCGCCCTTTGTGGTCCCGTATCGGGGATTACATTTTTAAACCCTCGGCTCCACATGATCACCCCGGCCTACGAAAATGGGGATTGTTGAGTAGTTGAGGCGCTTCGTCAAGACTTGGAACAGGAGAAACTGGCAGGCTCAATCCCTCGTTTGCCTGAATTGATGAGAGCACAGAACGCGAAGCAATGTTATATATATGCGTAGCGCATCACATTATGTAGTAGTGCAGTCGAAAGCTGTATGACAGTAAACACGGGAGCGCGTGTCGCTCGGTACATGCAGAGAGGTCTAGCGATCGGATGGCGAACTGTCGCAGTTCATTCATTTGGCGGATCCACTCCCTGACAAAGGTTCATTGCGCTCGTGTCTGCTCCGGCAGCTACGGTAGATATCTGGAAATGATTACAGAGAATACATGTGCCGATGGGGGGCTTTTTATCAAGGGCAAAGCGGAGCAAACGCAATACAATGTTTGCTTTTCGCTGCACGATTGGGGGATAAAAATTGTGCTATCCTCCGGGACATAACTAATGTAGCAGGCAACCGCGCGATTAAAGCACTTTCAGGTAGTTCGCCCGCCAACCGCACAAACTGCAAGACCACGCTATCCTCTCACCAGAGGGCTCTGGATGTGTTGAGCGGCACGCGCTCTCGTGTTTACTGTAATAAAGCTTTCGACTGTACACCTTGCGCAAAACAAATAGTGTAAATATTTTGTTTAACTGCGGCAGGAAAAAGCAAGTTTGACCACAAATGACACTTATTATTGTTAAAATATGAGAGATTGTGCTGTCGGGATATACGTCACTCATGCCGAAGGAGACATCTGAGATGCCACACTGCTTTCAATACATCTTGAAGAAGTGGTCTCCTGCCAGAATTAAACGTGGGGGTCAAAATTAATCTGGAGCTGTCCACTACGCCGCGCGTCATCGCCTGCGTAGCGTCGGCGCGTTAAACCACACAATGAATGAATGAGTGAATGAATGAATGAATGAATGAATGATGAATGAATCGATCAATCAATCAACCAACCAACCAAATATTAGTCGTTCAATCAATCAATCAATCAATCAATCAATCAATCAATCAATCAATCAATCAATCAATCAATCAATCAATCAATCAATCAAATAACTAAGCGTACGAGTGGATTAGCTGAGACTATGGCATAAACTTTGGTTAGTTGCTAGTGGCTATATTGTCACGTAGCCATGGACGACGCAGGTTTCTTCAGAAGACAAATATTTAATGGAGTGAACTTGGCATCCGCTATAGGAACTCAAAGATTACACAAGCGGCGACGAAGCAGTCAACAATGTGGCGTGCACAGGCGAGTGTCGGCGAACCTAATGCCGCGGTGTCAGCCCTGCGAGGATTATATCTTTCCGCGTGATTGTTTCTGGAATAGTCGAAGTACACCGACAACACTGGAGATCAAAGTAGATTACTCCAGTCAAGGGACGACATGGCGAAACAGTTTCCCTATCAAATTAGGTAGCCTGCACGACATACAAAAGAAGGAGACGGAAACGCGCGGTTTCCTCCTTAGATAGGACAGCTGGCAACCAGAACACACAAATAAACAAACCAGAGGGTATAGTTCGCAGCAATATCGTTTATTAGGCCATTCCCTGAGCACGAGTCTATATTAATTCTATAGAATAAAATGTTGATTAATTTTTGAGATATTTAAAATACTATTACCTTGTTATAAATTGGGCGCCGGCGCGGTGCAAACCAATATTTTGGTCTTCAGGTTCCGTAGCTGGGGATATTCGTTTTTAAACTTCCCAGGTTACTGATGTAACCTTGTTTACTTTTTAATTCTGAACGATACCTGAACCTAAGACGGCGGTAAATTGGTGCTTTATTTTGGAGTACGCCGAATCGCTGATTAGTGGTGCAGCGGCAAATTACAGAGGGCGTTGTAAAACACAGCAGATCGACAAATCTCTCAAACATCAACGATCCCACGATGCCCATACCTCCTCATTCCATAGAAACTACCGCTCTTCCCCGAGTGGCAGTTATCGGATTCGGTCATTTTCTTTGTTTTCTTCTATTAAAGGAACGCAACCTAACCGTACTATTCGGACTCTTAAGCTGCCTTCGTTGAACAGTATAGTACGATGGGTATGCTCCCCTCTTCCTACAACGACACTCCCAAAATTTCTCCTCCTCCCAGAAGACTCACGACAAGACCAAGACCCTCTCAACTCCCGAGCCCACTTGATCTTATCCAATTCTTTAACCCACTGCTCCCAACAGAGCTAGACTCCGCCTCGTCGTCCAATGAAGGCTTTCCTGTCTCTCTCACTATGTTTTTTTGAAGGGGGGGGGGGGGGGTACGAGAAATACGAACAATAATAAGACGAAAGCCTAAGTGTCCCGTTCTGCGAAAATCCGCCGTCGTTGTTTGTTTTGTTGCCCGGTCAAGCTAATGGCCGCCGCAGTAAAGAGGAAATAAAATAAAATTAGCCGCATATCTCCTCCTTTCGTTGCAAATGTCGACAAAAGAATGCAAGCAACTTCCCTGCAAGATAACAGGCAACAGGCCAGAGAGTAAGCGAATGGCTGGAATAGCCCACTGCGTAGTTTTTAGCTGCTTTCATTATGATGTGTGACAGCGCATAGAAGCGGAGCGTACCTTCGACTTTCTATAAACACCTAAACAACATATGATGGCTGATGCAGCGAAAAAAACGGCGACGGCGGCTAAAAAAAATTGGCAGCGTATCTGCTCATTTCGTTAGTCTTTCGTCGACATTTGCCAAGTAAATGCCTCCCATCGCTTCCCGCTCACTTTTCATGCTGTTCCTCTTCCGTCGCCAAAGGTAAACACGCTGGAGGTGTGCTCAAGTCAATTTAAATTTACCGTGTTCCACTGCTCCAGGCCGGGTGCCTCGATTCCAGTGCTCCCGTACGGCGAGGACGCGCGTGAATCCAGGCGCCCTACTTCAGCTTTTATAGAACCACGTTGCCTTATTCCGCGTGCGTTCCAAGCTGAACATGGAGCCTTTCTAGTGGAAAATTTCGTAACTGTTGCCGCATGATTTCTTGATTGATTGTTGGGTTTAATGCGCCGACGCAACGTAGGCGATGAGGCGCGCCGTAGTGGAGGGCTCCGAATTAATTTTGGCCACCTGGAATCTTTAACGCGCGCCGAAATCTCGTACACACGGGCGTTCTTGCTTTTCGCCTTCGTCAGAAAAGCGGCTGCTGCGGCCGGGAATCGAACCCGCGACCTCGTGCTCAGCAGCGCAACGCCTTAGCCACTGAGCCACCGCGGTGGGTGCCGCTTGATTTCTTAAAATTCCGCCTGAACCTATTGTGGTGCGGGCGACACATGCGAAAAAGTGAATTTTTTTTTCCTGAAGTGGATGCACTATTTCATTTTGCAAAAATCACTCATCTATGGGCTTTTCTTATAAAGGAACACTGAAAATATCGCGTAGGTGTTGTTTTTCTGCCATATATTTGCGTAATGTCTTGTTCTTGCGTCAGTCCCCAATTCAGAAAGCACGAGGTGGGGCCATATCGCTCATTTAAGAAATGCCGGCAGTGCACGTGCGATTTGCAGTCATGTCCCGCTTCCAGAGTCGTCACCGCGATTCTCCCGCCAAAGCGCGCGTTTTCGAGCGCGTCCACCAGGAGCCGCTGCCGATTCGTTGCCTCGCGCGCGCCACAGTGGAGGAGGGCTGCTGCTCTTGGCCGGCCCAACATCGCACGTGCCGCTGTGGGCCCTGACAGCGTGCTTAGACCACGTGCTGCGCGGCCGAGTGACCGCGCGCTCGACGACTTCGCCGTCACGGAGGACATTTTCGAGGTGGCCGCGATGCCAGGCGAAGGCGGCGTCACCTTCCCCGTAATACGCAGGGACGTGGGTCGGCGAGTGCGACCCGCGGCCGTGGGCTGCTCTCTGCACCAGCCACGGTTGTCGCTGCTGGGAAAGCCGCTCAGCTACCGCTCCCGGCAGCGTGACTTGCGCTACCGGAAGGCACAGAGTGGCCTTGCACAACTTGCTCGAGAGGCCCCGCGGCTGCGGACCGCTGTCCTACCACCTCTCACTGTGAGTACCGGGCACGGACGAGCAGTACGTCTCGATGCTGTCGAACAGTGCGGATGCACTACTGTACACGTTTTGCAGAAAACTGCTGAGCCACTTTTCTGGTTCATAATTTTGTAGGTCATAACGAATTAAAATCCCCCATTTCAGTATTGTGACTACGAAGCTAAATCCCTTCAGCTCTCTCCAACGCCTCGAACTCCGTAATTAAAAAGCGAATGTGGCAAACGAATGCCACTCCTTGTTGGCTGACTTGCCTGCTTGTTTTTCGTCCTCTGCGTGACCTCGTTATATTGTGGAAACGTCAACAGTCTTGTTGCGTGCATTCTTCCATCTCAAAGTAACCTAATTGCTGTGATGTAAATGTCCACTGCGCAGAAGGCTTGAACATAAATTTGCTGTCGTACGTAATTTCAAGAGATTGGAACCATGATGAACGTTCAAGGGTAACTAGAGGATATTTTCGATGCACCCCACTGTCCGACGCGAATGAAGACTCTAGCTTAATCGATGAGGACTGGCCGTGGTCGCTGTTTACGTTCCCCATCCTCCATCTTAGTCCATCTTTCGCTGCTCCGAGTGCTCGGCTGGCTGGTGCCCTACTTATTGAGTCGCCAAGACACGTACTTTATGGCGGGTCCCCGGAGGAGCATGGAGGGATGAAGAAAGCCGGAACCACGACTGCTGTCCCCTCAGTGTCTTTCTCTTGAAATAACGATCCGCCGTTCCCTCGCGTCTCCTCCAGTTTCCGGATCGGGACGTTGACGAGCATTCTGAACTTTTCTCAGCATCCCGTTTTCGGCACTATTCTTTAGTTGCCGATGTTGCAGTTGCAGTTTTACTGCTATGATGGTGTTAATGAAGTGGCATTACCGGATGTGACATTATTTTAGCAAACTCTGTGTAGAGCGCCAGCCTCCTCCGCCGTAACAGGCACTTGTCGAGGGGGCGCCCTTGAAGTGGTCTGACCAAGCCTTCTGCGCGTTCTTGAAAGCTGTTCACGAAGGCGAGCTCGCGAAATTGTGTTCGAGAAAGCTATGAATAATTTTCAAAAACTACTTTGGACATTCACATTGATTTACTTGCATATAGCTATTTACCTTGACTTTAATATTGAATAATGTAGCTTATTACTTTAACCTTGGATATTCCTATAGACTCTGCCTAAGCAGCAGAAATGAAACCAAGAATTTAATAAAATCTACGAGGGAGTAACCGTGCTGAAAACTCCCTTTGAAGTTAATATAAAACAATCAGGATTCTGAATTTCCAGTAAGGAAGTTTGTACAAAAAGTGATTTGGTGCATCTGAAAACTATATAGAGTAAATTACTCAATTTTAAGCTTGGGAAGGTACAACTGATAAAATTAATGCGTAGTTAACTATTCAAATTGTATTCTGTCCTTTGCTCGGTCTATGCTGCACGAATTTGTGTATAT
Source organism: Haemaphysalis longicornis (assembly GCA_013339765.2). Taxonomy (NCBI): domain Eukaryota; kingdom Metazoa; phylum Arthropoda; class Arachnida; order Ixodida; family Ixodidae; genus Haemaphysalis; species Haemaphysalis longicornis. Next base: position 129,026,780 of record CM023456.1, read on the forward strand.
TGCTGCATGGTAGTACAGTAGATGCTCTCCCCTTAATTAGTTTTAATTTAATTCTTCGCATTCGGTCAGTGACACTGGGATGTCGTTGCGAATTCTATCATCTTGTTGCTGGACTCAATTTGTAGGGGTACGTTTTTTAGTAATTATTGGCATTCGATTTCATTTTATTGCATTATTGTATATAATCATATGAACAGGGTGCTTACGCTCCAGGATGTTTCAAAGAGGAAATCCCTAGCTGTTAGGCTTCGAATTTAGTTTTGCTGCTGTGCGTCCTATCGCTGCATTTGGGAGGGGCAAAGAAACTGAAATGAACTAAAAAATAGAACAATCACACCGGAGCCAGCGAGCTGTGGACGTCCTTGAGGCCTTCATCATCGGGACTAAATTGGAGCTCGTGGTCCCGGCCGCGCTCCGGTACGCCGGAATCGCCCTCAAGTTAGCAAGATGCGGCAGTGATGTTCTTTAAGGAACCAGCCTCTGTCTGTGACCTGACACCTGCCACCTGAAAAGCGATCGAACATGCATAGAAGGGAATGGACGTGACTTTTATCTCTGCAGAACTCGTAGCTGACACAGCGCCCTTCAAACGATGGGGCTACACAACGCTTGCTGAGGAAGCTAAATTGACACGGGAAGAAGGGAGATGTGACTTTAGAAACAGGTATCCCAAGTCCGGTGCTCCTGGTATGGAGCTGAGGGCCAACTCCGCCTGTCTAGCAAGCTGTCACTGGCCTTGAGCGCTTGGATCGGCTGCAGCCACATCTCATGCCACCCGGAAGGAAGCAACTGCTTTGGCGTAGCCCACGACGTTTGAGTCATCAGGCTGTTTCTCTTGTCTTTCAATCACTAAACCTGTGAGGGGCCTCATAGCAACGGGTAGCCTCAATTCCACCCTGCTCTCCGCCATAGATGGGCAAGCTCGTCGACGAGATGGTCATCGCATGCTCGAACTTGCAACTGGAATAGGTCTTGCCCATGCATTGTAACGATAAGGTTAAGGCCAAGTGTCGGGCCACAGCAGCATGTACTTGATCCTGCGGCTACTTTAGCTCTCACGCAACCGATGTACGCGCCCCCTGATAGCCGGTAACTTTTGCGAACCGTCGACTTCTCCCCCACAACGCGGTGCTGTGGGCCATCTAGACGATATACCGGGGTAAACAACTTCGTTAGGGTGTTCCTCAAAACCCACGACATCTCAGACACATCCGGAACGCTCGGGAGCAGAGCACTACCCTAACTTTCGGACGCCTACTCAACGCATCATTTCTTTTTCCTTTTGCCGCGAAAGCTTTCTTAGTCAGATCGATCGCCTCCTGTCCGAAAAACCGCTCCATTTCCTCATATACCGGTTGGGCGACCAAAACGCTCTGATAGGATCTCTGGACACACGGCAAGAGCGTGAAACCGGGCTTCCTTGGTGCCAGAACGGTTACTTGAAAATATGCAAAAAGGAACGGTTTTAGATAAGACACTACACGCATCGATCATCAAGGAGGAGCAAAATCGTATTCCTGTATCTCACAAAGCACGTATCGGTATACGTTTAGATCGTTCGGAGATGCGTTTATTTACTGCTCGAAATATCGTCGCCTGGGTTCGCTTCTTTGTTTGCGACAAGGGTCTTTGAAGGTTTGAGGATCGAATAGGCTCGCTGTCAGCAAAGGCTGAATGCACTTTTAGCGAAGGTCCTGACGCAGTTTTCGTGTTAGAAAGCGTTCCCGCTTCCCTCAACTTTTGAGGAAGGGATGATAATTTTTTAAATTATCATTACCAGTAACCTCTTTATAGGCGTCGCCTGAATCTCAGGTGTTTCCGTCATGACCTAAGCCGACGAAGCAAAGGTATCATTGACGGCCAACGGTTGCTCTAGTCAACAGTGTTGGGGGATTTCTTGGTACATCACCATCACTGCATGCGCTTGGGCTCAGTTCCGGCAACAGCGGCTTGGTAGGATAGCTCTCGAGCCTGCAGATGGGCGGTCTCATTGCCCAGAACGTCGAAATGAGGGGTGGGGCGGATGGCTTTGATAAAACGGTTTGGGAAGCGTTCAGTAAGATTCTTGAGGGTAGCGCGGTGAATTCTTCCGTTGGTGAAATTTCCGCACGCCTACTGTGAATGGATGATGATGCCAGCGGCTGTGGTTTGACTCACGGCGAACCCGCCACGGTGGCTCAGTGGCTAAGGCGTTCCGCTGCTGAGCACCAGGTCGCGGGTTCGATTCCCGGCCGCGGCGGCCGCTTTTACAATGGCGGCGAAGTGCAAAAACGCCCGTGTGTACGAGATTTCGGCGCACGTTAAAGATACCCAGGTGTTCAAAAATTAATCCGGAGCCCTCCACTACGGCGCGCCTCATCGCCTGCGTTGCGTCGGCGCGTTATACCCTACAACCAATCAATCACTCACGGCGAGGGCGATGGCCACTTCCTCCGCTTGCAGAGGGTTGTGGTGTGGTATACCGAGACTACCACGGAGCCACCGACGCATCCTAACCAGGACCCTGGCTCCCAACTATGAGGCAGAGATAATTAGAAGGATAGGAATGGGGTGGAGTGCATTCGGCAAGCATTCTCAGACAATGAATGGCAGCCTACAGTTGTCCCTGAAGAAGAAAGTGTATGAGAGCTGCATCTTACCAGTACTCGCCTACGGGGCAGAAACGTGGGGGCTCACTAAGAGGGTTGAACTTAATAAATTGAGAACGACTAGCGGGCAATGGAACGGAAGATGATAGGTGTAACACTAAGGGACAAGAAGAGAGCGGAGTGGGTCAGGGAACAAACGCGTTATAAGGACATACTAGTAGAAATTAAGAAGAAATGGGTGTGGGCAGCGCATGTAATGCGAAGGCAAGATAACCGTTGGTCATTAAAGATAAGAGAGTAAATCCCTAGAGAGGGCAAGTGTCAAAATTTCATCTGCGGATGAGGGCAAAATGTGATCTGCGGATGAGATTAAGGAGCTTGCAGGTAGAAATTGGTCGCAGTTTGTACAGGACCGGGATAATTGGAGATCCATGGAGAGGCATTTGCCCTGCAGAGGGCGGAGATAGGCTGGTGATGATGATGATTGCGATACTGGTGGGGTGTTGTTTCTTCACGACTACAACAGCGGTTGTGGCCTGAAACCTAGGGTATGTGGCAACATCCCTGTAAGCAGTGTCGGGTTTGTTTGCATATTGCTTCGAAATTGCTCTGGGTATTGCCTCTCGTGTCGCCGCGTGGTGAACAGTGTGCATGGTGCGCGATAGAGGGGGATGGATGAGGTATTGACAGATTGTGTGTGGGATGCCTCTTTAGCACAGGAAGTGAATGCTGAAGTTGGGCTGAAAAGTCCCAGTCGGGAGAGATTGGTGCTGCCCACTTCTTTGGCTCCCAGTTGCACTCTTTGGTTTGATATGTGGACCGGGATTAATTCTTTTGCGGTGTTGTGTTCCCAAGCTTGAAGAGTCGGTCTGTGGCAGGTGCTTGCTGGGAGTCCGATGGTTTGCTTGTGGCTTCCGAATTATTGTCCACTTTCCTAAGTTCTGCCGCGGGCAGAAGAGCGTACGGTGTAGAATCGGTGATCCTGGATTAATGAATGCTTGGACTAGTCGACCGTGTCCACCTCCCCCATGCCTCGCTGCTTTGGAAGAAATGCATCTGATGATGTGGGTTACTTGGTCTGTCGTGTGTTTCAGCTGTTTAGTAAAATGAAGGATGTGCGGTCTGCTTGCAAAGTCATGCCCAGGATCTTAATGTGTTGAAAGGGGGGAGGGTATGGTCATCTATGTGGATGTTGATCGTAGGAGATTCAGCTGGCTCGATTTTTTCGGGGGATACAGTTAGGTTTCGCCTCTCCACCTCCTTGGTGAATGATGAAGACGAAAAAATGAAGTTCTTTTGATGCTCGAAGCCGAGAGGACGATGCTCGACTCGCTCCGATGACCGACGTCCTGATGCTTGAAGCAGGTGAGGGATGAGGACTGCCTTTCTTGCTGGATATTAGGTCTATTTACACTATTTACATTATTCCAAGTATATACATCAGGACAGAATGACGGTACATTGTCACTCTGCCCGCAGCATCCTGTTCCGCCAAGATCTATACTGAACTAGATCCCTCTCGACCGACCCCCGGACAAAACCCAACACTCTGGTTTTGATCTCAAAAACCACGCCTCCAAAGGGGGCGTTCAAGAAAGAGCAAAAACCCTTTTCAACATGATTCATATGGAGCATTGATTGGCCACAAGAACCAACCAATCCTAAACATGTCCCCACCTGCGGTCACACGACCCAACACTCTCTCTCATGCAAGTCCTAGTACGTTTCCCGCGTACGTTATTGCAACCGACAAGCAAAGGCAAGACATCTGCTACCGAAAGTCACCGCCCGCGCGGAGTGGTCACACCATTACTTTCAGCGGGCGGCATCTGCTCAAAAGCCAAAGCCGAACGCTTAGAGCGGTCTTCGCGCGGCTAACATCTTCTGGTGTCCTCGCCTTGCCGCCTCGCATTTGTCCGTGCGCGCTCGCCGGCACAATGAGGGAGTCGTGGCTAATCCCCTCCCCAGACTAAGGGACGCCGCTGCCCGCCGCCTGACTCGCGGGAAGAGCTGCTCTAAGCCCAGGCGACCATTCTCGAGGCGAATGACCCATAAACAAACAGAACCTACGCCGGCTTCGCAAATCCTCAAGACTACGCCGCGCGCCTTTTCTACACTAAGAGACGGCATCCTTTCGCTTTCCGTCAGCTGGTCAACCTTCCCAGTGTCGGCAAGCCACTTCCCAATGTCGGCAAGCCATAATAGCGGCGTGCGCGCTGTCCGAGAGAACCCCGCACCGAAACTGTTTTCACTGCTACGCACCCATCCGCCGTTCACTGAGCCCTCCCGGTCGAGCTGACCGCATACCAACGCAACAAAGGTACTCGGGCTAAGCACCCCCGTCTTTTGCCACACAAAAGGAAGGAACACAAAGCATGCACTCGGCGGCCCCCAACTTCCCGTCCCTGCGGTTGCACGAAAGGAACGCAACATGACAGCTACAAGCGGAAGCAACGCCGATACATGAGCCACCCGCGGATTTAATTAATTAAATGAGGATACCGAACTTAAGAGATACAGTAGCATTTCGGACTTCTGTGGGGCAGAACGAAGACCGCCCGATTGGCCGTAGCGGTTCACTACGTGCGCTTACGTCTGCAATCGGTTCTCGATCTCCCCTATGGATCCAGTGGAAGACCAGATGGTAATGCGTCAGCATACAGGCCCTGCTGGATACCCGGTGTGTCGCTTAGGAGGGAAGGAAGGCCGCAGCAGGGCGTTGTTAAACACCAGGGGTTATAGGCATGCCCCCTGAGGTGTGCCGCGCCCGCTCTGCAGAAAAAGAACCGTGGCGTGGTCTTGGACCTTGAGAATGGCTTGTCTGTTGGTGAGAAAGTCTCCAGCGTACCTTTACATTCTTGATCCGCACCCGAGGGAGTTGAGTCGCGGCAAGATGTCTGCGTGCTTCACGTGGTCAAATGTGCCTTTTCGGTCAAAAGCCGAAATGGCGGTAGGAGGATTTCGTGTGGCCAGAGCCATTACGTCCTCTTTGATTTGAAGTAGGATGTCATGCGTGGGGAGACTGGGGCGGCAGCCTACCATGGTACCGGGAAGCTTTCCTGTGTCTTCTAGGTACGCTTGCAGCCAGTTGATGAAGTATGTTCTAGAAGGTTCCTCACACAGGATGTGAGGAAAATGTGACGTAATTTGTGCTGGGTAGTTTGCCCGGCTTCGGTATTAGGCAGACCTCCGCCGCCTCCCATTCAGCTGGAAGAATACCAGCCCGCCATATTTGGTTGAGGTAGGAGGTGAGGTCTAACATAGGTTAGACCTCAACTCGTCCAAATAACCCAGAACCTTGTTCGAGATTTGGTTCATGTACGGTGCCATGTGCTTGCGAAGACCGCTAATGGCTGCCGCGACCTTACGAATAAAGATGTCCTCGTCGAGAAGGGGTTTATTCTACCATTGCATGGTGGGAGCGGCTCCGACGGGTCAGTGGGGAGGTACTGAGCCCGGAGGGTATCGAGGAGGTCCGCCATATCCCTAGTGTGTTATTTGGATAATTCGGGTCATGTCGTGTTGTGATTCTGTCTTGCTGGTAGCTGGATTAATGAGGTCGAAGCAGTTTCCAGGTTTTGCGGGTGTTCAACCTTCCCCTTAGCCCGTCGCAGAGTGTGAGCCAATTCCCCTGGCAGAGCACAGCTGCGTATTGTGTTGCGTCGGCCGTGAGCTGCGCGACCGCTTCTTCAGCTTGCGGTTATGCTTTTAGTTCTTCCACCGCTTTAAGAGGCTGCGGCGGGCTTCCCACATCTGCAAAAGCCGAGCCTCGGCGCACGGGGTGGTACTTGTGACCTGTACTTGTTTTGTGTGTTCCTGCATGTCTTGGCTGAGTTGGGAGATCCAGTATTGTATGCAAGGTAGGTTGTGGGGAACTCAGTGCTGGTTTGGGTGCCCTCTAACCTCTCTCAGCTTGACCCAATCAGTGAGGCGGGCGCTTTCTATCCTGGCCTGGCAGTCTGCTCCGTATATGGTGGTGGCCATGTTGGCGTGATCGCTTCCCAGCTATTCACCTAGGTGGGACCCATACCGCAATGGAAGCTTCGCACTACTTCAATTCTGACCTATACGTAGGATCCTGCAATGTTCTTTTCCTTTAATTTCTTTTTTTTCTTTTTGTCCCTGCATGATTTAGTATGTTTCAGATAGCGACAGCGGTGGCTTGGTGACTGCGCTGCTATCTCACGCAGTCGCTAGTCCAATTCGCACAGTTCTTTTTATTGAGTTAAGATTTACAAATGTTTGTTTGTCCGATACTCACGTGCACGGAGTACGAACCTGTTGTGATTCATTAGGGGTGGTCTCTTTGCCTAGGCCGCATACTCGGAACCAACTCTGTTTTAAAGCAAAGCTTTTCCTATGCGAAGATGTCGTACTTCCTAATTAACTGGAGTATACAACGGGCTTTTAACGCATGCATAATGACTAAGCTATAGCCGTGCACGTCTGGCTAGCTTTGAATATAAATGGGAGCTTTTCCTCCTCGGGAACAGTACGAAGCATGCGATACAGCCCAGTATCACGTTCACAGTTTCGGAATGTCTGATCTTTTGTACGCACAGCGACTGCTCAAAAACCTCACCAGGGCTCGACTAGAAGCAATAAAATCGGGTGCGTTCATTTCCAACATATACCTAGTAGCAATCAGCACAGAAGTTGGTAAGCATGTAGCACTTCCTATAAGAGAGGCGTATCCCACGCGTATGTAGGAATTGACGTAGCGCGAAGCTTTAATCTGGGCATATCTTGGTTGAAATAAACTGGTGTAGCATTTTTTCAAGAATTCGATTCTTCTTGGGTTTGGTTGCTGATTTTTTAAAACGGTGAGCCGCTGCGAGTGCGTCCAGAAATACGAGACGAAAGAAGAAACGTTCACGTTTCCACCTCCCTGGTGGAGATGCGGCCAGCTTCAAGCGTACAGTGTAGAAACCCCCAACTTCAGCTTCTTTCTTCTAGCCATCTGGCAACACTGTAATCCGCCTCGAGCTCGCTGAGTAGGCAGCAGCACTATCGAAATAAATTCAGTCGTTGTTTGTTCCTCGTTGTTTGTTCCTCACAAGGGTGTGGTGTCGCTCTGTCTGACGTCTTTCAAAGTTTCATTATTGTGGTGCCGAAACACGCATCCTCATGTCTTGGCCAGGCCGCAGGTGGTTCAGCAAGCCAGCTTGGTCCATTCCACCAAACCATCTTTTCCTTGAAGGCCTTAGGGCTCACTCCTTTCGTCAGGAAATCAGCTGGGTTTAGTTTGTTCCTCACAAGGGTGTGGTGTCGCTCTGTCTGGCGTCTTTCAAAGTTTCGTTACACAGAACGTGATACACGCAGGAACACTTCCACCCCCTCCCCCTGTCGCTTTCCCTGCCGACATCAAGGGCGCAGTCCGAGATGGCCGGCCTAATGCCTTAACTATTGCAACTTCGCCAGGCGCCTTCCGCGAGTTGCTTTCCGTGTTCCACGGGCACGATACGCGGCGGCGAGCTTGCGTTATCTGGTGTCAAACATAAAACCAGCGGCGCACCGGACCAGGGAGCTGCTGCAGCAGCAGCAACCCCCTCAGAACCTGAGGAATTCATGGCCGAGAGAGTGATGTGCCACTCAGTACAGGAACGTCTTTACTATTAACGAAATGACGAGCAGACCGCGCATATATGCTGGGTATCTGGGTATGCTGACTCGGAGAGGTGTGTCAAGGTAACAACGCGTGGCTGCAGTTAACGACCACGAGCGTCGTGGAAATTACGCCCAGACGTGACAAGCAGAACAAAAATGCCGCACGCCCTTTCGTCTTGAAATGATTGCATGACGCCCGTGCAATCAGTTTTAAGCATGTGGTACTTAAACTCCATTGTGAGGTTCATTTATAGACTATGTAGGAATGACTATGTAAACATGATTGAAACTTTACGGCGATTCCCACGTATGCATGAAGAATTTAGAAAAATGCATCCCAGGGTGATATCCCGAACTGCGACGGCGGTTGACTCATGGCTCTGTAATTGTAATGATTACTCCGATGAGTGCACTCAATGCAGTGCGCACGCCTTGCAATCGTTGCTGTGTGCAAGCGGATCATGTGCGAATTGTACTGAAACTATGAAAAAAAAAATAAGAACCGAATATAAATCGACTGAAATTGTCTAGCCTGCTTTCGAACTCTTCAACCTCCACAACCAATGGTTTCTACTTTAAAACAAACAGAGAATGTTCTTACTATTGGAAAACATTTGCATGCTTTTCTGGGCCTATACGCGACTTCTCTGGTGCATTATCCCTCCAACCTACGCTGAAACGAGAAGAAAAACTAACGCGTGCAAATTTTTCTGCCATGGTTGCCTTTAAATACGGAGGATTGTTTCGCTTGCGAGAATTCCGGGCAGAGTTACTTGCACTTACTTTGAACTACTTGAATTGTTAAGTATTCCAGAGAAAGAAATGTTTCCAAAATCCATACGACGACTTTCTACGATATGCGAGAACACAATCTGTGAGAAGGTCGAACCAACTTTTGTTTATATTGAAATTTTATTGATGAGCTTCACTGGCCCATAGTATAGGTGTTGTCTTTAGTAGCTGTGAAATGGTCGATGTCACTGTTCTTTACCAATAACGAAGTTGTATACGGATCACTCTTCCGGATGTCTTTGTGTTGTGGCCAATCAGCAGAATACCCTTCGCGAACAAGTGCAACTTTCTCGCAAAAGATGAATATGTAATGCGGGAATGTTTTAAAAAAGCATGGTGAAGTTGGCCGCTATATAAGATGTATCGATAAATATGCCGAGTTTCATTCACTTGCCCTACTTTGTGAGTTCGCCGTGAACATTGTATACAATCGGAAATTCCTCTCTGCTGTGAATACTTGAATTTCTACAAAAAAAAAGTATGATTACAGAAAAGGGTTGTAGCTGATTTACTATCGGAGCTATCTACAAAATTTGTGGCGCTGTGCTGCTGACATGACTGCATGATTCTGGGAAGTTTTATCTCAGCAGCTATAATGAACAAATTTCAGTCAGTAGTTTTAGTACGGATAACATAAAACCGCCGCTCTTTGCCTATCAGCCTCAACTTAAAGTCACCATTGAACGGTTCTGGATGGTTGGGATTGCATAATTTCAGCTTCAGCGCATCACAAAGAACACGGACAAAGAACACAATCTTCTTGTCTTCTTTGTCCGTGTTCTTTGTCGTTCGCCTGAAAGCCATATTTGCAAGCTAGGATAAAACTATAGGCCTTCCAAGTTTCACGGAGCTAATTATCTTAAAAGTATGCTTAATCAGAATTTGAAAACAGTCATGTTTTGTCTTTTACACCTGTTGGGACTGCGACTGGAGCAGTATCCTAGTACACTTGTACATAGTAGTATTGTCAAGTTGCACCTGGCAAGTCATTTTCATTCGTTTTGTAATACCATTTCATTGGTATTTCAATAGCTTCACGGTATAATCGTGTAAACAGGGCTTAGGGTCAATCACTTTTTCTTGTTAAAAAGCAAAGCCCATTTCTCAAGAGAAAGATATAGTTTTTACGCGAAGCTTTCTCTCGTGCAGCCTCAGTCAAAGTCAAAGTCTAAAAGCCACTCTCCCAAAGTCCAAAATTCGAACTTCCAAAGTCCAAAGCTAAAGTTCATTTCAACTGAGCCAAAGGTCAAAGCTAACGTCCAACCCCACACCACCAAAGTGAAAGGCAACGTCCAACCCTGCCTAGATTATGTATTTCCTTATCATCATAACTTTCCTGCAGTGTTCTTAAAGTTGGCTTTCCTGCGGTGTATTCATCATCGTTCTTGCTTTCCTGCACTGCGGTTAAAGGTTTCCTGCAGCGCGTTTGTTTTCCTCGACGAGCTACGCCATTAGTCAGGCATGCAAAGCTTCGCCTTAATAGATACTCCAAAACAAACGTTCAGTAAACGTTGCATTTATGCACCCTTATGCACCCTACACGGTCGGTCTCTGGTGTTAAGACCAGCGGTCTTTACAACTGGCTTACGATGCATCCATTGACGGAAGCGCGCTGCAACAGCGCGCCACTTCAAAGCCTGTTTTAAGTGATTGATCCATAGCCTGTGTACTAATGCGAAAAAGTACTTACTACAGCTATGAGTACATACGGCGGATCTTTAGCGCCTTGCGGCGCGGGCAATACGGTGTTCACATAAGTTGCGTAAGGGAAATAGAGCGCAGTGGCCCTCCATGAGTGCATGCGCGCCGCGGTTCTACTTGCTTCTTAAGTTGCAAAGCCAGATCGACCAAAATGGTACCATAGTCTGAGCACCTAAAAATGCTACGCATTAAATTTTTTTTCGGGCACTTTACTCGGAAGTCTTCATGGCGATGCTCATTAACAATTCCTTTGCTGCAACGTCGCTTTTGCATCGCCGTCTTTGCTTTCGTTTCGTTGTCTTTTCGCGTGGAATACTTGAAACGCCTGTTTTTCTGCCATACCATGAATGCGTCTTTTGTAGCGTAGCCACACTGGCCGAGGTTGAGCAGTTTCGCGTGGCTCCTGGAGAAGCCGTGCTGCGCATGCGCGAGGAGCAGTGACGTCTCACTGCGCACAGCTGGCGTGCCGGAGCTACCGCCGCCGCGACTGGACTGAACTGGACTGGATTGGATTGGATTGAATTAGATTGCATTAAATTGTATTGGATTGGATTGGGAATCGTTTTAGCAGCAAAAAGCATGATAATCAGCTAATCCTAGACAACCAGAAAACCTAAGAATAATCAGCTGAACCTTTGCTCACGCTACATATATCCTGGCATAGCCGAGCTAAGCCACTGCTAATTTTTTCTTCATTTTTGTTTTTCCTCTTACGGCGCGAATTACGTCAGCAAGCGGACGGAGCACGAGCCACAGGTTCTCTAGAATCAGGGCTCTGCGCGGCTAGTGTGGACCTGTTCGAACTCGCGTTCCATCACGTACAGTCGTCAGAAGTCATGCATTATTGTACAACTTTCACGTTTAAAATTCACAATTTTGTGAATGTTGTGAAGCGGGCACATTGCCCTTAAAATCTTCCATTTGCGGGGCAGTACCTCAAGTGCGTATGTGCCACGATGAAAGGATCAACAACGACAAAAGCTTTAGTCCTATATACTCTTCCGACGTGCGTGGATGGCACAGTTGGTAGAGCACCGGGCTGTCACTATGCCGACCGAATTCGAATCGGATCGCATTACACATACATGCGCTTCTTATGTATTTACTCTTTACAACGGCAGCCATTTTCTTGAGCTGACAGCAACAACAAAGGCGCTTTTTCTCAGAAGGTGGTACTTAATGATTTCGCCTTTCAAAAAATCCCGGGCCATCTCTACTACCGCGAAACTTGGGGAGCAGCGACTCACGCAGTGTAAAAGTGTATTCTTGGCGCCTTGGCGTTCTTGTTAATGGAGATGAAACCATTTGGGGGTACAGGTATACAGCTTTGCTGTAAAAGTCTCTTGTGTTTGAAGCACGGAGCTCTCTATCGGGAGGCGTGGTGTGAGGTCGTAAGTAAACGAGTGTCGGGTGTTTTGTTTTTTTTTCTAACGGCCTGCGTTACGTTTTAGCGCGATGCGTAAAGACGTTTCCCGGTGTTTTAGTACCGTGACTGCATAAAACGATGATTACGACGACGATTACCACGGCGACGGCGATAGGAGACGCCAACAGCTCCAACCCCTAATATACCAGGCGTGGTTAAGTGAGGTTTTTGTATATGTGTGGTATGGACCAGTGGCACTTCACACTCAAAGTATACCTAACAAGGTGTACCTTAGTAGTAAGGTACACTTCCTCTTCTCAATCCTCCGTATACAAGTGGATGTATATGTGTCACATGTGCGTGGTCTCTGGTCGGAGACAGCAACGACGGGTTTATCTGGCGGAGCTGCTTCGAGCGGCGACGACATATAGGATCCACAATGAATTTCCCCCTCTATTTTCACTTAAAGCATACCGTGAACACGTTTGTCCATTACCACAAACAAATACTCGTGGCCGAGTGGAACTGATCCCGCGCTTTGGATGCAGAACGGCCCGGGCAGAATCCCTAACTGGAAAGAGCATTTCATTTTCATCCCATGGCTCGATGCCGCGCGCACCGGGAGCCCACGCTAAGCTACCGGCAATGAGCTTACGGCGACGAACACGCACTCGCCGCGCCGAGAGAAAGTGCCCACTGCCGCTTCGAAATGATCCCCGGGTGGAAAACTAATCCTCGGAACTTCATTCTGGCGGTGCGTCATTAGAAAAGTGTGGAGTTTGCCGGTTGGGCAACAACGTGGAATATTGATGCCTAATTAAAAAGTAATTAAGGTAGTGAGATGTATGTTAATGCATTTTTTGAAACGAATGTAGTACGTTTCACTTGCTATACAGGTTACAATTCATACGCAACAGCAAACTCCTAGGTTTTAGAGAGGAAGCGTGTTTTGGAGGCAGTTAACAAGTAAAGAAAGTGAAGGTCAACGAAACAGTAATCAGATATTTTGGATGAATTAGTTGGTCATCCAACATATTTTTATTTCGCCAGAGCTAACGCCATGTGTCCTTGAGGTTTCAAGCTGTATTATCTTTTTAGCGATTAATTGGCATTGCTGTCCTCAATATAGCCTTATTGGGGCAAACAAGAATGGCTGTCACGTTATTCCTGATAATTTTTAGGCTGCGTCTAATCTCACGGCAGTTTCCGTAAAAGCTGGCTGGCCTAAAATTTGCTGTATAATATTACGTCCGAACGTAACCTAGTATAACATAACCTCACCGAACCTAGCATAACCTAACCGAACGCGTCATAACCTACCCAAATCCAGCCCAACTGAAACAACCTAATCTAACTCAGCCTAACGACACAGAACACAACCTATATTAAACGTAATTCAACCCATTCTAAAAGTCATGTGCGTCGATCTCTTGATATAGTAAAAACCAGAGTAAAAAAGTATTAACAAAATCACAATGACCGAAAAATTCTGAAAGCTAAAAACAAAACATCGCAATGTCGAACTCAAACCTGAGCCTTCTCGTTTAAAACCAAGTACTATACCACAGCGCTACACGGGGCAGCTGCGAAACAGCTGCTTTTTAAGGAATATTTATCACATAGAATTTCCGCGTAGTGTGGTTAGCCAATGAGACACGAATGCCGTGAGAAATTTCTGGCGGTAATTCTCACAGTTGCCGGCATAATATACAGTATTTAATTTTTAAATCGAAAGCTTCTTTTGTGGGACACATGGTAGTCCTGTCAAAAAAACGGATGTATTATTACACCACATGCAGCGAGCACGTTGTAACCTTACCTATTACATTGCTTCCAGAAGTTTGCCATAACCATGCCTTGTAACCAGCTCTTCCGCGCATAAAAGTGTGTGTGTGTGTATAACTATGTCGATATTGTATAGCATTGTCTGTTGTATAATCACGCGACCTGTCTTTGTCCTCGCTGTTATTTTGGTGAATATTCTTGTACCATTTGCCCCCATTCCTACTTAAAGCCTGGCAATCAGGCTAGCAGTATGTCAATAAATAAATAAATAAATAAATAAATAAATAAATAAATAAATGAAATAAATTATAAATAACATAATAATAATACCGGGTCGGTCCACCGAACGAAGCCAGGACACACGACGCGTGCGCGAAAACCGGATTTCATGGTGGTCAAAACGGTTACTTGAAAATCGGGAAAAAGAACGGTTCTCGATAAGAAAACACATGCATCGATCAAGCAGAAGGATGGAGTAACATAGTATACCTTTATCTCATAAACCACGCGTCGGTATACGTTTAGATCGCTCGTAGATGCGTTTACTTAGTGAGGAAAAAATCGTCGCATCGGTTTTTCTCTTCGTTTGTGATTTGGGTCTTTGAAACTTAACAACGTGTGGGTTCGAGCTAGTTGGCACTGCATTATAAGATTGTCAAGCGGCAAATTTTTTTACAGGGGAACTTTGGACGTATCGATTCTTGAAAGTTGAAGCGTTTGACGATCGATTGGACGCATTTTATCAGCGGAGGTTGGGCAAACTTTCAGCGGAGGTTTTGACGTACTTTCGATGTCAACAACCTTTCCCACTTCTCTCCACTTTCTTTACGAAGGGATGGTGAATATGTTTGAGTAGTGTACTTTATCTGTTCACTTTAATTTCCGGGGTGCTACTTTATTTTTCAGTTGGGCCCCAGCAGGCGATGAATATTAGGCAGGCAGTGTCGCATCATACGCATATAAAACTGCCTTTTGCAGTTTTTTATATATTTGTACGTTATAGGACATATTAACAAGAAAATTGGGGTCAAAATGCTTCCTTGGTAATTCGTTTCAACGCCCAAGAGTGTTTTTTTATAATTACAGACTGTCATAAACTTCCCAAATAAGATCTCAGCAGCGTTGCGCCAGGAGGTGGTTGGTTTGTCTAAATTCAAATGAATTAACTCGCCGGTATTATCGTTAAGCAGACTCAACGATCTTAATTAGGCCCTGTTTTTTAAATGTTGATTTGCGTCGAACGAATCCCTTAATTAAGAAGACGACGACTGAATTCAGTGACCAGGTGGCAGTTAAACAGAGTATACTTTACTGAGCGTTTATATTATCCTCCTGAAACTACGTTGTAATCGTTCCTAGCTAGAAAGTTGTCTGATGATGGGTTGAATGCTCATTGAAATCGGCCTTATAGACAATGTTTTATGTTCGATTTTAACATTTCCTTTTCAATTTGTTTACCTAAATATCTTATTTATTTAGTAATGACTTGTCTTACCAATCTATCAAAGCATAAAAATGCCGAGGTTCCCAAATCTCTCACAAGTTATCGCCTCACACGATAGTAACAGCCTGCCACTGTTGCTTAGTCGGCGTCAGTGCGGTAGCGTGCGAACTGAGCTGACACCTCTGAGCACTGCTGATTTAACTAATTTATTCACAGCCCTAAGCCGAGGTACTGTCGATACTGTATATTTTATTTTTGTTTTACTTTGCTGAAATCGTTTTGTTTCTTACTTCTGGCTCTTGCTGAAATCCCGTTTTCAGTAACATGGTTTCAGAATTATTTTAACTTTGTTTTCCAACACCACCATTTTTGTAAACGGAACAATTTGTGTTTGTATTACTTTGTATTTTCTTGCAAATTTTCGTATACCATGCTCCGTGTTTTGTTTGTTATTAACTTGTTGGGAATCAGGCATGTCAACTTGTATTTGCCCTTTGGTCCATGGGCACCTATTGTATGGTCTTTGTAAACGATGTTTTTCGCATTTTACGTTGTCTTGACAATATTTCCGAATCATTTGGTGTTGCATACATATAAGCGTGTTGTTTTTTCTTCTGTTTTTCTGATCGGCGCCCATCGCTGCCGTAGGTGGCCAAGGAACCCTCAGGGGGTCGCTGAACGGTTTTTACCTCGGCCACCTCTCGCTCTGAGGGAGAAATCAAATAAAGATGTTATGAGGCAGATGTAAACTCTTCACAGTCTATTTGCATTGAATATCCTTTACAAATACTTACAACTGAGCGACAGCAGTTCGCAGCTAAGAAACACGATGCAGCTCGCCACCTTTTCCGCTTCACTTCAGCTTGCCATGCGCGTTCCACTGAGCTACAGTACCCGTGAAGGGAGTGTTCGACGCAGATTGACGACCAGGTGATCCAGTGCAGTCTATAAACCATATTACAGTAATGATGGAAGTATCTGTACTTGCTGGTAAATTCTAAGGCTGGGTACGTACTCCGCACGCACGAGTCCCTGTAGCGTACAGTTCACGTATCGGTGGTGCCTCTCAACTTAGTTTCCTAGAAATTTGCCTAACTCTGGAGTCCGGGCCAGTTTTGCATTACAACAGTGTGTTGCCGCAGTGATAAAAACACGCAAAAAAACAGCGCACCGGTCGATCGCAGCGCCCTCTCAGTGCATCATGCAGGGCACTGACCGTGTTTGCCACTGAGGCATTTCTAAGACTTAAATTGCTGTCCAAATAAGTTTTACTGCGAAGCAGTATGCTTCTAACCAGCCAAGGAAATTTTCGTGTCCGCGTCAGAAGAAAACTCCCAGGCTACTACTGGCTACACAAACAAACATCCCAGGCTACCACTGGCTATGGCTACCCCCAGGCTACACGAACAGACTACCGGCACCGCCAATGATCGAACCTGGGCTCGAAGAGAAGTGGAGCGAGAGCCCGTCGTCTTGCCGACTAAACTACGCCCACACGTGTAGACGGAAAGACAGACGATGGTTTCGATTCAGCGTCTGAGAAGGAGGGAGAGCGCTTTTTGGAGACGACATTTGAAAGACGAGTGAGGGAGAGACAGTTAGAGAGATGACACCATAGCTGCGCGTGCCGCCCTCTTCCTCACCCTTCGAAAGACGCTCTTCCGTTTTCTTTCTGACGACGCTGCGGCGTTCGTCACTCCTCCTCCGCGAATTCTAGGTAACGGCTGGCAGACTATCTGGTTTCACTCTTTGTAGAGCCACGTGCGTAAATTCAAGTGACGTCGCATGGGTAATTGTTGTGGGTGTCATTTACAGCTTCGCAGTCTAACCACCTTCACAGAGTGGATTGGAGCCATTTTTTTATTCTAAATTATTTCTCGCTTACTTTTGCTTGCTTGAATAATTTTTTACTAGGGATTACAAGTGAAAAAAATTGGCCGCGTATCTGCTCACTTCGAAGCAAATGTCGCTGAAAGACGACAGTCTTATGCCGCCCCTGCCACGTAAATTCTTTTATCCCCGGCCCACCACTCACGCTCCTCACATGATAAACACAGGCGAGGTTTGGTAAAGTCAATTCAATTTTCGCACTTCGATGCTCGCAAGCCATCTAATGGAACCTTTCGTTACTGTAGAACTTGGAACGCCGTCACGAGGTCCAGACTCACCGCATGCCCTCTTTGTATTTTTTGGGTCATAATATTGTTCGCAACGCGTAATTTCCTTTTCTAAGGCAAAAATAAGTGAGCCTTGTGTTTTCAGCTAAAAAAACACGGCAACTGTCATTTATGTATTGATGTTTCACTTCAACATGTGCCTAATGTTTTCTTTTTGCTAAACAGTGTTCCCAGGTATGAAGCGTCTTACGGATTTGGTGGCTTGGAAAAGTTTTTCCTATATGAAATTCTCCTTCAAGATCTGGTATAACTTTTGGCGCGGGACTGAATCAAGGGAGCAGACGGAGGACAGACAGACCAAATTTTCTCGATTGAGCAGCCCAAGAAAACTATCGTCTTGAAAGCTAGCGTCATCCGCTTGTACGCCGCATTAAGCTCTGGTCGTCTGCTCTCTGCGGTAAGCAGACGATCAGAGGCGTGCAAAGTGCCGTTTACAGTGCTACAATTCCTAACTAAACTTATTCAAACTTGAAAAAGGATGCAAAGGAATAATAATGTCAGAGAAAACTATCAAAGCAATTAGTTTTTAGAAATATGCCTCAGCAGGAAAAAAAATGTTAGTACACGGAGAGGGCGCTGCAGGCGACTGGTGTGTTGTCTTCCCGCGGTTTTCCTCGGAAAAAAAGGACCCCGCTGAAGTCCTCGGATGGCAGACTAGCCACATTTTTGGGCACTACACTTCAACTCTCAACAGAGGGGGTGAAGCGGCGGCCGTAGCTGCCCGTCGATCCTTTACAGCGATTGGGTCCACGTTCGGCGGCTGCTGCCCACGGGAGCTGAGCAAATAGATGTGAGGGGCCGCGGCGGCACTCCTACGGGACGTGCGCCGCGTCGCTCAGAGTTATTGACCCAAGATCGTTGAACAGGCAGACATGGGGCTTCGTAGCACTGGCGGGGTTTGAATTGCTCGAGAAGGGAACCGTGGGAGGCTGCTTGCATGCACTGCCCGCGCCGAAGGGGCTCTTTCTGAAGGGGTCTTCGATTTGGCTGCGCTGGCAGAACTCATTCAGGTAGTCGCCTCTTCGATTTTCGAGGGCAGCACGTGACGCCTGCACCTTTACCTTTGATTTACCGATGGTGCAGAGAGTGCAGGATGAGTTCGCGGCTTTCCTTGCACTTACCACGCAGGAGGGGCAGAAGTGGAGACACCTGCGCTGAACTAATTGTGAACACATGCAGGCCAAATCGAGGAGACCCTTAGTTTTTGTTAGCTTTCGTAGTTTGCACGTGGTACTGTGTGGTTGCGCCGGGCATTGTGGGATCGGGACCGTTTCTGAGCACAAGCGTTGATCATGTAAACAGTGGGGATTAATTGCAGTGGTTCTCGACAAATCGCCTGTCATGGTTAATGGCACAAAATTTGTCCGCACCGTTCGGCTGTGAGCATTCTAAACGATAGCTTTTCCTATTTATATAGATTATTAGATTTTATTTGATTCCTGTTATAAAATCTGTGGCTCGGTTAAGCAAGGACTATGGGAAAACTGAGCTACGTTTATCTTCATGATTCTAGCTTTTCTCTTTCCTCTATTGCAAATGTATTCATTAATGTTGTAAGAAGAGGACGTGATTCTTTTTCTTTCGCTGCATTTTATGGTTACTCAACACTAACGGAACGAAACGATGCCAGGTGATTCTAATAGGACCGCTTCTCTGTGTCATTTCTAACTTAGGACTCCGTTTAATCGCACCATTCTTAAGTACAGTAAAAAGTTAATATTTTAATCTACAGCTCTAGGTACGCGGAGGTAAAATTCAGTTATACACTGGTACGGTGCAAAAAATGTCGACCTACTTGGTTACTATAATTTTGGCTCGTCTCCTGAAAAACTATTTGTTTGGTCGATGATGATTGCGTAGCGTTCGAGATGTTTACCGCTTAAGTGGTCGTAGGCGCTCCCTTCAGTAAAAGACATGCTAAAGTAATGATGACGCCCGTGTAAAACGTCGCTGGGTTGAATCTAGCGAGCAAGTTAGCATACCTGAAACGTTGAATTAGTGGATCTCTCATATTTTGCAGGATACAGTCGCTACCCTAACCTTCACTAAAGCTCCCGGAAGAAAAGAATAAACTTTTTTTAACCTCGAAAACGATGCTGTTGGTTAGGTCTCTGATTGCTGATCAGCGTAACTGTCCAGCGGTCTCGCAACATCACGCACACAAAAACACGCCCGACACCTTCTGCTCCCTACAGCGCGTCTTCCCGCATAATATGAGGTCTGAAAACCGGATCAAAACTGCATAGGGTTGCTTAAAACATTGCCTATTTACGTACAGCATTATTGATGTCATTGCATGGTAGAGTTTCGCTGGTAATGCTCCAAGGAATGTCGCCGCAGTTCTTTTGACCTCACAAAAATCCGGCTGCACAATGAATCAGTCGGGGGGCCTGTCTATCTAGCGGGTGTTCAGGCGAGCTATCAAATTTGTGTATAATGCAACGCTGCGGCAGCCATTCGCTCTCATTTCACAGGATCCAACATTCCGTTAACTTTCACTGACCTCCTTTGACATGGGTGTTGCATATGCGGGTTCCCTAAATGGGGCGTCCTACCCATTCTTTCAATAGAGCGTGCATTCACTCTTGATATGATTTTGAAAAACAGATTAAACTGCTTAGAACCGCTACGCCAGGAAATAACATAAAAATTCGCGTATCTCAATTTATCGTATTGTCACGGTAATTCATAAGTCGCTTCTACTAGAGTCTACCTCTATCGCAAGGGTGTTCAAACAGCCCCTGTAGTTCAAGAAATATTTTATTCGTTTATTCAACGCCACGCTACCGACTATGTTATTAACTGATCCTAAGAAATTTTGGCGCGTTATTAACCCCAAAGATAGCGAAATGTTAACGTTAATTGACGGTGTTGGTAACACCATTACCCCTCATTTGTGTGCAGAAGCCCTTAATGATGCTCTTTCCGGAAATTTTTTCAGTAACTACAGATGTCCCTTTTCCCACTACCCTCATTGTGA
Organism: Haemaphysalis longicornis; assembly: GCA_013339765.2. NCBI lineage: Eukaryota > Metazoa > Arthropoda > Arachnida > Ixodida > Ixodidae > Haemaphysalis > Haemaphysalis longicornis. Next base: position 129,047,220 of record CM023456.1, read on the forward strand.
CTACCCACCCATGCTTCCTATCATTATTCACTACGTTGGCGTAGAAAGTGTAATCAAGTCCTTAAAGCCTTCGTCGTCTCCTGGGTGTGATACAATCAGTCCGAATTTTTTTAAATTACAAGCTCCTATTGTTTAGTTATATTAACAAAGATATTCGAACAATCGCTTCATGAAGGCTGTCTCCCCATCGACTTTAAGTTTGGAAAGGTAACTGCACTGTTTGAAACGGGTAAAAGATATTCACCATATAACTACCGTCCCATTTCTCTAACCAGCTTACCTTGTAAAATATTAGAACACATAATATATTCCAACCTCGCAGGTTTTCTTGAATCTAACTCGTTTTTTTCTAAGTGCCAACCGCTCTTTTTAACCGCTCTCAGTTTGTTTTAGCTAACGATAACGCCTCACCGCGAACGAACCTCTCTTCAGGCGTCCCTCAAGGGTCTGTTCTGGCTCCCCTGCTATTTCTTATTTACATTAACGACTTACCTTTATCCGTTACTTCTCACATTCACTTGTTTGCGGATGACTGGGTCCTCTTCCGTGAAATATCTAGTGACAATGACCTATTAACCCTTCAATCCGATCTTAACGCTATTTCTGTGTGGTGCAAAACATGGATAATGGAACTTAACACCAGCAAATACAAGTTTCTTCGAATATCTAGAACTAACCGTTTATTTCCCACTTACCATCTGAATGATGCTCCATTGGAATGTGTCAGCACTTACAAATATCTCGGAAAACATATTACTACCGACCTCACTTAGTCCGTGCATACTGCGTACGTAATTAATAATGCTAATCGCATGCTCGGCTACGTACGTCGAAATTTCTCACAGGCTAACAATAAAACTGACGCTTTACAAAACGCTTATCTGTTCCAAACTGGAATATGCTGCATCAGTTTGGGATTCTAACATAGAAAATATAACACACTCACTTGAAATGGTCCAAAATTACTCTGTTCGTTTTATACTCTCTAACTACAACCGGACTGCTGGCTTAAGCACTATGAAATCCAGCCTCGGATTACCTTCCTTATCATCTCGTACAAAAATCCATCGCCTTCCTTTTTCATAAGCTTTTCTACCACAGCCAGCTATGCGATGAACTCATACTGCCTCCTCGGTACATTTCAGCTGGCATAAATCATGTCCATAAAGTCGGCTTGCCGTCCTGCAGAACTAACACCTTTTCGCAGTCATTCACACCTCGTACATCACAAGAATGGAACCACCTACCCGCACTGACGGCAACAATTTCGGACCACCAACTTTTTAAAACTACTTTAGCTAACATTGTATAATCAGCAGCATTGCAGTACATTGTTTTTTCCTGGTTTTGTTCTGTTTATCATTTTTCTGCTCTGTTTTATAATGTTTGTAACTATTGTAACCCACTCCCCTCTCTAATGCCTCTGGCCCTGAGGGTACTTAAATAATTAAATAAATAAATAAACTCAGAACCAGGACAATCGCGTGCACGAATGAAGGCTGACGGAAGTTGATCGATAGGTGAGCCTTGTGTACACTAAACAATAAAATACCTCTGCTCCTTTCTTCAAAAGGTGCGCTGTCCAAATAAGCTCTGGGAAAGTCTTCCCTCCGTAGAAAGAGCCTTTCTCAATGAATGTGGTTATGGTCTGACCCGATCAGAGGCAGACGGAGGACTAATCGAATATCCACGGAAGAGGAGGCGCTTCGCGTGCTTCAGGAAAGGAACTGAGGAAGCAATTAGGTGCACCACCCGGCACTCCTATATTTATCGCGCAAGATCGATTCGCTTAACAGGCCCTTAGCCCCCCCTCCCTCCCTTTCGTTGATCTGCAGTCGTTAGACTTCGCGCACTTATGGCACACGGGGCTTCGCGCTCGTGCTTGATCGTGAACGCACGATTACCTCTGCGAACGAGGATCCGTTTCATCTAGCCACGCTTGTACGCACATGCGGTTGCGCTCCCGCGCCTATGATTTGGCTAAAATTTGCAGCTTCGGCCTCGCTGCGTAGGCACTAGGACAAAGCCACGCGGGAGATCTGTCAGTGTTCTTACTCAATACAGAACATCACCTTTTCTATTGAAAATTTATTTATTTAATTTAACCTCTTAGCTGATTCACGTTCATTATATTACAACATAGCCTACTGCATTTGAACTAAAATGTGGAACGACATTCATTCAATTCTTGCTTCCGCGTACTCACGTGTTGTACTAGTAGAGACTGATAATAGAGCGCAGTCGGTTATGGGGAAATAGTTAGTAATAGTTATCTAGGAAGCGTCGCTTGAAGTAAGACTGGCCAAACATTGAGGGGAGATCAGGTGGTGCAAAAATGGCGGAAAAGGTGGCTAAGCCGCACAACTCTGACAAGCTGTGCAACCTAGGGGCTCTTCACCCCTGTCGATAAATGCTTTCACTTTTTCCATCGTCCCTCGAAGCACTCCAGAAGCTATAGTTATCACCTGCGCAGAGTGGCACTGCGTAATTTGTTTGTCGCAGCAGACACGTCTTCCAGTTTTAAGTGCGCAACACTTTAGGCGCTCGCCTTGTCGTCCTAGTTCCGCTCGCTGGAACCAAGCATATCGCCACGGCTATACGGTGTAGCCTGTCACGGTCCTTTCGCCACGGCGTAACCCAGAGGCTTCGAAAGCCAAGCGGCTATGGCAGGATATACGTAGCGTGAGCTAAGGTTCAGTTGGTTATCCTTAGCTTTCCTGGTTGTCTAGGATTAGCTGATTATCATGCTTACTGCTTCTTATCATCCAATCCAAATCCATATCCAATCCAAGCCAAGCGAAGCCAAGCTACGCCAATCCAATGCAATCCAATGCGATCCTCGCGCTTGCGCAGCACGGCTCCCCAGGAGCTACGCGAAACTGGTCAACCTCGGCCAGTGTAGCCAATGCAATCAAATCCAATCCAAGTAACGCTGTTGTTCGCGGCTTACCCCAGAGGCTTCGAAAGCCGAGCGGTTTATACAGTCATAAGCGTTCGAAACTCGTCAAACGCCGACGCGTGTCATATATCTTCCCGTTGTTTAGCGCAAAGAAAACTATCAGGTAAATTTGAGGAAAAATATACGTAATTAACCGGCAGCGCCCGCGTTCCTTTAGTTAATAGCGCCCGTTGGGTTGGCTTTTACGATGGTAAGCGCAAAATGTGGCAGTGCAATGCCGGCACGTGCGTGGAGAAAAGCAAAAAGAGAACAGAACTCCCGCTGGCGCAGTTTCAGGCAGGGGGCGCGCGAGCACTGCGAAGGCGGGAAATTTGAATTGCATGGGGTGGTAGCGGTAAGCGGATAACGGCGGTACAGCCCATAATGGCGATTCACTGCACTGCACCTCCGACAGCTTTCACATGAGCGGAACGGCTTTAATTTTTTGTTTTGCTTTACAGCGAAGCGGTATACGGCTACTCCGGCAAATTTTCTGCGTCCGTGTGTGTACCGCGCCGCGTCGACAAAGAAAGAGTGAAACCGTATAATTGCTCGTACCTTTCAAAGCGAAGGGGGTCTGTGGAGAGAGAGAGAGAGAGAGAGAGAGAGAGAGAGAGAGAGAGAGAGAGAGAGAGAGAGAGAGAGAGAGAGAGGCAGCATTTATTGCCGAGTCACCGACCTAAGAAGGTAAACAACTTTATAACACTCAAGGATCAAGTGAGGGGGGCGGGGGCGGTCCAGAGGGCCGCCGCGACCGCCAGGGGCCGGGTGGTCACCAAGTCTCGACTCGATGCCTCCGGGTCGCGGATAGGCGGAAAGAGTAAGCGAGTGTGCAATCAGAAAACGCGCGCGTTCACTGCGCGCTCTCGGCGCGAAAAACAAGCCATCACTCGACAAACTTCGGCCTCACTCCGCGCTCCGAACGTTCACAGCACGTTCACGCCGGTGGCGCCGAGTAGGGTTTCTGTTTTTCCTGTGGTCCAATCGTATATGCGTTTGTTGTTGCTACGGGCCAGGCTCATCGACGGACGCACGGTCGGGCTTAGCGGCTTCCCGCCGCCGGCGCGTTTATTATCCGTAAAATTTTGTCGTTTTAGAACAACACATAACAGCTTCGGTGGTCGTCCTTTTTTAATGAGCGGAGGAGCCGATGATATTTTGGTTATGACTTGCTTACGAAGGCTGACGAATGTGTTTAGTGCTGTGACTAAAAAAAAAGTCGGCCAATAATTGCAACACCTCTCGAATGCTTTCATCCCAGCCCGCAAGTCACGCCAATTGATTGATTGATTGATTGATTGATTGATTGATTGATTGATTGATTGATTGATTGATTGATTGATTGATTGATTGATTGATTGATTGATTGATTGATTGATTGTAGGGTTTAACGCGCCGACGCCACTCAGGTGATGAGGCTCGCCGTAGTGGAGGCCACCGAATTAATTTTGATCACCTGGGGAACTCTAACCTGCGCCGAAATCTCGTACACACGGGCGTTTTTGGTTTTCGCCTCCACCAGAAAAGCGGCCGCCGCGGCGCGAATCGAACCCGCGACCTGCAAGCCATGCCAACGCCTGGAAAGCGAAAAATTGAGCAATTTCTTAGGCTGCCTGACGAGAGTACAGCCATAGTATTTGGCTGGTGCACCTGCAGGTACCGTTCGAATCGTTTTGATTAGGAAAGTCATGGCTGTCTTTTGTAAATATTTGTATAATAATAATAATCAATTATTCAATCAATCAATCAATCAACCTTTATTTTTGGTGCCCAGGAACAACCCTAGGGTCTTAGTACTGGTACACCATATACAAGCATTCATAAACAAACTAAAATCAAGAAAAACAAACACAGAAAAACCATATATATGAAAGAAACAATAAAGTAAAAATAGTTACAGAGACCCCAGAAAGCAAAACAGCCAAAAAAAAAAGGAACCCTAGTGTTAGAAGCCATGACACCCGGCCAGCAAAACGTTGAAGGCACGTGAAAAATTGAAAATACACAGCAAATACTCAATGAACATGACGGAGATAGATTATACACATAAAACAAAGGTTTTGTAACAAAATGTTAGGAAGTTTCAAAATGGAAAAACGAAGTTCAGCGTTACAAGCACTGACACTTAAACCGACAGAAATTCAAGCAACACAAAATCAGGAAAAGTGAAAAAACAAACAAGCAAGGATGATGATTTGCATAGAAAAAATACGGAACAGAAAATACGGCACATAAATGACATAAAGGCACTTAAGCTACAACAGTTTTCAATTCATTAGAGAACAAAAACAAAGAGCTGGAATATATCAAGACGATCGAATATTCATTATATGCCCCATTGTATTCTGCAGATGACGAGCGTCTTTCTACTTAAAGCAATCTGTTCTGAAAGTTCGAAATTCGGAAAAGTTTGTTCGGCAAGTTGACATTGATAAGTGCAACCAAGTCATCACACAAAATATCACCATGAAGAAATTTATAAAGAAAGATAATGTCAGTCTCATTCGTCGACACCAAAGGGAAGGAATACTTTTGAGACAAGACATGCTGCATTTGCGTCTTTGTACATGACGGAAACGGTGCCTAAAGATAGAAAGGAACTTATTTTGAACCCTTTCAATGCGGTCACTATTGGACTTGCAAGTTCCATCCAAACAAAAGAACCGTATTCGAGAAGAGGTAAGCAGAGAGTGAATACAACTTAAGAAAGGAAGAGGACTTTTAAACTCTCTAGAATACCTGCAAACAGACCCAGACATCGAAAATAATAATAAATAATAATAAATAATAATAATAATAATAATAATATATAATAATAATAATAATAATAATAATAAATAATAAAATAATAAAAAGAAGAACAAGGAGGAGGAGGGGAGGACGAGAAGGAGGAGGAGGAAATTTTATTTTTCAGCAGACGGTGCTACAAGGCCTGCTGACGGCGCAGGCGCGAAAGGCATTGAGGGCCTTACGACGGCTCCTGATCCTCTGCAGCTCACAACAGAGGACACATTTCAATCAAATGTGCATGCTTATGAATAACACCCAGCAAAAGAGACAGAAAAAGTAAGCAAATTTTGAAAAATACAGAAAACGTACAGTTCCAGCAATGAGAATCACAAGTTGTACAATATACATAATTTTTTTTCTGTAATACGTGTTACTAGGCGAAACAATAGAACACGACAAATGTCTTGACTGATTGTCCGTTATGCCTAGAAAACAGTGGTTGATTCCCCTGTCATAGGAAGAGGTAAAACACGAAAGTGAAATGTGCAGCGAAATCTGCAGCTGAGCATTATTTCCGGGACGGCGGCTGCCTTGTGGGTGTGCTTGGCTAGCGACGTCCTGCTGGCGGGTCACTTCGGCAAAGGTGTACTTGCGTCGTTTCCGTGTCAGATATGACGTCAGTTAAATCTTGGTGTATCCCGGTATAAAAAAATTGCGTGTTAAAATGTAAAACCAAAAAAAACCAACAATCCTAACTATAGCGTAATCTTTAGTGCTAAAGGTTGCTTCCCCGCAAAAAGACTCTGTGTGCAGGGGTGCACCCTTTACAAGCCGCTTTTTTATATCACTAGACCACAGCGAACACACCACAACGGTTCTCTAGCGATAGATCTATGTCAGGAAAACCGGCTTAATATAAACACGAAAAACAAGGTGACGGACAAATAAAGTGGGAATGCGGTAACAGACAGTCCTAGTTCCGAGACGGTATACGAAAGGTTGCGGGCAATGAGGATAGATGAATATAGAACAGACAGCTTAGGAAGCGACCACAAGCGGCTTACCTTGCACTTTGGAGGCGCAACCTGGACAAATTGAGAAATAGGTACGACCGTAGGAAATAATTTGAACAATGAGCAGTTAGAGATCATCGCTGGTAGGATGGAAGATGAAATCAATAAGTACGCAGACAAAGATTAGAAGTACGACGAAATGATTGCGTTCATAAAGGGTAAGATGATTGAAGCAAAGCAACGAAACCGATAGAAAGGGACGAGAAAGCCGAGGGGTTGGTCGAAAAAGGAAATAAAAGAGGCTATTGACCATCGAAAAAAGGCGTCGAAAGAACATAGAGGAGCAAAAAGATCTGGTATGCAACAGGAGGTAGTGAAGGAAAAATCTACCGGGGAAAAAAATCTAGAAGTGCAGAAAATGGTGGAAGCAAAGATCAGGAAGAAAAGCGAACAATGGATTGCAGAAATACGGAAGAAGGACAAAAGTGCATCCAAGACGTTTTGGAACCATGTGAACTTACTAAGCTTATAGGGGTAACGCTCATGGGTATGAGAAGAGCGTAAAGGATCGAGAGAAAATGCTTGCAGAAGGCGATTTTTCTCGTCATAGTAGGCAGGATGCCTTCTGCAAGCATTTTCTCTCGATCCATTACGCTCTTCTCATACCCATTAGCGTTACCCCTATAATTATACTTTTCATATCTCCAAGTCTTACTCGAGTTTCCTTTCAAGGTGCTGAGCGATACTGCAAATATCGGTCGCATAGATTTGCATTGGAAGTGCATATTGGTAGCACACCATTCGTTTAGGCTAGAGAGTCAATGTGCCGTTAATTGCGTGAGGGCCAATCTTGATATAGATTCCACGCCAGACCCACCGCGTTGGATTAGTTGCTACGGCGTTCCTCTTCTGAGTCCAAGGACGAGGGTTCGATGCCGGCCGCGGAGGGTACTTTTCTGATGCAGGTGAAAAGTGAAAACGCCCCTGTGTCGGTATTTAGGCACAAGTTAGAGATCTCCAGGTTGTCGAAAGTAATCCGGAGCCCTCCACTGCGGCGCGCTTGGTAGGTCAGTGGTCGCGTCGGTGCGTCAAACCCCCAAAATTAGAATTTGATTTCATGCCTGATTTCATTTTTTCAGTGGGACGATTATTTACTGGCAAGATTGTTTATGCTTCCATCTCGTATAGTGTTCTACTAGGCTCAAATGGTTTTTCGCTCGTTCCCTGCTTGTAGTTAAATTGAATTATTTTGTCTGTAAACTCGTATTTTTTATTATTATCGTGGCTCGCTGAACAGGATCTCCTCCGCCAATAGAAAGTCCCCCAAGCGTTCACAAGTTCCTCATATCACTGGCTTATCCCTACCAACCACCTTCAATACCCCCTATAGACACACTGTAAACAATTCAGAAGCATACGTGTCCTTTGGTCGGACGCCCTTCTTAACTAGACAACTTGCTAATATTATGAAAGATTATCCAGCCAGAACAATTCTTGCTGACACATTCAAAGGGGCTTTTCGCCATGCTTCAATTATGACGATGGTTTCCGCTTAATCATACTCATTTTCATATTATACGAAGATTTAAAATGTACGCCGTTTTGTTATCTACCGCGAACTTATCGAGCACCGAGTTAATGGAATCATTGTGCCCGGCTGTCGCGTACGCTGTTCTCAACCCAGTTCGTCTAGCTTCGCTTGATGCAAGTTTGCAAAAAGAGAAATATTTTGCATAGACCTAAATCTTTCAGTTAAAGAAGAAATACTTAAATAAACCTCTTGTTCATGTTCATTGAAGAATACTAAAAATTATTTAAGGTGCACATGAGCTAAAACTCAAAATAAAAAAGGAAGGGGTGAGATAGAGAGGAGAAGCAGACAGAGAGTAGGGAAGAGAGAGATTTATTTATTTATTATTTGTCAATGTTGCAGTCTTTCAAGAGGCTCTTGCAGGGTGGTTACAGGTAAGTACAATGCGTACAAGCACAGGCAAATCAAACTATAGAACATATAAAATATAAAACGAATAACCATAGAAAAAAACATACCCTAATGCAAGAGATTTTTGAATAAAGATAATGACTGCTGTGGGACTGCTTCATTAGTAAGATCGTTTGAATCAACGATAGTGCGAGTAACAAATGAATTTTCGAAACAATTATTTCGCCTGTTCAACGGGATTAGAGAAAACGCCTGGCAGCGCCTTCTTTTCTTTCGTTCTTTCTTCTTTTTTCTTTTTCCTTTCTTCTTTCTTTCTTTCTTTCAAGGCAATTACACGAGCGTCTTGTATTGTAACCCGTTGAATATATGTTAATATATGAGAGGTGTCGATGAAGCAATGTCCTCGAAGTAATTGAAAGAGGAACATCTGGCAGCAAATGCGGTTTCTTCCTGAAACCGGCAACATCCCATTTCGCTGAAAGAAATCGATACTGAGGTGCCAGCATACGAACTGTGAATTCATGTTACAGCCTTTATCTGCGACCATTCCATTTATTAACATTTGTCTTTGTAAATGGGCCCCAGATTATCACTGCGTACTCTATCATTGGTCGGATAATTGTAATGTATGCAACAACACGCACGTCCGGTGTGGAGGATTTCAAGGAGCGCCGTAAAAAGAATAACTTGAGCTGCAGCACTGTCTATGTGCTTAGCACAGCAAAGCGTGTTCGATACCCATCAGCCGCGGTAATTTTGTTGTTCTACTACCCGCTGGCGAACATCAGGAGCGGTATATTGGTGCGGCAGGTGGCATTTTGTGGGTTATTTTCAGGAAGACAATGTTTTCAAAATTGGTGGACGTTGGCCACTGGTTGCACCAAGTAATTATTTTCTTCGTTCTTAAGCGTTAATCTATAGCTTCGCACCTCATTCTCTTAGTAATTGCAAGCTTGGTTTCGTTGGTTTTGTTTCTTCTCAAGTCTGACGAATTAGGATTCTCATCATTACTATGAAGATTTATCGTGATCTAACAAAGCGCTTTAAGACTTCGCATAACATCTGTATTGCATAAAGAATTAGGTAGGCTTCACGTTTAGTTCCACTGTTGGAGCTTTCCAGTCTCTACTATTCCTGTGTTTGAGTAAAAGGTACTCATTGTTGTCAAGGTATTTGTTTTCGTCTCCGCATCCGTAGGTGCGCGGCCTCGGCTGTAGCGATCCCGTATAGCGTACTCTCTCATTACATGTTCTCGTTCCCGCTGATCTCCCGTCATTAAATTAAAGTCTAGCACCACATAGTTCTTTGGTTTCGTCATTGATTGTCGATTATACATACTTGCAGAAACTAAAAGTACCGTCATCCTTTCTCCCAGAATTTGCTGCGTATACGTTAGTAAAACTTCCAGCTTCTAGTTTTCTGTTAGCTTTGTCGAGCAAGTTTTTCGCCAATGCCGTAGAACTGTTCTACATGGCCTGCTGTCCTTTTAATGATCAAGGATCCGACCCTAGATTTATTTTCTTTAAGGAAGGCGTCGGTGGCATTAAGCACGACTGCAATTCAACGCGTCCCAACACCTACCGGTTCTTGTAACCGTTTCCCGCAATCACTCGGGCTATTTAGTGCCGTGAGAACTCCGCCCGGTCGGTGACTAATCCCCTATTCACATATTCTTAAGAAGCTTCTAGGCAGCTAGCTAAGAACAACCTGCGGTAAGACGAGGCTCATCTTCTCAACGCTTCCCGCGATAAACATTATGACGTCATTTGGGTTACTGAGCACGTTGGTATGATGTTACTTAGAAACACAGCGGTAAAAACGACACGGCAGGAGCAAACATAAACACTGCGCTGAACTGCCAAATGGGTTTTATTTAGATGAACAACGAAGGTATACTAGTATCGAAGCAAAGAAAGAAGGAAAATCACAAGAAAAACAAACTAAAAGGAAGTTGATTGCGGAAAGCAACGTAGCCACTTGTAATGTCTCGATCATGATTATAAGTATTTAATCTCGCTCTCGAACAACTCGATAGGGGGTCTGCTCACGCACCTATCCCCCATTGTGTAGATAACAAATGCCTCGTGCATCTCCCTCGTGAGCTTCTCACGATACCGCTTCAGGATGACGCTGCCCTCAAATGCAGGCGGGCAGAGCTGGCATTGTTGGCACTTTACACAGCGTGCATCTAAATTGCTGCCAGCGCCTGTCCGTAAAGTGTTGGCGTGCTCCCTGAGCCGATGTTTAATGCAGCGGCCCATTTGCCCTACATAGCTTTTGCCACATGAGAGCGTGAGCTCATATACCACGCCTACTATACACTCTCTGAAGCGATTGACATGTTTCTTGCTGCATTTTTTGCTGTTTACGGGCCCCGCATTCACCGGATCGCGCAGACCGCTAGGTTTTGTAGGAATACGCACGCCCGCATGGCCACCCGCCTTCTTAATCCTATGGGACAACCTATGTGCATACGGTATCACCGCAAATATTGGGGCTACTTCTTCCCTTGTGCCTGGTGTGCGTTGCTTGGGGGCTTCCCACAGCAGTCTCAGCCAGCGGACTGAGCAGCTCGCGAGGAAAACCTGCATCGGTAAGCCTTGCAATGTGGTCCTGAAAACTGTCCTGCACTCCATGGGGGCATGACCTCTCTAATGCATTTCGCATTGCCGAAAGACTAATGCCGTGCTTCTTAGACTTTTAATGGGCCGATGTGTACGGCAGCAGGTTCTTTTTAGAACGGCGCATATCTCCAGCAAACATGGTCATGGTGAAAGTGCAACGCTAGATCAAGAAACCTGAGGCTGTTATGCGATGGGAACACATAGGTTAGGGTGATGTCAAGAAGGGAGTTAGTTCTTGGCATGCTTGGCAGTGATCGGTTAAGCACACTATCCTGTGCGGGTCGTCTCCCGGCACCGTATATGCTGAGTACAGAGCACCCCTCACATACAGAATCCATGCTCAAGCAACTGCGGCTGGACAGACTAGTCTTCGCACTCCTTATCGGAGCTTAAACGGCCAGAGAAGGGCAGTAACTTGTTTTCGCGAAGCACACACGAACGCCAGCCCGCACACACCATCCACTCTTTACTCCGATCGCTCCGACCTCCTCCCTTTGTGGGCACACACTGCGGCAAACATCCCAACAGTGTATCCTTTATAGCAAATGACGAGCCATGCATCCGCACCTTCCCTCGAAACTCAGCTGTGCACACCCGCCGGGGCCTGGCATGAATGACTCAGGAGGCCTCGTCTTGAAGAGCAACCATACGGTGGGCCGTTCACATTCATCGTGCAACGGGAAATGAGTGACCTCGTTAAGGTTACCCTAGAACTAAGGCAGTCAACAATTCGAGAAGCTAAAGTTACTCACTCACTACAACCCTATGATATTCCATTTAGACGCTCGGGAGCACCGTCTAATAGCACAGCAGGATGTATAATTTCCCCTGATAGGGAAACGTTGCTCCGTTCGAATTTCCCTGGCGGCCTTTCTCGACCCACAGATCGTTAACATCCTCTGCTGCATCCGCTGATCTGTGTACCGTTTTAATCAGCTTGTTGCGGGACTGCTAGGGACTGTGGGCCGCGAGTTTTTTCCGTCGTATCATACATAAGGAAGCAAGCAGCCAAATACTACAGGGGAATAATCAGGCCCTGTGCGCGCAAGGTCTTGCCCCTTTGTGTCCCATAGAGTCCTGCAAGTACGGTTGCATCTAAATTGACTCTACTAGGTTTCGGGCAATGTTATGTTGTGTTAATGACGAGTATTGCAAAGCGAACAGTAGTGCAATGTCTTTTATTTCCGCAAATTGCCTAATCAGAGAAGTTTTAATTGCTTATCCTATTGTAAATGTAGATCGCTGTAAGAGAAAACCTAAAAAAAGACAGACTACTCAAATGAAACTAAAACTCTCCCAGTTTCGCAATTGATGGGAAAATCTGGCGATGCGGTTGTCGATAGACAAGTCTACGGACTGCCGTCTGTCCCGAGAGAACTAGAAAAACAACGCAATAGTGAAAGGATTAGAGTGCTGAAAATGAAGTAACGAAATTACTAAAGTCCACCTATCCAGCGCCCACGCGTGATCAACCAAAAAACATAAATATAAATATTAAAAAACCTGAACAACTCACAAATGCGTTTGTAAACGAGCGTCCTCACGCCATTTACTCAAAAACAAAAAAATAGCAACCAACATAAACATATAAATAAAAACAGCAATTAAGAAATTGCGAAGCTCTACCGATTCAGGGGCCCCCTATGCGATGAACTAAAAAAGCAAATAATAATTCGGCCACCTTTGCAATTGAGATGCGATGACGTAAGGAAATAACGGAGCTGGTGGTCTTCACTAGCTTCAGCTTGGCTTGTCTTAGAACTCCCTCTTTTTAAGAGAAAGATGGCTAAATGCGACGCGTTCTTCATGCAAACTAAGTTTGTTCATTTATTTAAAAATATTGTACAGGCCCCACTGCAGGGCATGAGCACGGGAGACTTCCAAAGGAGTAAGTGTCGTGGCAGAATTGTAAGATGACATGAAAATTTCGAACGAACAAAAACGGAGCAACAAATAACACGTCATATGCCAGAAAAGGGCAAACGATCACTATAGAAAGTTCCAGTTCCATGCTAATTGTCGCCACGAAATTGTAAGATAACACCAAATTTGGAATGAAAAAAAAAAACGGAGGAACAAATAACATGATATATGTCATTAAAAAGCGAAAGAAGATACTGCGCAAAACAGGTTGCTCATAGAAAAATTGCAGATAGGAAAAAGTACAGAAATGCGGAATACCACTCAGAAAAAAACCACTTGAACACACGCAGACAAAAATTTATCTGGAGCAGAGCATACAAAGCAAATTGTTCTAGACTTGAAAGCTCAGGATAGTAAAGGGCGATAAAAAGGCGATAACAACACAGAACGTTATCTTGAACGTATAAGCTCATTATACAATACGAAATGAAGCTTCAGAAAAAGAAAGGACATGTAAAGCAACCAAACGACATATGCTCTACTCTGGAGGTGGGAGTGAAATAAAATAATAACAAATGATTTTAAACACATTGAAACCATACAGAGGGTGGCACAAAAAGATGGCGAAAAACCTGTGTTAATTTTTTTTACAAAAAAAAAGTGCTGAAGTTGTCGGAATTTTTCGGGGTCTGATTGCAATGCGATGTCATTCGGGAGATCGTTCCACAAACGGACTAGGCGAGGAAGAGCCGATGAGTTAAAGGCGTGGGTTGACGCATATAATCGTATGAAACACGTTATTATGCAACCTGCGGGATCCGACGGAAGGTATATCTAGTTGAAGTGGGAATTCTTTATCGCTGTAAACATACTTACGGAAGAGGCATAAAAGAGAAATGTCCCGCCGAGTACTCAGTGGTCGAAGAGAAACGTAGAGCTTAATTCCGTTATGCCGCAATAGTAGCCATAATTTCGTGAAATAATTTTTGCAAAATATTTTGAATTGCTTCAAGCAGATTGATTACGTAATTTTGGTAAGGGGACCGCATGGATATGGCCATTTGAAGTTGTGGGCGAACGAAAGACTGATAAGGCAGCTGACGAACATGGGTGTGACAGCTATGCCAGTTACGTGTTAGCTTATAGCAATGATGTTGAAGCTTTCACACATATGGTGGTGATATGGCGTGTCTAGGAAAGGTCTGGTGCGAAATGAATACCAAGGTGCTTGTATGGTGATGCCAATTGTCAATTCTGTACGGGTGGCTAGAAATGTTTTTGTGGTGTGTTAAAGACATAATTTCGCATTTTTGCTTGTTTAGCCACATCAGTCATTTCTTACACCAGTCATTAATCCTGTTGAGGTCGTTTTGCTGTGTTAAGGGGTCGTCGGTACTGGTTATTAAGCGGTATATAATGCAATCGTCTGTGAAAATTCGCATGCGAGATGATGTGTTTATCGGCAGATCGTTCATACACATTAAGAGCGGCAGGGGACGGAGGACGCATCCCTGTGGTACGCCTGAGGTTAAGTGGAAAAGGGGGGATTCGAAATTGTTTATGACCGTAAACTGCCGGTGGAGCAAAAGAAAGTTTTGAAGCCAGATAAAGGGAGCGAGTCTAATCGAACTGCAGATAATTTAGAAATCGGATGGCAGCGGGGTACGCGATCAAAACCATTTTGAATAATCAAGAAAGTTGCAGTGAGACTGAAGGTTATTGCTCATGTTGCAATGTAGTTCTGACGTAAGTTCGAACAGCGGGGTTTCGCCAGAAAAATCTTTCCTAAATTCATGTTAGTTGTTAAAAAAGAAGTAATTAGATTCTAAGTACCGGAAAGCATGAGAAGCGATTATGTGTTCGAGAAGTTTGCGGCATATAGACGTTAGAGCGATCTGGCGACAACTTTCGGGTGAATGTTTAAGTCCACCATCCACCCGAACCAAACTGCCAAAGTTAGGATCCAGTTTTCACTCCAGCTCAGCCAAAGTCCAAAGCCAACGCCCACGCTGCTAACCCAAAGGAAATACTGTGAGGCAAGAATGCGATGAAAGCACAATCAACTGACGCCGGTTTTATAACACAAGGTACCCAGGTGTGATTCCGACCACGGGAAGCGTTTTTTTAACACTAAAGTGCTTTATTCTCGGGTACACATAGATTTCCCTGACGTCATATCCGTAACGGAAGTGACGCCAGTAACGCCAGTAGAGCGGAGCATGCGGCCTGTAAAGGGTGCACCCCTGCAGACAGAGTCTTCTTGCGGGGAAGCAACCTTTAGTCCTTTAGAGTACTAAGTAGCGCTAGTATTAAACCAGGACTATAAAACATAGGTATATTAGTCCTTTTTGGTAAGATGACATGTCATCACCCCGCTACAAAGGGGAAACCAATTAGCAATCATCATCATCATCATCATCAGTACGTTATACATAGGTTGTTGTTTGGGGTTTTATATTTTAACACGGAAGTGTTTTATGCCGGGATACACCAAGATTGCACTGATGTCATATCCGTCACGGAAATGACGCCAGTACACCTTTGCCGAAGCGACCGCCAGCAGGACATCGCTCGCCAAGCACACCCACAAGGCAGCCGCCGTCCCGCAAATAATGCTCAGCTGCAGATTTCGCTGCACATTTTACTTTCGTGTTTTACCTCTTCCTATGACAGGGGAATCAACCACAGCTTTTTCGTGAGGCGCGCACTCCAAACATCTGCTCGTGGTCTCCTTGGCTTCCATCCACTTTCCCTCACACCTCTTGGCCTAGTGTTAAGGATTCGCACGGACAGAGCTCCAGCTTGAGCAGCTCCGCTGTTGACAGAACAACGAAAAGACGCTGTTCGGGTTGACGTGTTCTCTCAAGGCCACCAAGGTAACAGAAGCGTGGTGAAAGTGAGAATCGGCGCTAGAAGGCTTATTATTTACTAAGGAATTCTCAGAATTGCATTTACTTTATGTTTTCTTTCGCGAATCAGTGCTAGCGAGTAGCGTGCCTGGCCTAATTTTCATACCCCAGTTCTAACTCGTTCTCTTTTCTCACGCGTCCCTCCTCCCTCTCTCCAAAACCGGTCCTGCAGCCGTCTTGAATGTGTTTTACCGCTTCTAGAACCTGTTAGTGAGACGGTAAAACGCGTGCGGAGCGCGTCGCCTCTCACATGTGTTTCGTCCTTAAGAGGCCCTGCAACCCTTCTTTCAACTTTTTTCGAAATCTTCAATGCTTGCAGAACGTAGTCACCCATCACACCCAGTACTTAGATTAGGGGGTCGCAGTACCCTCAGCCAGAAATTACTGCTCTATGCCCATCAGATAACTTGTAAACTCGCTCAAAAAAATTTTCTCTCTCTCCCGGTCTTGACGTTCTTCGACGGCTCAAATTACGTCACTAAGGCCCTGTAGCGGCTGTTGGCCGGTTTTCGTTCAGTTGCAGCAATGAGCGCTTTTCGATATCAACTTAAAAAAAAGCCACAAAGACAAAGCAGAAATGGAAGGCGTATCTGTTGCGACGAGCAAATCACGCAGCGCCGCTCCGCGGTGGCGGTAACTATAGTGGTCGCAGTGGTTCCAGACGCGAAGGAAAGAGTAAAAGCGTTTATCTAAAGTGTTGCAGGGTCCCCTTAAAGCCCGTAGAAAGTCGGCTTTAAGGCGCTAAGCGACGGGCCTGTTGGTTACGCATAATTCACTCACTCATCCGCGGCCGTCTCGAAAGGGCAGCTCCAGCGGCGGCGGCGGCGTGTATATCGCACACGCCCACCGGCGGCCAGGCTTGATAGCGGGCCCAGCAGAAGGGCAGAGTGATGAGGAGGGGAGCCGTCGGCATCGATCGCGCGTAACGAGATGAGGCCTGTCGGGCGACATTTCGCTGGCATCCTCGGCAGCGTTGACGCCGCCAGTCACCGCTCGCGCTGCCGGAGCAGCGGCAGCGCAAACGGGGACGCAATTTCGCCGACACCGAAAGCCGCTCTCGGCTTCGCCCGCCCTTTTGTTTACGGAGCCAGGGGTGGGGGAAGAATCCGCGCGCGCCTCATTCTTTCTCTTCTCGTTGTGCCTTCTCGGCCGCGCTATGGATTCCGCTGCGCTGGTACGTTCGATTTGCGCCCCGTGCGCAGTCATCGGCTATAAAGCGAGCCTCTGGGGATGTTTTTGTTTTGCGGATGAGGGCGGAGAAACGGCAGTATGCGCGACCATAAGTGCAGGGTAAACAAGCCGACGGGAACCCTTCCGCTCCGGCCTTGGCCCAGCCGTTTCCTTCGCGGCGTTTAACCCAAAATTTGAAAGGGAATTTCATTTCCCGGATCTGGGTTCCTGAAAGCCGACGCACGTCCTTTGGTCAGATTGCGGGTCTTCGCGGCATTTTGCTCCCTTCTCCCCCTTTTTTTTTTGAGGGAACGTTGTGGCCTGACATTTTCAGGTGCCGCTTCAAACTGCTTTGAAATTCTGGAATGAAAAAAAAGTACGGGAGTTCTGAGAATTGAATAGTGGTGCGTAAGCCTTCTCACGACGCTTTTCCGTTTCACTAACCTGACGTTTCCTTGGTGGCCTTGAAGGAGCATGTCAACCCAGACAGGGTATTTTTCTTTGTTCTTTATTTGCTTTCGTATTTTAGTCATGTGATGGCGCTGGGTTAGACCGACCTGTGTAGTTGTATGAGGGAACTCCGCTTTTTCTGCTAACATTTTTTTTTCAGTTAATTGCGTGGGGGCGCTGGGTTGAATGCACTTTTGTGATTAAGATGTACTTCATTATAATATTATTATGCTTCATATTGTTTGCTCTTTAGTCAATAATTGAAGGAGGGTGTAACAGGTGGACCTTTGGGATTTGGTTCCTTCGTTTTCAGTTTTTCTAATTTCTCTATTTTTGTGTTTTATGTTTCCGAACACGGACAAAGGTTTGCGGATTTAGCTATCGATACCGAAATTGTTAGGATTAGCCACTGGCAGTTCGGCTGGCCAGTTATTGTTTCGTTTGGTGATACCTGCGTATTTCTTGAGCCTTACAAGGGTCTACATTTACGCTGTTGTAGCTATTAAATACCTTAACTCCAGTCCTCCCGCCAACGAAGGGCTATAACGCGTTCCGCTCTACACAATAAGTTTTCGTCATGATCATCGGAGTGCGTATTTTGTGCAGATACACTGTTCGCATTGTGATACCCTGCATAGAATTGTCAAGCGTTAAAGGAGTACTGACACGAAAATTTCATGTTCCATTTTTATTGCCTTTATCAAATGCTTAATGGTCTGGTGAACCCGAAACAGCACTTTAAACACTTTAGCGCGCGATAATTAATTACATTAAACTGCCTGAAAATCGTTTGTTTCCATTTCCCGCGCTTGCTGTCCGAAAGGCGCACATTACAGAATCCCGGCATGACCTGAGCGGGCGACAAAACACTGCGGAGGGCGGTGTGGGCGTTTGTTTCGCCCGGGCCCCGGCGGAGCTGAACGGCTGGGCTGCCTGAAGGTGCTAGGCCTACCATTGCTGCGTAAAATTCGATAACCACTTTCAAGAAAAGTCCTGATGGCGACTTCTATGGCGATTCCGGGCTATATTATCGCTGTCTTTCCCGTGTGTGGAACTTTATTTTTGTTTAACAGTGCCTTTCTGGGCAGCGGTTATGCCTGTAGCTTTGGCTACGTGCACCCGTTTGTGAATGCGCCAGCGCCCAGTCGTCGCTCGCGGGGCCTCACGCGTGAAGTGACGTCACAAGTTTTTGACGAGTGCTGGGCGTGTCACTTCTTCTGGCTACCCCGGGATAATAGAGAGTTTTAGTATACCGTACGCTAGAACACGCAAAGGCCTAGCGTACGTAAGAGGCTTGCGTGCCCCGCACTGCGCATGCGTCATACGTAGGGCGGACCTTGCGTTTTGCGTGCGCGCTACGTACGCACGCTATTTTCCGGATTTAGCATGCGTCCGCAAACCGTCTTACGTTCCAACATGACGGCAAGTAGCCCGGCAAGCATCCACGATTCCGCTTTTCTGTCGACAGTAATTTGCTCCCAATGAACCAAGTTCATTGCCCCTGTGTTTTTAAATACGTGGAGCGCTTAGCACATCGCCCTTCGCGCAGCTCCGTATCGTCGTGACATCGCTGACTGCCCGAACGAAGCTTTGTAGCCAGGCCAGCGACCGAAGCGGTGTGCGCGTGCGTGCGTGCGTGCGTGCGTGTGTGTCGTGCGTGTGTGTGCGTGTGTGTGTGTGTGTGGGCAGTGCTTCCCATGCTCTGGATTATCTTTCTCGAGCGACGTACGACTCAACCTCGCATCCGGTATGTACAGTGTGCGTGGCTAAAAGCCCTCTCGGCTTGAGCGCCAGAGTTAAGTGACTTGCTGTTCCACCCCGCAAACCGCGCGCGTGGTGAGTGCCGACGAGTGACATTGTGTACGTTCGAAACGCCTCGCTGGATTGTTTTGAAGTTGAATAAAATGTATGCGTCAAACCCGGGCATTCGGTTCAGGGCGTTCTGTGCGATTGCACGAAAGAAGTTCCGCGGGACTTCAACGGTGTCTTTATGGAACGTACTGAGGTAAGAGAATATTCATGCCGTGCTGTGGCCGTGTTGCATTCAATACTAAAGGGAAAGGGTTTGTTTACAATTGTTTGGATAGTCGTAAAATCTCCAAGCACTCCGGCACTCCGCTCGCAGATCAGCCGGCGAGTCATTTCGCAAAACATTAGACAGATGGCGCCGTATGCATTAGCGTGCCGCTACGCAAAACTGATGAGACGCTCTACTAAAACTCCGCTCGCGGTGTTTACGTAGCGGGACGCAAAAATTTAGCGTTTAGCGTACGCAAAGGCAACAAACGCTGTACTAAAACTCTCTAGTGCCACGCTGATGTGCATTTGCTGAGCACCGCTACGCGTGCTGTTCCGTCGGCGCGATAAATGAGATCAAATTAAACTATGTTCCTCGCGTCGCAGGCCACTCATTTTTCTGCTGCAGGGTATTCTGTTGAGTAAAGGAAGCGAACTGTGCAATGATATTAACGCCGAAAATTGGTGTCAGTACCCCTTTAAATGTGGCTTCTTCTGACATTTCTCTCCACGATTTTTTTTCGGTATAAGCTCACTTGCTTACACCGAGAATAGTTTAGTGTGAGGAGGTTGCTTGAAGCTTTGATCGTCGGTACTGAATTCTTTCACAGAATACGGTTATCAGTTTCGCGCGGTCTGGCGCTGCGTTCTGGCTCTTGTGTTCTCAGCTGAGGAAAAGTATTTGGGAGCCTGTGAACCCGGCTCAATTATACGCGAATATTCGGGTATATTCGGATATTCGGAATATTCGGGTTATACGCGAATATTCGAATATTCGAATATGCGTGAGAAACAGAAACACCGACAAGAAAGCGCAGAGTGCCCGGCGCACAACTCTCTTCGCGTTTCCTGCCCGCGTGCGCGCGTGCGTGTGTAGCCCCTCGGGTAAGTGGAAGGAGGTACTCCGAGATTTGAACTACAAAAAGTTGGGCTAGGCCAGGCTAGGCTAGGCTAGTTGGTTTATTGCTAAACGTAACATCGCTAACACGGGACAAAGCCGAGAAGTAACCAAAACGGACGCTGACTAACAACTGGTTATTTTTTGGCAAGAAGGACTATGTGCGCGAACGAAACAAGCATGGTTATCTGTGTGCGATTTGCGGCACGTGTGAAAACAGATAAAAGAAAGCTATGAAAGCGCGTATCTGAGAGGGACCTGGCATATTTCGCAAATAAGCTATTTGCTTGCCCAGCGGAACCACTGACGGCGCGCTTATGCATGGCGATCCTCCACTATGAACGAATAATGCCTCGCAAATCTCACGTGTACGCCTGCCTCCGTATCTTTTAAAGGAGCCATGAAGAGAAAACACAAGTTTGGTTCATTCAAAAGATTGTCTCGTTAGAATCATACTGACACCACTTTTAACGTAAACTTCGCTCAAATAAGCTACATAATTAGGAAAAACGGGAATGGTCATGCGACCCACCAGCTCATTTCCCGCAACAGAACCTGTGATGTCACATGGGCTAAGCTCTGCGATTGGCGGAGGCTGGCAGAAGCAGACGCAAATTAGGTAGAGCTTACAAACTAGACGAACGAGCGATTTGCGCTTAAATTTAGGGCACATTCTTTACAAAGCAATAGGAATGATGGGACAAAGAGTGGAAGTTACGAAAGCACATGTAAACATAGAAGTACTGATGCGTTCTGCTGTTCGTACTGCGCACAGCATGCTTGGTTTAGCTGCACAGCACTACGGGACTTGGGGTTGTCTCAGACGACACTGGCCGATTGACGCAAGCAACGGTGTCTTACGTGACCCCATTTGTCGAGCGAGCACTGTTTCAGGGAACGAATATTTTCTCCCAGAACAAAAAAAAGCCAGGTTTAAATGCGGGCAAAAACAAACCAAACGCTTGCCACGGTATGGTGGCGCCATCTAGGTTACGGAACGTAAAGAAACGCGGGAACAAACCAACACCGTACAGGGTGGAGGCAACCTTTGAACGGTCCCGTGCCACCGCAATTGGGCCAACGCGCTCAACGCGTTATTCTTTTCGTTTCCCACGAGACCTAGCAACGCGAAACAGACAATATGATTCAAACTTCTTCAGTAAACCGCGTTGCGGCGATAATTTTAGCGCGGTTTTGACACAATGACTTGCTTCGGCGGCGAGCGAGCAACCGAAAATGGCGGCGCCAGCGTATACGTGTCTCTACCCTGTACGGCGGATGCGTGAATGAAGGTACTCTAGGCTGCAGAGCGGTCGGTTCCAGTGATGTCACTTGGGACCACGAAAGCGCACGATTGAGCGGGAAAATCAAAATTTTAACCTAAATTGTTTAATTTCTCAGTGAATAAAGCACCGTTTGTATCCGGACAAGCGCTGGGGGCACTATAAAACACGAAATCTTTCGAATAAAACCAACTTGCATTTTCTCTTCATGGCTCCTTTAAAGATACGCAGGCCTCAAAATGAGGCTCACACACGTTGCGCCTCCTCACATGCTTGGCGAGCATTCTGCCGGCTCCGGTTTTTACCGACTTCGCATGTTCTCGCTGCCAATCGTAAAAGCAGCGTTCTGTCTGGCCGATACATGATTTTTTACAGGACAGGGGAATTTTGTAGACGTCTCCCTCTTCGCATTGGACAAAGGGCGTAGCGTTGCTCTTAGCGCAGCGCTGGCGCACTTCCTCGTGGTTGACTCCTTTGCACTGTCGACTCAGCTTCGCTGAAGAAAGGACGTCCACACCTGAGCGGCCAACAACCCTCTTCATGTTGTGGCCCACCCCGTGAACGCAGGACATGACCGCTTTTTTTTTATGCCCTTCCTGCGTAATCTTCTCCGGGGGCGCACTGCCCATGTCGCTCGGGAACTTGTAGGGTATGCTTTGCTGCAGCTGATCCGGATACCCTCGATCCGGAATCGATAGTACTCGATATCATAGAAACGGAAATGTAGCAAATGTGCCTAAACAGCCGAACTTACATGGTAAGATTTCTTCAGTGCGAAAGCCTTAAATGTCCCATTATGCCAAAAACTGCCGCTGTAGCTGTCTCGCACAGTAAATGGCTGCACTGTAAAAGGTGAATAAAAACACATTTTAGATGCGAAGCATCTCATGCTCGGGAAAGTGTCCCCCCCTCCCTGGTTGTTATCCGCCGTCCGCACTCTACTGCGCATGCGCGTCTCTTCAGCCCCGTCAGCGTTTGGGCTGACGTCAGCGCATTCCACTATAAAAATAAATAGTTAAGCGGCGCCCGCTTTCGAACCCACGACTCTCTGGCCGCAGCGGGAGGTACGTGGCGCTCTTCCCACTGCTCTACAAACCCAGACGGGAGCATGTGATACGAACGCGCCTTATGTCCTTCACTCATTCAAACTACGTCAAGAAGCTACTGATACAACGAAGGCACGCGAAGCTGAACGTCAACGGAAATGACGAACTGAAAACTTTAGAGGAGGATGTGTAATTTCCCGCGGGAAAGCTGTGGCGGGATGCGCCACGCGCCTTGCAGCTACACCAGAGAAGAGGACGAAGAGGGTGGGCAGCGGGGTAGGAGCGTGATCACGCAATAAAGAAATACGAGAACCAGGAGGTGTTCGATCAGGTAACTCGGGTGTCGGTCTCTTCGCTGTCTCTACATTTCTCTGTCTCTACATGGGGATTCACACTACGTTCCCATTCGTGCTTTGATAAATGAAACAACATAACGGCAACACAATGAAACCTACACGGAACCCCCATGATGCTTCGCATCCTCCTCATGGTTCCCCACGGGAAGATGGTGTAATTTTATGAGAGAGATCGTACGGAATTCCAACCCGGGTTTCCGGAGCAGGCGCCAGGTGCGTTCCCCCCGCGCAATTTCTGCATCTTAGTCATGGCGGAACAATAATTGTCGACGTTGCTGTTGTTCTTTCCTTGAGGCACACGCTCACTTGGGGGAATGGTGAGGAATCGGGAGCATTGAGGAGTTAATGTGCCCTCTTTAGAAAACTATAAATTGGGAACGTAAAAGTTGTGGGATAGTGCGTGTCGCTTTAAGCCCGTTCTACATGGTGCCATGTTCAGCGCGAATTCGCAGATGCGGCGCCGCTCGTGCGACCAAATGACCTTTTTTTCGTTGCTGCGCCAAAGTTCCAAATGTATGGAACGGTCGAGCATCCCCCGCGAACGCCGCTCGTGTGGCGTAGAAGGGCTGGACCTGCGGCCAATAGGAACACAGCTAGGGGGACGTCACGGCATCACCATTTGTACGCTTAGCAACCAGGTGGCGTTGCTTGTACGAGCGCGGCATAAGCGCTGGCGCACAAAACAAACGTACGTGAGTTCACGACACGATGTCGCGCGCAGTTTTGTAGCGTAAGCTACACTGGCCGAGGTTGAGCAGTTTCGCGTGGGCCTTCAAGGGCCGTGCTGCGCAAGCGCGAGGACCGTTGGAGTGGATTGGATTGAATTGAATTGGGTTTGAATTGGGTTTGATTGGCTTGGATTGGATTGAATTGGATTTGGATTTGTATTGGATTGGAGTCTGTATGTCGAATGTAATAAGTGGAGCCTTGAGAACCAGCGAACGTACATGGACTTACGTTATGCTTTTAAAATTTCATCGCTGAATAATCATCCTTTTTATCCTGTCTTTAACGATACATCAACATCACTGCTCTTTGTAAATCGCCCATCCGTTTCTCTGCCCTTTTCCCTTAGAGTGAGAGAGCGAGCCTCGGATCTCAGTGCTTCGTTTTTAGATGTGTACAGGTCATCCTTTTCTAACAGTTTACCGCCTTGGCAAGTTCGCCCTGTGTCGTGCGACCTTACTTTTATGAGACTTGACAAAAATCGTGTACCACGAGCTGCAATACTGCAGCACTTTCTGTCTTTGCAGTTTAAATACACATGTGCAGAATTTTATAGTGACGCTTCTAAAACCTCCACTATGGTGTCGTGCGCTGCTCATGGTCCAAATTTCAATGCAGCCAGAACCATGAGTGTGCACACCACAATTTTTTCAGCAGAAGCGTATGGAATTTTACTGATTGTAGGACACATCGTTGAAAATCAAATTCCCAATTCCGTCATCTATACAGATTCTTTGAGTGTTGTTCGCGCACTGTCATCGCACAAGCCCCCCAAAAACCACATAGTTAATCTTGTATTCAACACTATCATGTCCGTGTATGCACAAAAGCATGAGCTGGTCCTCTGCTGGGTCCCAGGACACGCAGGGATCGCTGGGAACGAGTTGGCAGACGAGAGGGCCGCTGCTGCTGCACTGCCGCTATTAAACACCAGATCACTCAACATAACGGCAACACAACAGAACCACACGGAACCCCCATGATGCTTCGCATCCTCATCAGGGTTCCCCACGCGAAGATGGTGTCAGTTTTTTTTTTCAACGAATGCTTAATCGGTGTCCGCGGAAGTGGCGTAAATCCCAGCAGTGAAGAAGTACAGAGGAACCCAAGAAGAACCGCCTGAGGTACACCAAATGGTGCTAGGCACGCACAACAAGCGAACCCACGGTTGCTTACCGCGTTTGTCTTCTCTGGTATGTGTGCGCATATTGACAAATAACTGGCTATTGTTATAGGAAACCGCAAATAAACTCATATTTGCTGGAGAACGGTCTGAAACAGATTGCCCAGAAAGTGCAATAAAACCTATTTTTGTAGCGTAAGCTACACTGGCCGAGGTTGAGCGGTTTTGCGTGTGCCGTGAAGGGCCGTTCTGCGCAAGCGCGAGAAACATTGGATTGGTTTGGATCGGATCGGATTGGCTTGTATTGGATTGGATTGAAGTGGATTTGGTTTGGATTCTATTGGCTTGGTTTGGATTGGATTGGATTTGGTTTGGATTGGATTGGATTAAATTGGATTGTGTTAGATTGAAATCCAATCCAGTTGGAGTACGGGTGTGTAGAGAATTGGGTCTGCTCATTCGCCGGTCTGCTCATTCCAGAGGAGTGACGTCATAGCCGCGGCAGGCGCACTGGCGCCGGCGCGTGCCTAGCTCTGCGCCTCCGTTGCGCAGTAGTCAAGTCTGACGCTGCGCCGGAGCCGCTTGATAGTCGTTTCGGGTGGCTCCTGGAGAGCCGTGCTGCGCATGCTCGAGGAGCAGTGACTGATCTGGACTGGAACGGACTGGTTTGAATTGGATTGGATCGGATTAGATTGGAAACCGTTTTAGCAGCAGTAGCCATAATAATCAGCTAATCCTAGACAATCAGGAAACCTAAAAATAACCAGCTGAACCTTAGGTCACGCTACGTATATCCTGGCATAGCCGAGCTAAGCCACTGCTAATTTTTAAAATCACTACAAGCGTTTCTTGCGGCAGACTTAATTCGGTCTGCAAACAGTGTAGTGTGTCTCTGAAATGCGAAAATCGCGACGTTCGCAGGTCATGTAGACACATTTCCAGGAATTGCGAACTTCGCAAGTGAGAATGTTTGTTCCACCGAATTCGCAGGCGAAAAACGCAACATGTAGAACGGGCTGTACACCTGAACTTCATGGCGCGTGATTAGGACAGGGGCAGACCAGCCGTCCAGAAGCGTGATTCTGTGGGGGCTGTGGCGTCTGCAAGTCTGCTTGTCGAAGCAATTCGCCCCCAAAGATGAAGACACCAAAGCTGACACTGAAACGCACACACGACGTTGCAGTACAGAGCCTGTGGAAGTACTTCCCGTGAAACACGAAAAAATCAAAGCGAACAAAGAAGCGCAAGTTATTAAGTGCCACCACGCAATATGTAGGTCTGGGCCAAATGAATACGGAGGAAAAAGTCTGCGCAAATGTATACGAATGTGTTGTCTGAAAGCACAGCGAAAACATTGGCCGCGTACCTGCTCCTTTCGTTGCAAATGTCGACATTTGTGTTGACATTTGCCAAGTAAATGCCTCGTTTCGCTTTCCCGCTCACATCTCATGTTGTTCTTCTTGCGTCGCGCTCCTCCCATGTTAAACACGCTAAAGGCTTGCTCAAGTCTATATTACCGCTTCCACTGCTCCGGGCCAGGGGCCTCGATGCCAGCGCTGCCGTACGGCGGAGACGCGCGTGAATCGAGGCGCCCTACTTCAACGTTTATAGAAACGCGTTGCCGTACTCCACGTGCGTTCCAAGCAGAACATGGAAGTTATCTAAGTGGAACCTTTCGTAACTGCTGCAGCTTGATTTCTTAAAATGCCGCCAGAAACTATAGTGGTGTGGGCGAAAGCACGCGACAGCGCATGTAGTATTTCATTTTGGAAAAATCAAACATCTACGAATTTTTTATAAAGGAGCACTGTAAATGTCCCTTGTGTACAATTTTCTGTCTTATATTTGCGTAATGTCTTGTTCGTGTTCAACATTGTTGACAAGTATGAACATATAAACCGGACTTGGTTAACCAAGGAAAAAATTTGGTTTAGATTTAGATTTGGCTGTGAATAGATAAGACTATTCCGCAGACTTTGTTTCAGTTTGACCGGGTGGCTGAATCGAGTCACACACAGACAGACAAACAGGCATACAACAGACAGACCAAAATTTCTGGGTTTGAGTAGCCCGAGAAAGACTATCGTCTTTAAAAGCGTCATGCCGACCCTGGCCACCCATTTCGAACCATCCCTATGGTTCAAGGACACGTGCTGGGTACCTAGAGTGCCGTTACGCGCCCTCGGCACACAAGGACGCCGGCCCACCGACGAAAGGAAGTTGCTTAGGAGGTACGCTGGTGAAAAGAATAACCCCTCTCATTTACGTCTGCTGCCGTGAAATGTTTACCAGTCTATGCTTGCTACATCACTGACCCGTGGAGGTCAGCGTGGTTTTTATCACGAGCTTTTATAGGCCGTTGGGAGCCCGTTTTCTTTTTCTCCTAGACGTCTTCCCAGCTCTTCTTGGCCGCAGAATACGGTAATTACGTACCACACTGCTGCACTACATTTACTTGATGTCACGGGCGCTGACGTAGTCGCCTATAGATGTGACGACAGTGGCCTCAGTTCCGGTAATGAAACCCACGATAATCTCATGCCTGGTTATAACGACACGTGCGCCGTAAAGTATCTCATTAGCGACTTCCACCGCTTTTTCATCGGCGCCTTTCACTTTTCGTCGCTATAAATGTAGTCCTTTTCGCGCTGGAAAACCTAATTGTCGTTGCAAAGTAGACAAAAATAGAAGCTTAAGGGGAGGAGATGGAAATACAGGCATTAAAAAGCAAAGCGCGAGGATCTAAAACACAGGATGAAAACAGGAAAAAAATCAAATGTCTGCTGACCGTTATTTTGGGGAAGATTTCGGCTTCGTGAAATGGAGTCGCTTTAAATCACGGGATATACACAAGGAGGCTTCTTTTGCAACAGGAGGTGGATACACCAACTACGAAAAGATTCTCAATTAGATGAGCTCACGATAGAAGTTGCACACTGAGGATTAGGGGCCGTGGTGCAACTGCGATGCGTCTGTTTGTCTTCTTGCGCCAGGGTGAACAGTGTCGAAACGGGGGCCCATAGAGCAGGCAAAGTTCGAAATGGTGGTGACGTTTATTTACACGGCGAGATGATTGAAGGCAGAAACAAAGTAGAGGGTCAGATTTCTTATACCCTTCAAGCCCTCCAGATTGCTACGTTTCGCCGCAGCCACCCCGAAAGTTTTTCGACTAACTTGCGGACGTTGTCGAAGCTGTCGTTCACGCGCACAGAGCAAGGCGCGTCAAATCAGTCAGCGACGATGCAACGAGGGGGGCGTAATCCGAGGACGCAATGCTACTCCGTCAAAGCGGAACGAAACGAAAAGGGACGCAGCCCAGTCTCACGGCGAAAGTGTCCTTTAAGGCAGGTCCGGATACAACGAGTTTGCCGTAATCTACTCACACATCCCGTCATGCGTAGCATCACTCGAAAGAGCAGGGATGCAGTGAGTTTGGCTTGGCATCATCGGCCAGCAGCCGAAGGGGAGGATTTCACCGGTAATCTTTCAATCTTCTCTACCGGGTCAACGGCGAGCGTAGGACGACCTCTTTCCGTGGCGGCCGCTGGTAGACGAGATCCTGACTGGCCAAGGGTGTGCGAGATACGAGTTCATGATTTCTTGAAAATTACATTTGCGTGCTTGATAGGAGACAGTTTCATCCTATCGGCAATACATGCTGTGGTTTGCTTATTAAATGTACCTATAATCGTCTTTAACACCTGTTTTTTTTTTCTTATTGGTACAGCTATTGCCTGGTTGTTGCCGAAATGGAGGCTGCATATTATTCGTTCTTTAATGCTACGATTGGCAATTATTCATGTTAGTTCTGCAACTTCTCGACGTAGTACCAGCATCGTCTTCATTCTTCCTCAAAATTCCGACCTAACAGGAACCTGTAAAGGTATTCCAGGGAAGTTACATTTCACACAGAGCAAGGAGTCGACTTGGACATAAGCACTCAAAATATTTTCAACGAACGAATATTTTAACACGAAAGTGTTTTATTCCGGGATCCACCAAGATCTGACTGACGTCACATCCGTCGTGGAAATCACATCGCCAGGAAAACGCGGCTGCCCCAGGATCCGAGCCGGGTGCTCCGTCGCCGCAACGCGTGAAGTTAAGAAAAGCTTTCCTCCATGCCCCAACGGCAGGTGCCAGCCGCTTTACTGACTCCGGTACTAGCTGAAGGGCAGACAACTGTATGAACGCGCCATATATCTTGTCTATCACCTCCTCTCTTTCGATGATGCTGCCGTCTACGAGAGGTGAAGCGAAGTAGTGCATCACGATGCTAATGAGCGCCGACAGTTGGCGCCAGCTAATCTCGTCGCAACGCAACCGTCTGCCGTACACTCCACGGAGCAGGGACGCAGTGGTACCACATTTGCGAAAGCGACACACCAGCAGGTTGTCGCTCGCGAAGCACACACACAAGACAACCCCGCTAATCATGCTCTTTCGCTGCAGCAGACCATGAGTTCCCCAAACGATTCGCTGGCAACCTGTTCGGCTTCGTTCGCTATGTTTGCGAGCGCGTGTGGTTTCATTCGGGTTTACGCAGTTCTCCGGCGCATGCAATCCAGTGTCTAATCTTGATAAGTCTGACGGCGCCATACCGACGAAATATAAATAGCGATGTGCAATTTCATATCGATGCAGAGTAAGCCTCCAACTGATACTGTGGAGGCACATTTCACTTTAGCCGTTTACCGATTCTTATCAAAGAGGGGTCAATTACATTTTTTCATGTAATTCGTTGTCAGAATTTACTTCCCGTACATTTCAATGTTATAGTTTCCGTGCCTGTGGAGCTTGGTTGCGCAATGTGCTGTACTTGAAACTGCGCAGAAAGCAAGCCTTCGCCCCCCAATATAGTTGTTCGATAATATTTCGCATTCCGCTGTATAATTACAGAGTAATCACTACTGGAAGAACTGCGATCACCCGGAAAGCTGCACCTCAGCGGGTAAACGCGGCATCGATAATGATAGCCTTTCCCCTGCGCAGCGGTTCTCAGTGGGACCTCGTCCACATCCTGGTCCGCGCTTATTCAAAGTAAACGCACGAGCGCGTTGCTTCGCTCCGTATAGAGCGCCAGCGCAGCCGGCGGGGCCGAGCATTGGAGGACATTTGCAGGGGAGAAGCGGGACCTGGGCAGGGTACTTGGGTGGCGTCGGCCACAGCGCTCGTGCGTGCCGCGAATTCGCAGTGCCGTGAAGCGCGCTTAACTAGCCGGTGCCGTCGGGTGCCCCGAACTCCGTCGCGGAGAAACGCACTGCACGCGCGGTAAGGTATTGCGTGAGCAATAGTTGGGGCATGCTGGCGAAGTTTTCACCACGCTCTGTTCATTTTCGCGTCGCTCTGAAACCAGAGTGAGCGGCAGAGGAGCAGGGAACGACAGAGTGGAGATCGCGCGCGGAGAGCCTTTGGAACGCTCGCCAACCTAAGTTTTGTGGCCAAGTTGCTTTTGGCCTACGGCGACGGAACAGCGTGCTTGGTCTATAGTGACGACCTCAGTAAAAAAACACGTAATGTATGCAGCCAACTTGCCTGAACGTAAACTACTTCGCTTCTAAAATGATGGGAGTAACGGGGAAAATGTTTCATTCAAGACAAAAGTTCTGCTTATGCTACCTACGGCAAAATTTTTGTCTGTCTGTCTGTCTGTCTGTCTGTCTGTCTGTCTGTCTGTCTGTCTGTCTGTCTGTCTGTCTGTCTGTCTGTCTGTCTGTCTGTCTGTCTGTGCAGAGTATCCAGCACGAGGAAAAACCTCAAGTATATATAAGGCGCAATGTAAGGACATATTCGATACTACTACTGTTTTTTCAATTAAAAACACACTGTTCGGTTTTTATGGACGCTAATACCAACGAAGAACGACGCTTGAAAGCGATGTCGAAGAGAGCGGAAGTAAAAGTAAACCCTGAAACAGAAATATCGTCCGGAGCTGTTCTAAGCAAAACAAAATCTTAGTTACAAGAAACGCGCTGTCCCAACAGATGCCGGCTGAGCAGTGCGAACGGGGGATAATTGAACTGAATAGACTCCCATTGTCATTAATACAGGGAGGGAGCGAGAGGGTTAGGCTGAGAGTGTGAGTAGTGAAACAAGGAGAGAGCAAAGCGAGTTCTGGGGCAGAGCTGGCAAAAGACAATTGTCGTTCGGTGATTTCTTCAGCAAAACAAGCAGATACGGGGTTCATTTTCTTTTCGCACGTGCTGCATTGCGGAGATTTACTTTTTTTGTTGAACGTGATGGATTAGAAGGTATTATAGCGCTTGATTACGCTTGATTAACGTTTGATTAACGCCTGCTTAACGCTTGATTAGACGCTCAGTGGCTCATGGCTGCTTTGGATGCATGACTGCAAAAAAAAACTACGATCGGCGCTCCTCTTGCGTAGCCCGCACTGAATTCTTCTTTTCAAGCTTTCGAGAAAAAAAAAACTGCAGGATTATGCTAAGTAGAACAGAAAAAATTAGTATAGGTGACAAACATTTCCTTGCAACCTGGCATGTCCCATTGTTATCCTTTCGTTTCTTCTTTTATATTATATATAATATATATATTATATATTATATATACAAAGCTGCTGGTTCGTACACGTAAAAATGGGATAGTTTACTTTACAACGTATGGCGCTTCGTCTATCCAACCTTTATCAAGACTTACGGGGCTGTTAGGTTGCCCGCTCAATTAGTAAAAACAGTTGTTAAGCTTCTACACACTTTTATGTCACTTTTCGTCGGATGCCATTATATCAAGATTTGATGTATTTATATAAGGTCGGCAGTCCTCTACCTGAAACGTCGAACAATTACAGTTTTGTGTTCCCATTTTATTATATAATATATATTATATATATATATATATATATAATTATATATAGAGAAAGTATTAGAGAAATACTCAACGCAGAATAGTCAGTAAACTAACAAACAATTCACGTTTCTCTCTGCGGCAACGGGACTTGCCTTCATATGTCAGTACAATTATCATAAATATTTTACTTATATATTCGATATATCTATAATATATATATATATATACTATAGACGTAGAGCGAACAGACGAACGGGTAACAAACAAACTTTATTGACGTTTCGGCCTGGGACAGGCCTTCATTCCAAGTTCATATTCGCTACGGCTGTATTGTCCGCTCAACTTTAATGTGTTTGCCACTTCTTCCGCACTTCCGTACTCATTTTCCTCGGGCCCATTACGGTGAGTACTGTTCACCAACTCACCCAGTTCCGTCACATTGCTGACGGCCCAAGGAAGTTTTGGTGTTTCGCCATATTTTCATAGGATACATATTCCGACAGTTTCCACTTGGCCCGACACGTGTTTACCGTGTTTCAGAAAGAGCAAAAACAAAAGCAAGTGCTGCAGTTTCCCCCGGAAGCGCTCGCCAGCGTTAAGCGTCGCGTGCAGCGAGACAAGAACCACCCTTCCTTCGTGCGCTACTCAACCGTGTTCTCTTTTTTTACTTGCGCGCAGCTTTTCCGCGCCTGCAAGACTATGCGGATCGATGCCTAATGGCAGCGCCAAGCGACAGGATACCCTCCACCCCGGTGGACCGTGTTCCGGAAGGCTCCTGTCTCTATCAATCGCTTTTCACTTAGGGGCGTGTTCACACCTGCGATTCCGTTTTTCCCCGTAGGCTTCTTGCCACCGGCTTTTATGTACAACTTCTAGAGAACGTGACCGTAAAGACCTGAGCCGAAAGTTCCAACCAGCGGAGGTCAACACTCACCTGGCGGATGAGGTGGCTTAGAGGACGTCGTAGGAAAAGAGCCCTTCGCGAGAGCGGGTAGCTCTCCTAAAAATCTACAAGAAGGATGAAAATGTAACCTCATATTTGTTCTTGGTCCGTGTTTTTGCCAGCGGGCATACGAAAGGATATTTAAAGAACGAAAAAGAGAAGAAAGTAGGTAAGTAGTCGGGTGTTAAAATCAGAAATAGTGAGGAACGCGATAAGAGTAGTCGAGTCTATATATGCAGGCTTGCAGTCTAGTGTCGTGCAGAAAGTGCACTAGCGGCCTGCAATACCTGCCTTCCTGCACCGAGCGGTTGTAGTCATCCGGTTTATACAACCGGAGACCAGCTCTTCTGAGAACGTTGTCCCAGGTGTCCTTGTTTTTATACCGCTTTACATGTGTGCTTACCTTTGAATGCATTTTCTCTTGAATGTATTTTCTCAGTTTTGTCCTGTTTCCTTGTTTTTGTAAGAATTGGGCGTTTGAAGAAACATTTTTCTTCTAGACCGAGCTCGATTTTTTTTCCGGGTGCCTGTTCGGAGGAGTAAACGCCACTATTATAAATAATGGCCGTATTGACCGCATTTCATGCAATGCGACCTAGCTGCACCCTTAGCCTAGGGTGACAACGGACGCCCCCGCAAACCTGTCAAGACTACGATGACCATTAGAGGTTGTAAAGGTGGCATTCCAAAACGTGTTTTCTCAGCCTGCTGAAGGGATGCGAAGGCTTTAGGAGCTGGATGTGCGAAATCTCCAGTGTAGAATAAAGCAGCATGGGAGAGTTTTACTTGAACACAATACCGAGGGTAGTTTGCTGGGCTAGTTGGTTCATAATTTTTTAGAAGTGAAAACCCGTGGTTAAAGAAAAAGTGGTAAAAAGGGGTAGAAAAGGTTGAAGATATATGTATATATCTTTACGAAATCCCCCCCCTAATTAACATGCAGAAAACTAAAGTAATGATGAATAACCTCGGGGACAGCACAGCGGTTTGAGATAGGTGGCGAGGCAGTGGAAGTGGTAAGCGAATACATCTACTTAGGCCAAGTTGTGACCCCGGATCCCAACCATGAGGGCAGAGATAATTCGAAGGATAAGGATGGGGGGGAGTGCATTCGGCAGGCATTCTCAGATAATGAATGGTAGCCTACCGTTGTCCCGGTCCCTGAAGAAAAAAGTGTATGACAGCTGCATCTTACCGGTATTGACCGACGGGGCAGAAACTTGGAGACTCACTAAGAGGGTTCAACTTAAATTGCGGATGGCTCAGCGAGCAATGGAACGGAATATGACAGGTGTAACGTTAAGGGACAAGATAAGGCGGAGTGGGTCAGGGAACAAACGCCTGTTAAGGACATATTAATAGAAATTAAGACGAAGAAACGGGTGTGGGGAGGGCATGCAATGCCTAGGCAAGATAACCGTTGATCAGTAAGGGTAACAGAGTGGATCCCTAGAGAAGGAAAACATGGCAGGGGGC
The DNA here is from genome assembly GCA_013339765.2 of Haemaphysalis longicornis. NCBI lineage: Eukaryota > Metazoa > Arthropoda > Arachnida > Ixodida > Ixodidae > Haemaphysalis > Haemaphysalis longicornis. Next base: position 129,081,533 of record CM023456.1, read on the forward strand.
GGCAGAACGTTAGATAAGAAGATGAGACCAAGACGTTTGCGGGGATAAATTGGTCACAGTTAGCACAGGACCAGGATAATTGTAGGGAGATCTATGGAAGAGGCCTTTGCCCTGCAGTGGGCGTAGATAGGCTGGTGATGATGGTGACGATGATGATGATGATGACAAAAAATTTATTTCTTCCCTCCTTTCTGTAGCGTCTTTCTGATGATCAGTCTTCGATTATGTTTCCTATGTATCCTTATCATTGTTTAAAGAGTGGTGTGTTTGAACACAGTATGGGGCAATACGCGTCTTTTCACCAGAAAACCGGCATATCAGGCTGTCACGATCCGGTGACATGCGGGCCAGACGCAGGCTTCGGGCAACCTGCGCCCCCTGGTATCAAACAAGGGAGGAACGGGAGCAACTAGCGTATCAGCTCCCTAAATTATACGAACTGAGCACCACTTGGACTCTCCAAGAGCTTCGTTACTAAAGACGTTGCCCACAACACTGTCCGTGGTAGTGAGGTATATTTGGGTTAACAGCCTTCCCACCTACTTTTACTGTTCTTATGGTTCACCATGTAAGCAATATTTGTTCAATAAACATTGCACACATTTCAGGCACGGCACGAGGGTATTACCTAGGCTAGCAATGTTATTTTGAATAAGAACATATTAAATAGGTCGTTACGAAAACAATAAGAAACCACCGCTTGTAATTTTGTAGGCCGTGCCGAAAAAGAATAAATAACTGCACAAAAAGCAACAACCGAAAAACAAGCTGGGACACGCTGTCCGCAGGACGGGCATCGCTGAAAGAACACTAGAAGACGTGTACCCGAAATAAGAAAAAAAAGGAATGAAGAGGAAGCTGTTCCGTGTCGCTCGCAGGAACCTCCCCCTTGGGCCACTTTTGCCAAGAAATTGAATCCGAAGAGCATTTCTTTCTTTTTTGCCGCCGATTTCCAACCATAGGACAAGGGCTGCTGGAGATTCCCCTGCTACGTCTTCGACTGCCTTTGACTGTAGCGGTGCTTTTGTCGTTTGGGGGGACTAGGCTGGGCCGATGCCGTAGGGACGTGTACAACGCCATCCACTCCTTCATTTCGGAGACAGCTCGTCTGCAGTGTTAAAAACATTCCGATTAGGCTGACTTTTACTATAATTTTCCACTCTTCTCTCTGTTTTTTTTTTCGTGTTTTCCTCTTTCTCTCTCTCATTAACCTAGACCAAATTCTTTCTTCTGCTCCATTATTTTTCCTCGCATGATTGATTGTAATGGAAACATAATAACTCTTCTTGGCCAATTCCCCTAAGTGGGTATGCGCCATTTTTGGGGCCACCACTACCAACCGTGCAGCTAGCGCTCCGGTGGCTTAGCCCGTGCCACCCACCATTTATAACTTGACGCCGCGGCCTGATACCACTGAAATATACGTTTAACGTTTAACGTTAACGTTACCGTCGTATGAAGTTAACCGTGCCATTCAGTGCTTCCCTTCCCTCCCGGACTTTGTCGACGTAATCAGGTTGGTAAATGTTTTAAAACTATGTTTGTGCGAATTAAAATGGTTATTCGTGTACTTAATTATGTTGATGTCCTGCGCTTTATATTTTTTTGCCTCGATCTGGTCTCTCGAACACCATTCCGTTTGGGAACCCAAAATAAAATATTTTGGTGTGAGAAGCTTCGATAGCACGCTGGTAAACGTTTGAAGTTTCTTGTTATGATACTAGAGTTCAAAAATTGTTATGAAGTAGCGAAGTACCTCGTAGTTGCCTTTTTGGGCATTGTAAGCAACAGCAGGTCTATGCCTATCCACTTGAATGTACGATTTACGAGTAGTATGGGAGGAAAACCTTGTTGATATGCTGAATTTTTTTTATCCTCTTCACTTTCGCGTTCAAATTATTTTGTAGTATCCGCGGACTCGCATATCACCTGTGAGTGCAGAAAAAAAACTGATGCCTGATTTTGACGAGAAGACAGCCTACAGTTCTCCGGGCTTTATTTTTTTACTGACCTGGATACCAGGCTTTCCTTCATGAGTGTCTTTCGTTGTCATCCTTTTAGAAGAAATTCGTCTCGCACATTTCTGTAGTATTCCCGCTGGTATACCTGCTGCATCGACCTTTAGACTGCTCCAGAGAAACTAAGGCTTAAGATCTCGAAGGCCGTGAAGTAGAAGAATGCAGAAGATAAAAAGAAGACGACAGGACGACGCTAACAGCATCATCCTGTCGTCTGTCGTCTCAGCTTCGTCCGGTTGTCTCCTTGTTGTCGTTTATTAGTCTGCTAAGCGGTCCTTCAAGATGTTAAACCGATACCAACTTGCTCAAATGTAGCTTCTTTTGCTCACTACTATTACCTTTACGAACACCCCGCAAACCCATACCCCCCCCCCCCTACCCCGTTTCCTCCCCTCACATCTGGGAGCAGATGTTGCGTGACCCGGAGGAGTCAGGCCAAGTCCTGACCGCATCCCGGGCCGTGGCGGCCGCGGCGGCCCTCTGTGCCTCCTCCACCCCCAATACCTGATCCCGAAGGACGAAATAACGTCTTCCTTCCTTTTTGCGAAGAAATGCCGATCTCGGAATTACTAAAGGCTATTTGCAAAAAAGACCGCTTCAGATCGGATTTAAAGCGTATGTAAAGAACAATAACCCAAATCAAACAACCGCATAACGCCCTAACACAGCCTACACCCACTGCAGCCTGGGTGACGTCATTCCCCTTTCGACGCAAACACGACCACTGCGCGAGCACCTCAGGCACTGGCCAGAAACCGGACGGGATTCCGCCGAGGTTTAATCAAGGAATGCGCAGCATAAATTTTCTCCGCAGCGTAATGAATATTCACCATCAGTTGTCGTCGGTATGTCTCGGTCCAAATAAGGCGTCTCTGTGTGGAATGACATGCGCGAGAATATCATTGGTAGTCTCCCCTGCACGTGGGATTTTCTGGATGACAGTGTCCACCGCGAGGAAGCGTGGCTTTGGAACCATGGTACTTGCTTTGGACTAAACCACGCACTCACCCGAATTAACTTAGCATTCTGAAAGATATTCTTCTAGTGGCCCCATCTGGATGCAATTTTGTCAAAAGTCGATTCATCAAAAGAATAAGACGTCATCATCTGCGCAAGTGTGTTGCTAAGTGAGACAGACGAATGGCTTCACGAATGATGTTTCAACCATTGTACGCGCAGTATGAATGGTTAGGCTAACGGCGCTTTCTCACTGAAATAACCTAATAAAAACCATCGGCATGAAATGTCTTTATCTTAATCTGTCTTTTCCGGTCGGAGACAGTCCCGCTGTTATTAAACTAAAGCTGCGCGTCTTCACGCACAACTTGAGGGCATTTTCGCGATGAAAAAGGAGAGAAGAACAATTCATCATGATTTGTGAAACGTGGATAAATGAAGCCGGCAAAAAGAAAATGAAAGCCCGTGCTAGATAAATCTTGATGTCCGTCTGCTGTCGAGAATAGAAAACAAAACAGCTTCAGATCGGTACACACATACGGCACATAGACATCCAAGAAGACGATTGGTCAAAGGGAATAGGTCACTAGGTCAATCGATTGGTCAATCTGGGCACATCTGGGCACTCTAATATAAACAAAACTACTGCGCCTGGCCCTTATCAAAACAACTACGCATGGCACATTCCCAAGTAGGAAATTCGCCAGGAATGTGTAAACGCTGCGCGCAGGACGTCCCACGTACCGACTTGTTTGCTCGCTGCCTGGCTTGCTCTGTCCGAAGGTCCATTTCCCTAAAGACTCGACGACGCTCCCGAGTAAAAGTAAACTGCCACTCTCTGGGAGCCCTGCCCGTTCTCTTCAAGGGACTGTATTGCCCTTGTGCGACAAGCTCCGAGCGGCTGAAGCATCGCGTGCGAAAGATAAGGGTTATTTTCGTCAGGCTGTGCCTAATTTTGGGCCTGGTGAATAGAGTATCGAAACTCGGGGCATGAAGTGTAGCAGTTGAGTTTAAATTTAGCGCATAGGTAAAGGGGATGGTTAACGCAGCACTTGTAGCACTTCCGTGAAACGTTCAGGAGCGATCACCTCCGCCTGCGACAGGATGATAAAAAAAAAAAACAGTTCCACCTATTGTGAAATCTTCTCACACAGCGAAGCTGTGGTTATTGGTCTATTGATCATGAGGTTTAAAGCGCCGACGCTTCACAGGCGATGAGGCGCGCTGTAGTGTAGGGCCCTAGATTAATTTTAACCAAGTCGGGATCTTTAACGTGCACCAAAATCTCGACACACCAGCGTTCTTGTTGGCAGTTTAGATACTACAAAAGGTACAAAAGGGAGCACATCCTGGAAGAGAGGAGAGAGAGAGCACACTTAATTCGGCAGCTCAAATCCGAGCCGCGGAGTTATGGGTCCTCGGAGGAAAGTGGTGTTCTCGGTCCTCCGACGGTGGCGGGTGTGCCGGAGGAGCACAAAGAGTTTCAATGTGGGCAGCCAGTAGGTACCACAGGGCAGCCCGTAGGTTTTCGGGGGGAGCGGCCCAGCTAGACCACGAGAAGGGAATATCAGTGGGAAGGGATTGGTGGAAAGAAATGTAGGAGACGAGGTGACCCGTACAAAGCGCCAATATGTGTGTTCATTGTCCGGATAGCCACCGCATACCTGACAGTGCGGACAGCCTGGTGACTTCTGTATGTAGTGGAGAAAGAGATCACAGAGGAGGCACAATGTCTCCGCCTGTCTAATGTATGCACTGTGTCTTTGTGACATACGTTTAGATAGGGAGGGAAGTAGCATTCTTGCTGTCCGGAGGTTGCACGGACGTTCGCGGCGCATTTTGTGATGCATTAGCTGTGTCTTCTTTGGGATTGTGTTCTTCGGGACACGGCTGATGGCTGCCCAGGAAATGAGCGTGGCGGGCCAGAGCGTCAGCTCATTCATTACCTTCTATACCTTGGTGTCCAGGGATCTATTGGAGGAAAACGTGTAGGTGGGGATCAGCTTGCATGTATGTTGTCAGGTTAGTGTGGACAGGTACCGGAAGGTCATTCGTGGCGAAGCTTCGTAGGGCTCCCTGGCTGTCCGTGCGGTCTGTAATGTGGTCGGTACGATGCTGGTGATGTATAACGTCTCCTGCGATGGCTTGAGCCTCTGCAGCTGAGGGCGAGGCGACGTTGGTGCGATGCCGTACGTGAGCTGTGCGGGAGCCAGCCGATGCCGTATTCGCTGTATGGTCCACAAAACGGGCGTCCGGTTAGTAGGTGTCATGGGTCCGTTCCGGCAGGTGTTGAGCGCGAGGTGCTCTACGTTCTCGACCTGTGGCTCGAATCATGTGTTTTGGTATGGGTAGCACTGTGATTCTTGGTATGCTCTCCCAGGGTGGCGTCGGGGGGTACCCGAGGGCGCGAAGAATTTCCCGCCGAAGAATTTCCTAGACGGCGGTGCTGAGCTTCGTTATAAATGGAGGCTTTTTCTTCAAGGGTGTTGTGGAGGGCAGCGTCATTAATTAATGTCGTGGGGGCGTAGAGAGGGACTCCCGTTTCTATGCTGATGCATTATCTGATGGCTGTTTCTATTTTGTTGGCTTGTGTCTTGGTAAGGCGCTGAAAAGGGTATGCGTACATGACGCGTTACAACACCAAGGCTTCGACTACTTCGCGTAATTCGTGTTATTTGAGCCCTTGATTTGTGTCGCGTCACGCGCGGAGCATTTGGTGGATTTGATTAATTGGGGCCATGATGGATTTGACCCCTTCTGTGCTTTTAGTGTTTTGTTCGAGAATGAAGCCGAGGACCTTTATGAGGCTACGGCGAGAGATGGGTAAATTGTTTACCGTCAGAGTCATGAAGTGTGCGATATTGCTTGTGTTTCTTGGTTCTGTTGTGCTATGCAACTACATGTTCCCATTTCTCGTTTGAGCACGTGAGTCCGACGTCGTGGGCAGCCCGCTGCTGATATCGAGGCCCTGTTGGAGTATATTCCTGCTAGCCAAGGCTCTCGCCATGGGGAAAGACCTGTTAACTTGCTGGTTGTGATTTCGGGGTTTCGCAACGGCTAAGAAAGTGGGCATACAGCACAATATCCCGGTGGTGTTTCCGGCTCCGCAGAAGATGAAGGGATGGTGAAAAGCAGCAAACCTGAAAAAAAGTAGAATTCAGGCATGGCACATGGCACAGCCCCAAGTTTGTCAAATGTGCAGAGAGCAAAGCAGGCACTGTCTCAAGTACATGTTACGAGCGCACCACAACGCTTGTAAATAACTTGCAGCAAATGGAAATTTGGCCGGGCATGTCAGGCGATAAGGTTTTTTTTTGTTACTGAAATTCGGAAGCACGGCAATCTTGTTCTTTTCAAAAGACAAGATAACCCGTGGAGTCTGGGAGGAATTCACAATGGTGTCAGGGGTGGAAGCAGATTGCGTTAGCGCTTTTTCAATCCGACTTTCGGCGGGTGAAATTATCTTCAAGTACCAGGCGTAGATGCCAAACCACCTTTTGCTTTCATAAAGACGCTTATTGCGAAGCTTTATATGCGTAGGTTGCGTGAATCTTTCCTGCGCGTGATCAGACACCTTGCAGCAAAGCCAACTTTATCGCGAAAACTCAGCAGGAAATGGCTGTTACTCTGGTTTTAAAGACGATAGTCTTTCTTGGGCTACTTAAACCAAGAAATTTTGGTCCCTCTGTATGTCTATTTGTCTGTCTCTCTGCCTGTGACTCGATTCAGCCACCACGCCAAAGCGAAACAAAGTCTGCGCATTAGTCTTATATACTCACAGCCAAACTGGGCCTGCAGTATGTAATAAATAAATAAACAAATAAATAAATAAATATAAAAATAAATAAATGAGTAAATAAATAAAAAAATAACTAAAAATAAACGTCTAAGTGCGGTTTATATGTTCATACTTGTCAACATTGTTGATAAAGAACAAGACATTACGCAAATATGAAACAGAAAATTAATACACCAGGGATATTTATAGTGTTCCCTTATAAAAAAAACTCATATATATGCTTGATTTTTGCGAAATTAAATACCTAAATTCACTGCACATAAAAAAATTGACACTGTCGCCCGCGCCACTAAAGCTTCTTGCGGCGTTTTAAGAAATAAAGTGGCAGCAGTTACGAAAGCTTCCACTAGATAGGTTACACGATCTGCTTGGAACGCACGTGGACTAGAGAAACGTGGTTCTATGAACGTTGAAGTAGGGCGCCTCGATTCACGCGCGTCTCAGCCGTACGGCAGCGCTGGCATCGAGGCACCCGGCCTGGAGCAGTGGAACGCGATAAATTTCAATTTCCTTGAGCACACGTTTAGCGTCTTCACCTTGGGGGGAGAGCGACGCAAGAGGAACAAGATGAGAGGTGAGCGGGAAAGCGAAGAGAGGCATTTACTTGGCAAATCTCGACAAAGGCTATCATCTTTTGCCTACATTTGCAAGAAAAGGAGCAGATACGCGGCCAATTTTTCAGATCGTTCCCGATCGATATTATGCAACTCTTGGCCGCTCTGTCATTACACCCAGAATTATTTACTTGTAATATTTCGTCAGTTCCCAGTGTAGTTGTACACCTTACAGAATTCTCCCGGGCTCTCAATCTACGGGAGTATCGCGACTACAGAAAACGGTCATAACCTGTTTTTAAATGCAGAGCATTTCAGTAACTCACGATGTCACCCGCGTTGACGTCCGTAGTCCGCACCGCACCCCTCCCTACTATATATAAAAAAAATACTATCCGGCGCCCGGTTTCGATCCCTCGACCCTGCGGGCGGAACGCAATGTACATGGTGCTGTACCCACTGCGCCACAAAGCCGACACAGTTTGGGACGCTACGAACGCGCCTTACATCGTTGACTCATTCAAATTACTGCTGACGAGCGCTCTCTCGTCAGCAGTTGCCACAAGTGCAACAACATTAACGTACCGCAAACTACTTAACGTCGTGCGCCCCCGGAAATGCTCTGCATTTGATCGTGCCCCTCGCGAGGGGGATGTTTTTATCAAAACTATTACAACAAAATTGTTGAATTGCCCACTAAGACAACTTCGTAATTAATTAAGTTTCATTTAATTGTCATTATCGGGTAGTTCACAGTAAGGCTGCAAATGTTGCGGAATCTCCGACTGATGTCCGCACATGGCTTTGGAAGGGAAACGAAGAGCGCTGTGTCTGTCTGCTGTGATAAAACTTCTCTCGTCCTTTTGACTATATATCATGAAAGAGGCACGAAGCCAGAGCCTCCACTATTACCAAATGATTACAAAAACACATGCGTATTCTCAAGACATGTGTGGGCTGTGTATTTTACATAGTAATTAGTAATCCCTTTTCATATAGGTGAATGGCTCCTAACTTTTTCGTGTCGCAATCTGCGGTCACCTACTTACTGTCTCGAGGTCAAAACCTGGGTTAACAAGACACCTTGAGGGGAATCGTAAATAGGCCATCGTTTCTAACGATCTTCTCCATTCTGAGGGCGCGTAACCTTAATCTCTACAGCGGGCGCTCGCTACGTTCCCGCGGCTGGGGTCCCGCTCTTGCATTCGCTCATTACGACGCGCGATGACCCTGGTTGGCTGAAGCCCTTACGAATAACGCCAATGTTAAGCGTGTCATGGGGGTGAATTCGAAGGGACCGCAGAAATTCTATTTATGTTTGGTCATAACACAGTACACTCCCGATAAACGGAACTTCAAGGGACCGAAAAAATGAGTTCCGTTTAAGAGAAGCTCCCTTTACTGAGATATTGTGCGAAAGTGCGGAGTTATATGTGTACACACTCTTAATACCATTTTATGGAAGTCTAAGCTCTAGAAAATGAATGATGCTGGTAGTTCTTCCGAAAGCAAGAAAACTACAAGAGGTTTAGGCACAGCATAAACAAAGTTGATTTGGCAACAATGAGTCCCTGTGCACTACAAAAGGAATCAATTATTTTTGTTTTAGTCATTGCAACTGCACCTCTACGGAGGCTAGAGATCTAAAATTCGCGCGTGTTTACGAGCCACCTAATTTAAAAGACGGCAACACGATAATAAAGCGCGAATAGCACTAAGAAGGCACGAACGAGGCGCCAGGAGGTGAGCCCTGTAACGTCGGCGTCTTGAATCGAGATCGAACGACTGGAGCAAGAACTGCGATGTTGCATTCGTTACGCTAACGTGGCTGACCACTAACCAGACAAGGCTTACAAGGCCAACGAAGCTATTCCGAGTCAAGGAGTCCAATGAGTCAAGAGGTCTAACGCTCCAAAAGGTCCAATATTGGATCTCTTGACTCGTTGGACCTCTTGTCTCGTTGTACCTCTTGACTCCTTGTGGACCTCTTGACGCAGCTGAGGCGAGTAAAAAGGTCCAACGAATCGAGAGGTCCAAGCTGTAACAAATCACCGCTAAAAATCACCGCCATGTGTGGGCTTCAAATCGCGGTGTTATTACGAAAAGTTGAAAGTATAACGCGTCTGTGTATAAAAGTTTTGTATGTATATAATTGTGTACCAGTTGAAATTACAACGCCTCTGTGTAATAAAGTTTTGTATGTATATAATCGTGCATAGGTTGTGTATATGTTGCCGCGAGCATGTCTTGCCTTTTTTTACCAGCGCCTGGCCGCGCCAGGCTATTTTAGCTTTTTAGAGCTGAGCCGAGGTTTCCTCTGTTTATTGTGCGTGTTTTATGAAGATGGTTTCCCCCTTTCGATACTTTTGTCTATCAAACGTTTCTTTGATAAACAATGTTTCTATCCGATTCGATTGTTCAGGATATAATAACGCTGAAAATTAGATGCTCACCGGGCAAACACCGCTACATTTTAGTTGACGACGTTCGACCGTGCACGTCACTTTGTAGGGCGCTTCTTCAACGTTTGTGTTTACTGGATTGTTGCGGAAAAGTCGTTCCATTTAATATCATTCAACTGTTCAATAAATGCTTCCCGTAACTGTGCCTTTCTGTTTCAATAAACATTCCTCAGTACGCCTTTCTCGAGTAAAATAATTAGCATAGCGCTTAAAGAGTAGCTAATTGACAGGGTGTGTCGGCGCTGGGAACTTGCTAGATGGAAGCTGAAATATTTTACTTTACAGGGACGAAGAACCGCGTATATCGTGCTACACGTTGAAAGAAGATTAATTTGGTTTGGAGACTACAGCGTTCGGTAACCTTTCAGATGGGCCCGATCGCTAGTCACGAATAAAAAAAAAAAACACACGAGAACCCAGGACTGGTCAAAGTTACGCAAGGAAGTACTGACGATTGATAGTACTGAGACATTAAAAGGCAGGGCTGTATGTAAGACGCTGAAGCGCATTTCTATAGAATTCGTATAGTATGTGTCATAGAACGCGTAGATTGGAACACCGACCCTAAATTCTAAAAGTCGAAAATATGTCACTCAAGCAGTTGGTAACCGTCACCAGGAGCCATTATTAGCAATATAACCGCGCAATCTGGAAAGCAGTCGGTCTACTTTTCGCCAATACCCATATAGTAGTCGTACAGTACAGAATCATCAAAATAGCTAGAACAGTCAGTAACCATCACGAGCAGCCATTAATCGCAGTGTAGACCCGCATAACACAAAGGAGTACTGACACAAAATTTTCGTGTTACGTATTTTTCGCTGCTATGGGTACCTATTAGCCCACATTAGACGGTCGATAGCAGCCTAAACAATCATTTACGGCGTCGTTTATTCGGGTCAGTTTCGGTTGCACAAAACGAAGGACGAGTGGCCGCCATGACAGGAAATAGCACATGACGTCACCAGTATTACTGTCGCACCGCTGCGGGTCTGGACGCGCGCTCGAGCGACCGCACGCGCTCGCCCAGAGCGGCCGAGGTCTTCACCATCTCCGTGCGCCCGGGCAGCACGACGGTGGTCCCAAAACCATGACGTATACACACGGTGTAGCAGCGCGCGCCAACCGCAGCAAGCGCGTCGGCTACGTAACGGGAGCCCCGACGGCGGAAGTTTGGCGCAGGTAGCAGATGACGTCATGCTGGCCCAGTCTGGGCTTTGTCGTGCGGACAGAGATTAAAATGGATTTAAAATATGTTATGCTGAATAGCTACTGTTGAAACTTGCTGGAAGATGTCTCCTGATAAAAAGGAAGCATTTTACATAGTTATCTCAGATTTGATATTTCGTGTCCCTACTCCTTTAAACAACCAAATATTACTACGAGATTTTATTGGATCCAGCCATTTCATAAAATGAGCTGAAGAGGTTAATGTACAGTAATCCCTCGTTATAATGAAATCGCTTTACTGAAAATACCGCTTTATTCGGCATTTCTTCAGCTCCCAACTCAAACACCTGCATTTTAGGCTGCATTACTCGAGCGCACGAAGAGCTTCCCTTGCTTAGAGCGAAGTGGCGAGCGGAGGCGTCGCCATGCAGAGGCGACTCAGCGGCGAGTCAGGCTGTCAACGTGGCGGGTCAACGCAAGCTGGTGTTTCCCCGGCGATTTTTTCGTGCCTGTCATGCTCGATTCCGCCTATCCGACTCCAGACAAACGATCCAAATGCGTGATAGGGCCATTGAATTTTGTTACTAGACATTGGTCAATGGCGTGGACGAGATGGTGCGCGAACACCGACACTCGTTCCATCAAATCAGCAGTGTCGTCGACAACAGGCCACCAAAAAACTCTTGTGTCGCAAACTTAACGGCTGCACAGCTCGGGAAAAAATGGTCCAGTGTTCATGCAAAGCCCCTAATGCAAAGCCGGCCGGATTTTATGATTGTACTGTGTACCCACAAATGAGCGGCTAATCATTTTTTTACCTGAACCAACACAACCTCAAACTGGAGCCACTGCGTTTGCGGCGCTTTCCAGTAAGAAGCTCGCGTAACATTCTGTGACGCGCGCACGCCTCCTAGAAAAGTGGCCACCGCCACTTCCAATTTTACGTGCGGTGACCGCAGCGTCATGCAATTCTTCGCCAAACTGAAGTAGGGGTGGGTAGCGCCCAGCAAGAAGTTAAAACAGCCGAAGCTCCCTGCCTTTTTTGCACCTGAATAAAGGTTTCCTTCACTGAATACAATGTACTTTGATTCCTCGGAGATGTGGCGCAATTAAAGCTCAAATGATTTAGCTTTTATCCAGTTGTCACTTATATCGAAACACTGCTTATAACAAATTTTTGGCTGTCCCGCTGGCTTCGTAATAACGAGGGATTACTATATTAAGAACGGCTGAGGGTAAATTATAAATGGAAAAGACAAAAAAAGGCAAGGCTCGTTGGACATTTCGACGCGTTGGACCTCTTGACGCGTTGGACCTCTTGACGCGTTGTACCTTTTGACCCAAATTGGAACTTTTCACTCGTTGTACCTCTTGACATGGCTGTCACGTGACTATTGGACCTCTTGTCTCTTTGTACCTCCTGACTCATCGGACCTCTTCACCAGAAGCAAAAAAAAAACATGGAGGAAGAAAAAAAACGAAAACGAAACAGCCGGAACCGTAAAAATCTTATTCTCGTGCTAATAGGTTTCGCACGAAGTTCCATTTCTGGTTCCGTTTACACGGTGACGCAGAAATTTTTGTTCCGATTACCGAGAGCTTGTTTACGTTGTCTGAATACAAAACCAACCAACAGACTGCTATTCCGTTTAAACGGCAGTTCCGTTTAAACGATTTCCTTTCATCGAGCTTCTAGTGTATGCATTATTTGTTACGTTCCTTCGTAGTACCAACGCCGCCTGTATAAACATTGCCTAACGCGTTGCCCGCTTTCCAATGGGAGCGGTAGGACGCTTAGTTCAGGCACTCATCCGATATGTGGCGCGCGCCGGCGGACGTCACGCCTTACGTCACTGCTCGCGAGTCGCGAACACTGCACCCACTTCTACAGCGTGTCTGTCAGCTTTCCTCGAAAGCGTCTGAGCGCCGCCTGGGGAACACTACAAAAAGTTTCAACAATTTTGCATAGTTTCCGAGAAGCGGCGCTGACTAGCGGACATGAAAGCACGTAGGAAGGCTACGGAGCGGGAAAGGGTAGGATAGAGCAACAGGAGAGTGGCTGTTTGGCCATTTTTCGCTCACGCATTAGGCAAGGATTGTACAGGCGGCGTTGGTAGTACAGACAGATGGAGCGAAGAAGGACTCAGCAGACGGCATGAGATCACACAGCCAGCCTTCGCAAGCTAGCCTGCATACTGCTGACGACGCTGCCACCGCGACTCTTCTTTCCGAGGTCAGCACAACTTTGCACAGCGGTCCTTTTTCACGCGAAATTGTTTTATTCCGGGGTCCTCCAAAATGACCGACGTCATAGCCGTAACGGAAATGACATCTCCCAAAAAACTTAGACTGACGCGGCTACGGGATTGGAGCTACGAACTCTTTCGCCGCAACGGGAGGTACGAACGCGCTCCCGACTGCACTATGAACAGGCGCGTAAGCAGGACGAAACATGCGCCTTATATCCTTCCATTCAGATGGCTCTGTCGTCTAGGAGAGGCGAAGCGAAGTAGTGCATCATGACGCTAATGAACGTCGACAGTTGGCGCCTCGATGCCAGCGCCAAAGTATACGGGGGAAGCGCAGCGTAACCTGCGGAGAAGCCTGTAAGGCAACGAAGTAAGATCGACGTTGACTTGCGAATTTTGCGCCCTTGGCACGGTCCGCTGCTCCTTTCGTTGCAGCGGACCATGCTTTCACCAAACAGTTCGCTAACAACCCGTTTGGTTTCGTTCGCACGGACGGTTTGCGAGCGCCCGTGGTTTCAGGCAGAATTACGCAATGCTCCGGCGCGTGCAATCCAGTGTCCACCGTTGATGCGTATAACAGTGCCAGAATTTTGAGCTTGCATTTCTTGTGTTATTTTTCCGCGTATGGACGGCGCAACCAAGAGCTCAGAACAGCTCTGCTGCTAAACAGGTACAAGGAAGAGGAAGAACGAAGGCTGGCATGGTGAAGCGCAAACGAACAAGTGTTTGCTATGATTTAAAGCGGTACGTGCCTGCATATATGAGCTTCGGAACACAGAAAAACAAAATTAAAAAGTAGGAGCCATTCCGCTCTGTTAAGGCGGATGGACAGCTGAGCGGCATACAATAGGCGTGGCACACGTGGCCGGAGAACGGGCAAGTTCATCATTTGGTAGCGGAAATGGATTTGTACATGAGTACTTGATGCAACTGGGAAGGCGCACAGTTTTCTCTGAGGAGAGACGGAGGAAGGTGACATCAGAGTGGCTTTTAAGGGCAGTTATGTGTTCCGAGACGGTTTGGGTGATATCACGGATGAGCCTTTCAAGGCGAGCACTGTCCGGTGATGTGAAGGGGTTTGATGTATGATATGCTCCATTCTCTGGTTTTCGGCGCGCGTCCTCGTTGTCTTGTCTTGCACATCATTTAAGTGGGGCTCCGATTACCTGTAAGGATTCACCGGAAGCCCATGGTTCCCGCTTATGGTCGGCTGTGCGCGCACGATCTTGGTTGGTGTTTGTGGCCCCGCGTCGCTCACTACACTGCCTGCGTTGTTCATTGAGACGTTCGTAATAGGCACGCGGATCAACGGGAGTGCGGACAAAAATCCGCCAATCCATCGCGCCCGCCAGAAGACGGGTGTCCACGTGATCGTCAGCTGGCTGTGCGCGTACTCGTGGCGCGGCCTTTGAAAATTTCCTGTTTCAGATGTTCACGTCGTCTTCTTCGGGCGTACCAATGAGGATGCGTGCGGTCATTTTTTGTTGGTTCGTTTTTTTCTTCTTTTGTTTCGTTCTCCCTGGCGGCACGTCAGCGGTGTTTTCATTCTCATTCTCGCGTTCATTCCCTTTGCCGCATCCACCCGTCTTCGGCATACGAAAACCCTCGAAAAACCCCTCGCCTACGAAAGGCTAACAGCTTCGCTGTAATAGCCGGGGGTTCGTAGAGAGTGGGAGTAAAGTGCCGTGGCCCGAACGCGTGAACTCCGCACATCCAAGTACGCCCATACTCGGAGGCAACTTTCCGTGACAATGCAGTCAAGGCTACGGAGCCGAACCACGCCTTTTCGCTGCGCACGGCAGGCGGTAACCTCAGCAGTTCAATAATCTATAATTCTTATAGTTTATACTGGGATTGATAATTCCACTAAACTGCTAGTCAGAATGTATGAACAGAGAGCTTTTTGTTACATTTACGGATATTTTTGGTTGCGGCTTTCGCCGCTGGCGCCACAATGGTTCTCTCCCGAAAAAAAAAAAGAAACAAAACATGGCGTTCGTGTTGACGGCTTTCAGTAGCTCGCCACTTCGTTCTCCGCATACGATTTGTAAAGCTTCGCTGTCTAAACAAACGAAGCGAGTGGTTTTCAAAATGTACGCCCTCGTAAGACTGATGCAACCGGGACTCTTCGCCGTTTTCGCGATCCGTTCGGTTAGCCAGTTTTCCGTCGGAAGCGAGCGTGTGCGTAAGCATGTGTGCATGCTAGCTCTTTCGGTATACCGCGCCTGCGCTATGTAAGTACGATGCACATGCAGGTGCTGCTGCCCAGTTTCGAGGTACGGAAGAGTTTACAGATTGGTGCATTCCGTCAAAACTGTAGCGCTTACAAAATTCACTTCTCTTCTGAACGATACAGATTCCACGGTCGGTATGAGTTCTACAGTTCACGGCCGCTTGGGCGGCCGTGTCCAGTCAAAGCGTTGGCTTGTGTTTACAAGCAAATTAAGCGTGTGGAAGGAGGCGCCAATATGCCTGAATGCTCGGTGATCGTGGTTCAGCGCACTCAACCACGGAGCTCATGCGAAGAAATGAACTGTATCGAATGCGTATCGGTCACCGCGAAACTAAAACCGAAACCAGTTTCTTGGGAACTACTTTGGCGCTGTAACACAGAGCGGTTAGCATCCCCCTCCGCCTCCCCTTTCGCTCTATTGCCACATAAAATTGTCCCTGAGTACAGGGCGCTTTAATGCAGGCGCGTCCGCGAACATGGTGGAGACAAGTATACGTTGGCGCCGCCATTTTGGGTCACTCGCTCGCCGCCGCATCAAGTCATCGTATCTAAACCGCGCCATCATTACCGCCGCAAGACGGTTTACTGGCGAAGTTTGAATCATCTTATCTGTTTGGAGTTGCTTGGTTTTGTGGGAAACTAAAAGAACAGCGCGTTGAGCACTTTGACCCAATAGCGGCGGCACGGGACCGTTCAAAGGGTGTCTCCACCCTGTACGGCGGCGCTGGCATCGAGCCATCGTAAGTACACCCCGCACGAAGCGCCTCTCCCTTACCCATGCATCACTACCTTTCCATTATAACGCCTCAGCTGCACCAACAATGGATGGCTGTAGATAAACGAGGATGCGCTGGGGTACGCTTATAACTTGGGGCTGGATCGTTGTCATCGCAACGATAGCGTAACCCTACACCCGCGCACGCAGGCAGACACGAGTTTCAAGTTCAGCCGAAGTTTTCCCAAATAAGAGTTTTCAAAAAACAAAAAAAGGAAGCTAAACTTGGATACTTAGCTCACTGTGGCCTTGTTTACCGCGTCTATAATGAGCACTGGGGTTCCGAAAATGCCTACATGGTTTTATTCTGGTCGGTAGGATGCGATTAACGACGATAATTAACGGGACAAAGTGGTGCTTTCATCGAGGGTGCCTCCAGAATTTATAGCATGGCTTTCCAGCAACATAAAGGCGACTTATTGCGTCAGCGGGAGCTTTACCTTCCCGAGGGAGCCTGTCGTGTCATCTGGCTGTTGCTGGCAAGAAAATCCGGATTATCGCCCTGCGCCGAGCGAGCGGGTCGTTCTAATAGCGTTCGCAGCTGGGAAACTTCGCTTCGTGTGGTTTGAAACCCAATTTAATGATGGCGAAGCCATAATTACCCAGGGAAAACAAAATTTTGGTCCCGAAAAAGAGGCGATTGTTGTAGAATTGTTCGCTGAGTTTAATTGCTAATTGCATCACATCACTTTATTTCCTTAAAGACCCCTAGAGGGGTATTGCATAACGTGTGGGTTGATAATATAATTTTTAATTTCCACGAATTTTTATTGTGAAATATAAGTAGACAACTGGTTCAGAAATGTTCATTGGCAGAAAATGGTGACTACGTTAATGGATGAATGAATGAATGAATGAATGAATTCATACCATCTGAACCGCCAAGTTAAACTTTCTCGAAGTAGGTTGGTAGAAACAGGGGTCTATGTCTTCCACAGAGATAGCATAGTGGGCACGACAGGGAAGCTAGAAGTCGGAGACTAGACACCGCAATCGGCGTGCCTTACCATTTAATGAGCGTTTGATGCGCCTGCGTGGTTACGTTAACTAGTACCTGTAATGCGGTGTTAATGAAGCATGCCGTTTTGTGAGTTGTTTATGCACGTATGGGTTAATTTGTTCATAAAAATATGATGAAATTTCTTCCTTCAGCTCTTTCTATGTTGACTCTGAATTTGTTATCCTTATATGCATCCTCTCTATGACGAATTATTCGTATGAAATACAAATTTATACTTTCTAACACCAGGTACTCGTACATTCACAAAGTACCAGAATAAAACGAGCTTTTAATGACAAAACATGAAATTGCCGCTGAAGGAAAAACGCTTGCGTCTGTTTTCGTGGGAAGCAGCGAAACGCTTCCTGAGCCCGCCTGACCGCGAAACGTTCCATAGCGCGTGCCTCGCACAAATGAAGTGCATAGAAAGGACCGCGTTGCTAGACAACGCCTAGGCGTGCGCAAAGTCTCGTGGAAAGTGGATAAAGTGGTGGTGGCCACGTTTGGAAGCAGCGAAGCGTCACCAAACACGCGCCGCGCGCAACAGGAGAGCCAGGCCGCTCTCAGGGGGAAATAGAATTCTCAGAAATATCTTCTGAAGGACTCCTGTCTACAGCCAGCATGTTAACGTAGAAATTACAACAAAAATGACCGCTTTAATTTGATCCCAATACTGGGAAACATGCCGCAGGAAAACTCGAAAACGTTACTTCCAGGGCATATCTTGGGAGAGCACTCAGGGGCCACCTGTGCCGCTGAGGGGCACCTGTGCCACCTGTGCCGCTGCCAGCAACCTCCGTTGGGCATTAACGTTTACATGTTTCTTAGGTGTCTTAGGATCTTAGGTGTCCCCGGATGTTTGTATGTTTTGTACAAGCATGAATATTTTGAAATAAATTATGCGAAATAAATTATGTGCAATGAATGAATAGTTGCTCCCTAGAGATATTGTCACGAAGCCAAAGATGACGCAGTTGTCTTAACGGAGAGCGAGTTTATTGGACCGAACTTGTGCTCCCCTATCAACTCAAAGAATACACACGCGGCGAAGCACCAGTGAACAAAGTGACGAGGGCGGGCGAGTGCCGGCGAATCGTATCCCGCGGCATCCGCTCTGCGGGCGTTTATCTTTCGGCGCGAGTGTTTCTCGAACAGTCGAATTACATCCAGAACACTGGAGATCCAAGAAAGATCATCTAGGCTGGTGACATTAGTTCAAAACATTTCTCTCTATCAGAGGCGATAACACATGCGGCATAAAAAATAAAGATGGTAACACGGGCTTTCACTTGGCCCACAGATAACACCGATAACACAGCCTGGCGCAGCCGGGAGGCGAAACCAAAACATAAGTAAACAAACTCAATGCATGCTTCGCGGCAATATTACAAGACAGTTTCTGTATAATTGCCGCACATAGGCCGCAAATTTCAACATTATTTCGTTTTTGCAAATGCGGACCGTAAAGAAGTAACACCAATTTGACCTGAAGCTTTACCCATCACAAAACTTCACGTGCTTTAACTCAAGCAACTTATGTTTTGGGGCAGAGTTTTAATGGTGTATGTTGCGCCAAGAAGCGCCGGTGCACACGAGCCCACGAAGCACAGAAACGTGATAGAGGAAAACACGTTGATGTCATGTAGAAGTGATCTTTGCTGGGTTTCTTATTTCATGGTGTAGGGGAATGACGTCATTGAGGATAATTTTACAAATTGCTAATTGCGTATCACAACTTGTTATAAATGCATGATTAGAGCAAAGCTTATTATATTCCGTGTTCACAAATTTCTGAATTGCATGTACCACACTGACATCGCCCTCTACCTAGAACGAACGAAGATTTCGTCAACAAGTTTGCACCAATGCAGTTAATACCCCCGCATCCTTCCGAAACGACTGACACCCCATATGCGTCTCACGATCCCCGTATTGCTGCGAGGCAGTTAGGGCGGACGTCATTAAATTTGTCTTGTCATGTTCCCACTTCTCGGAACACCGGTCCAATAATTTGACAGTGCACAACCCATGCTGCGCTCGTCGCGAATTTCACCAGGCTTCATTATTACTAATTGAAACGTAAGCGAATAAAATCATATGAGCACGAGTTGTATAGCTTGAGGTTGACTTCGGTGAACATCCACTACACGGAATCTTATCTCTCGTTGCTGCAATTGATAAATTGTTCGTTTTTTGTATATTTTTAATGTTAAGCACCCCGGAGCTGCACCTGGGATAAGGGCGCGCCGTAGTAAAGGACTGCTGATTAATTCTGACCCCATGGGCTGGCTGTTCAATGGTGTGCCGCCGCCTTCATCGTTCCCCATCCCAACAACCCCCCCCCCCCCAACAAGGGGATTTGTGTTGCGTGCCGGAGTTAAAGTATTTTTTATTAGTTATTCAACGCCCAATCCACCACGGCCTCTTCCTTAGGCATCTAGCCGTGAGGAACGGCAACCAGGTTTCACATGGTTTTGCAATAAATAAGTTTGCCCGCTCGTCTCTCGGAAGACTATCTGGGAAAACTCCGGGAAATCAGCGCGCAAGTTGATTGAATAGGAAAATCACGTATTTTTGATATCTGTTATTTCGCTTTGCTGCCAACCAGCTTTATGGCGATTTGTCAAAGCAATTTTAATGGCAATCAACATCTGATCGTTTTCGGCTTAACAGAACTCTTGTATGTGGTAGAAACTGTTGAAGGCCCATGGTGACAGTCCGTATTATATTATTCGGGTGTAACTGCCAACGTACGAGGAACATGTCCTCACGTCTAAAATTACTAAAGTCTAAAGACTAAAGACTAAAGTCACGTCTAAGTGGGTCGCTGTCGCAAGACAATGGCGTTTGCTTACATCCAATGACACCCAATTATATATTTGTCACCTTAGAAAAAAGATTGGCCCGTCCTATAATGTCGCTTGAATCAATGTGACCTGCCTTACAGATTTGCTCCTCGCAAAAAAAAAAAACAAAATCGGTGGTGTTGATCGAGGAAGGCAAGCTTGGCTATGCATTAACATTAAGATTCACTGCCTATGGCCCGCTCAAAATGGTGATCCCCTTTCGCCATGTTGCAACATAAACACCATGAACGGGGACAAAGGGTGACATTACATAGCGGCGAGATTGTCGTCACCTCAGACGCCGAATTTAGCATACCACAATCCAAACTACGCGAGAAAAGGCAGACGATATCCCGCATTCATAGCAATCTCCTTTCAAAACGCGCGCGCAGAGATATATACAACAACCATCGGCAGGAATAGCCTATAAATAGAGAGCTATGAGCTATGCAATGCGCCCAACTCTCCTTTCCCTCCTCTGTCTAAAATTGCTGCAAGTAGGCGAAACCTTCTCTCTTCTGCTTGTGGCATTACGCAAGTTTCATTTTGATGCTCTCGAGTATTTCACGGAAGGTGAAAAAGGCCTTTTTCATCATAGCTATAACCTACTCACCTTCATTGGTTTTATGCTTCGCAATTCTGATTATTGCTACAGTGGAATCAACGACACATACATTTTTAGATACTTTCACAGCTTTACCCGCCGCTGTGGCTCAGTGGTGAAGGTGTTGTGCTATTGAGCACAAGGACGTGGGTTCGATCCCAGCTGCGGTTGCTCTACGCCCGTGTGTAGAGACTACGGCGAAAGTGAAAGATTCCCTGTCGGCCGAGAGTAATCCGAAGCCCTGCACTACAGAGCGCCGCCGCATAGCCCAGGGGTTGCTTGGGTGAATTAAACCCCATTATCTGAACTATCTGTTCCGCTTCCACAGCTTTTATAGCTCCAAGTGAGATGTGGGACTAATAGTACAAACTTAAAACTCCCAGGGATCTTCAACGAGTGCCAAAGTCTCTCACAAGAATGCGTTCTACAGTGCCGTCTGTAAACAGCACCTTACACATTGTACTTTTTCTAGGCGAGCGTCTGTCACCGTTTGTGTGGCGTTTGTGAGTCACTGGTATAACGGCGCATGCGCCGCCGAGTGCATACTCCAAAAACAAAACTTTTTTTTTTACATTTCAACGGTGCAGAGATCAAACCCTGCGCTTCCGAAGCGGGAAGCATAACCGCTCCACCGTGATCCCCCCTTTTTTGTTCTCTTTATGAACATTTTGGAAGGCAAAAACACGATCCCTCCAAAGAAGGCATATATACGTACAACGCTGAGACTATCCACACTGTTCCCTCTCAAGTCTCCCACGATTATATTGCCAGCACAATGAGACGAGCCATCGACGCCCACGCTGAGGCACATTATATCCCTTATTCAGAAAAACGAGGCAGCCCATCGCGTGGAATCTGTGTCACTTCACGCTTCCCAGAACGGCACCCGTCGCGCACCTGTTCTCAACAATATATTCGTTAAGCGCCGTAGCCTGACATAGCGGCGGCGACGCCGTCACCTTAAAGGGGCCATGCAGACAAAACACAAGTTTAGTTCATTCGAAAGACTGCCTCGTTACAATCATACTGACACCACTCTTAACGTTAACTTCGCTCAAATAAGCTACATAATTAGGAAAAAGGGGAATGGCCATGCGACCCACTTTACTCGGTTACAACGGAAGTTGCTGCTGTGCCTCATCACCGCAGCCGGATGTTGCTCCGCGCGCGGAATAGTGCGTACTGGCAATATGCACGATCATTTCAGTGAATTTCGTACTTAAGGACACTGAAGTGATTTGAAACAATGCGGGATTACGAGCGCAAACTGTAGTCCGGAGTCCCTGGGCCCTGTTTGACCACTCTGTGCGCGTTATGCGAATTTATTGTAGAAAAATCAATTCGAAAATGCTGCCTCCTCTCTTTGCTCGCCATTTTCTGTGGCGTTTTCGTGTGACGTCAGCAGGAGAGGAGCTGACAAGCTGCGCTACTGCACGGCTCGCCGACCTTCCGCGACCGAGTCAGTCGGCCCACCGTTTAGTCCGCCGGCCGCCGACGGGTCGTCGCAATTCGTTCGATCAGTTGAAACTAAACCACAACACGTTTGGGAATGGAAGAATGCGCCTTTCTTTACTTCGTTAGTTTGTACACTGTATCTAGCTCCAAGTAAAGGTCGTTCACACAAGCGCTGCAAAAGCGCACATGCGACGATTCGCTGACTGGTACGCCAGTAGGAAAAATATAAGGCCTCTTGAAGGGGGAGAAGAGGAGCGAAGTCAATATAGGCACTAAGGAAATAAAATCAACTGAATATTTTACCGCACAGCGTAAAAACTAGGGTGTGGGAAGCACTTTTTTGCGCTGGGCGAACAAGCAGAGCGGTCAGGAGCACGACTACGCATCTGCGAAACGCTTTCCCGTCTACGAAATGCAATTGCTAGACGTGAGCTATTGTGGAAACTCGGGGGACGCTTACTGCACGAGCGCAATACAACAATAGTCACTAAGCTGCTGAATACTAAAACTAAATTAAAGTGTAAACTGGTTATACATTATATACCTGATATTTTCCATTGCCGCCGGCGGCCCTTTGTGGCCTAGTCGTCTGGTGTGCTAGGTATGTCACCGCAAGTGTTTTGCCAGTCACAAGTTCGAGTCGCCGCGGGTACATGGTTTTTTTTTTATGAGTTTAAGTTTTTCGTTTTTCTCCGATGTTTTCTATACTGAGTTCCACTTTTTTTGGGCCGCAACGTTCATTGCTCCCGAACTAGTCCACAGAACTAGCGCAGGCTGGCACTGCCACGCTAGCGAGTTCTCGTTGGCGTGCTGTTGCCATAAGCACCGAATGCTTGGCGGGCAGGGGCACAGGCCAAAATCAACAGACCCTTGGCCTGGTGCGAACACGCTTTTTACGATACAGGCATGAGCGAGGCAAGCTCCAAATATGGGGGGCAAAAGCGCATGCATTTGAGCGTCTGCGGGGACGCGGAGGGCGTCATGCACTGGTAGGCCTCAGATAGTGAATGCTACGATTCCAAGCCGTCCTGGGAGGCTTATCTTGTGCATTACACCGAAAACATGGCAGAAGCGCGGTAACGATGATTACTGAGATATTGAGAATGCCCATCCAACACGGCCATCGAATGTCAAACATGTTGTTTTACAGACGAAACCGAAACCGACACTTGTTTGATTGCTAACCTTGGGCATCGTCCAATCACGGCGCCCCCTCCTCTAACGTCACAGCTTAGTTTGTGCGGCCGCCGCAAACCGCGCATGGTAGTTTGCTTCTTCGCGCTTTGTAAAATAATTACCGATTTGTCAACCGTTAAACGATGAAAAGTGTGCTAATTTGAGCCAGTTACACAGTGCAAGCAAAACAGTTTACAAAATTACTTTGTCCTTAATGTGCCCATGAAGTACTGCAGCGATGACAAACAAACTACGCGAGAAAAGGCAGACTATATCCCGCATTCATAGCAATCTCCTTTCAAAACGCGCGCGCCCATTGACATCCGGGTCTGTCGCTGAAGCGGAGTGATACCGTACGTGAGCTATTGCCGTTCTCACATTGTTCCCGAGTATAGCTCATTTCCCGCAACAGAACCTATGATGTCGTATGCGACGCTCTGCGGTTGGCTGAGGCCGGCAAAAGAAAACGCAAATTAACAGGGCTTATAAGCTTTCCGAACGGGCTATTTGCGGTAACATTTGGGCCCATTCTTTTTCTAGCAGTAAGAATGGTGGGGGCAAACAGTGGAAATTACGAAAGTACACGTAAAAATAGACGTACCGATGGGGACTGCTGTTGGTACTGCGCGCACTGTGCTGTTCTAGCTGCACAGCACTGCGGCACTATGGGGTGGCCTCAGACGACACTGGCTGATTGGCGTAAGTGACGGTGTCTTAAGAGACAATATTTGTCAAGCGAGCACCATGTTTCACGAAATGATTATTTTCTACCTGTACAAGAACAAGCCAGGTACAAATACTGTCAAAAACAACGGCAGCAAGTGGCCCGCCGCGGCATAGTGGCGCCATCTAGGTTGGTTAATGGTAACCAATGCTCCCCAGCACATATGGCATCATTGCAGACGTCACGAAGAGACACGATTTGGCGGGAGAATCAAAATTTTACTTAAATTGATTATTTTGTCAGTGAATAAAGCATCGTTTGCGTCAGGACAGTCGCTCGGGCACCACAAAAATTGAAATTTTTAGAATAAAACAGACTTGTATTTTGTCTGCATGGCCCCTTTAAAGAATCGACCCCCCAGCCGGACCCACCCGTGCCCGAGGAAATCTCTGGAGGCCTCCAGTTCCTGCTGCACAAATCTTTCTCCGGCACTGCGGCCACTCCTGACATCCGCGACCGATGGACGGGGCGCAGGCGTTTCTACAAAAACAGATTGTAAAACCCCACGCCCATGCGGCGGCCTCCCCTTCCGTTATTCCTGTACAGTACCAATCGACTCACTATATGCGCCACCTTCTTCTGTACTGTACCGGACTCTCGAAGAACCCCACAGGGGCTCTCTCCTCATATCAAATCCCTTCAAGAATGAATAGCCCCTGCTAGTGATGTGAAAGAAATCTTTGTGACCATGCGGAGGGTTCGTGCACCGGTCTTGTGAAAATGGCCTAAATCTAGTAGGCTGTGTGCGGGACGGCAACGCGTAGTGACCCGACCGGATCCGCCCCCTGGTTTTACTTGTGCCCATTTTCTTTCCCTTTCAGACACACGAGGCGTTCGACCTTTAAACAAATTCGTTCATTCAATCATAACGTACAGCCCCGTACAAAATGGAAACATTTCACAAACCACAGGGAGAATAGAGATCACGGAACCTATAAACAACAAGGTTATGATGCAAGCACTAAAACTCATCATGGTAATGCGCCTATCTGGGACACAAATCCAGCCACCAGAGGCGCCGTGCCGGCGGCCCACGGGCGGCCTGCTCTCCCTCCACAGCGATTTCTTGTGACGCGGCCGTGCAGCGAGGCCGAGGAATTGCGGCATTTTCTGAGGAAATGCAATCCCATCGGCATGAATAAATCATGCGGAACTTGCTCGGCTTTGTCAACAGGACAGAAGCGAATTCCGCGGGGGTCTATCGGCAGAGCTTTTTTTGTGTGTGTGTGGTCCACATCAACAAGACCGAGAAATAAACAGTGTCCCGGGAAAGGGTCAGCGGCACGCTGATAAAACATTATGACGTCTGCTTTTGTATTCACGGTCTTTTCCCAGTTTTAAGGCCTAGCAGGCAGGATTGTGTTTTGCCGTGGCTCGCAGACTGTCGCGTAGTTCAAAATAGGAACGCGACGCAGGAAGCAAGTGCATAATAAACTATCTGGTTTAACATTTCTTTATCACATTTCGTCTTGCGATAATACAGTTCAGCAAAATTCTTTCCTTCAGCAATTAAACACAAAACGGACAGGCATAGACGTAATCGCGCAATGCAGCCAGTTTTTGATCAAACAAATTTTTTCAAGCACGGCCGTTTTCATTGAGGCGATTGATTGCTTATTGGAATTCGCTACCAGAATCAATTGCGTAATACGATAATTTAATGAAGGCTATCGAGAACTAGTTAGCTAATTAGTTTGCCAGTTTCAGTTGTTGGTTTCGCTGTTTGGTAATGTCATGTGCATTTTTTTAATGTCGAAGAGTGCGGCATTTATTTGGCGACATGCTTCGTTGACTGCTGTCTCAATTGTTTTCTGTCTTTCTTTAGTTGTACGCATTACTATGTGCGATGTTGCACATTTTTGTATATTTGTCCACCTGCTCGGTCAAGAATCTGGCCTGTAGAATTTTGAAACTAACAAAATAAAATATACTTCCCGTTGCAGATCTATGCGCACACGCCGCATATTCACACGAAGAAATGAACGAAAGCGGCCATCAGCTGCTTACTAGAATGCAACAACAG
This sequence comes from Haemaphysalis longicornis, assembly GCA_013339765.2. Classification (NCBI taxonomy): domain Eukaryota; kingdom Metazoa; phylum Arthropoda; class Arachnida; order Ixodida; family Ixodidae; genus Haemaphysalis; species Haemaphysalis longicornis. The sequence goes on from CM023456.1 coordinate 129,107,578, forward strand.
AGTGACGTCCATTATGCGGCGTATACGCCGCATGTTCATAGCCAAGTCGACATATATGTCGGCTGCTTGGCTATGATCAAACGTGGCCTTGGCATTACAGCAGAATAACCGTGTAGCTCAACATGACCTTAGCCTGGCTGCGTAAATCAACGACAGTTTAAAGACTGGAAACATCATAGGCCCTTTACCAAAGCTTTTCTGCGTGTGCCACGTGCCTCTTGAGCTTGTTACAGTTTTGATGTGCTTTTAGGGGCGAAGCTCCTAAAGCCATGGGTCTGTCCATCTCTTGTGTCTCGTGGTACGTGACCGCCGCATGCTTTCGGAGATGTCGCAAAGTGGGCCGCGTTGCACGCGCAAGAACCGGCTGCAACCGGCAGCGCAAACTCGGCACCGTGAGCGCGAGCTTGTCTGTGTCGCCAACGGAGGCGCGAGCGCACGTGCACTGCGAGGGGGAGAGTCACGCAAGAGATAACGCCACGAACGCAGGCAGTCGTTCCTCGAGAATCGAACGAGACGCAAGGACTTTGCTCGTTTCCTCTCGTCTTGTTCGGGCACAAGTTCGCCCTAAATAAAAGTTTTCTTTACCGTTGTGTCCCACCCTACGTGACAAATTGTGGTGGAGATGCGGGGTAGTCTTCGATGGCGCGGGGTCTTTCACCAGGTCTGGGCATGGGAGCATTGACTTCCGAAAATAAAAGGTAATTTGTTCAATGTACGCACACAGTCTTACGTCTTTCTTAATGATGTAATTGGGCGAACTTTCACGGGAGAGTTACGGTTACCGATGATCTCCCCCTCTCGAGCTTCGCCCCACTTATCAGCATTCATTCCGTGGATATGGCGTGATTTTTTTCTTTGGATTTACTTCTTTGGAAGTTCAGGCACCTATGCACTGCGGGGCAACCTGGGCGCCTAGCGAAAATAAAATGGCGCGTTGGCATAATTCATGTATGTGCAGCCCATCCTCCTAGTATGAGGGTGTCCAGGCTGTCATAAATACCGTGTACTGATAGAGTGACTAATTGATTTACTGTGGGTTTTTAACGCTCTGACGCTTCACAGAGGGCTCCAGATTAATTTTGGCCACCTGGGGATCCTTAACGTGCGCCGAAATCTCGAACACAATGGGTGTTTTCGCTTTTCGCCTCCATCAGGAAAGCGGCCGCTACGGCATACCGCGTACTCAGTACTTATAGTAATGTACACCGGCGGATTACACGTTTAATCGAGTGGCTACTAGGGAAAGGCAAACGAAGTAGAATGAGACAGCAGACACGACGGTAGGGACGAAATACAAAATTTGGAGGCTCGAATGAACTCCAAACGTTCGCGGCAGGTCTGGTTGGACATCCGTGGGAGAGGCTTTCGGACATGAATGGGCTGTGGATAGTGATGATGATATTGATGATGACACCGTCATCAGGGCATCTTCATCTACACTTACCCTCACGCGATGGAATATGGATGCGGTGCACATGAGGCCTGATCAACTGAAGTTGAGGAAGAGCAAGGATGGTGAAAATATCATTGGAGGCGTTTGAGGTCCGCGCCATTTGGTACATTCACGTTGTCACTCTCACGCTGTCCATATCGTACGTACAGCCTGCACTAACCAGAGGAAATTTGGGGGCACTTGCCTACCAATTGAGAAAACCGCGAATTCGAAGTGTCTGAAAGAGTAACAGTATGCGCTTTTGTCAGTACAAACCATGCACCCATTCGTCTAACGACGACGATGGTCGAACGCGAAGATTTCTCGTGGGGGATTTGTCCCTGTGTTTTCTTTGACTCGCACTCGCAGGCGGTTTGGACTTTAACTCGTTGAGCGTTGACTTTGACTCGCACGCAGTTTGTATTTCAGATCGCTGTGGCTTTGACTGTGACCCTTCGTCATTTGATTTCGCACGAAGAAAGCGTCGCGTCCAACCGTCGTCGTTGTTAGACGGGTGGTGCATGCTTTTTGTGTCTGATAGCTCCAAACTGCTTCGACAGCGTCGGAATGGCGCTACCGGATAGATTTCGGCTTCATAATGCGAGGAATCCACGTTCGTTTCCGAAAACGGGAAGCTTTTTTATTTCCCTTCCCTTCACCCACTTCACTGGAACCCCGCTGATACGCCCCCCGGTCTTAGGACGACCCGCTTCTTACGACGGATCACCGCGGTCCCGCCAAACTCCCTATAAAAACAATGCATTAGAAATCTCTTATGATATGACGCTCGGGTGAACTTGGTCCTCTTCATACGACGGACCCTGGCACGGACAAACCGGTGCTTTTCCCATATTTTACACCACTTCGCCGCCTCCTCCTGACCCCATTTGGCGCTGCTTGAAGTGCAAATGTGAACAGGTGGGCTAGACTACTTACTGAACAGACGCAAGCAAGCAGGGCGGGAGTTAACCTGCGACGGCTCCACGCGGCAGCAGAATGCCTCCGCGCCAGCCGAGAGAAGTCGAAGTTAGGTAGCATGCGGACCGCGAATTCGAAGCTCCCGTTGAGCCGACGACGGCCGTGAAAACATATACGAGGCAACCACACGGCGATGACCGAAGAGACGCTTTCCCCGCCTGCTCCATCCAAGTTTCTTCCTTTCATGACGGTCTTTCTCCCTATATCTCTGCTCTCTGCTTATCAGAGTCTTTCAAAGCCGCGTTTGCGCTCCACTGTGTTCTTTGCTATAGGGCCTCAATTCACGTGCATCCGCCGCAAGTTGGAGCAAAATACAGGAGGCGATGGGTGGAGACACGTACCCGTTGGCACCGCTGTTTTGGGTCACTCGCTGGCCGCCGCAGCAAGTGACTGTAGCAAGACCGCGCGATAATTTTTTGCCGCAAGATGTTTCACTCGCGAAGGTTGAATTGTCTTATCTATTTCGTGTTGCTGGGTCTTGTGGAAAACGAAAACAGCTATGTGTTCAGCACTATGGCCCAATAGCGACGGCACGGGACCGTTAGTAGGGTGTCTGCACCATGTACGGCAATGCCGTTTTTAGGTGCGGAGTACCTTAGAACCGCATAATATCCGTCCGCGTCCGTGCGCATAGCATTTACAATAGCAAAAAATTACACAGAAACCGGCAGGAGTCGAGCCTGCGTCCGGTAGACTACACAGAGTTAGTGTCAGTCGTCTTACCCATTGGGCTATGACCGTGAGCTAGGTCCGAGAGTCAAACGGCTTACTCACTCGCCTGTAACAGTGCGGAGTACCTTAGGACCTCCCAATGTCCGTCCGCGTCCATCCGTGCGCACACCACCATCAAGCGAAATTCGATTTGAGCCGTGAGTTGCAGTTTAAATAAGGGAATAATCAAGGTCGAATGACGGTGGGGCGCAAATCGAATGACGGTGGGGCGCAAATCGGATGTCAGCTCTTTGCGCAACTTGGATGTCCATTTGGAGTCCCGTACCTCCGCACCCTCGGCCATCCTCCACGGAGTGGGGAGATGCTGCCATTTGTTTGTTCATCTCGCGCCTTGTAACTAAGCGTTCGTTTCGCTTGGCCTTGGGCAGTTTCACCTGGCCTTCCCTCTCGATTTCCTCGACGACATCGGCCTAATATGGCGTATCGCGCGGCATTTGGCTGGCGGGCTAGCTGGCCGCCATAAAGGGGAGGGAGGGGGGCACAACATAGGCGTTGCTTCTTTTAACTTGGGCTTTCAGCTAAAGGTTTGCAGATCGCGCGAGAACGTGCTATATATAAGTAAGTTTAAATAAGTGCTTAGCCCACCGGTCGCGTTGCGACCCGTCTAACTGGTGCTGGTGCATTACACCCGCACCCGGGCGGACGACACCCCAGGTCATAGAGCCACGCTTTCCTCGTGGGTCCCTTGAAAGTCGTATTATCGGGGTTTCCCTGTATCAGCATGATCGTCAGAGGAAGTTGGCTTTCCTGGTGTGCGTTTTCGAGGCGACAGCCATCAGTGAGACATAGGAACCTTTGCTTTAAAATCATCTGTAATTTATTTGAAAGAAAACGAAAATTTCGATAGCCGTGAATTCCGCCGATGAGATTATGCTAGGCACAAAGCGAACGCGCTTTGTACGTATCGCACGCGGTGCCCTCCGGACACCATCGGCTTCCCCTTGTTTCAGTGCGCTGTTTAGTGGACACTTCCTGCACCGCCTTCGATGAGACCATGCAATGTAGAGGAAGCGCTTTGTACGGCTCGCACGTAAGCCCCACCACGATCGCCGGCCTTTCTTTGCTTCTTTGTCTTTCTAAGAAAGGTGCAGTAGTGAGACAGGAAACCTCGCGAGGCGTCCTGTTTCCATGAGTGGACTCTTCCTGCGCCGTGACGAAAGCGTCCATTACTGTAGCCGGGGGCGCATGCGCGCCCGGCGGCCCAGCGAGGCGCGATTGCGGACGGACGCTTACACGGTTACAAAGTGACGAATTGCGCAGGGGTAGTGACGCCATTCTCTGCAGATTTGGTTTTAATGACTTCAGTGGTGCCACACTGAAGCTATAGCGACGTGAGCAACAATGATAATGACCATGAGGTGAACTTTCAACTAAGACTGTAGAAATGACAACGAAGTTGCGGCCCGGGTTAGGCCTGGATTTAGTGGAAAGGCGAAGGAGGAATGCTTTTATTGCTAGGGAAGGCCTTAGGCCCATTTGAAGAGAGGGGTGGCGGGGTGAACGTCGGGCTGTGTGATCTTTCATGACAACAAGCTGGATATGTGACTCTGAGGATGTAGGCATACGCATTTATGTTTCATTCTAAGCTAGAGCAGTTCCGGGCCTGCAGGTCGAACCTGACTACCGGGTCGCAACGCCCGTGATATTTTTCAGGAACAAAAATGTTCGGTGCAACCCTGTGGCTACAGGGATTGAATACCGTATAAGACCTTTTTTAAAGCGAAGCTGTCTATGCCTCAATGATGGCATTGACGTACGAGGAAAACATACTGCAGGGAAGCCAACTTTACACAATGGGGTTTCACAAAGGAATCATACACCACATTGCAAAACAATTCGTGCTAATGGACCTTTCGTAATACGCGACGCGAAATATAGTTTGGCAATACACACAGCTACTTATGATGATGATGATGATGATGATGATGATGATGAAATACATTCTCTAAGCAGGGTCGGACTTTGGCTTTGGACTTCGGCAGTCTGGATTTTGGGCTTTGGGAGTGTGGATTTTGAAACTTTGGCTTTGACTCAGGTTGCATGGGAGGAAGCTTTGATTTTCATGGCTACGATCAGCGCATGCGAGTGAGGGAGCGTTAAATAATTTTTGGTGTATGCCCTGGGCTCGTGATTGCAATGCTGCGAGCATCCTTCCGTTGCGGAACCCTGTTTTGCACTAGGGAAAGACTGCTACGCATTAAAAACAGTTTAGCTTACTTGTGTGGCTTCTGGTGTATTTTTGAGAAGTTCAGCCGTATTCAGTTGTTGCACTATGATATGAATGTACTCCCGAAATTACAAGTCCTTAGTTCCAGCAGTTTGGCTAGGTGTTGATATCCCTGTCTGATCTATTTTCACGCGCTATTGGTCAAACTTTAAATCTCACGCTAGTTCGCCCTATTATAGGATAATTAGAACAAAATGCCGAATCCTGGTTTTCGGTATTTAGTTACAACCTTAAACAAAAACCACTCAGATATATTGCCACGAAGTCAAAGACGACGCAGTTGTCTTCAAAGAAAACGAGTTTATTTGAGCGAACTTGTGCTCCCCTAACAACTCAACGAATACACAGGCGGCGAGACAGCAGTAAAAAAAAAAGTGACGTGCGTCGGCGAGCGTCGGAGGGTGGAATGTAATGCCGCGGCGTCTGCTCTGCAGGCTTTTTATCTTTAGGCGCGACTGCTTCTCGAACCGTCGATTTACATACAGAACAAAGAAGATTATTCTTGGCTCTTCACGTTAGTTCGGAACGCTCTCCCCATCAGAAGAGATAACACATGCGGCATAGAAAGAAAGAATGGAACACAGGCTTCCCTTGGCACACAGATAACACAGACCGGCGCAGCCAGGCGGTAAAAGCAAAACATAAATAAACAAGCCAAATACATGGTTCGCCGCAATATGAACGGGTTGAACACTCTCTGAGGAGTCTCCAAAAACCGGTAATTTACCTGCAAATCCAGTTTCGCTTCATGCACGAGGAGTTCTTTATGGGGAAACCCTGTAAAACGGTTTTTAGACATTCTCATGGGTTACTTGTATCAGAAAAAAACCAGTTCGATATCTGAGCGGGCCTGCGAAATTATGAGAAACTAAAAAAAATACACTTCAGCCTTTTTCACTTCCTCGGGGACAGAATTTCACAAAACAAAGCAAAAAAAATTGGGCCCATCTCCCCGCGAGGGGGACTCGAGTAAATGCGTCGCATAGGGGGTGGGTGTATTGCGTTAACGTTTAGTGTTTGGGGAGTTGGTGGTAGTGAATGCGTTGTATCAGCAGCTTCTTGACGTAGTTTGAATGAGTCAAGGGTATAAGGCGCGTTCGTAGCCTCCCATTCTGTGTCGGCTTTGTGGCGCAGTGGGTAGAGCACCATGTACATTGCGTTCCGCCCGCAGGGTCGTGGGATCGAAATCAGGCACCGGTAAGTATTATTTCTTTATATAGTGTAGGAGGAGGGGTGCGGACTACTACGGACGCCTAGAACGGGTGACATCGTGAGTTAAAGAAATGCTCTGCATTTAAAACGGTCAGCTAAAACTCACGTCCGAGCCGGGTACGTGTCGATAACGGGTAGTCGCGAGGTTTTACTTCCATGTCTTCTTTTCCTGTTTTCTTTTGGAGTTTATTCTTCGGTGTCTCTGGTTCGGTGTTTCTGTAAGCTTTCTGTAAGTTTCTGTAAGTTTCTGAGTCAAGCATATAAGGCGCGTTCGTAGCCTCCCATTCTGTGTCGGCTTTGTGGCGCAGTGAGTAGAGCAACATGTACATTGCGTTCCGCCCGCAGGGTCGAGGGATCGAAACCAGGCGCCGGATAGTATTTTTTTTATATAGTGTAGGGGGAGGGGTGCGGACAGCGACGGTGGTGCGGACTACGACTACGGACGTCAACGCGGGTGACATCGTGACTTGCTGAAATGCTCTGCATTTAAAAGAACAGGCATATTCTGCTTCTGCGCTATGATAGGAATGTACAAGCGGCCAATTTTTTTTAATAATATCACGGGAGCGTCGACCGGCGGGTGGTTCAGAGCCTTATCACGGTAGAAAGAGGCAAACGAGCGAGAGCACATCGCATGCGCAGAACGATCCCGCCAATGCAACCGTGGTCTGCTAGGCTGTTCCCGCAAGCACGACACAGCGTCTTCCCCCGATAATCAGCCGGCTATCTTGATTGCCGGAGCGCTGACAGCAATTTTGTGGGCTCCTTGTTCACGGCAAGGCGGCTGATAACCAGTGGAGAGGGGCTGTGGTGCCCTTGCGGAAACAGCCTAGCAGACGACGGTTGCACTGGCGGGGTCGTTCTGCGCATGCGACGTGCTCTCGCCCGTTTGCCGCTTTCTACCGTGATAAGGCCCTGAACCACCCGCCGGTCGACGCTCCCGCGATATTAATAAAAATTAGCCGTCTGTACTGCCAAAAGTTTTGTCTCTAGGCACAACAGTTTGCTTGGGCGTCGATATCCCCTACGACGCTTTTTACTGCTTCAGAGCGTTATCTACAAGTCTACGCTACGCCTTTATATGCTCACCCGAACGAAAGTGTGCTCAAAATGGAACGTACCGTAAATCTTACCTTCTTGTGCTTCACCGTAGCCGTAGGTACCCATAGCACTGATCCAGCAATGCGTTACGCACAACGAGGTATATAGTTCATGGCGGATGGCAAGTGATACCCAGTTTTGATATGTCCAAGCAAACAAATGTCACAGAAGAAGTGAGACAAACGAATGACCAAGTGGCCGACGTCCTTCGGTGGTGACACTGACGGAAACGTGTGCTTGTTGACGAGCTGCGTCCTATTAAACACATTACAGGCACATCACTGAATCACTGTAGCATTATGAGCTTTGGTCTGGTGGGTGGTTAAAACACTCCCTTGGGGGTCCAGGGCCATTTTCTTAAAGAGCCGGTATCATTGCTGGCGTTGTTTCTCATTTCTGGCTTTCTCTGCAGTTTACTGAGAAGCATGAAATTTAAACTAACAATAGCGCCTGCGATGAATTGGCGATGCACAAATGAGGGGTGCTGGTGTAGGTACAGTTGACAAGCTCCTTCAATGCGTTTTAGAGCGACAAAGCAGGCATTTTCCAGTACTGAATAGGATACAGCGAGAAGCGTATGCCCCGCGTCGTTTTTGTGAAACTAAACATGGAGTAGAACGGGGCACCTATGCCCCAATATTTTATCTGAGTTTTTTGCACCCTGATGCAGAAAAATTTGAGAATTCCCCGTTGCTCTCAATGTCCAGGAGGAGTCAAGGCCCAAAACAGCACAAGGATGCACTTCGATCACAGCAAACCTGAAATGTGTACAAGTTCGAAGGTAAACTCACGAATAAATGCACATAAATAATACTTGTAGAATTTAAGCATAACATTACAAAGTAAAAATTTTCTTAATAAGTACCCGGGTGTAATGTGCGTTAATAACTTTCAGGTTGTGTTCAGCTTCATAACTTTTCTTTCAGCAGTTGTGTTCGTATATGGCAGATACAATAGTTACATTGTCTTTGTATCCTGTCACGTTTTGGTCTGGAAAAAGTGAAGCAGTCGCCCACTATAGACAGTGTTTTGGGTTCTAGGTTAAATTTACCCACGGCAGCATTTATTGGTGAGGGCGATGAAAAATAAAGAAGCAATCTGTGTAAAGAATGGTTGCCTTTAATTAAATTGTACTCGTTAACAAATGTTTTATTACCGCAGTCTATAAAATGAAGGAACATGGAGTGAATTAATCCAAGGCCCGCTAAAAGCGTCTCGTCTTCGGTGGGTCATTCTTCTCAAAGCCCGATTTTTAAAGATGATAGGCTTTCTTGGTCTACTTAAACGCAGAAGTTTTGGTCTGTCTGTATGTCTGTCTATCTGACTGTGACTCGATTCAGCCACCCGGCCAAGGGGAAACAGAAACTGCACAATAGTCTTACATACTCGCTGCCAAATCTAAATGTCTACGTCCGGTGTTAATGTTCATACTTCTCAACATTGTTGAACAAGAACAAGACATTACGCTAATGTGAGGTAGAAAATCAATACATGAGTGATATTTGCAGTGTTCCTTTATTAAAAATTCACGGATGCTTGGTTTTTGCGATAGCAAATGAAATACTACATCAACTGCAGAAAACCGTCGCCTGCTGTTGGCCGCGCTACCTGGCGGCATTTAAAAAATCAAACGCCAACAGCAACGAAAGGTTCCACTAGATAGGTTCCATGTTCCCTTGGACGCTCGTGGAGTAGGGCCGCGTGGTTCATATAAACGCTGTGGTAAGGTGCCTAGATTCACGCGTGTCTCCGCCGTACGGCAGCGCTGGCATCGATGCATTCGACTTGGAGCAGTGGAACGCGCTAAATTTAAATTGACTTGAGCAAATCTCTAGCGTGTTTTTTAGGAGGAACAAGACGAGAGAGGAAAAACATGAGATGTGAGTGGGAAAGAGAAGAGAGGCATTTACTTGCCGCGGGCGCCAGACGACTATCGTCTTTCGTCGACATTTGCAACGAAAGGAGCAGACACCATGCCATTTTTCCAGCGTAATATATTACTAGGAACTTTCCGTCTAGCGGTCGGCAACCGCGAATGGGGAGAGATAGTGAAGGAAATATAAGTAACGCGAAATAAAGTATCCGCAGTAAATTCATATCAAATAGAGTTCGGTGTAACTCGGAAGCTTACAAACAAGAAATGACTTTCACAGACAGCGGCGATACGACTTTGGCGACGCTTTTGACTGAGTGCCCTTAACAGCTCATCGGTAGTTAATCGTGCCCCCTGTTCAGTCAAGTCAGCAGCCGCTGGCGGGTACTTTAAAAGCGTTTTATAGTGACCTTCTTCAGCAATTGAGATGTAACCTATTTATTATTTATTTATTTATTTATTTATTTATTTATTTACTTATTTATTTGAAATACTCAGTAGTTTTTGAGACCAATGCATGTGGGTATACATGAACAGACATGTACAATAACAGTAAAAATGCTTCGGAGGATAATGTGACCGCAGAGATAAGAAGGAGGCAATCATTTGCCTTTGTACGATTATTACAGATAAACAGCGTTATTATGAAGTTACAGAAACTGAAAAAAAGAAATATGCTTAAATGGCTAGCTAGGTCATTCAATGCAAACAACCAAATGAAAGGGCACGATTTGCTATTTAAAAAAAAATTACGAACGACCAATACCGAGACGTATACGTTTGCCCGGGTGAACGGAGCGTTTCGGTTGAATCCATGTAACAAAGATCGAGCATGTGTGCAGAGCCAATTTAATCTTGAAATGGACAACAGCATAAATATGTCGGGACAAAAATCAAAAACAGCGAGCCAGAAGTCGCTACAAAGATTATCATGCGATTCGCTATGCAGGAATAAATAAATAAAGTGGTGTACACTGTGCAGTGTATTGCAGCCTAGATTGCAAATGCGCACTGGTTTAAAAACATTCAAACTTCGTGTTGTTAAGGCGGAAGCTTCAATTACTCCATTATGCGAAAAAATGTCTGCAGAAATTTAGATAATTATCTACTAATGCGTAGCATTCTTATGCAGCTTGTCTTAAGTGTGAGTTTTCGCAGTCAAATTTTTGGGGTTTTCGAAATCCTGCCCGACCAGTTATCCCCATTTATACTATTATAACGAGTTCGAAGTGGAACATTCGAGAAATCTGCATATTGTAGAAATGCAGGGCGTTATACGGTTTGCCATTTTCCGTTTTTTTATATTTTCCTATTTTTTTAGTGTTTCATAATTTCTTTCAGTTATATAATTTACGCTAATATAATGATTATAGGTAGAACTTCCACAAAATCTGCAATATTGTAGAAATGCAGGTCGTTATACAGGTTTCATTTTCGAATTTTCGCGTATATTTGTTATTATTATTTTTCAAAATTTCGTTTCCCAATTTTCTCCATTACCGCTATTATAATGACTACAGGTTATACAGGAAATCTGAATTATTGTGGAAATACAGGGTGTTACACGGTTCGCATTTTCCGTAATTATTTTATATTTTCCTTATTTTTTGTTTTTCATTATTACTTTCAACCAATTACTTCCATTTACGCTATAATAGCGATTACAGGTGGAACTTTCGCGAAATCTGCATTTTTGTGAAAATGTCATGGGTTATACGTTTTGCCATACCCGTAATTTTAATATTTTGCTTATTTTTTACTGTCCAATTTCGTCCGACTAATTTCATTCCTCCGAGCAATTACATTTGGAACTTTCGTGAAATGTGCACTATTGTGAAAATGCAGGGCGTAAGCGGTTCGCCAATTAGCTTAGTTATATTTTCTTTTTTTTACAGAATTTTGTTCATGATCATGGTTACAGGTGGAACTTTCGCGTAATCTGCATTATTACGGAAATGGCATGCGTTATACGTCTTTCCATTTTCCGTAATTGTCTAATGTTTTTCTTATTTTTGCTGTTTCAAAATTTCATCCGACCAATTATCTCCATTTACGTTATTACACCGATTACATTTGGAACTTTCTTGAAGTTGCATTATTGTGGAAATGCAGGTGTACACGGCTCTCCAGTTTCCGTAATTATTTTATATAGTTCTTATTTTTCTTCGTTTTTCAAAATTTCGTTCGGCCAATTATCTCCATTTACGCTATAATCACGATTACAGGTGAAACCTTCACGAAATCTGCATTATTGTGGAAATGGCGTGCATTATACGTTTTGCCATTTTCCGTGATTATTGTAGGTATATTTTTATTTTTTAAGTTTTTCTCAATTTTGATCGACCATGTGTATCCATTTACGCTATTACAACGATTACAGGTGGAACTTTCACGAAATCTGCATTATTGTGGGAATGCAGGGCGTTACACGATTCGTAACTTTCCGTAATTTTTTAGTATTTTCGTTATTTTTTGGTTTCTCAAAATTTCGTGCGACCAGTTATCTCACTATTACATGTGGAACTTCCGCGATATCTGCATTTTTGTGGAAATGCAGGGCGTTACACGGTCCTGGCTGGGGGGTACTCGGCAAAGAATGCTACGCGTTAAAAGCGTCGTCGTTGTTGTTGTTTCCCGCTCAAGAAAATAGGTGCCGGCGGAAAGAGTAAATAAAAAAACACATGTGCGACTGTCAGATATCGCGGGTGGTGATCAATGGCTTTGCGGGCAATTGAGTTCCCTTTAACTGCGCCGTTGGCAGGGGTCCGTGAGGTAGATGGACGAAGTGTTTCGTCGCCACTCAATCTGGTGTTGTTTACAAGGCTGCGAAGCACGGGGACGTCGGCCTCGTATAAGCTCCAGATACATCAACCTGACGAGGGAGAGTCGAGTCGACTGGCGGGTTCAGCTTACCGCAGCTCCTCCCCCGTTTAAACGAAAGACTCGTGGTGAGGGGACTGGAGCGATTCCTGGAAAACCAGCTCTTCGGCTCCTCACGGCCCGCCGACTCAGCCCGACGACGATTCAACCCACCCCCTGACATCGGGTCGCCCGGGGATCTTCGACTCACCCCTTCCGCTTATGCATAGATATGCGTCGGGTCGAAAAAAGAAACTGCTTTAAAGCGAAGCTTTAGTGTCCTGACTGATGCCGTTGTACGACGCCCTGCAGGAAAGCTACCTTTCTCTGACCAAGATGATGATAAATGACCGTGGGTGAAGTAGTAGTAGTATAGTATAAACGTGTATGTGCGACAAATAGTGGAGTGAAAAAAAAAACGCTTCCTGCGGGCGCAACCGAACCTGGGTGCCCACGCGTTGTGAAGCCGGCGTCTATCTAATTGCTCCGTTTCGGCATGGTCGAAGCGAACGCCAAACAGCAGGTACCGATTCACTACGTGCACCCCAAACCCAAACATTAGGCCTACGGACTGCGCGTCCCAGAGTTGATGTGGGTATTGTAGTGAAGCGGTGCGTACCTCCAGAGTCGCACGTACTCGCAGTGCGGGATTGGCCAACAAAAGAATGCGTCACGAGAAAGCTCCGCCTTCAACCATCGTCGTCGTTGGATGCATGATTTTTTTTCGACAGAACTCTCCTTGGTCGAGTTTATGTGTACGGAGATATACATAAACTCCATGAGGAAGGGTTGAATTGAAATACGCAGGTCTTTTTGGCTCAACCCAGCCATGTAGAAGCCCGTGGCAACCGCAAGCGGAGGTGAGTCTACTGGCCCGTCGCGCTGAGTGCCGGCAGTGAGGAAAATAAACAGGTCCTCTTTTTCGGTCCGCTAGTGGCGACCGGCGGATGGTAAATGGCCAGGACCGTGGATGAGTGTGATTCTTTGCAACGCACTAACACAGCCAACGAATGCGAAAAATCGCGGTAATGTCGCGGACCTGGATCAAAATAGGCGGCGGCAAAAGGGCGTATCGGCGAAGTCGAGCAGTGAGAAGCATGAAATTTAATTTCTTCTGCTTTTCTTGGTGCGGGTTTAAATAAAAATCCTGCTACCCGTCTGTCTAACGACAACGATGGGAAAACGCGAAGCTTTAGTCGTTGAGTTTGTCGTCTTTTGCTGCTCTCGAATTTAGCGCCGGCTCGGCAGGCTCGACTCGGGTAGACGCACAAAAGGTTCCCGTTTTTCCATCGTCGTTAGACAGAGGGGTAATTGATTTGTTTGAAGTAAGTTGAGAGAATGAAGACACGTTCCTTACGTCTGGCAGTCTTGACTTAAAGGCTCCTCCTCTGAACGAACCACACGACGTCTAGCTATTACGGTAGCCAATCCCACACTGTCAGTATGTGCTGCTCTGGAAGTACGCACCACTTTGGTTGGGATGGGCTCACCAAGGAATCCGCCACAAGAAATGTTCGCGTTCAACAATCGTCGTGATTTAACTCAGCGATCAAACAACAAACTCAACGACTTTCCCATCAACGCGCTTTCTCATAGTTGTCGTTAAACATAAGGCTTTGATTTTTTTTTTCGCTTCACCAACGGTCATTCATCATCATGGTCCGAGAAAGTTGGCTTTCCTGCACGGCTTATTGGTGTGCAATGACATCAGTGAGAGAAATAAAGCAGCTTCGCTTTAATTGTGAATGTTTCTGGGCGCTGTGTTTTTATTCCGCTTGGCTGCCAACTTAGCTGCTTGTTTACATGTAATTCCCGGAACGTGTCTTGTTTGAAAGGTGTGTTGCGGAAGGAAGAAAACATGAAATTCGCCGATTGGTGAAATGTGTTCAATTCTGCAGCCACTCCGTTGAACGGACAGATCACCTGTTGTAGCAAAAGGACCTGTATCGGCCAAAGATGTCTTGTCGGCCGATAGGGGTCGGCCAAGAACTCGATGGAGGGGTGAGCTACGGAAATTCTGGGAGAAAGGCTGGACTCAGCCAGCATCCGATGGCCGTGGCTGGAGATCTTTGGGAAAGGCCTTCGTCCAGCAGTGGACACAACTAGGCTGATGACGATGATGATGCTGGCAATGATGCCACCTTGCCAAATATTCGGGTGTGATGAAGAACAGTTGGTGGGCCATGACTTCAGATGAGAGTGATGCATGATCATGCGGTTAAAGGTAGGAAGTCGATCGCGGACACTCGCAATAAACGAGGAAGCCTACCCTCTGAAGAGCAGATTGAGACGTCTTCGATAGTCTTAGACAAGATAAAAAAAACATTGTGAAGCGACAAACGCGCTGGGTGCGAAAGTAGAGTCAGTGAAAAGGGGTATCGAACTTGCAGAGAATAAAAACATGTACGATGGAACAAAAATGAGATGCAGATGCAAGTTCAGCAATGAAAATCGAGGAAACGATTGCTGTTCTATCGGAAAAGTACGATGAGGTGTTGCGAAAAAATTGTTGTACAGACAAAGCTTGTTGAGTATGCGCAGGAAATGAGAAGTTAGTTGGAAACGGCCGCAGGACGATGAGGGAAAGTTATTAACAAACTCAAGCAGGCCAGCTACCGAAATAAGCAGCATCGAAAAAGAAATAATGAAATCCGTGGTATACAAAAGCAGGATGAGGAAGATGTAAGTCGAAGTCACTCAAGGATCGGCACAATGGCTGAACCTGCCAGACCCTCGGGAAACGGATGTCGAGGCGGTACAGCGATTAGGGTCGAAAGAGTGAAATATTCCGCGGATCTTAATTAAGTTTGCAAACGGGAGCACGCTGGCGAGTAAATCGAGAAACGGAAGACTTTGAGCGGATAGCGCATTTACATAATAAAAACCACGCGCGACGAGGGACGACCCGGTTCTAGACGACGAAGGGGTTAGCAAAAGTGGAAGGGTTTAAGTTTGTATGGACGACCAATGGGAGAGCTTTAGCTTGAGAAGAGGAAACAACAACAACAAAAAAAAAACGAGACGAGACGGTAATAGCAAGCAGGCCTCGATAAGCTCATGTGGAATTAAAAAAAAACAGTTACGCTCGTTTTAAGATTGTGAAAAATGTGTTGGGAGCAAGAAGCAAGAAAGTGCGGTACGGCTTAGTTTAATACTTTTACTCGAAATGTCGGGAAAAAGAACGGGAACCAATTATTACTGCACGTTTGAGATAAAACGTTTGTGCCCGATTTCTTTATATTGCGTTAAAGTGGCCTACAACAAAATGAGCGCCTGTCCTGTGCCCTCTTTCTTGTGTGTGTTTCTTTACGTTACTCAGTATGTTCTTCGACCAAAGCCAACACGCCCAGCAGCAAGTTCTCCTGAACAAAACTAGGGTTATATGACTCGCGTGGTTCCGAACCATACGTGTATTACAGGAAGCACACAAAACGAGGTGGATTATTAATTCACGGTAAATAGGGTTTTACCTTAGAACGATTTAGAAGTAAACTCATTTCGGCTGAACCTATAATGGTGTCAGTAATTATTAAAAAGACTTCTTACTTATGTGTTCAACACCTAATAACAGCGAAGAACTATACCAGTAGGAATGGAAATGGTGATCAAGCCGGGGCCGAACAACAATTCAGTATTAATAGTTGACTTAGATATAAATGTTAGATGCCCATTCAAATCAAATGTAGATAAATACTTCGATCTTCCGAAAGGCCACGGTATAACTTCATAGCAGATTGTGCGCGAAAAGAGTGGAGTGGGGATTGGTTCTTGCAGACTTGATCGAATCATATTGTTACCGCGACAGTAAAAAAATTCTGCGTGGATTCCTGCGGCCAAATATATCAGACCAGATGTTTACGGGTATAGTTCGCCTGTAAGAAGCAAAGTACAGGTGCCGTCAGAAGTAACTGGAGCTAGGAAGTTGTGGCCGAACCGCATAGGAGCGCCGTGTAGCTGCACCGGCGGTAAACGAAAGGAGCAGAACATGCATGCGCGCCTGCCGACGGTGGATAGCCCCTCTATTCTTCTCAACCCACTTCTTTTAGGGCGGATTCGAGCACATTATTCGTAGCATAATTGTTCCAGCGATGGCGCTGATAGCAGAGGCGGTATCTGGCAGCGTCGCTCACACTTTCAGCGCACGCCAACTGCTGGAGAAGCGTCGCAATCGCAGGGACCTGAACTGACAATTTTCCTTTTCTAATATTTTTAGGTGGATATGCTATCAGCGCCATCGCTGAGACCAATATGCTGGGAATAATTTGCTCGAAGCCGCCTTAAAAGAAGTTGGTTGAGAAGTATAAACGGGCTACCACCGTCCGCAGGCGCGCATGCGTTTTCTGCTCCTTTCGTTTACCGCCTGTGCAGCTACACGGCGCTCCTATGCGGTTCGGCCACAGCTCCCGTGCTCCAATTACTTCTGACGGCACCTGTAGACAGAGGGCCACAGTGCGAAAGCAGAAAGAACAGTTCAAAGTTGACAAATTTATGGAGAATTTTATTGCGTAACAATAATGGAGTAGTGGAACATTGTGAGGAAAGTTTCGAAAGAATGGTCACCGTACTAAGTAATATTTACACACAAAAAAGAGGGAACTATAGATACCCTGATAATGAAGTTTTAAGACATGATTATACAAAAACATCGTTATAAATTCACCGATTAGCTGAAATGAAAGAAGCGCTTCTGTACGAAACCTTCAGAAAGGAAAATCGTCATAAAAATACCCTGTAGCTTCAAATGAACTAATCCGAGAAAACCAAGGAAAGGAGTGTTAGTTAGACAATACAAACGAAACTTAGACGTAAAAAGGGTTGTTAAACTCATACACCGACCTAAATTTAACCACCTCCAGCGAAAGTAACACATACAGCCGTACAGAGAGTAATTAAATAGTGACGCATGTAGTCCCACAACGGCAAAATATTTAGATTCTGGGTCTGTATACTACTTTTATGTGCAGGGGTATTGCTCCCTTTTACATTTATAAAACAGATGCTATTTTATGAAACGCTATGCCATGGATTACGAAGGCATTATCAATATTGTGTTGTAAGCATCGAAAGTAAGCAGGGTGTGCTTTGGCAAGGACGGGTCCCTGCTGCTAAAATATGCATTAACAGAGTCAACAATACTTTCATCACGTAGCCTGTAACATTATACCGCGGACTACCTTTACGGGTGGGTTCTCTTACTGCGTTTCGAAATTTTCCTTGGCAGCACCGGAGAGAAAGCTACGGGCAGACGCCCTCCCTTCGGGGACAAGGGTGTCCACCCCCGCAGTGAGTAGCGAAAGTGTTGCTTAGTAGAATGCCACCAGGATCGACGAGTGGCTACGTCCGGGCGTAGTGGAGACATTACGCCTGTTGCCGGTGATCATTAACGTCTCTTTCACTTCACTTCACTTGGTGTTACGCGATGCTGGATGGATAATGGTTGCATATAGTACTTTTTTTGTGTCTTCTCAGCGCGGACACGCAGATTTTGCGATAATTCTTCAACAAGCCAAAGTAGTTTTTGTTAACTTAGTAAGTTCGGAGTTCGTTGTGCCAGCAGTTTTTTTTTGTAATTTTAGTAAGTCGGTAATCTGATTAGTCAC
This sequence comes from Haemaphysalis longicornis, assembly GCA_013339765.2. Lineage (NCBI taxonomy): Eukaryota > Metazoa > Arthropoda > Arachnida > Ixodida > Ixodidae > Haemaphysalis > Haemaphysalis longicornis. Next base: position 129,125,592 of record CM023456.1, read on the forward strand.
TTGGGTACATGTCGGGTTATCACACGACTCTATAAGTACTGCTACATTGCTTTCGGCTTGGGTATTATTATTAAAAAGAAGTACATTATTAAAAAGGAAGTCGATTACCAGGATCTACTTTTTTTTAATAATGGACTTTCATGTACCAACCAAACCAAATAATACTAATACCGATATCGTGTTTGGTGCCAGGACGAACCCGTAGCGTCAGACATAATAGACAAAATAATTTCTGAAAACCATTGCAGCTCGTTCTGACAAAGTTTAATCGACGTTCTTTCCGTTTATCCTGAATGAATGAATGAAACTACGTCTATTCCTGTGATCAAGAGTAACTATAATGGAAGGCGATCACGGATAGGTTCGTTAAAAAATGTCTGCTGGTATTCTTCAAGGGCTGGTCACTGGTTCATGATAGGTTAAGTTTCTTTCGTGTTCGTGATGTATAGACGCATACTGATTAGATTGCGTGCATTACTTGAGTCCAGTAAATTCTGATAGCTTTCATAGCTTGGGCTACGGTATCAACTATAAAGTCTCCACGAATGACGAGAGGTGTGTCACTGTCTAGGGCTAAAGTTTAGCATGATGGCTTTAAGGTTCTGGAGGCAAGGGACGGCAATTTAAGGGGGAGGGGAAGTTGTGGTATGGTGCCCGAAATCAAAAGGAAACTAAAGAAGAAAAGGACCAGTGCAAGGTGTCGCCGTGCATTATCATCATTGTAGACTGCGAAGCTTTGACCGGAGCAAGGAAGATGAAGACGAGTTGGAAGAAGGGGGCTCGGAGGGTGGACTGCCTGGCGGGCTCGATGATTCCGGAAGCCTGTCGTCGGGACGGCGAGGACCCAGGTGTTCTACGACCGTTGGTATAGAACGTCGAGACACCACGTCGCCACTGGCAACGCCCTGCGCCCTGCCGTGGCCTGTCCTCCAGCGCATCTATTCTTCCACGGACGGTGCCATTGTGTCTGCTCTACCTGGCCGTCGCTTCTTCAGCAGCTATGCCTTGATCCGTGCTATTACTTACGAAGACGCCTGCGTCGCTCGCGCCTTGAAGCTCCGCAACATCTCCGTGCATCGACCACGTGAAACGCTTTCTAGTCGCGAGAACTTTCCTGGTTAGCGTTTAACCTTGCCCTAACTTCCCGTCCTGCATAAATGCCCGTTTTCCTGTTCCATCGAACCGGTGTCACGACTTCTTGGTACTGGCATCTACTTCCTCGTCGTGAGATCTCCCTAACCTCAACATCATCACAGAAGTAAACAGTACTCTTTTGTAAGAGAGCCCTCCAATCTCACGAAGAGCTTCGAGATCTGCGCAGCTACACGTTACGTATGTAGGGGTGGTGTAAACAAACCCCCGTGACCCCACCACTTTAGCGGGTACATTGTAACACAGCCATTTATTTAGATAAGAATGGCCGCATATCCACCCGCTTTGACCCGTGCTTACAATATCGCAATGACGTCTGCGGTTAGCGTGTGTTGCCGAATATTGGGGTTGCTAAATATTGCCGTGTCTTGTAAGTAAACTGAAGTCATCTTCGGTCTTCAAGGGGCTACGTCCCCGCAGTAGCTGCCCCTGCATTACGACACGAAAGGAACAATTAAGCGAGACAGAAAGAAAATAACTCCATGGATAATGGATGAGCGAAAGCTCTGTAGAAGAAGGGCAGTCGATGCACCGGAAGAGGCACCGACTTTTTAGTTGTGCCTTGGTCCAGTACATAGCTGAATTGGCTACAATCTTGATGCAGTCGAAACCGGAAAGAAGCGGCGGCTGAGCTACGGAAGCGTAGAGCATATTGCAGTGTACTAAGACGCATTAAATTTACAAATGCATTTTGTTCCTCTACTAAGGATTGCCCGTAAGAGACAGTGATTCAGGCTCCCTATCGAAGCCATGTACGAAGCGCCACGTTAAGGGGTCGGAATGGAGTTGAAAGGCTTACAGCATTTCGTTCGGTATAGCTTACAATTACGAGGTGATTTTGTTTTACGGTTTTTTCGACCTGTGAGTAAGCTTGGCCTTAACTAAGTGTGGCCATATAAGAAAATCGGCGCTCAGCTTCTGGTCCACCTTCTACGCCGGGTCCATTGACTAACTTTGGCAGAGAAGCTGCAACCGTCAGAACTTCAGCTCTTCTGTATCATAAGAATGCACTGACAAGTTCAAACGAATGATTGAACTCGGCAAGTGAATGAAAGTTCAAATGAACACTGATCGAAAACATTCTAGCTATAATAAAACGGGAAAAGAATTTACATTAGAAGGAAGAAAAACAAATTATCTATGCTTCATAAGAGCAGACACTTAGGACAGTTTGTTGGCCACGTTAGAATGATAGGAGTGCTTTCAAAAATGAACACCGAAAAAAGTACGTAACAGTTATCTCCGCGCCTGCATGACCCTTGCATGACCGTGCGGTGTCCCCAATATGCAGTCGAAGTATTATATACCAGTCACACCGGGTAATATGTCCTACTAAACTGCACTAAAACTTTCCATAGAAATTCTTCAGTGGTCTATAGTCCTAATAATTAACGCTGCCAAAGATAGGCGGTTAGTTTAGTATTCCACATACGGTAATGTGGACTACTAACGGTATTACACCTTCTCGTAGGCATGCTTCCTCGTTCAATAGCGCCACTCATCAACATTACCGAAGGCTGGCCAATCATCATTCAGCATGGACTGAGCAGCATGCGTTTGATATCGCACATCAAAAATAGCGGTACGAGCGCAGAGAACCCGGAGCCAGAAGGGCCGGCTTAAGTGCTGATTTTGTGCGCGTAAACCTCCCTACGGGGATGTCCGCTCTGGCTTGGTACGTCTTTCTTTTGTTTCGATGATTCGATGACCAGGTGATGGTTGCGTTGTTCACTTTCTCGGCTACTTCCGAGTTTCAGTAGCAGAGGAAATCGTGCTTAAACTTCATTCTACTTCACGCATTTTTAAAGCGAAGCTTTGTGTGGTTGCTGTTCCCGCCATTTCTTCTACGCGCGAGCCCGAACGCCTTGCGGCAAAGCCAACTTTATCCCGAACGCTCCGCGGGAAACGGCTGTAGCTCTTGTTTTATAGGAACTTCTCCAACAAAAATTATACTGACCTTGATCGCGAAAAGAGCAAATCATTTCCGAGTTTCATTCACTTGTTACAATCATGGTTGGTTCACAACAAGTTCGTGCCTCTGTTTCAAATTGTGTGTCAGCTCTTTGTCGTGTACTAAACAGTTTCGCTGGCCATCCACCTTCGCAGAGTGGAATGGCTCAGGATTTACATTGCTAATGGCTTGTCGGTTTCTCGAAGAGGAATTTCGCTTCGCAACGTAGCATTGTTTTCGATCAGTGTTCAGCGTTTTTCGAACGTTTCACTAAAAATATTTAAATCAAAGCTGATCACAGTAATTGACTTTACATACGTTACCGAATTTATCAAATCGGTAACTAATGCGCACCCCTGTTGTAACCGCAAGAAATTTCAGCTGTGTGCTTCAAATATTTGTTTTAATACATGGAAAGAGAATTTTAACCAAATCTTTTGTTCTGCAATGCTGTTTTTTATTTCATTTTACAACAAAAACGGTGCGACAAAATAATGTGTGGTGCGGCCTTAAATGCATTCAGTTTATGAAATTCAATAAATATAATTAAATTAATTTCTCCGAAACGTGCGTGAACGCAGCTTTCAAGCTCGCATGTTGGTACCCCTCTTGAATGTTCTTTGTTTTTGTTTTTTTAAGGTAGACTACGTTTTCGTAAAGCTTAACTGCCGGGTAAAAGTGCTTGCAAAAAAAAAAAAACTCTTGGCTGTGATGGCTGAGAAACGCGCTCAGCGGACCCCAAATGCGAACGAACCATGACGACGATGAGAGTTCAACGTGCGGGCTCGCCTTAAATAAAACGGTATACAGGATATACACAAACAAATGCAAGGCCCCCTAAGTGTCCCATGAAACAGCGCTCACGTCTGGCAGCCGCTCAATTGCACCCCCTTTCTTTCAGTCGCCCTCTGAACATTTGAACAATGAGTGCCATTGCAAAAGGGCGAAAAAAGGCCTTAAACTTAAGGCTGTAGGGGCGCTAGTGCATTAGCCGTAAAGAAAGAGAGCGCAGTACGACAGTGACTCGGAACGGATGGGGGAAGAATAAGGAAAAATAAATGGGTTTTCCAAGGTCGAAACGACTGCTTCTGTTGCGTGAATATGAACTCACGCGGCGCCGGGAGTGCAGAAGTTGACCTCGGTGTCTTCACCGTCAAAAACGTTTAGCCCGTCTCATTTGGGGTTTTTGTGAGCTGCGATTTCTAATGCGTTTTCTTTTAGTGCTGGTAATTAAAAAACCTCGAAACGCTGCACAGGGGGCACACTTTGGGCGCACTTATCGCTTTCTTTTCTAGGGTGATGGATACAGCTTCCGGATGTTAATTGTCGTGGCGGTCGGCTCCTGTATTTGGGCAATTGATGGGCACTCACTGGTCTTCGAGCTAGGGTGTGCGCTAGCCGCCACACTCATTCCGCTTCCTGTTTAAAAAGATTGCTATTATAATTATGTTGCATTTTTCTTTCGCAACTTCGCTGTCTTTTTGCTTTGTTTGTAGGTACTCAAAATTGTGCGGTGATGCTTCTGATTTTGGTATAGCGTCGTTTACGTGGCACGCTCTGCTTTGCTTCAAATTATTTGTGTTTTCCAGCGAAGTACGTTTTTTTTTTATAGTATCAGTCAATGAAGGAGCCGAGGCTATTGCGGCCACAGGTTCTTTATGAGAAATCCCCCCTCTTTCTCTCTCAAGCACTTCTCTTAACTCTGAGTAGACTTCAATATGCGGTTTGTGAATTTGACCTTGGTAGCTAGCTTTCGGTGTCCGATAAGTGAACAGCACTCTACAATTATTTTACGCTGCACAACCAATATACGTATTACTGGCTTTAATATTCTATTATGAATGTTTGCAAATAACCTACAGAATCTACAGGACTTTGACAATTTGACATTTTGGTGTTTTGACAATTTGGAAAAAAATTCAGACCTAATTATCTTGTACATGGATAACGACAGAATAATCACGGACCAACCAACCAATTTTGTAGTATCAAAGTCGTTTACCCAGGTGAAAGTTAACCGAATAAGCAACTTCAGCGTTGAAACCTTGACAGGGTTTTCAAAGTGACATTTGCAGTAAACTTTATTTCACTTTCTATTTTGGTCGACTGTGTCGCATTGGCATACAGGCTTTGTGTTTTTAGAAGTACCGCCAGAAGATCTGTGTTGGGGAACGCGAAATCTATTGTCCATTTTACCGTCAGAATCTTAATATACGGCAACCGGTGGAAGATGTCATAAATTACTGCGACTGGCTACGTGATTGGTCTGGCCGTCAGGCTTTGCCGTCGTGTGGAACTGGGCTGGCATTGTATCCGTTATTCTAGCCAGGAGCACCCTCGTGGCTCGGTCTACTTTGCCGGCGGTCATTATTTATTTCTGAACAAACAAAACGCCGTTTGTATTTGAAAAAGAAAAAAAGCCTAAGGCGTTTTTAAGTGTTGTGATATATCAATTGAAAATGACCGGCATTACTGTCGCTATAAAGATAAATGTTGAGAATTCGAAAGGAACGTTAAACAGCCAAGTAGTGAGGTAGCCCTTCAGTCTTCGGAATTAAATGCTAAAAGAGCAGTGCGACTACGATTGTCTTCGGCTCATTGTCAGCGCTGGGGCCGGCACCTATAGACAAATCAGATGCCGAAGTACACTTGGCTGGCATGCACTCGGAGTGCGCTTTCAAGTAATGAATTGCAAGCCACTTTTGTAACCAAATAAAAAAACAGTGGTATACAAGAAGCGAGGCCTCGCCTCTGCTTCTGCTCTTGTTTCATTCCTGCTAATCGATTTGCGCAAAAGCAATTGCCTTCTCTTGCAGGAAAAAAAGAACATTTGCACAAAACAGCCTTCATATTCAGTACGCATCCACGGGATAATGATGATCATAGCGATGATCGTAATGAGGAGGATACATAATATCCAGCAGAGTACCACATGAATAAATGTTCTTGAAAAATACACGCAGTCATTGGCAGACACTTTGGAGGCTTTTTCCAGAATTTGAATATTCCGTTTGTTAAAAAGTTGAATAGAAATACAGTTACACCATAGCGCCAACAAAGGGTTCCGCTATGGTGACTCTAGACTCCTGTATGAACTCACTGAGGTTGAGACTGTTTGAGGCATCGGTTTACTTTGTAATCCAATTACGGCGAAAGAGTGGCGCCGCCGCTAGAATTTTCTTCTGAACTGTGCGCGTCCTTATGTGTACTCAGAAGACGGCGGACGAATTTCGATATCGGAAAAGTTCTTCGTTCGTGCACAGTTTCTGTTGAAATAGAATAAGAATTTTTTCATGCACAGTACATGTTTGCGAAGACCGGTTCTTGGGGCGGATATTTGGCTGGCCATGTTCCGTAAAAGTGCGTTATTAAAACCGAATTGATGTGGCCCATTTTTAATGATGACATATTTCGTTTCAAACTCGCGTATTTCCGTGCGTACATCGAAATAGCTTCCGCCACGGTTTCTGCGTAGTGAAAAAACGTAATCCCGGAAATTCGCCCGCATTTCTTCTTAATAGTTCGCGCTCAAGCTGCATACGTACACATTAAAACACTTTTACGCACTCTGCTTTTTCAAAAGCTTGGTCTTACCTGGCAGAAATGTCGCCGTGAGGAACGCTGTAAATAGTGTTCTGATGCAAAGCTTTCAAGAAAAAACTTCTTCCTATTCAGGCTCTTTCTTCTTCGAGTTTTATTCAAGACAACCCAATGTGTTCACGACGAACGCTTACTTAATGGTGGGGTTGTATATGCGTTTGGGATTGCTTGGGCGCCCAAAAATTTTGAATCTATGGGCTTCTAAGGGAAGAGTATACGTTGTTGTAAGATTCCTCTAACTCTTGTTCATATGCAGGCTTGAAAATATAAAATGCACATTCTTCTGCTTTAAAAGGTCCACGAAAACAAAACAATCGTTTACTTTATTCAAACACTGCTTTGTCTTACTAGAACATGATACCAATTATAGCGCGAACCTTGAAGGAAATAGTCTAGATATTAGAAAAAAAATGAATGATAAGGGGCGAATCACCGGCCAATTTCTCGTCGGGTCCTTATGACGTCACAGTGATTGTGCGATTGGCTGGGGGCTGCCGACAAAAACCTCCGCCAAAAAGCGTGACTGTGCGATCGCAGTGGTGCCTGTATTTCTTTTCGACCCTATAGCACTTGAATGTAAAGGGGCCCTGCAACAGTTTTTTTTCAACTTTTTTTGAAATCTAAAATGCTTGCAGAACGTAGTCACCCAGTACATAGATTAGGGGGTAGGAAAGTACCTCAGCCAGAAATTACTGCTCTATGGTCATCAGATAACTGGTAAACGGGCTCAAAAGATTTTTCTCTCTTTCCCGGTCTTTTCGACGGCTCGAATTACATCACTAAGGCCATGTAGCGGCTGTTGGCAGGTTTTCCTTCAGTTGCAACAATGAACGCTTTTCGATAACAACTAAAAAAAAGCCACAAAAAACAAAGCACGAATGGAAGGCGTATCTGGTGCGACGAGCAAATCACGCAGTGCCGCTCCGTGCTGACGATTAATATAGCTTTCGCAGTGGTTCCAGACGCGAAGGAAAGAGTCAAAGCGCGTATCGAAAGTGTTGCAGGGTCCCTTTAACACAACGAGAACTATGTTTATAGTGAAAGCCCTTTCATGTCACAACCTATGTTGTGTGGGCAAAATTTTGAACTTTTCGTATATTTGTTACATTTTTTCTCGGTTTGTGAAAACGACGTCTTTCCGAGCGGAAATGAATTTTAGTGAGTTACCCATGGCTAGTTTTTTCTCATTAAACGAGGTTGTATTTCGCCTTCAGTGAGGCTTTATTTCACTGCGTTGTCCATACGCAACGCAAGTTTAATCGTCATCACGAATTTCACGGCGCTGACGATTTCAAAGCCGTTCCGGCGATGACCTGAGGTTCACGATAACTATCAGTACGTCAGTCAGCGCGTACGTTGTCAGCACGTGCTTTCGCTTTGATATACCAACAACCCTCTAGAATTTCAAGCAGTGTCGATATTTAAGAATGTAATTAGTGTTCGTCGCGCGCATAAGCGCTGTACCGGTCAGGATCAGTCATCTCCTTGGAGGTGTCCTGTACCATAGACTAAACGCCTCACGTATTGTAACAGTCAACGCTCAAAACATCCGCTGACGTGCTGCGGGTGGTCTGTGTGAAAACTCTCCTTGTACACGATTCCCGTGTTTTGTACGTTCCTAACAGGGCCTTTTCCCGCTTATTTCTTTCTGGTGAGACTTCGTAAACATTCGCACTTTTCCGTACAACCTACCGACTAGCGTACCCGGTTTCCCGTTGAACTTTGAAAGGAGCACGGTTTTCGATGCAGTTATAAAATGCGAGGAAGACGAGCTTTGCTATTGCCCTTTTAGGCGCGATGGACTACGGGGTCACGCGTTCTACAACGGGGTCTCTGAGCGCGTAATAACGCACTTACGTAGCCCCTCCGCGCGAAGAGGACCGTGCGGCCACAAGAAAAAAAAGGTCCAGCCCAAACCATGCTAGACGTCATCAGAGTGCGACCGATGAGATGATGGCCTTTCGCGGCGACCGAAGAGAGTAGAACGAGTGTGCGAGCAAGGAGGGAGGCCTGCGCCCTCACGTCGGGGGCGTTCTCCGTGAGCCGCCGCCTGTTCGAAAGGGGCGCGCTGCTGCTCGGGCCGCGGCTTGGGGGCGCTGCTAGGCGGGTCGGCGCTCGGGGCGCGTGCGCGTCCCTGGTCGGCCGGCGGTGGCGTCGCGGCGTCGGGCGAGTGGCCCCCCATGGCCGGCAGCCGGTGGGCGCCTCGCCGCCGGCCTGACCCCGAGCTCGGAGCAGCGGCCGACAAGGCGGCCGGCGACGACGAACAGGCGGCCGACCCCGCGGGTGCGCAGGGTAGGGGCCCCTCGTCCAGGTACCAGCACGACGCGCGCAGGCGCCGACACCAGCTGCAAGTGCACAACTTCCTCGAGAGGCCGCGCGGATGGAGGGCTGCGCTGTACCACATCGCCGTGTGAGTGCGCCGCTTGGCACCCGTTCAGCCGGGCCCACCGCCACTCGTGGCCTATTCGGGCCCGGCACGCCCCGCCGCTCGCCCCGATGTCGTGCCTGCGAGGGGCCGCGCATTGCCCGCATTGTTGTGCGCTGCGTCCGGCCAGCTCGAAGGGTACTCACTCGGTCCACATGCCGAGAAGCGTCGTGCAATCGCCGCATCGGTATCCAGAGTGCCCGTGTAGCACGCGGTGCGAAGAAGGCAAACTTCGTTCTGAGGCAGTCAATTCAGGGTTAAATACTGCATTGAGCGCGTTCGGCTGCTTCCTACAACGTTATGCTTTCGTTTTTCTGCTGTGTGTTCTAACGATGTGAGTTACGCTTACCAAAACAAGCCCGTTTACTCGAAAGCGCCCGAGGCGCTTTCGTTGTCTGCGTTCGTTGGTTTCACTGACCGGTTGCTTAATCAAAGAACGTGCGTACCCTTGGAGGAAATGGGGAAGTGAGAGACACCTTTGTGCGAACAGACCGTAATGTTACTGCGTTGAATCACACTTGAATGTTGCGTGACAAATTATTCATCGATTCTATTCTCTATCCGCGTGGTTCAGCGCGCACGCGAGTGTTTCCGCGTTTGTGAAGTCATTCATTGCGACCTCGCCTCACGTGGTTCCCTCAGAACCAGGATCGCGGCAGAATATAGAAACGATGCATTTCGAATACTGCATGCCTCTGAGAAGTTACGCGGATTACCCCGCGATTTAAAAAAAAAAAAAAACATGTCAGCGCTTTAAGTTCGCGTTCTTGGTCCAGCAATGGAAACAGGAGCCTTGAAAGACGATAACGAGAAGAAGCGCAAACGCCATTAGACGGTAGCTGAACTTCAAGTTGTCGAAAAATTGTCACACCACGCAGTTCGTGCTGTCACAGATACCCTCGTACGATAGACGGCACCTGTACCCAAAAAGGAAGCAGTGTCTTCCCGAACGCGTTTGTGACAGAGAGAAAGAAAAAGAAAAATAACATTTTACTTGTGAATGGTGAGCCTTATTGCGGAGTCTTATTGACATATTATCCTGCAGTGAAATACAGTATTTATTTAAATATCAACATAAGCTAGTGCTAGAGCTGAATTCATAAAGCTACGAGTTGGCTTGCGGGAATGCACCCCTGCAGGCAATTTGTTTGCCCCCACTCTTGATATATGGCAGGAGGACTTGTAAATAGCTCTCTCGAAGCTCTTGGCGAGGAGGGGGAGAGTAGTAGCAACGTGTAACAATGGGTGGGGTGATATTTCGGGAGGGGGGCGACAGAATGGGCAGTAATGGTATTGGCAATCCGTTATTGTGGGGCCCCCCGCACCAGTGACATGTGGCGATGTCATTCCTTTTTTATGTTGCTTCGTAAGCAGGGTTGGATGTTGGTACAGTCTGGCTTCGTGCTTTCTGGATGAGTGTTTTATTTTTCTAGTTACGCCTCCCGAAAGAGGCACAAGGTTCTTCGAGGGGACGTTGGCCGTTCCATCTGTCTTCATTTTTGTGTGCATAGCATGGTAGTGTTCGGATCGTGTAGGGTGTTTCGGGGCGCGAATTATCTGGCGGTAGTTGCAGATTCTCTCGTACTTTTATCTCCGCTCCTGCAGGAGCATGAACCTGCATGTACGAGAAATGGTTTATGCAGGAGCGTTCCTAATCAGGCACTACCGAAGAAGATGCTCGAGTGAGGCCTCAACGTGTTGTGTACACATAATAAATGTCCGTGTGTCTGCCTGCTCGCAATACTCAGCGAAGGCCAATCACTGCGGTGAAAGCTGTAAAGAAAAGTAATGATTTCATTCAGCATAAGATTTGACTCGAAAAATATTGTCTGCGCTGCGACACAGCGCCAGCAGCATGGCGATTTGCATTGCGCGATGAGGGGTCTCAGGTCACATTGTTCCAATCAAGTCATATGTCGGGCCTCTGTATTTGTCGTTCAGGTTACGCGATAGGTCATTCAGCTGCATTGTGTCAAAGCAGATCCATGTACAGTATAGTTCTCTTGTATCTGCGTCTGGTAACGATGGAAACGTTATTGGCCGGTCTGTAATATATTTGCAGTCTGCGGGCCTGCCCAATGTGCCGTCGTCGCGCGCAAGGGTCGGAAAATGATCTCAATGGGGTGACAATAGTGTATGCCTCCCTTTTTCTTCCGTTGCAGCGAACCTCTTATATTTGTGTAGCTTCGGTGGGGGGGTATGATTTGATCCAACGTGAGGAACGAGATGAAATATCCCCCTCGCGGAAAGGCACGCCGCTGCTTCCTTAGCGAGAAATCGCGTAGTATTGGCAGCATTTCCTGGCCGTACTTAGCAAAAGGATCTGGAAGCATCCAACATTTCCTTTGTTTGGTGTGAACAGTTACAGTTCGTACAAATTTGATATCCTGTCCTGCATGTTCGCCCCGTCGGATTGGTAGAACAGAGTGTTGGGAGGAGAAAAGATGTACAAACTCGTATAACAAGGAAAGAACCTAAAAAAATACTTGTGTAAAATATCGGAAAACTTGGATAAAGACACATAAGATCTCTTTTTTTTATCCAGTTAGTTCAAAAACTGTCGTATCGCATGCCGGCCTACGAGGAACCTCTGGAACGCACACTTCTTCCGTCGTTCAAGATCCTTATTCGATCACCCGGTCTAGAGGACTCGTCAAAGATCTCCTGTCGATAAAAGATTTAAATCTTTCCTTCCTTTCTGAAAGAACTTCTAAAACTGCGCTTATTGCCAGCACAAACGGCCCTGCAGGATTTGCTCGTCACTGCTGGTGCCTTTTCCACCTTCCGCTTCGCCTTGTCTGCGAGATTCTTCAAAGTGAACATCGAATGACTTTATTGCTGCACCTGAGAGGAGGCGAGAAGATAGCGGTGATACAGCTTAAACGACGTTATTTAAACTTGCAAGCAATGCTTATTCCGAGATAACATTGTTGAGTGAGATCGAGAGTTACATGGTGGGCGTAGATACTTCGCGGCCACCGAATCTAAGACTGGACGTACTCTATGACTAGGCTCTAAAAGCACGTACAATTAAAAAATGAAGGAAGCTCACCATAACGCGTAAGACTTGAAGGTAGCGAAGCTGCATGCAACCTTCACGCCAATCACGAAGGTTTAAGTCCGCGATTGCAGCCGATTTGCTTTTTCTTCGCTGCCGCAGCGACCTTTACTCCATCATTGTTGTATAACTGTGGGCTTCTTTCATCTTTTTGTGGAAATGTAATCATTGGACATCAGCTTGGAGGGGCGAACGTTGTGACGTGTCTTTCTCGTACTGAGCAAGTGTTTCGGCGATTACGGTGAACGCTGGAGTCTTTCTCGTTCCGAGCAAGTGTTGCCACGATTACGGCGAACTGTGGAGATTTTGTTTTTTTGCTAATCTTGGCCAATCTCCCTATGGGGATGCTTGGCTTGACAAACGTGCGCCGGGGACGCTGGGCGGTCGTCGCGAGGCACGCACACACGCGCGTCGGGCATTTTCTTTGTTTAACTGCCGGGCGGTCGCCGCGAGGGCCACAATCACGTGCGCGCTCTAGGCAATTTCTGGGCATTTTTAACTGCGGGCACGAAAAATTACGATGCGCTCTACAGCTTCGCTGTAAAAAAAGAGTTACAAATTTATTCAGGGCACATTTAGAGCGAGTCCATGTCAATGGACGCTGTCAGACGAGCGCTCGTCGCCGGGAAATGTTCGGTCATGCACAGTGCACGTGCGACAAGATTACATCTCAATCCCCACTTCTGCACATTTGTGCATTACCCGCGTTGCGTTCCTGCCGAAGGTCTTGTCAGTGTCGCTACGCGCCGCTCCGACAGAACGCAATGCCACGCACTCCCGCATTCGCCTTTCAAAGATAGAAAGATAGTCCAGGTGATACCCCCCCAACGCGATTTAATTTCCTCTCAATTACAAGACTCCCGTGTCGACTTTTTTTTGCGAATTTTAGGGGAAACCTACAACTCCTTTCATGTCATCATTATGCGAGACTTGACAACTTTGTCCCAGAGCGCAGAAAACTACGCAGTCAATAAACTTCCCGGCGATTCTCGTTGGTGATTGCGAAACGTAACGAACTCCAGGCGCCACTCGTGCTCTTTTTAATTCTCGGCTTCGCTCATTATAGTTTGGTTTCGCAGGAACGGTACGCCGGCAGTCATTAAAGGTGGCAACTAAACTGGGCGCGGAGTTTGCGGCAACTTCGACTGAGTGACGCAATACCGCGCGGTAAACCAGGAGCGTCCCCGCGTGTGGCTAATTTTCGTGTTTCATTCGAACTCCGTCAGGGACACATCTCTTCCCTGCAGCATTCGAGGCCCTCTCGAAAACGTGACAGCCTGTAATAAAGCGCGTTCGGGTGGCTAGGCATTTTTAATTACTTTTAGGGGCTCGTTGGGAGACGTTAAGGAGATTTTTGTTTTGTAGCGAAACTGACACTCATGCACGGATGTTTTGCCGCAGAAGTTCGCCTTGATCGAAAAATAAGGTGGAGCTGTCTGCCTACTTGAAATGAGACTTTTATTCTACCTGCCCAAGCCAGGAGGATGGTAGTCACGGTAATGAAAAAGCAATTAAAGTAGTAATATCTCATTATAAATAAAAGAAATCACAGTACCTGCGCGGTTTCACAGAAGCACACCGAATTTACTGTTACGCTGTTGGTATGACTGAATATTGCGACCTCCGGCGAACAATTCCACCTCCGCCAAGCACATCCTGGGGGTCCTGCAAACGCTGGGAAGAATTCCTGCAAGCGTTGCTTCCGAGCTCCCGGGCAAACTGCATCATCCACGCAAATTGAATCGGGGTGCCACGAAGTTTTTTACGCGCACACAAATGAAATCTGGCGCTATCGTCATCTGCGCTTACACAAGGCTTCCGTGCAATCGTGTGGATTGTGCGAAGAGTAAAGATTTGCGTTACTCGAGTAATCGACCTGCGTTATAACGTTTTAGTGAGCATAAAAATCCACGAACTGCGACATAAAACACCGAAGAAATCGTTTATTTGCATAGGTAATATAATAACAAAAAACACGCCGTAGCTATGGGGAAGTGAAACGAAGGGCAGTTTCTTTCATTTTTTTAATTTTTAGCAGAAAAATGCATTTTTTCGTCGAAATGTTTCGTCTGCGAGTCGATCGTCTGCGGGGCTGATGATATTTAACATTCGCAGTATTTAACGGAAAAACTTTGTAACCGTTTCGCAGTTGTTTTAAAAGAATAAGTTATCCGAGCAGTGCGTAAAACCATTACGCATATTTAAAAATGCCCTGCGCCGCATTCAACCTAAGTCAACTGACGCCCAGCTCGTAACGACGGGCAAATTGCTGTCGGCGTAGTTCCCTACGTTGCAGGTGTTTTTTTTTTTAAGTATACACCTTTACGGACTGTATCGATAATTTATCATTTAAACCAACCGTGAAACTATTAACATATGCTTTTCGGCGAGTATTCCCGAAGACGTTATTTGTAATGGCCGGCTTGGTCCATCAGAATCAAAGACGAATCGTACAAGCAACATGCTCGCGTAGTCCTCCTGCTTCAAAAAAAAAACACACACAAAAAATACGCCTTATTTCACATCCTCATTGCTACAGCACCTTTTTCCTTCCTATCTTCATGAAAATTTTCTGAGTTTGGCCGCAGTATACTTATTTTCATTCTCAGTAAGACGTTATACGACAAGCCAATCACGGAGCTGGTGTTAATCTGCACTTTTCCCGTAATTATCACGATGGTACCTATCGACGTCAGTTTCATATCTTTTGTAAGACACCGTATGCTTGTTTCCGCATAGAACGCATTACCGCTCCGGTACAATCAACGTGCTTCGTAAAACATGCGTTATAACCGCATTGCAGCGTTTGCATTAGTGTTTTTTTCTTTCCGCAGCCGAAAAACTACTTAGGAATTTTGAACATGGTCAGATATCACCTGCATCATGACCCGCATTACGCGCAAACTCGAGGTGCCTTCTACGTTTAGTTCTTTTGGGGCAGTGAGCGAAGAAGGCGATACGTGTAATGCCTTAAAAAAAGAGCAAGTGTCGCTTTACCCAAAGTGACAAATTTAACTCACAGAATTCATAACTCATGTACAGTAATCACGATTCCTAGATTCTTAACTTGGCCGCATTTCTTTCCAAACATCTTGTGACGCCAGTGCCTATTCTGTAGGCGATACCCAGTACAATGTTCAGCATTATTCTGCGGACCAGACCACAACTTTACTACGTGAACCGTACCCCGCTATACTTGAGCCTAATTCACCTAAACGGATCCGAAAGATACCAAACTACCCTTATTTACACAAGAATGCGAAAAACTGACTTCAACGAACATTTTACAAAAAACCTCTCACTTTAGAAAAAGTCGTCGCTCTAGAACTACTGGGGATCGAGCACAGGCCGTTAGGGTCAAAACCCGAGGCTCCACCCCTGCGCCACGGAAGCCGACGGGCGGGGCTGTTCTTGCAGGTAGCTCAAAGCGGCACATTGCGCAGTGATCTGGTCCTCAGAATAAAAGCTAAACATTATTCTGTGGTCTGGTACACAGATTAGGCAATGCGTATTGTGGTGGACCTCTTTGATCATGGCACCGGAAAATGGTAGTGCCTGCGTTGGATCCGCTGGCGGTAAATCCATGGCAAGATTACCCTCCAGTGTACGTGCCACCCCAGTGGGATGCCCAAGCCCAGCTGAAGTGAAGGGGAAGAGGTCACTCCATGTTACCCGCCGCGGTGGCTCAATGGCTAAGGCGTCGCGCTGCTGAGCCCAGCGACGCAGGTTCGATTCCCGGCCGCGGCGGTCGCTTTTCTGATGGAGGTGAAAAGCAAAAACGCCCGTGTGTACGAGATTACGGCGCACTTTAAAGATCCCCAGGTGGTAGAAATTAATCCGGAGCCCTCCACTACGGCGCGCCTCATCGCCTGCGTTGCGTCGGCGCGTTAAACCCTACAATCAATCGATCAGGTCACTCCATGGCAGACTGCTGCGATCTGGATCCGGTTCCTTGGCTCCAAAATGTTGTCACTCAGTTGGAGTTATTTGTAAATGCATTTTCAATGTGCATTAACAGCAAATAGCCGCGCCTGCCATCTAGAAATATATCCGCTTCCACCTTTAGTTATTGTATACCGCAGATAAAGCATACCTGCAATGTTCGTATAATCCAATCAAGACGAAACTTTTGCTGCGCTTCTTGCGGTACTGTGGACAGTAGAAAAAAAAAAGTAATTCTAGAACTTTAAGCGTGAGTACACCTGTATGTGACTGTGGCGTTATGTATATATTTGTTTCATTTTTGTTGGTTTGGCGCTCTGTGCTTCCTCGGCGCCATTTGCTGTACTTTTTATTCAACTTTATTAAAAGTTTGTATTCTGGCGTTTTATTGCACGTCTTCCTGTATATTTAATTTTTGGTTTCTGTATCCTTGTTGTCTTCCCAATCTGCCACATCCACCTCACTGCATTGTAATCTGCATCCCAATCTGCCGTAGCAAGCACTGCCGCTAGCAGAGCTGTTCCAATCAACATTTAAGAGTTCTCTCTCTCTCTCTCTCTCTCTCTCTCTCTCTCTCTCTCTCTCTCTCTCTCTCTCTCTCTCTCTCTCTCTCTCTCTCTCTCTCTCTTATCAAGCGCTCCCATTATTTGTTTCCAATGAAGCATGTAATTAGCCCAGATACTTTAAACTTTGCCCGCACATCACCCATTGCATAGTCATCATACACTGCGAATTGATCTGATTGTGGCGTTAACGCGCCGACGCAACGCAGGCGATGAGGCTCCGGAATAATTTTGACCACCTGGGGTTCTTTAACGTGCGCCTAAATCTCGTACACGCGGGCGTTTTTGCTCTTCGCCTCCATCAGAAAAGCGGCTGCCGCGGCCGCGAATCGACCCTGCGTCGTTGGGCTCAGCAGCACGAAGCCTTAGCCACTGAGCAACCGCGGCGGGTCATACTTCGCGCCACATAAAGCTCTTCCACGATGCCCCGAGCAAGGAACCTACGCGCTCCGTAACGCGTTCGCATAACTCTTTCGACTGACTGTATCAGCCATGTTTTTCAGCAGGGCTCAATTAAGGGCGCATTGTAACAATTTACTGCATATTACTGATAATATGCTCCAAGTTTCTTGTAAGTTTGAACTGCGCGCCAGACACAATTTTTGTGGGAGGGGGGACTAACGTGGTGCGTGTTTCGTATAATGCCTGAAAGTGGTGCCAAAGCAGTGAATGACGTTCCTGAAAATTTCTATTTTATCCACTTACTTGAACCTTCTCCCCAACATTAAACTTGGCATGCTCTTTATCATCTCCAAATGTAAGCTCTGTGGAACTTTTATTTCTTTTGGAAACATCTGGAAACAACTGAAAACATCCATGCAACGGATTTGAGCGCTTGCTTTTATTTTTTGTTTACGCAACCCACAAATAACTCATGCACCTAACACCTTTCACACCGCAACGTGGGCCGTAGTCTCTGGGAATTCGAACTGTTTGCCACATTTATGGCTTCCAGTTCGTTGGGGAACCGTTTTCACATTGTGTATATTACTTCTAAATAGGACACACACGCAAGAAAAAAAATCCCTCATTTCGCGATTTTCCCCGGAAGGCTCAGTTATAGCCCCTAAAACGCTAACCATCCATCAACCCCCGAGATTCTCTCTGTTACCTGCAAGCATGAATCCTGGGGTAAACTTTAGTTGCAAAGTACCGGGATAAACACGCGTAAAGCGCTTTTGAGAACTTGAATGAGTTTTTTTGCATCCGGTACTTTAAAAAAAATGTTGCATTCTCGAACGAGAAATAGAATGAGAAATAAATACGTCAGAGGTAGGTATGCGTGCAATCTGCACCTTATCAAACCAAACTTGTCAATCACAATCCAAACTATGATTTCGATCAACACCATTCCAGCGGTCGTGAGAAAAAGTCTTAGCAGCGCAAATATTCTATTCCCAAAATAGAACAGTTCGTACTCCTCGCGCACTTCCCACGCAGCAAACCACTCCTACGCAAATACTAATCACATGAAACAGTTCCGCTTTCCGAATATTTGGCCGCAGGCGGGCGCGTATCAGTCGATAAAATTATTTTTTTTTCTACTCGAACGGCAATAGGCAGCCACAGCAAGCGACATATTTCCTTTCCTCGCAACTTCTCAATGTAATGTCTCCAGTTTTGCGGAACCGTGCGCCGAGAACGTTGCGAAAGCCTGCAAACTTTTTTGGTACGCTTCCGAACAAGACGGAAGAACCCGACGCCGGGAACTAAATTGGAAAAATCTTCCGTCTCAAGGGGGGCCAAAAAAGAAAAAAAAAGGGACCGCTTTCCGGCCCCGAGCCGGAAAAGACACTTCTAGCTTGAGTGAGGTACATGCTGTGGAAGAGATGAAATACGGCCATCTGAAGAGCGCCCGCGCTTCTTTTTCTGTTGGCGTAGAAGAACTTTTCTGTTCAGGCGGGATGAATTATTTAAATTTTCGAACGCTGTAGCGAGAGGATGTGCAAGCGTCGGCCGGTCGTACATAGCCGCATATTCCTTCGCTTATTTTACTCATTTCTGCCTTTGTGCTGACGGACGATGAGTGATAGCAGTCCTGCATACGTAAGCATTGTTTGTGAGCTGTCTATCCGGAAGGGATGTGCGTCAGTGAACTCTATCAACCACTCAAGCGGTGGCCCTCGATCACGCCTGCTGCATATTTTCGCCCCAGAGTGCGTTGTGTGGTTATGCGCCGTATCCCCTTATGTTGCTTTTAGAGCGCTCTAACCGTACTGCCCAGATAATGTCAACACTGCTTTAACCAGATAAACTGCTGGACGGTTGCAAATATGCCAACTGTTTCGCATATCAGGCCCTCACGTGTTTTCAGAGAATTAGCTTTTCGCTTCGGTTGTTCCTTATATGCCCCATTACGAGAAAGGCGTCGGGTTAGCATTAGGCGTGACCGAAAGATGGCCATGAAAATCCGTCATCCACTTTGCGGTGCGGTTA
The DNA here is from genome assembly GCA_013339765.2 of Haemaphysalis longicornis. Classification (NCBI taxonomy): domain Eukaryota; kingdom Metazoa; phylum Arthropoda; class Arachnida; order Ixodida; family Ixodidae; genus Haemaphysalis; species Haemaphysalis longicornis. The sequence continues at coordinate 129,144,719 of CM023456.1, forward strand.
CCCCTGCGCCTCATAACCTCAGCCGGCTGCTCCTCCGCGCGGCGGAAAGAGTGCGTTATTGCTAGTATTCGGAACGTGACTGATGCAGTTACTGTGATCGTACCTAATCTGCTTATAAATCGCTGCACTGGTGACAAATAAACGAAGTGGCAATAAGCAGGCGATGTCACACATTAAGCACAATCTCCTTTCAAAACACGCGCGCGCACGTTGACATCCGGGTTCACCGCTTTGGCGGAGTGATACACTGCATGAGCTATTGTCGATGTTGGTAGATCGAACTATATAGCAAAGCGGAGGTGAAAGAATACACGCGATTTCCGCGCCCGCACAGCGTGGCAGCGTTCCATTGCACCACCGTCGGGCCGGTCGCGAGGAATTTGATCTCTGCTGCTTGTGTGCTTCGTGCGATGGACATGCGGCTACCGCGGCTACATCTACAGCGGCTGCTGCTAGGAAACGTGGCCGCTTGCGCAAATTACACCAAAGCTTAATGAGCAACCTATCAATTCGCCAGGGTCGTACACGCAGAAACGTTATTCGTAAACATTTTCCCCGCGAGACTATATTGCTTTCGCAATTTTACACGCAGGTGATCTTAGGTGTCTTCCTCATTTATTTATGCATGTATGTAGGTATATTGGAGTGCCAAGTTTTTTTTCGTTAAAATCTGCAGTCAACCCGATTGTGCCAGCGGATGTTTCCTGCATATTGCCTTACCTTCCTCTCCTCTGCTTTATCTAATCATCCGACTGTCCCTTCTTTATGTGCACATCCCGGTGCCGATACGTCTTTATCTGGCAACTAAACAGACCATAATGCATAACATTGGAATGGGTTGTTCATTCAGCAGGCTAAGCGTGATCGATTTCGGGTCTGCGCCATATATCCCCAAACGAACCGACATCCTCGGTTGCAATTTGCTGTGAGCATTGTTGGTGTAAAATGCGAGCAGGCCGCAGCGCCAGAGTGCCGAAATATCACCTCAAGTGAACGGCACTTGATTAAGGTTTGTGTAGCAAAATGTGCGTGCGCGGAATGTACAAATATGTAACTTTATAAATGCTCTTAAGGATGTCCCATTTATTCGGTCTGTAAACAGCGTTCGAAACAGTGTGAAATACACAACACACAGGATATCTTTAATTTTGTTAGCTGAGCACGGACGTGTAAAACAACGCGTCTAATCCGCGCTGAGTCTATTTGCAACTGATAAGTTTGCTCTTGAAACTCATTGGTGCAATGGCCTGACAGCGCATTTAATTGGTGTGGTGACCATGAACGTGGTTGCGACATCATGTCAGACTAAGTCTCAAAACTTTCCAACCTGAAGCATACCTCACTCAACCCCATAATACATGTATTGTTACGGCGCTGAATTTGTGAAATTACTCTACAATTTACTCTACAACCTGCGAGTACTAATTTATGGGCACGTTCCCTGCAGTTACGTTTCTAGCACTGGCATCGGGTGTCCTTGTTCGAGTTCCAGGAGGAGTAAGAGGAGTAATCTTTATTGAGCCTACAAAAGTAAAATAAAATAAAGATTCCGGGAGGGCTTTCCAAATGGCAGCGCAACCAGATAAGGAAGTTTTTTGTATTAAGTAGTCGCAGAGCTCCGTCCGGAACATTAGAAAGTTTGGGTCCTTTTTTTCCGTCTGGCATGACATCCAAAACGACACAGTTATAAGTTCGCTATTATAGTCAAACACAATAACCATGAAACCCGCGTTTTGGCGCAGAAGGTTTTTCGTTTCTCCGTTTAGTCAGAAACAATAACCACTGACCGCACTAGCTGGGCAGCAGAATACAATACAAGACCGATTGCTTCCTGACGACGACGTGCATTATTGTCGCTTTTAAGCATTTATTCTAATCATTTATTATTTACGTGCGTACTAGCCCTCAAAAGATGATCGCCTTGAGAAAACGGGAACTTTTTCCTCGCTCAACTGGGTTCTTTGTTCCCGGTGACGTTCGTCATTCCGCGCTTGCATCTATTGTGCCTGGTCCTCGTCCAAGTGAGCTCCTTTGTTCCGCGCACGCTCGCTGTCACGTGTTTAGATTTGTCTCCGCTGTTCTGCATTGCGGCTTTCTCTGTGGCATCGCCGTCTGGCTGCAGTAGAACACGATCTCTCCTCTTCGCTATCCCCGCCAGTGTTGGTAGCAGCCGCGACACTCCGTGCCTCCTTCGCAGTTGTTCCTTTCGCAGACGACGCTTTCGTTGTCGCTCGGCGTTTCTGCGTCTTCGTTCTTCATCGATGAGCTCTTAGTGTGGGGACCAACGGAATTCGGTGTCCTTTCACACCACGGCGTGCCGCGGGGCCCTTTGCATCACTGCGTAGCACTGTGGGGAAGAGGAAAATTTTGGCGATTAGTGCTCGTCGCATGGACCAAGCTGTGCGCCCTGGCGGGTGACTGAGGCATTGCACTGCTGGAACGAGACGAGTTAGTACCCGGTAATCAGGAGTCCGACGACAGTTCGTCTGGTCAGGTATCATGATGAGGACGAAGATGCGTTCACTGATTATGTCAAGATGAAAACACAGAAACGTTTCGGGACCCGTACGGGTTCCTTGATCACACCAAGCAGAGAAGAGCAGTAAGTCGCTTCTTATTCTAAAATGTGACGTAATAAACGGGTGTAGCTTGCCGGCAGATTGCCATCTGTCCTGTTGATAGTGCCCTCGGTCGTCTGAATAAACACGGATTACAAAAGTAGTCTCGTGGTTGATTCTTTTCCTTGGCTATTATGGGCGTGCTCGGCCAGGGCGTGCTCGGCCAGGGTGTTCGAAGTGCTCGGCCAGGGCGTTCGACGCTTTTTTATTGCTGACCACGTCCCTTTGACGTTCCTTTAATCTCCTGATGAAGTTGTCAGTTTCGCCGATGTAACTGCGGCTACAGTCTGCGCATGGTATCTTGTAGACAACACCGGGGTATCTCTTGCTGCCCAAGCGATCTTTCACGTTCACAAGCTGATGCCTCAGCTTGTTGGACGGCATGTGCGCAACGCGAATGTCATACCTTGGAAAGATACGGCTTGGAGCGTCGCTGACCCCCGGAACGTATGTTATGTCTCTTCTCGTCTGCCACTCCTGCCGCCCCAATAGATACGGACCTCTTCTGCGAAGCTTGTGCGAGCAAATCATTACCCTTAAGGGTTACTACGTCTAGAATGATTTTATACCTCATTGGAATGGTGTTTTGCTACCTAGTGTGTCATTGCCAACTTGCTATGAGGTATAATACCACTATTGTTGTTTGCCCAAGTTGATTTTACCCTATTTGATTTGCATTCTAAGCTCGGTGATTTGTAAATGATTCTTGTATATATCATTCCGTGCACTTGAACTAAATGTCACAAAAAAAAAACGTTAGTGCAGTGGCTAAGGTGCCTGTATTCAGACGAGCAAGGTACAGTTTCGGGTCTCAATCCCACGAATTTTTGTTCGCATTTGTACATTTTGTGGTAAGTTTTTTTTCACAGGGCATTTTTGATGCGACTATAGTGTGGCACATGGACGGTACATTAGAATCGGGCGCGCGTGAAAATCGTGGGCAACCATTTCCATTCTCATAAACACTGAGGCCAATTCCTGAGGAGGTTTCGGAGAAAAGGAATGTCAAGTTTGGATGCGACGGACATGGATGTTTGAAGTAAACAAGAATTGTCCCAGTTTTTAAATGCCCCATCGCAGCCTTATACTGTTGATAAATAGCACGAGAAGTGGGCATTGCAGACGATTGCAATTCACAGATGGGGGTTGTTGGGTCCGACAAATATGTAGCTTAGTAGATAACCTGATTTGGGAGCAAAATATTTAGCTCTTATACGGACGGCTACGCTATTGAGGTCGGGTGCCCTTTCGTGTTTACGCAGCGGTTGATGAAAAGCTTGTCGGCGTACGAAGTTGCGACGCCTCCCGTAGGGCCAAGGTACTAAAACTTGATTTAGGATTTTGTCACCCCCGTTGTCTGGTGGCGATTTAAACACGCATTGCGCTGTCAGCTGACGCCATGGAGTTGAAAAAGCAGAAAACGTATTGCCGTATTTAGTTCGTTATACGACTTGCTATAAATTGTTGAGACAATGGAAGTACGACGTTGATTTGGTAAATGTGACGAAAATGCAGGTTAGATAGTTTCCTATCGGAATAAAGTCCGTTTTGTTTATAAACCTGGTGTTCATTGAGGGCTGCAAACTTAAGGCACCGAGCGTTCAATTTTTAATCGCGTTACAAAAGTAAAAGTTCAGCGAAATGCGCATCGAAGGGTGCGACGCCACCTTTACTGCACAAAAATGTTCCCCTAACACAGGAACATTTTCAATTTACGAACTAGTAGAAAATAAACTGGGTAGAACCATTATTTTATAGGTTAGATTTGATTGATTGTGGGGTTGTTTAACGCGCCGACGCCACACAGGCGATGAGGCGCGCCATAGTGGAGGGCTTCGTATTAATTTTGACCAGCTGGAGATCGCTAACGTGCGCCGACATTTTGAGCACACGGGCGTTTTTGCTTTTCGGTTCCATCAGAAAAGCGGCCGCCGCGGCCGGGAGTCGAGCTCGCGTCGTTGGGCTTAGCAGCACAACGCCTTATCCACTGAGCCGCCGCGGCGGGTGAGAATATGGGTGGTGCTCAACCAGTTGAAACTAATGCCACTACGATGGTCTATTTGTGATGCAGTGGTGTTGTCTTGGTGAAACAGCGCATTCCGTGATTTTGTCAGTTCTTTTTCCTGCCAGTGTGCAACCATAATCATCTTCGTCATCATCATCGTTCTTTTTTATGTACACCGAAGAATGGACACCTCCCCCATCGACTTCGAACTGCTTCTGTTGTACGCTGTCCGCACCCATTCTTTGCCCTCCAAACCTCCTTACCTCCTTCTCCTTCGACTTATCGGTCTTCCCATACTTGTAATCTCCTCTCTTCATAACCACTCCGCTACCCTGCTGTCCCACTGGCTGGCAATTCGAACTACAAGCCTAGTCCAACTGCACCTCTTTGTCTTAATTTGAGCTGTGATGCCGTCCATCCGAGTTTGCTCCCTAATCCACGAAGCCCTTTTCCTGTGTCTAAGCGCTATCCCTGTCATTTTTCTTTGCACGGCTCGTTGGGTGGACACAAGTTGTTTTTATAAGGTCAAAGGAAGTTCTAAAGTGTCTGAGCCTTAAGACATCACCGGGAGTGCGCAGTGGTTTTATACTTTTATTTTTAGCCGGATTAGGTGTTCGCCGAATCCCCGCCAGCCCATGGGTAATTCTACGCCTGATTTCCTTCTCGTTTCTGGGATCGGCACTTACAACTTACAAGGATAGTTATGTTCACCCACCTCTTCTCTGAAAGGGGGCTTTCTGCATTTAACATTACTTTAATCTTGTTTGTAGCTTGTCTTAAACGTCATGGCAGGGCTTTCTGAGCAGTTCCTGTCATCTGTTTCGGGTCCTTTCCCATGTCACTGAAGAAGACGATGTCATGCGCAAGTCTTAGGTGGCCCTAATATTGCCCATTTGCTCCTATCCCTATCTTCCAATCAAGCATACTAAACGCCCCCGTAGGCATGCTGTAAATAATTTTGGTGAAATGATGTCTCATTGCATAACGCCCTTCCTGGATGTACGTCAGTTTTCAGAATGCATGCCAGTTTTCTCTTTTCTGTTGATTGATTGCGGGTTTGGCCGCGCCGAATCTAAACATTGACTATCAGGCGCGCCGGAGTGGAGGGTTCCCGATTTATTTTGACAACTTCTTTAACATACGCTGAAATCTCGACCCACGGGCGTTTTCCCGTTTCGCCTGTGTTAGAAAAGCGTCCACGGCGTCCGGAAATCGTGCCCGTGCCCTTGCTATCAGCAGCGCAACGCCTTAGCCACTGAGCCACCGCGGCGGGTTTTCTCTCGGTTTGTGCCGCAACGCTTCAATTGTCACGAATGCTGCACCAGGCAAGCGCCTCCCGGGAGGCGCCGAGCGAGCGGCACGATTCTTGGCAGCAGCAGCAACCGGCAGCATGCGGCATGCGCCGAACCCGCGTAACGGTGCCCTTCATCTGTGAGATATTTTGGTCAGGCGCTCTGTTCTCCCGCCCAGGAATTGGGAGGTCTCTTTCCGAGTCCCTTCTTCGACGCAGAACAACGGCCACTTCGCACACAATTAATCAGCTAGACCGTAAATCACCTAGAGGTGTCTGATGTATTTTTTTTTTCCGGAAGCGAATAAACAAGCGGCCGTGGTTATTGCAAGGCTTTATACTAGTTCGTAACATAACGATCAACAATGGTTTAAAGCGTGCGCGACTGTTTATCGCGAACTTACTTCAGCGCCAATTTGCTTTACATTTAAGATGACACTAGGAGGAGGGCCTGACAAACGCGTCTCAGAGATGAACGGCACTGTTACACCGCTTGAGCGCATGCTCCACGCGGCAGGCTGTTTCAAGAGTTGTGCCGCTCGCTCGGCGGCGCCCTCGCAAGGCGCCGCCTAGTGTCACCTTTGCGAGAATCGTAGCGCTGCGGAACGAATGGAGAAAATTGACACGCGTCAACTGGCGAAGAACGCACGTGCGCCCTCTGCTATGTGGTTAGGCCGGAAGGTTTCGCGCTGATAGTTTCCGCGCACCGCTCGCTTGGTCTGTTTGAACAGCGAAGCTGTTTAACAATTCGTTGATTCCGGAGTTTCTCAAAACTCAGTATAACAGTATAAAGAAAAATCACCGGCAGCATTCGAACCGGCGTCTGGTAGATCGACGGAGTTAGAGTCAGTCGTCTTACCCAATCGGCTACGACCCCGAGGAAGCACCCGAGAGTCAAAGGGCTTACTCACTCGGGTGTGACTGTGGGGAGAGGAATCTCGCCACCTGCTCGACACAGAACACGTGATAGGGTACACGTTGCACCTGCGGGCACCAGTTTAAGTGTGCGCGTTCTGTTCGCTCGTTCTGCTTCTTCGATATGCTTAGTCCGCCGTTATAGCAACAAGAATGAAGTAAAGGTAGTTGCAGCAGCGAAGAAGAAGCAAATCGGCTGCAGTTGTGGACTTAAACCTTCGTGATGGTGTGAAGGTTGCGTACAGCTTCGCTACCTTCAAGTCTGACGCGTTGGTGTGAGCTTCCTTAATTTTTTTTTTATTTTGTGGCCGCCTATACGTGTCTATCTGAATCCATGTGAACCAAACGTCCGCCTTCACAAAGCCCGGGGATTTGATGCTGATGCACTCGAACTAACTCCACAGACGGGGATGTGACTGGAAGAAGATTAGAATACTCGCGGAGGAAACGCAAAAAGCAGGAAGTAACATAGAATAACTACGGTGTGTCGCCTGCAAACTGTATTCTAAGCCTGATGCTGTAAGCAGCGTTAGAAATCAATCAATCATCAATCAATCAATCAATCAATCAATCAATCAATCAATCAATCAATCAATCAATCAATCAATCAATCAATCAATCAAACAATCAATCAATCAATCAATCAATCAATCAATCAATCAATCAATCAATCAATCATAATATTGCGGAAGAATGTGATATACATTGCGGCTTTACATGATTAGGCGGAGTTTCGCAAGTGGTGCGTAGTAAACGGAGGGCGAGGTATTTATTGCCGAAAAGCGGGACGTTAATTTGCTAAGATGTTCTCACCTAACACAGCTGTTATATGGTCCATATGATCCCGCTGCTCAGCTCACCGCGTTTTCTTAGAGGGATTGTGAATAAGTTTGTCGAAAACGTGTTTGCACTTGCATTGGGTAGTGTGTCCCGCGTAATTTATAATACGTCTGCTTACCGGAAGTATTGCGTCTTCCTTTATCACTAATGGGCGGCAGTAGGGACAGCACGATTCGCCGTTCAAGGCCGGCGCACCAACTGTCATATTGTTTGTGGTTGGCGGGAGAGGAAAAGGAAAGAAAAGGCACTGGGGATATTTTGAGTTCGGCAGGGAGCTCACACCGTTTTGCAATGTATTTTTGTTGGGTTTGTGCGTCAAAATGTCGATATTCACCCATTATAGACTACATTTTCACGCACAGGTAGTACATGCCAAACGGGCCAGAAATCCGCTAAATTTAGCTCAATGGGCTTGCCGGTGTGGCGTTATCGCCGACGTCATCAAATCGGCGGGGAGAGTAAGGAGAGAGAAGCGGAATTTTTGAACACAATTTTCTCTTTAAAGTGCGTGTAATACAGTCCAACACGGATATATCAAACTCCAAGGGGATCGCGAAAGGGGATCGCGAAATAGTTGATGTATCGATGATTCGAAACTATAAAATATGCCATCTGATGCTTATCTGATAACTCTGCACATCACTGGGAGCTTTTCAAAGTTGCGACAAGCGATAGCTTACCGATTTGTTCCACACAGCATGGAAAATTTGAGCCACAATGCAACGATCACCCCACTTAACATAAAACAGGTTATTTAACAAGAAAAAAAGTCTGTGAGATTCGCTTGCTTCTACTTCTGCATCATAAAGTTAACCACATTGTCTTCAAGCTTACTAACTCCGTCCATATGAGGAAAATCCGGCGTTTTACATGCGCCACAACTGTGGCGAATATGAACACTGACGCAAGCTCTCCTGCAGTAGGCAATTGGGAACGTTGTCAGGTCACTAGTGTAGGGTTCGCTTCTTCGGCATCGGTGATGTACGCCACAGCTTGCACAATCGTCGTTAGCCACTTACGAACTCATGTGTCGCTGTGTCATTCGGAATGACGCCTGAGAATACTGACAGCTCTCTGAAATTCACTCTCAAGGCACTCAGCGCGGTCGTCGTCAGAACACCTCTCGTCAGGAGCCGCGCAACACAGCCGCTTACTCAGACGACACGCACCGGAACGGCCGGGCCGTGGCCGCGCTGCCTTCGCCTTTACGTGAGGTTTGACGCGCCGCCTTGCGGTCAAAAATTCTGCGAGAAATGCAGCCGACATCGTTTCACCGGCCTGTACCCGCCAAGTAATGTCCGGTTTCGTCGCTAAATCCGAATTATTCTGTTTTCACGTGACCATGGCTCCGAAACGCGTGCAGCGGACAAAACAAAAACGCACCACGCACCACGCCACATAGGTCCGTCAGCGCGAGCCAACACTAACTGCTCAAGCACGCAGAAAAAGTGCCAGAAACCCAGCGCTTGCGGTCGGTTTCCCTTGCCGCTCTATTGCCTTTGCATCCAACCACTCCCGTGTTCTCGCTGCCGTGCGGCTGTTCCCCATGCTATAGCCTGTACTCAATAGCGAGGCACGCATGCAGGCAACCATGTGAGTGCGCCGTCACTGGTTACGTCGGGCTCCGCGGGATGGACGGTACTTGTCCGTGCTAAGCACATGATGTGTGTTGGACATTCCAAGCTCCAGCCCACCGAACGGAAAGTAATGCCTCGACTGCAATGCGAAAGCGATTAACAACAACTATGTTAACACCACCGTTGAGAATCGGGTTTAAACGGAGCAGACGACGCACGCCGGTGTTTTTTTCTTCTGAGGCGTGAGGGCGCAGTGGCACAAGCCGCGCCATGTCTGTGGCGCTTCAGGCCTGTCCGTGGCCACTTCAGTGTTGCCAAGCGAAGAAATTGAGTTAAACTTTTCAATGAATACCACCTATAGTGTGAGAGCTGACGTTGAAGGCCATCGAATCGACGCGGCGAAGCATCCTCCTCACCGAGCGCAGCACCGCCAGCGAAAACTCATCATCATCATCGCATCCACCCCATCACGTGAAGCGCAGCGTTCGATGTATCGAATGTGCTCGTGATCGGGAGTTCGATACACGCGTACAACAGTGCTATGATTTTGCATGGGATTTCCAAGGGGATGTTGAGACTGTTCGATATAGACAATAATTCGATATATCCGTGTTCGACAGTAGGCTGAAAACTTGGAGTTTCATGCTAATATATACTATGGAGAAAATTATCGCTGCAATCGCGTGCCGTCGTGGACGCCGCCTTAGCAGCTAGCAACAACGTTCCTCGTATACTTGGATTGGCTGTGCTTAGTTACGCTTTGAAGCTAACATCAACAAATAACGGCGACGTATTTTTTCTTCTTCGTCTTGCACGGAGCTTTAAATAATTCCTGGCCAAACCTTTTTCGGAGCTTTACAGATGTATTGATAAAGCAACTTTAAATAACCTTTTATAATGATTTCGTTGTTTTTTGTTTTGTTTTTGTTTTTGCAGCCCGCGGCAACCATAGAGCTTTTTGGCGAGCCCTTTGAAGTAACGATGGAACGTTGCTACCCGGTACATGACAGATCACTCCCTGAAGCGCGGCTCAGCCTAGACACCGGCGCCAGGTTTTCCTCTTGTATGTATTAGTATGAAACTCTATTTACGAAAAGTCTCAGAAGCGCGGCGTACGCTTCCTCGACTTTAATCTGGTAAGGTTGTCACAAAATGATTGAAACTCAGTTAAATGTCCCTCTTAAAAACAGTGGGCTTAACAGCAAGCGTGGACTGCATGGGTTTATTCCTTATCAAGCTGTACTGTTTACATAATCGGTCACAACAGAAATAGCCCTATATTCAGGTTCTCAAGCGCTACTGTGTATTGGTACAAAGGCTTCTTCAAATCCGCGGTTGTGGAGACGCACGCGAATACTCATACCGCGCTTGCACACGCTGGCCACGTATACCCGGTTAGGAGCTCTGTGAACCTTGAAATATTAAAAACGGGCGCCGGAATTTTAGGCGTTAATGCCAACTTATATGCTTCCAGCCATTTGTAAAAGCATAAGCAAGAAACGAGAATAAAAAAAAAACGAGTAGAAGGTAATGCGCGCGGTTATTCTAAAGTTAAGAAAGAAACTGGGCGTTTCTCTTCCTACTTCAGCACAGAACCAAAAAGTTGTCACCGCACTAGAACTAGGTGTGAAGTCAAATTCCAAGAAATGGGAACAAAAAAAAAAAAAAGAGGAGTTAAATGCTCTGCATACGAACACCAACACCGAGCTCTAATTTGCAGCGTGTGTGCTATGGGCGCAGTCTAGAATACTGATGAGCCGCACAAACCTAGCAAAGTCATCGAAGTAATCAGGACCCCAAAAGAGAACGGAGGGGGCAGCTAGAGACAGGGAAAGAGATGGGGGAAGGAAATGCAAAAAAAAAAGGAATGAGAACAGTAGTTAAGAAAGTACAAGTATGTCCGGAAGACCCGTGAGGGGGGAGCGTGTGGGTCCCTCGTGCCTCAATTATTTATTGATGGTCTCAACCTCGCTATCCCTAAAGCTAGCCAAACTAGGTGTGCGTCTAATTCTTCCGCATCGTCTACTAATGCGTGGTGCCAGCTCGGACGTGACTCGCACACAACGATAGGGGACATTTTGAGGTACCGAAATAAAAAGAAGAAAATAGGACAGGCGGCATGGCTGCGCGAACAGCAGGACGTCCACAATATCGCGTAGCAGCATACATTTCTGCTTATCAAGCGTTGTCCAAATACACCACAGCGGGTATCTGGCTATGTCACTTCTGGTAGGCACCAGAGCGCGCGCACTGAATTTAGAGTGCGCACACACATATCTTGTGTTAGACCTTCCTAGTGCTTTCTCTCTAAGTAGTGGATTGATTGATTGATTGATTGATTGATTGATTGATTGATTGATTGATTGATTGATTGATTGATTGATTGATTGATTGATTGATTGATTGATCGATCGATCGATCGATTCGATCGATCGAACTTCTGGACGAAATTAAATGGTTCAGTTGATTAGCTGTTCTGTGAAGCGATGTGCAAAATACCTCTGCGGGTGCAGGCCAGTGTCAGCGATCTTAAGTCGAGTTGCAGAGGACTTTTACGATTGTCGGACTTAAGGTGTGGGCGTGAAAGCATCATCATCATCTTTGTCCCCTTGTGTCTTTACCTTATTTTTCTCCATTACTGCGAGTAAAAGCCTCAACCAATCGTCGCTGTTACGCCTGCGTGTGGGCTTAACGTTTGACACCTCTAACGTTCAGCTCAACGACCTTCCAAGCAGCGTCGAACTCATTGTACGTCAAGCTGCGAGTACCTCTTGACGACGTCGTAACTCAAAGCGTAGCTTTTATCCTAAACTTAGTCGGCCTGGCGCATACCCGGCCTCCACGCTCTCTGCGCCGCCAGCAGATACGCTGTATGTACCCATAGCAACAGTGAATAAGTTTTACAATAATGCATGTCTCGGGTTCCCCCTTTGAGGGCGCGGTCAAGCCAGCGTTGAACGGAAATTTTCGTATTCAGATCTAGCGTTTCGTGTTGCCTCCTTGAAGGGCTCCTCGAGTGCGTTTTGGCCAGTGATTTAGGGGCGCAGCCCTTTGGCGGCCGTCTCTGGGCTGAGCCGTGTAGTACGCGCAACCGAGTGAACGATGGCAAGACCGACTGAGTGAAAGAAAAAGAGAAGGATGAAAGAAATCAAAGGATTAGAGTGTCGCGAAATCGGTGGAGGGGAGGGCGGTTCGCCGTGGCGGCGCGAGCCAGCGCTCTCCCAAGGTGTACAGTAAGAGAGGGGAGGGGGACAGTATGCTGTGCCCGCACGAGAGGCGCTCGACGGCGCAAACGCTTGGCCGAAAACGTGAGGGGGACGTGCGCGTGACTATGATGTGTGATCGCTTGACGCAGTTCGCGGTCCCTTCCTGAGACGCACTTCGCGCCGCCGTCGCAGGGGCGCATCATCGCTACCGTCGAGAGAACCCACGAGTGAGGGCTGCCTCAGCGCACTGCCGCTGCGCCCAAATATCGCATTAGGGAGTATCGTAATCGCCAGCCATTTTTTTTTTCGTCCAGACACAAGGACGTTGAAGGGCTTCCGGAGCGACGTTTCGGCCGGTGTCTTTCCCGTCTGACACGTGCACATCACCGGTCTCCCCTTTAAACGTGCAGGCAGGAAGGGGGGAGGGGGCTTGCCCGCGCAGCCAGGCTTCACTCGCTCACCGATGACCTGCCTGTTGTGGTGGCGGGAAATTTAAAGGTGGGCGTTTCAGTGCTTGATGCGACCTGACTGCCGAGTGGTTTGGGTTGGTGTGTTACACATACAGTAAGATGCGTACGACGTGGGAGGGAAATGAACGGCCACATCTTTGTCCACTAGAATAAAACTCTAGTCCTTGCTAGTTTCATTCAGCTAATTAACGAGGAAATAAGCTTAATCGCAGCTTACAAATGACCGTGTTTTGTTTCGTACACTCCTTGGACTGCGCCCAGCTTCGCTTGTCGTCCTTCTTCGCAGAGTGGAAGGGCAGTGAATTTTCTTTAGACTTGATCCTACATCCGCGAAATCCAGTGAGGCAAGGTAGAAGTGCTCTGTCCCTAAAACGTCTGGCTCCAGGTTGCCTGCGAGGCATGATGCCAGGCTTCTGCGTGCACCCGAGGACTAGCAGTGTCCGGAGTAGCTTGCGATTATGCCGGAAGCGCCACCGCCCCAGACGCATAATGAGAGCGCGATGCTCAGCGTTTCTTCTTTTGTTCTGTGCGTCTACGGCCAGCCTTTCTTTTTCTCTCGTCTCCCGTGCTCGCCATGAATTTTCAATACCCGTAGGCAAATGAAAATACAAGACGACAAAAAAACGGCAGCGGGAATATAGAGCAAGGTAAACGAGCAGGCAAGCGTATCCGCCGCACAAATAAATGGACGTGCCTCCGTGAACAGCAAAAGTGCGCGAAAGTGCGGGTGGACAGAGAGGCGGAAAGAGAGGGAGAGAGAGAGCGGTGCCCTGTGTTCCAGCGGTCGATGATTTTACCTTCCCCCGTCGACGGTGGCCGGCTATGGAGCGGAAACTGGCGTTGTAGCGCCAAGGGAGCGGCCCGGTGCTTTGTAGTTTAGCGCTGCTGCCGGTGATATAGCACAGTGCACTGTGCCGGCACTCCCGCCTTTCTCGAAGCCCTAACGGCTTCTGTTGACGCTGCAGTGTCTCCAGAGGCGTGCGTCTCCGCGGTTCGTGTTGAAATCGGCGCCGGGCGATCCACCGAACGCACCTCTTGGGTGCCATTCTCACGTGTTCTTATGTAGACATTACCAGGTTAAGAGAGTTTGCCGCTGTTCTGCGGCTCTAAGCGGTGCCCTTGGATTTGGCTCTTTGGTTCAGTTCCAGCAGTGGCAGTGCGGCGGTCGCTCCTATCCGGACACACACGCACACAGACACGTAAAATGCGTTCAGAAACTGCCGAGTGCGAATTACCAGATACCCCGTAAAAATTCTTTCCGGGGGCTTATATCCACACGTATACCTTTACGTATGTTTGCAGTCGAGGCGCTATAAGGCCTTTTATGGCTTATGATGAATGGTACCTTTAGGATATTATTTATTTTTATTTGTTCTATTCTTATATTAGTTAATGTGCTGTCGCCCTGCAGTGTACCAAAATATACTGATGATGATGTTTACGTTTTTATTATATTGCGTATCTTCAAGACTTCAAGCAAGAGTTCAGCGCGGATTTCAATATATTAAACAACGGGTAGTCCAACATCTAGTACAAAAACGCGGTTCCTTCGCACGTTATTTTAATACTCATTTTATGGAGTAAAAGGCGCGAGTACTTCCTAATAAACGCACCGAAAGACGCATGTACAGGGCGGTACGACTATAGTAGAAACACTAATTTTTTTCCTGAGCAAAGAGTTCTCGCGAAGGTCGCGTTTCGTGGTTATTGTTGTTTGGCGCCAGGGACAGCGACAGTACTTACCTGTTTATTCTGAAAAGAAATAAAAACGATTTTCGCATATTTGCGAAAATGGCGGCCGATTTGGGAGTGCGAGCCATTGCAAGCTGATCTTGGAACGACGGCGCCACCTGACGCAGAGCGAAACAGACAATGGGGATTAACGCTCCTTCCACGGCAGGAAGGTACCAAATGGGGTAGCAGATGATCAGAAAATGTGAAAGCAGTTTTCTGATCGTCTGCCACCTCATTTGGCTTTGTCCACTGTAGGAATGAACCATATGAGGTAGGAGACGATCAGAAAATGTGAAAGTAGGTGAGGAAGCAATCCAGCGTTTATTGGTGACGATGAACCATGGGGATATTTTATTATCATTGGTGTCCAAGCAGTCGCTGCGGGATTTGGTTCCAGCAGACCCCGCTCCCCTAAGGGGCCCATTGGATTGCCCCGGGGCGCACAAGTGCTTCTGCACAAGGCACGGGCTGGATCCGCGCTCACCGATGATGTGTTGGCCAAGTGGCGTGCCGATGTGCCAGAACGTCACCAGCATGCCGTCCGGGATCAGCAACCTGTGGCCGCAGTTGCCTGCACCTCCTGCTCCACAGGAGCCACGCCCACTGTGCGCCACATGTTGTGGGAGCGTCCCGGCCTTCAAGCGCTCCCATCAAGGTGTCGCCCGTCCGGCGTACAGTGGCTTGTGGACTGAACAACGCCGGTGCAACCCGCCACTACACGGCAGACGCTCCTTTCTCTGTGGGAGTTCGCGCGCTCCTCAGGCGTCGACCGTCGAATGTTACCTTCAAACTCCCTCTCCCGCCCTTCCTTTATTCCCCATGCCGACCGACGTGTCCACCTTGTGTAATAAAGTTTTTTTATGTTATGTTATTATGATTGGTATCAGCAGTTATGCAACTATTTGTGATCATCTTAAACTAGGGACGAAACAGATTTCCTGATCGTCTGCTACCTAATTTGGCTCCTTCCTACCGTGAATCTACATTGCCCAAATGTGCTCCAAATGTTTGTGGCCGCAACTTTGTAACTGTACTCTGATGAAGGCAAGTCTCATTGCCGCTACGTGGGCAAACCTTCTTTGGTATTATTCTTGATGTGTATCCGAGTGTACTAACTATATAATATATATAGATATATACTAGGGTCCTTCTGAAAAAAAGGGATTCCTCTCCCTGAAACGTCAGTACACTTATTTTATTTTCTAAGTCTTTCTCGTTTGTCTCTGTCTCTACTATCTTATTTTTTCGCGCTCGTGTGAGTTTTTATCTTTTCACTATATTTATATATATATATATATATATATATATATATATATATATATATATATCTATATATATATATATAAAAGAATTCAACAAGTAAGCACGATTGTGCCTACGTTTCCCACAGAGAACTTGTTTCCTGAGGAAAGCAGTATCTCTTGCTGAAACGTAGGCCAACATCGTGCACTTTTCAAGTTTTAAGGTAAAGACGATTGTGGCCTACGTTTCGACAGAAACTATGCTTTCTGAGAAAGCAAGTTCTCTTGCTGAAACGTAGGCCACAATCGTGCTTTACCTTGTTCGAATTCTTTCTTGTTCTTTACCATCTTCAAGTTCTAATACTATATATATATATATATATATTTATATATATATATGCAGAGAGATAGACACACTATGAAAACGATGATTGAACTAACGTTTCGACCGGGGTCTCGTTTTCGCAGAGTAAAAAAGTTCCTACCTATTTCCTGTTCGATTTCTTCTGTGAAATGCTCTTTTGTGCCCCTATCTATCTCTTCAGTGCACACCCATTCGCTTCAGACCATCCCAGCCACTGAATACCCTGTATCTTTTCCCTTTCTTTACAAACAGTTGACCATTTTCATTGTCTGAACTTGCAGCCCGCGCGGAATACGTTGACACGTCATGGTGAAAACTTAAAACGCTGCATTGTTAACACGACCCCTTTTTCTCTCTCTGCTCCCCCCCCCCCTTTTTTTTTTTGTTTGGTTGAGTTGTAACTAGGCGTAGCCTGACTGTATGCACACTCTCCATTTGCGAAACATTTTCCTTTCCTTCTTACAGTTTTTTGCAAACCTATATAAGAAATGTGTTTAATGTTTGCGACACCATAATCATGTAACTTTACTCTGATGAAGGCAAGTCCCATTGCCGCTACGTAAGTAAACATTGTTTGTTATTGTTCTTGCTGTGTATCCGACTCTTTACTTATACTATATATATATGATATATATATATATATATATATATATATATATATATATATATACACGCATTGAGTAGGTGTTCTGCAGCTGGGCTTATCCATTAAACATAATGGGGAGTACAGGAAGGGAGGGTGGCGGGAAATGACCATACGAACATGAAACCCTACAATTCTGTTCCTGCCAGAACAATTAGTCCTAACGATGTAAGCCACCGTAGATATGTAATGGACGCTGCGTGGCACCCGTCCTCGAAATCATAATGTTCATAACCATTTAAGCTTCGACAGAATCGCCGTGACGAGTAATGAGTACACATGCCGACGCGCACGACGTATCCCTGACAACTGGGCCGAAAGGGCAGAACGCATTTAAATATTTATCGAGAGATCCTGCAACATATAACGCAAACACACGCTTACTTCGAACCAGCAAGAAATAGAAGACGAAAGGTACCTATATTAACTAAGGAGCAAACTAGTGCAGACATCAGCTCGCCCAAAGAGGTCGAGCTGTGTGACGGGTGTGGCTGCTTGCGCATCAAAAAGCTAATTTGCGGACTAGGCGCCGACAGGCTAATAAGGAAAGCGCTTGAGGCAGCTGAAATTAAAACCCGCCGCGACGGGCCATGTGTAAACGCAGTGCCTGCAGAAGAATACGAATTCTGAGGTGAAAGGTATGGGAGGTCCAACTTTACGGAGCGGCGAGGACCTCTTATAGCGTTTTTTTTTTACTTTTAATTGTCCGTGCCGCTTGACCCAAAAAAGGGATCGCCTTTTTTATTTTCTGGTGCCTTTTTGTCGGCAAGGCCGCTGCTGCGCAGGCGTGGTGTTAAAGCTTGTATCATTAATGAACCCAAAGAGCATGTTCGCGCTTGCCCTGTCCTGTGTCACTCTTGGTCTTGCGTCTGTGCTTTTTACCGTCTTTTTCTGTGTTTCTCAAAGTATCCGCGGGCAGTTTACATGCGTGCATGTGCATGCATATATCGAACAGGTGCGATTCGGGTGGCGTCACGGAAATTTGAGAAGTTTCCCCACAGATCCAAGGTTGATTGATTGATTGTAGGGTTTAACGCACCGACGCAACGCAGGCGATGAGGCGCGTAGTAGTGGAGGGTTTCGGATTAATTTTGACCACCTGGGGATTTTTAACGTGCACCGAAGTCTCGTACACACGGGCGATTTTGGCTTTTAGCCTCCATCAGAAAAGCAGCCGCAGCGCCAGGGAATCGAACCCGCGTCTTCGTGCTCAGCAGCACAACGCCTTGGCCACTGAGCCACCGCGGCGGGTAGTACATACTCAACGTTGCTAACGTGAGCCCGCCCATACAGCAAGTTACTTCCAGTCGGACCCCAAACATTAGTAGCTACACTTGTCCTTTCCGGGTGTCGGTGAAAAGGGGCTTACTTCGAAGAATGAATGAACTGCGAGTAGACGCCTATTAGGTGTGACTGGGAGCGGCACTGTAATGACGTCGGATTGGGCGTGGCCTGCTGACTGTTTACTCCTTGCGGAGATGCACTCCTTAAAATTGTTTATCCTGCACACAGCTGCAAACACGTTTTTTCGATATTCACAGCGCATAACGGATAGGACACAGTGAAGCAACACAGGACAAGCGCTGAGTGAGTGTTCGCCCTGTGTTCCTGCTTCGTTTGCACTGTGTGTTTCGCGCTGAGAAGATCGTCTGCTTTCAGCGTTACTACAATACATGTTTTCCGCTAAATTAAACTGTTGTGAGTGTAAGGTTCTCATTTATTTCGTTTTAGCCTTTCGCAGTTCCGTTCGAAAGCGCTATGGCAAACGAGACATTTCGCTGATATCCACTCGCCCAACAATGGGCCTTGGTTGAAACGATAGTTAGAGTTGCGGTTTATCTCCTATGCTCGTACCAACCCGAGGAATGGTCGGCAGTGGTCTCGTTAGTGTTGCATCATGGCCGCCATTTGTGCAGTCCGTTTTACCCAACCGGCCCAACTGCTTCCGTCTCCCTGATAGCCAGAGTCAATGTTAATTATTCCTAGGCACTCTGGCTAATCAGGTGAAGGAAGCGGTTTGGCCGATTCGGTAAAATCAGACCGGGTGATCACTTGCCGATACGAAACGACAGCAGCTTGGATTATTGTACTGGATGGGAGCGATCTGTCTTGATATTTACCCAACCGGCCAAACTGCTTCCGCTCACTGACTAAGCAGCGTCACTAACAATAATTAACGGTGACTGTGGCTAGTCAGTGAGCGGAAGTGATTCTGCCGGTTGGGTAAAATCAATGGAAATAACGGTCTAAAGTATGTTTCATCAGGGCAACAGTGGGAGGGAGCAGTCATAGTTAATTTCACCCTACCGGTGACACCGTTTCTGCGCACTGACGTGTCAGAGTCACTATTAATTACTGTTAGTGACTCTGGCTAGTCAATGAGAGGAAGAGGTTGGCCACGTTGGGCGAAATCAACTCTGACTGCACCCATGGTGGCCATGATGCAACACTACCGAGACCATTGCCGGAATGGTCGAGGTGGCCGCAGTGTTGGTTAAAGGGCCCAACCGTGGTTCGTTTTGTGACTGCGCATGCGCGGAAACAGAGCTGGAACACCGAGTGGCAACGAGACAGAACTGCACGTTGTTTGCGAGCGTTCTTTTTCAATCCGCGGTGGGTCGCGATTTTAACGCTGAGAGCACTGTAAAATAGGTCACCACATCAATTTAAAAACACAAGGTTAATCTTTGTTCATACATGAAGAAAATCCATACTTGAAGGGAGGGGGGGGGGGTGTCTTATCGACAAAGTATGCCTTTTTCTTTATTTCGTGTCCGTCTTTGTATTAGTCCCTAGCGTACTCCCATCCACCGGTTTTTTACCTATCTGCTACCTACTAACTAATCTTCTTCAAACAATATTTAAGCAAATCACTCTCGCCGCGTTGAAGCCTTATGTTGAATAATTTGATTTAATTTACGTTTTATAAGGCTTTTTCAAACCTCGTGGAATGAGCATTTCGTTTCGTTATGCTGTTCACCTTCGTCAGAAGACAGCGGCTCTTGCCCGACCTTTGTTTCGCGGCGGCATGGCGACTTGGCCAGGCTCAGGGAAACCTAATGACGTTGAAACGTTAGCCATCGGGGGTTGTTATTCCGCTCGTGAATGCTCTTTCTTGTCTGTGCTTGGCAGGAACAAAAAGCCCTGTACGTGTTATGCCACACACACACGCACGGAAAAGAGACTCGCAAAGTGGAAGTTCAAATAGGAGCGAAAATTCGCTTGGCTTTGAGCCACGGAATGGGGAAAGGCCACTGTTTCATTTAAGCATCCCGCGGGTATTCACTGCGCTCTTAAATACGGCAGAGGACTAAATGGCGTCTTTCATGATCCTGCGCGGTAAGCTAATTAAAGGAACGGTAAATAGTTTAGCGGCGATTGCCTTTAATGGCTTTTCCCCTGTTTCTTTTTTCTTTTTTTTTCACTTTATAGCCGGGTAATATCGGATGAGAGCGCTTGGGGAAAACCTCACTTACGCAGCGCGTGGTGTTTTGTGTTGCTTAGTTGTATTTCACTTCTCGTCCAGACCCAGCTCATAGGAAGAGTTTAGAGAGACTATAAAGCGTAAAATAACTTTGGCCTATTATGGTAGATACGACTGTCATGAATGCAAATATGCCATTCGCAGCAGCAGCAGCTGCTGATTTACGCTGAAAAAGTGTAAAGTGTGGAAACATGTATCGCCGCCCTTTTACACATCACCAGGCTTCATTTTGTGTCGTCACGAATATGAAACAGAGTGGTGCAGAATTAGTTTAAGATTGCTCAAGAATTTTTCTGACAACTTCGAGATTTCGGCGCACGTTAAAGATCCCCAGGTAGTCAAAATTAATCCGGAGCCCTCCACTACGGCGCACCTCATCGTCCGTAAAGCGTCGGGGCGTTAAACCCCACAATCAATCAATCAATCAATCAATCAATCAATCAATCAATCAATCAATCAATCAATCAATCAATCAATCAATCAATCAATCAATCAATCAATCAATCAATCAGACACCGATAAAGATCGCCTACTTATTAAAATACTATCGTGGGCTTCCAGCGCGAACTAATGGTGGTAAAAATCCAGCATTAAGTCAGTTTGGGGTGATAGCGCGGCAAACAAATGCCAACCACGCAAAATAATGCAGAAATCCACATGTTTCAGAGGCCAATGCACTGACTGCCTGCACTCCCCCAAAACTTCCTACGCGGTTAGTACGTAATTTGAAGCAGGTAATTTGAAGTATTTTCTTTCAATTAATAATTCCTGCCTGATGGCAGTAACCTGTCCCATCGAACGATCGCACAGTCAAGTACGACTTGGTGAGTTTCTAGAATGAAGAAGTGTCTTATGTGGTGTTCATGGTCACTTTAATAAATGAAAGCTCGCTGTTTTTATGGTGGTGGTCCATCGACGTGTTTTGAAAGAGCTGGCAGCGCAGCCCACCACCCTTTTCCCGCCTATTTAGAGCCAGAGTTGTAAATGGTTTATTAAGGGGGGAGTTTCTCTCGGCACATGGCACCCAGCGTCTGTCTGTCGCGAATTGTCCGTCTAATAAAACCTATCGCCGTATCCTCGTCGTCATGTGCCAACCGCTGTGTGCGCTTACGTTCGAACGTAGTCAAATAAACATTCTGGATATTTTTTTGGCGATTTCCGGGCTTCGGAGAAAACAACACATGCTCGTTCGTCTGCCAAATACAGTTCACACTGTAAAAAAATACAATCAAAAGCAGACGGGCTCTAAGTTGCTTTGATGTCAGATATTCCAGCCATGAAGAGTTTTACCATGAAACGTTATCGACTATAATGGCATGCAGTAAGGAAGGCGCAAGCAACTGAACGAATTCTATGCGCGGGGCAAAAAACACTGAAGCTTAGCGGGAGAAAGAAACTGAAATCAAAGTGGAACTTAAGCCGACGTGGATTCGAAAACAACAGTGCGTTAGACGAGACAGAGAACGAAGGCCACAAACACTTGCGCTGCTCCGTGTCTCCTTCCGTTTCTGTTGTTTTCACTTCCAAGTTCCATCTACCAACGTACCCAAGTTTCAACTCTTTCGAGATAACCAGGCAGTGGCGGCAATTCAGAAACGTATGCCGATACATCATTTATGTTTTCAAGTTCCGAAGTCGGCGAAAAGAGCAGTACTGTCAGAATGTAAATCCCACGACTTCGGGAGTCCTGTGACTGAAAGATCTGGAATGCGTATTCCATCGCGGGGTAACGCGGAATGGGCGTGGCGTCCTTGTGCAGTTTTCTAGTGCACAGAACTGGGCCTGACTAACGGAATCGCCGCAGGAGAGTGTCCCCTGCGTAAGCCTAAAGACGAACAGAAAACCAAACCTGACTTGTTTTGTCAACTGGGGACGACGGAGAGATGCGAGGTCTGGTTTGGCAGGCGGGCATAAGTTAGTATCGGCTAGGCAGAGGTGATCGGTACAGAGTGGCACAATGCTTGGCTGCACATCGAACATACGTCAAGGCCTGTCTGGCACATGTCTCCTCAGTCCACCGAGGCGTAGTGGAGCAGTGGAACGCAGGATGACGTTTATGATTTAAAAGATACTAACGATGGCTAAGTTTCTTCGGGATCCGACAAGCAAGAGATTTTATTTTTTATGCCTTCCAAACAACGGTGAAAGTGTTCCGAACAGAGTCCTTGTCATGCTTATCATAACAGTCAGCATAGTCGTCTAAAAATATCACAAAGAGAAATATGGCGTCATCTAATATAACCTTCCGAGATGAATATAATGCGTATATGTTTGTAAGTACATATAGGGGTACATAGCAGTGCATAAGTTACTTGGTGTTGTTAATATAGGGGCAGGTAACATCGCATTAAAAACAAAATTAGTTTATTCCGCGAAGCCCAGCTCCTTGCAAGGTAGTAGAGCAATGACGATTTCTGCGTATACCTTTCTAAAAGAAAAACAAATTGCGGGGATAATTCGTTCAGCATTGTTGGGCTTGGGAGACTTACTCGCTGTTACCTCGCAGGCATCCACAGGTAAGGATTCTGGGATCCTTACCAAAAAGAAATCCTGTAGTTGTGTGTGTGTGTGGGTGTGTGGGGGGTGTGTGGTGTGTGCGTGGTGCGTGGTGCGTGGTGTGTGCGCGCGTGTGTAAGTGTGCGTGTAGTGTGTGTGTTGTGTATGTGTGTGTGTCGTTGTGCGGCGTGCGCTGTGTGTATAAGTGCTTCTGTAAGTGTGTGTGTGTGTTGTGGCGCGCGTGTAGAACGTGTGCGTGTGGGTGTGTGTGTATGTCATGTGTGTGTATGTATGTCTCCGTGCGCGCCGTGTGTATAAGTGTTTGTGTGCAATTGTGTGTGTTCATGGGTAAATGTGTGCGCGCGTGTAGATATGTGTGTGGGGGGGAGTGAATGTGTACCCCAACGGCAGCCATTGTGCCGTATCCGTGCACACTTGTTACAAGAGAAAAGAAAGCCAGACAGCGAGACAGACATGTAGGCCTGGGAAATGGTAGTCAAATAATGCTGTACTGTGAAAAAGAAACACTACCTAATTTTACATTACGAAAGCAAATATTTGTCGAAAGAACTACAGGCGTATTCTCACAATCACCACTCTCTTCAGTTTGGGCTGTGTGCAGATTTCGCCGTGAAACGATGGAAGGTTGAAAATATTCGGGATGTCAAGGTTATAGGCGACCGTGGGTAATAAAGGAACTGGTATTGAACAGCGTGCCGTTAAAGGAAACGATTGTGAATGTAAGCAGTTTTACATGGACATGAGAAGTGCTTTAATGCCAATAAAATTTGCTCGATGAAAGCCAAGGTAAAAGAAACGAATACAGATATGTTGGAAATACCACACTGTAAAAATAGATTTTACGAAACCGGATTTTACGAATTAACCGATTTGTGAACACATTCGGATTCCCCGAGCAGTTGCCCATAGTTCAACTGCTTTTACGAACTGGAAATAACGAAACAGACTTCGCCGCCAAACCCGATTTAACGAGGCATTCCGGGGGAAAACGTGCACAGAAAAACAGGTGTTTCCAAATTTATGGCGTCTAGAATGTCTGACCGTGTGCTGTCAGCGTAGGAGCGGTACCCCACTGCCTCCACACTTCCAAATGAGCTTGCACACTTCTACTTCCGAGGCTGCGTCGGGCTCCACAAGCCCGTAACACGAGAAGGAAGAGGCACCGCCCAGTTGGGAAGAGCTATGTCGGCGTGACGAGGTGGCTGCAGATCAGAACTTCGACGACTTCGTGAACGCCTACGCAGACGCGGACACTGGCACAACAGAAGTTCTCCACGACGAGGAGATAGTGCAGCTGGTTTCCGGCGCACAAAAGGAGTCTGAGGATGCGAACGATCCGGACCTGTCGAAGCTCCCCTGCCCACACCAAGCCAGGTGATGGACCCCGTCGACCATCTGAGGGCGGTTTCCTGGGGCAAAATCGAGGTTCATTAAATCGAGGTTCAACTGTATACGGAGCCTGATACTAGAAGGGATGGTGTTCTGTGCTGCATTTCACAGTGCATGTTACTCACGAAGTTGGTTTTGTAAATTCAAAGAGAAGCGATGCGAAAGTCTAATAATGGCGCATCAACTGTTCAAATAAATTCTCCCACACCGGTAGATTAGTGTCGGGAATATGATTATGCCACTCGCTACAGCAGGACTATTTTATTACGCAGGAAATGCTGCATAAGTGAGAAGCATATTTATGTCCCTGCACTTTCCGCGCCACGATTTGTAACGCCACAAATCATGAACGGCGACATCGTTTTTATGAAAGAATGAAAAGGCATGGGGCATCTAGATTTCCATTAATTAAATCTGTCAATTTCCGCTTACCACAAAATTTTGAAGAGGCAAACCTTACCGAGCAAACGTTACAAAGCGGACTGCCTCACTTCCACGGGCTTTAGTTTAGTTTCGAGTTCGGTAAAATGTTTCACCTTTTGGCCCAAGCGCCGCCAAAGGTGGTATTTCGGCTAAACGGGGGTCGAATCCGAGTGTATAACAACGCATATAGGGTGTCTCCCAACTATCATGTAGCAAGATTTAAAAAAAAAAGAGCCATGGCGTTACTCAAACTATACGTAGTGCATAATGTTTCTAGTACGGTGGAGTAGCGGCCAGTAACTTTTTGTTTAGGAGATTTAATTAGGTAGTTGTTTTAGTTACCTAACCTGACAAGTATTAAGGTGTCAATGAGGCACTTGTAGGTACCCTCAAAGGACATTTAATTGAGGTATTTTCAGGGACGTACTAATTGCGCACTAATTTTTTTGTGACTGATAAAGAAACCCCGCGAAATATGAAAAATGCCACGTGACGGTGCTCCCACCCGCTTCATAAACCAGCGCCCTCGAACAGGCTCCCTCTGAGTTAGCCAGAATAGAATAAAGGAAACTAAGAAAGAAGATACCGCTTTGAGTTTGTGCTGTATCTGCCACATGCGCATCGCGAAACTTTCTGTTGGTGCTCCTTCAAAGCCTTATCAAGTTGATACGCTGTGTCTTCGAGCGTGTGACAGGCAAAGTAGTTGCTTTCAATCAGGTTTTTTTGAGGGCGCTGCCTTATGATGCTGCCGGGAGAGGCGTCACGTGGTATTTTCATATTTCGCGGGGTTTTTTATCAGTCATTTAAAATGGCGCCACAATTAGTACGTTGATGCAAATACCGCATCTGTATGCGCCTTGTGGTACCTATAGGTGCTTCATTAGAACTTTTCTGATTAAAACAGTACTTATCGTCCTAGATAATTAATAGAAATCGCCTATTAAATCGTCTTAACAAAAAAGTTACAAGCGGCTTCTCCACCGCACTGGATACATTATGCCGTAGGTTGTCTTCCAGTAACGCCATTGCTCCCTATTAAAATCTTGGCGCATGATGGTCGGGACCACTCCGTGGTCGGGACACCCTCTATACTCAACGGGCAGCGGAAAAAGTCGGCGCTTATTAGCGCAAACGGCTAGCCTGGCTACCCGTGAAATATATTGATAGCAAAGAAAAGCGGGTGTTTTCGCAGCCTCTGTCAGGCGGGGGCAGCGCATGGAAGGGGCGGGGCTTCACCGCCGAAGAATGGACAACCGGGCACGTTCGTAATGATCTATGGTTTACTAACAGCGCGCACACAACAAGGACAAAGAAGGCAACAGCAGGAGCGCTGCTCGAGGGCCGTCGAGCCGGGAGGTCGTTCGGGAGGCCCTATTCTTTACTTCCTTGAGCTTCGCCATCGTCCCGAAATCCTCTTTTGATTGGCCATCAGTGGTGCCAGGCAGGCTATAGGCAATGAAAAAGGTATTTTCGGTGCCATCTTGGCTTGGGGGCATCCAGGCAGCATCAAGTAAACGCCCGGGGCTCAGACTGAGCACTGTGTGACGTGGTCTTTGACGTCACGAAATGAAACAGAAAGAGGAGACAGAAATGCCTGCTTGAAGGATTTATTTCTAAGAAAGCAAGGCATTGTCGGCTGCCGCAGTAAAACGAGCAAACCTACGAAAGGTGTGATCTTTCAGCTAAAACATGGTCATTGTAAACAAGTCTCCCGTACGCGAGCCAAAACGTATTTTTGATTTTAGGGACGAAGCCCCTTAGGGCCAAGTTTGTTTATCGTCTCCTGTCGTCGTCGTCGTCGTCGTCGTCGTAATCGTCGTCTCAGGTAGTCACGGTACTAAAACACAGGATATATCGTTTACGCCTCGTGACCCGCCGCGGTGGCTCAGTGGCTAAGGCGTTACGCTGCTGAGCACGAGGACGCGGGTTCGATTCCAGGCCGCGGCGGCCGCTTTTCTGATGGAGGCGAAAAGCAAAAACGCCCGTGTGCACGATATTTCGGCGCACGTTAAAGATCCCCAGGTGGGCAAAATTAATCCGGAGCCCTCCACAACGGCGCGCCTCATCGCCTGCGTTGCGTCGGCGCGTTAAACCCTACAATCAATCAAATCGTTTACGCCTCGCGCTAAAACGTAACGCGTACTAAAAAATACCGGGACACTCGTTTACGCATCGCGCTGGAGAGCTTCGTGCTTCAAAGGCAAGAGACTTTTACAGCAAAGCTTTATACTCTACCTCCCACGGTTTCATCTTCGTTGACAAAAACGCCAAGGCGCTAAGAATACACCTATACACTGCATGCTTCGCCCCTACCCAGATTTCACGTAAGTGGACATGGCCCGCGACTTTTTAAATAAACATTCATGGTCGGTGTCAGTTTTTAGTTGTTAAAACATGCACTTAGTCAGCATTGAGTATTTCCTAAGCATACCGCTGCACACTACAGGGATGCGAGCCATCTGTGAACCGAATAAGAAATGAGTGATTGGATAAAACACAGTGAGTAGCCAGACTATGTCTTGGGTCTGAGTTTAGGCTTGAGCTAGGTGCACACATCTTATAGAGGGGGACATCAGAATTACGCGGAAAGTTCTGTTTGCGGAGGGTAAACCGTCATCTGAGGTCGATAGTTTTATTTGAGCATGCCGTCTTCTATTTCTCGTCCGTCCATGCCATTCATCTATATATTCACCCATCCATCCATCCACGTAGTCTTCAAATCATCCATGCTTTCACTAATCTATCCACGCATGCATCCACCTTCTCACCAATCTGTTTCCTCTCACTCACTCACTCACTCACTCACTCACTCACTCACTCACTCACTCCCTCCCTCCTCCACTCCCTCCACTCCCTCCCTCCCTCCCTCCCTCACTCACTCACTCACTCCACTCACTCCCATCACTCACTCACTCACTCACTCACTCACTCATCCCCTCACTCACTCGTCCCCTCACTCGTTCATCGCTCAAGCCTGCGAGCAACAGATGAGTGAACACGAATACTTTCGTTTAATGGCAAAATTCGTAAAATGGGGCTTTGTAACCTCTACATTCAACTCTTCAAAGATGTACAGCCTCCCAAATTTTTAATAATATAGCGGGAGCGACGACCGACCGGCATGTCAGCGCCTTATCACGGTGTTCAGCCGCGAAATAGGCGAGAGTACGCGCACGCGCATAGGCCTATTTGGTGTGTGAGTGTCGTCTGCTACGCTGTTTCCTTGAGAGTGGTACACCCCCTGCCACTGCATCTGAATGACTTCGTTCACGAGAAACCGCAGTTATCCGAAGCGCATGCGCATATCAAATGCGCGTTTAATATTTCTTTCGGATCACTTTCCCCGCACAGCGGAGGAGACGACGCTTCCACAACAGATAAGTTATGCGCGTGCGCGTACTCTCGCCTATTTTGCCGGTGAACACTGTGATAAGGCGCTGACATACCTATCGGTCGTCGCTCCCGCTATATCATTAAAAATTTGGGAGGCTGTACATAGGGGCCCCACATCAGAACGCCCTGGGCGGTAACCACTTTGTCAGCCAAACTTTATTACTTGCCCGTTTAATTGGCAGCTTCATTCTGTAACTAGAAGTGTCGAAATTCGTGGTTCAGTTTTACTTACCCTTCAAAAGTAGAGTTTAGACGCCACGAAGTTACGGCTCATTTATAACGCATGCGACAATAGAGAGCGACCAATCTGCTCAGACAACGGGGGCTCGTGCATTACGGACCCATGTGTTGTTCATTTGGGAGCTTCAATAATTCACAGGCCCACGGCAACTAAGCCGCCGGAGGCGGTAATCGAGGCCGTGCTTTAAAAGCATTCTAAATTAATGACCGCATATATCGCCGTGCAGGCCCACACGGGTTGTAAAGTGCGGAATCGCTTCACCCCGAGCCCCACTTAGCTAAACGAGTGGGCAAACGGCTGCAATGGTGCGGTTATGGGTTGCGCACCGTTTTGACGATCTCGGGCTACGGACGCGACCATGACGGCGTCGCGTAAAAAAAGCTGCTTCAGACTCACGTCCGACTCTCACTCGGCTGCTCACTCGCCCCCCAAGGTTGCCCGCCCGAGGACGCAAATCGTGGAGCGCCGCCGGTTCGTTTGAGCGTGGCATTTCGGCGGAAGAGTGGCCGTTTTTCGTGCCGTTGCTGGTTGGCCCTGACCACGGCCTGTGTTTGCGCGGTGCGGGACGTGCCGGGTGACCCCTGACGATCGATGTTGGCAAACGCGCGACCAGGGGCCAGCCGGAAATGAGCGGGTTGCGCCGGTGGCCGTGACGACGACGGCCCGCTGCTCGCGCCGTGGGCCCGTTCACGCGCCCGCTTATACTTCCCGGATCGTGCGCAGAGCCTGGCTCGAAGTGATTCATCTTACTCTCGCGGACAACTTTCTTTGTGAATGAAGGAAGCCTGCCGGGACAGATCTTTTGAAGCCTGTGTCATTCCTCCAAGCAATGTGCGTTGCTTGTGTTTTGTTTTGTTTTCACTTTCTATGAAAGGGCGGCACTTGTAGAACTTATTTTCCAAAACAAAAGAGCTTGTAAGTAAAACAGAAAAGTCAGCCTGTTTTCTTTTAAATTGTACCCAGTTCTTGTCTTGTTTTGTGAGATATTGTGTACATTGGTTCCTTAAGACAACCCCGAAATTAAATTGCGGCTCCCAATTCTAAACAATATTCAACGGCAGAATAAAAATATCGAAGCCTGGCGCGCTCGAAACAGACTTCTGAATATTGCAGATTTTGTGCATGTCTCTGATTTGAAGTTTCTCCGTGACGCGAAGCTGAGACGTTTTGTCGGAAGGCACTTTTAGGTGAAAATCACGGGCATCGCCTTTCATGCCGTTTTTGGCCTGCGTTCACTCATATTGAGTAAGGCAGCAAATAGCAAGGGAAATTAAGGAGAGACAACAAAAATACCTAACTGGCCAGAGGCAATGTTTCTGCCCGAACACATTTGACGAGTTTTCAAAGGCTTCTTTCGCGCCTATTTGAGTTAATTTTCTGCGCCATGCCTGACACACCGGTGGGAACATGTACGGAGACATCGTTGGCTGGCCTACGGCACAAAACCGTGCACCGACAACAACAACAACAACAAAAAAGAACGTGCGGACCAGTCGTTGCTGGGCAACGGCTTAATTGCTTGTCAATGGAGATATGCCTGTAAACTAGTGGCACCGAAACCTCGTAGCCAACAAATAAAACAACGTCAGTGCACCCAACGTGAATGTCGTATCTCTCAAAGCTGTTAATGAGGAGACGTATTTTGCAACGAATAAAGGCCAATCAGAATAACCTTAATGGCTTCAGTGATAGCGCAAGAACTTGCTCTCCGCCGCGTAGAAGTTTAGTTAATAATAAATTCATTATTCGTTTTATTTCTGTCGCCAAGTTCACTGCCATGACATCGAGCCAGAATCGCACGTGAATTAGCAGCCCGCGTTTCGTCCTGGCAAAACAGCACGCATCGAAGCACAACGGCAGGAGAACAGCGTAGTGACAGAACATCGAAACGTCAGAACAGCACCGTCATAAAGCGCAACAGTGATAAGAAGGGTACGACAACGAAACAACGTGGCGACAAAACAGCAAAATGTACAGCATAGCAAAGCAACACCACGGGGGCTGCTTTTAAATGCAGAGCATTTCAGTAACTCACGATGTCACCCGCGTTGACATCCGTAGTCCGCACCGTCGTTGTCCCTACTATATAAAAAAAATACTATCCGGCGCCCGGTCTCGATCCCTCGACCCTGCGGCCGGAACGAAATGTACATGGTGCTCTACCCACTGCGCCACAAAGCCGACACAGAATGGGACGCTACGGACGCGCCTTATATCGTTGACTCATTCAAATTTCTGCTGACGAGCGCTCTCTCGTCAGCAGTTGCCACAAGTGCAACAACATTAACGTAACGCAAACTACTTAACGTCGTGCGCCCCCCGGAAATGCTCTGCATTTGATCGTGCCCCTCGCGAGGGGGATGTTTCACTGCGTCTTCTCTCGGTCGCGGGACCCGTGGCGCCATCTGGCGGAGGCGCGGCACAACTCGTAGCACTTTGAAAAGATGCGGCGCCAGCCAGCTGTGTGTGTGCGTGCCGCACTTGTACAAATGGCGAGTGCATTGGCTGTCCACAGAGCAAAGCATTCGTGCAAGTAAGCCGTTGCAGATCAGCCATCAGTCAGTCGAAGTCAGTCGTCAGCAGTAGTAGTCTGGTAAGTTAGTTAACAACTCCAAGCATTTTCGTTTTATTTCTGTCGCCAAGTTCACTGGCAGGACAGCACGCATCGAAACACAATGGCATGAGAACAGCGCAGTGACAAAACATGGAAACGTCAAAACAGCGCCGTGACAAAGCGCAACAGCGATAAAAAGTGTACGAAACGAAACGACAACGAAACAACATGGCGACAAAACAGCAAAATGTAGCAGCAAAGCAATGAAACACCACCGCGGGCTGCTTTTACACTGCTATGCACCAAACTACGCTTGCCCGACAGAGAATAGTTAGCTTCAGATTCCCGCATGGCACCCTCTTTTCTGAGTTCCACATGAAGTGTCGAGGAATAACCGGCAACCAAATGAACAGTGTTCGCCTCCATATTTGTTTGGAGATTTCTTTTTTAAGTAGTCTAGTAGCGGCGAAATAGTATTGCAAATGAAGGACACGTGAACGGGAATTTTGTAATCGTTTTGTGATGTGTCTAATAAGTGCCTTACCCTTTAAATTTCGTTCTTTGTGTAAATTATAGTTACAAGGAAGACTACCACTTCGGCATCCAGAAATATCGCATTTAGGGCGCTCGTTGCAATGGCATTTCGATACATGTTTCTTCGCTACACCGTGATGTAAATACACCATTTTTCTTCAATATAACTTCTGCTATGCTGCAGTGAGGTTTCAGGCACAAAGAACTGGTTTAATAATGTCCGCTAAACTCTCTGCATTGCATGAGCGCCCAACTGGAAGCTACAGAAGCCTTGCGTTGCCATTTACGTATACGCCTCGTGCGGAATACGTTTCGTCCTATCACTTAGTTTTTAGGTTCCTGGCTGGAACCAGAAGGAGTATGAGACAAAACGCTAAGGAACGATGCGTGCAGTGCTTTCCAGAAATAAGGGTTACAACTTCAACCTTCAAAGACCACGACGCGTCATGCGTTGCATGCCATTTAGTTGCGTGAGACACCACCCTAAGACACCTAAGACACCACCCGCACTAATGAAGAAAAAAATTACACCAGCATTCGCGTGGGAACCATGATAAGAATGCTGAAGCATCATGGGGGTTGTCTGTGTAAGGGTTCATTGTGTTGTTATGTTAATTTCATTTCTAACGAGCACGAAGGGGAAAAGGTAGTAGTGAAAACCCCATGTAGAGACAGCGAAGAGACCGACACCCCGCGTTAACCTGATCGAACACCCTCCTGGTTCTCGTCTTTCTTTATTGCGTGCTCCGCTCCTACCCCGCTCCCCGACCTCTTCGTCCTCTTCTCTTGTGAGCTGCAAGGCGCGTGGCGCTTCCCACCACAGCTTTCCCACGGGAAATTCAACATCCTTCTCTGAAGTTTTCAGTTCGTCGTTTCCGTTGACGTTCAGCTTCGCGTGCCTTCGTTGTATCAGTAGCTTCTTGACGTAGTTTGAATGAGTGAAGGACATAAGGCGCGTCCGTAGCGCATGCTCCCGTCTCGGGTTGTAGCGCAGTGGGAAGAGCGCCACGTACCTCCCGTTGTGGCCAGACAGTCGTGGGATCGAAACCGGGCGCCGCCTAACTATTTCTTTTTATAGTGGACTGCACTGACGTCAGCGCAAACGCTGACGGTGCTGAAGAGACGCGCATGCGCAGTTGAGTGCGGACGGCGGACAACAACGAAAGAGGGAGGAACACAGCCCCGAGCATGAGATGCTTCGCATCTAAAGAAATTTCTGGTTTAAATAATGAGCCGTGCTCAGCACAAGCTAAACCTGAGCACAGTTGAATATAGGCAGGGAACTACGGCAAAGACAACAACAACAAACAACAACAAGAGATGAGAGCAAGAAATCGGGAATCGTCGCAACAGTCCCTGCTGTTATTTGGTTTTTCTTTAGTTATCATGATGCTGTAAGTAAACCTCTTTTTGTCCAGCTTAAAGGGACCCTGCAACACTTTTTTCAACTTTTTTCTGAAATCTTAAATGCTTGCAGAACGTAGTCACCCAAACACCCAGTACTTAGACTAGGGGGCAGGAAAGTCCCGAGCCAAAAATTACTGCTCTATGCTCATCGGATAACTCGAAAACTCGCTCAAAAGATTCTTATCTCTTTCCGGTCTTGACGTTCTTCGACGGACCAAATTACGTCATTGGGGCCATGTAGCGGCTGTTGGCCGGTTTTCCTTCAGTTGCAGCAATGAACGCTTTTCGATAGCAACTTTAAAAATAAAGCCACAAAAACAAAGCAGAAACGGAAGGCGTATCTGGAGCGACGAGCAAATCACGCAGTGTCGCTCCGTGCTGGCGATAAGTGTAGCTTTCGCAGTTCTTTCAGACGCGAAGGAAAGAGGGAAAGCGTTTATCGAAAGTGTTGCAGGGTCCCTTCAAACATGTAATTGAATTAAAGGCAGTTGTTTTAATTTCTGTTTCACTCGCGGATGGAGAAAATTGAAGAAAACAACGATTGAATTTTTTATATGCGTATAATTTTATATGCGTATATGCGCCAAAGCACGGAAAGTGGCCTAATAATAAACTAAAAGTGGCACCTCTAGAATAAGCAATTTTGAGTGGTTGAAAATACTGCTTTTTATTACAGTTCCAGTACGAGATAATGCACTCCATTTCGAGGTGCTTGTGTATTCATATATTCTAAGTTGCCCTTGAAGTCGCGCGGGAGGTTACTGCTTTGTTACCTTTTTTTGTGATGATAAGAAGCGCCCACCACGTTGAGTCTCTTTCAGCCGACCGGTGCTGCATACTATGCCCGCTTGGCAACAAAGAACGGGGAACATCAGAACGATGTGAAAAACTTTGCTTTGCAATTCTAGACGTATGCTAAGGTCAAAAGGCAAACTGAACTCACCTAACTCGGTGCTTGCAGAATATAACAGACAAACCATTACGGGAGTCAGAACTGCAACTAACGAATGGCAGAGCTACTTCGTTTAAGCGCCGTTGAACTATCCGACAATTTATACGGCGGCCATATGGGGAACAATCGTTTTGACAATCGTTTTGCTGAAGGTGCACGTTAAAAGTGAGGGAATCAACGAATACTGCGGAAGGACATTTAGTAAGAGCCAATTTTGAAAGAATAATATTTTACGGGCTTAAACGCACATAACGGTAAAATGACTCCCGGCAAGATGCATTAGCGAATTCATGCTAAGCTTACCCGTTAAAATGGAAGATTCGGCTAGTTCTTAGATTATTAAAAAGAGTAAACGGTGCAGACCAACGAAACGTTAGAAGGAGAAGGAGAGTACGCACTGACACGACGCCGAACTACTGCACTGTGGCTGTCTGTTCGTAGTCTCCTCGTGCATCGTTGTGCTGCGCTGTTTACTCTTTTTAATGGCTTACCCGTTACCACCAGGAACACGAAAGAGTTTCGTTTCGTGTAAATTTAACATAGTATTTCCTTTTTCCTCTAACGACATTTCAGGCTTTTAAAACATTAGCGATGAAGTTGAGGTCTCACTCTCCACATTAATTATGAAAGGAAGAATTGGCAGTTTGATGAAATGTCGCTGAAAAGAAAGAAATTTCTCTTTTTCACACTCCGAGAAGGAATTTCACTTACTATTTTCGTATATCCGTAATAGCCGAACATCAGTCTAAGACCATGTAAAATTTATTGTTTGTCTTGTTACTCGTTAGGTGTGTGTTGCAGTCGGCCTAGTTTTGAACGACGTTCTTGGAGTGCAACAATATCGCAACCCTTTTTTAAAAACAAAACCCGGAGGAAAGTAACGAAATACGCATAAAATAAAGAAACGTCGGAAGAAACGCTCGAAAAGCATTTTTGTTTGTTAACTTATTGTAAACACGCGAAGCGGCAAACAACTACTTCTGTATGCGGCCCACGGGAGCGCCTTGTTCTGACGCTGTGCTATTTCGTCGTCGTTCCCTTCTGTCGCGTGCTGTTTTGTCGTTTGCGGTTTTGTCGCCGCCCCTGCTTAAGAACGGTTTTTGTGCTTTTTTTATCCAAGCGACTCGTAGTTCATGAGAAAACAGTCGCCTACAACCGTTCCCACGAGCGGGTGATCACAATTTTGCGCTGCACGTGTTTTTGTTTTCATTACTGCTGGAATAATACGTGCAGAGTTGCAAGCGACTGGTTGCGAAAACCGGGAAATTGAAAAATCGCCGCTCGCCTGTAAAGGGTGCTTCACAACAAGCTTTCTTGTGCTGCGGTGAAGGTTAACAGGAGCGGTGCTGTTACTGGCGAGAAATTGGGCCGTCCTGCGCACGAAACGTAGGCACCGAAGTTCTGCCCTACAAAACAGTCATAACGAAACAAAAAACAAAAAACAAAGTGTTTTTATTGGTACTGCGTGTACTTAGACTCGACAGGTGGGGGTGATAGCGCAAAAGTGTCGCATGGTTCTGAAATATGCGTCCAGGACTTGGCGAGGGTTATGCGAAATATCTCAGTTGCAGGCATAAAATGTCTTTAGCAACGCGCAACTTTTTTTCGATTTCTTGCGTGGGCCCTTTTACCGCATACCTGAAAAGCAAAACTGCCCTCCCACTGCTGTCAGTAGCCGCGATCGAAGTCAATGCCTGCGGGATTTGAAGAGGGATTTTTACTGACTTCGCCTCAACTCTTTTTCTGATAAAAATGATGCCTTTTCTATCCAACTTGTGTGTCAGATTGAAGTCAAGTTGTGGATATAGTTCATTGAAATATTAAATTTTGGCCGAACCTAAAGAAAACCGCCATAACACGGCTTGTTGTTATAATCTGGAAGTTCATCTAGTGTAAAAAAAAACTGTCTTAAGCTACAATCGCTCATGGAACACTTTTATGCAAGAGGTTGGCGGAAATAACGGCCAAAACCATCCCACTGGGGGACAAACGTGGATGAACAGCTGGTGTCCAGAAGGCACTACTGTTTCTGATCACGTAGTGAGAAAAATTACACCATCTTCCCGTAGAGGCATCCTGAGTAGTATGCGAAGCAGCCATGGGGTCGACTGAAGTGCCCATTAGTTTTCAGTTCGTCGTTTTCGTTGACGTTCAGCTTCGCGTGCCTTCGTTGTATCAGTAGCTCCTTGACGTAGTTTGAATGAGTGAAGGACATAAGGCGCGTTCGTAGCTCATGCTCCTGTCTCGGTTTGTAGCGCAGTGGGAAGTGCGTCACGTACCTCCCGTTGCGGCCAGAGAGTCGTGGGATCGAAACCGGGCGCCGCCTTACTATTTCTTTTTATAGTGGTCTGCGCTGACGTCAGCCCAAACAGTGACGGGGCTGAAGACACGCGCATGCGCAGTAGAGTGTGGACGGCGGACAACGACAACCTTAACGAGGGAGGGAGGGAGGGACACAGCCCCGAGCATGAGATGCTTCGCATCTAAAAACAACAAAGCGCACAAAGCCAGTCGAACTAATGCGAAGCAACGCATGGCTCCCTCTGGGGGATTAGACAATAACTAATAAATGTTGCACCGCGCACTACGCTTGAAATGCTGGCTTCTTGCTTGCTTTCTCGCTTGTCGAACCAGGCGGTTCGTGGACTTATTTTATGCACTCTACGGATTTCAGAGAAAAAACTCAACGGTCAATTTTTTCGTAGCACTGCAACCATCCAGTGACCGGGACTTCGTAGTTTTTCTTCGTAAGTCTACTCGCTACCCAGCAGTCGGGAGCCATCCAGAAGCAATGCACGACGTGTTCTTGTACAATCTCCGTAGCAACGATACGGTCAACGCGAAGTAATAATTTGCAGCGTCTTCGCATTTCACGAAATACGCGGATGTTTTCAGGTCGTCACACTTTATCGTGCTTCCTCTCACGACTATGACCGTGGCATATTGAACCCGAAGCACGTATGATTCAACGTACAAACCACTCTTTCAGGGTACGCACTCCCATTAGAAAGGGAATGTCAGACGGATTCATAGAGCCGCTTTCGTTATTTGTAGCCGCCTTTATGGCGGAAAAAAGTGCGGAAGTACCTTTAAAACATCTAAAGCCTCCCAGGCGTCGAAGTAGCATCCCCAGCGCCTGGATGGTGCAAACGGGGACCATAAACGTTCTGCCCCAATGCGAGCCACCGTACTGCCGCCGCTCGCACTGACAAGATGGATGACCGTCCCGTGCGCAGCTGTAGTGAATAGCGTATGCTGAATTCGCCCCGTGCTTGTATATACATTGGAAAGGAGCATTAGCTTCGTGACCTTTGACATTCAGATGGTGGACGACTACATTCCGGGCGGCGAACGAAAATGAGAGCTTACCCGGGCGGCATTTTGGGCTGAGATGGCGCTCCTGCTCGGTTGAAACCATTTCATTTTGGCGCGCTGAATTCCAGAGAGCACACGGTCTCGACGAAAAGCCAGTAACATAAAAGTTGGTCTTTGAAATGCGTCATTTCGGTTGTTTTAATTTGCAGAGTTTGTGAGAGTGTTGAAACACCATTACCGCAGACGGTTTTTGTTGCAGGATCAACCTTCAATTTCAAATGCAGTTAATTAAATAGCTACTGTTGACGGGAAAGTTGGTGTTCGATATGACGACGGAACATGCATAAACGTAGAGCCGGCAGAGCAGTATACAACGTGTTTTGTCGTTAAAGCTTTGGAAGCATTGCCCAAAAAAGACCGGGGTTTTATAACCGCGGAAATATCCGTGGAGAGTCTCGGACACAAGGAGGCACAAAAAGACACAGTCGTCTGCCCTGCAAGATTCGGGAGGCAGCCCCAATTTTTTCACGTCATGGATCGTCGATTTCTCCGCAATGGAGAGGGAAGAGCGAACGGGGGCAGGGAGTAAGGACTGCAAATGGAGTAGAGGTGCGACAGTACTCGAACGTCATCATCATCTGGCGGCCTTTTAGGTTCTCTCAAAAATTATTTAAGATTCGTTGGTGGATCTTTAAAAATGCGTAAGCGTCGCATCCACCTCTCTCAGGAACTGGAGGCTCGGACCGATGCCGACGCCCTAATCCGACTCACGGCGCCACTCGCACGCCTCTCGCACGTGGTGCCAACCGTGCTTTGTGTTCTAATCGTCTGAGTGGCCACGTCGGCTCGTTTTGGAAGTGACACCGGCTACCTGTCACTTCTATTTGTTGCCCGCGAGTATCAAAATTTTGTTGCCATCATTTCGTCTCCATCCCTCTTTTACTGCCTACTAGGCCTTTCAGTAACGCGCAATCCATTTTAAAACGCGTACAAGTTTTGTAGGGACGTGTGTGGATTCCGGACGACAGGTGCGTCAGGAAGCGAACGCAGCGCCGCTGCCGGCTCGATGCTCGGCTTGACGTCACCCCTCCCCGCTCGTGCTCTGTCGTTTTCCGTGCTTATGTCGCTCTGTGTCCACGGACTGATGGCGCAAATTTTTCGCTGAAAATTTTCCAACGTAAAAAAACTTGATACACGTTTGTTCTTTCCTCGGAGGAAGTCCCGCTTCCCGCTAACGCTCCGCTGGTAAGCTGTACTCTGTTTTTTCGCGTAGAAGCGGTTGGCGCAGCTAGTCTACACCTAACAACGACGCCGAATCGGAAACCATTTCCAGTATGTGATCGTATGTTGAATAACAATGTGGGTGTCGAACACGCCTATCCTAGTTTAAAAGCCGGACTTTTTTCAGAATTTAGGCCGGACTTTTCTCAGAATTTTAAGCGTTGTATATGCGCGGCCTCCTAAACGAAGGAATCTTGCTTTGTCTGTCTACTTGCCACTCGATTTACTTGCCCAGCAAAAGTGATAGAATGCTTGATATTGACAGGGCCGTTCCAAACCACTGAAACTGCTGACGTGCTCATACATGTCCACGTTAGTAAGCACAAAGAAATATCAGGTGCAGTTAAGGCGAAATGTAAATTAGACACACCTTCTGGGAGTGCCCCAGGGTTCGCATCTCCGCCCCCTCAACTCCTCCACCCCTATATCCTTTAATGGCACAGCTACCTCGTCCCACTGGCCGGCCATGAGAAGAAAGGGTAAGCAGACCTCACCCACCACTTCGACGTAAGTCGAAAGACCTTGAGGAAAGACCCCCAAAAATAAAGCTTCTCTCTTCCTTTTTTTCATTGTCATCATTGCTGAAATGATGACATCAGCATCATCGGAGCGATAGAGAGGATAAACGTTTCCTTTGCGATAAACGAAGGGGAGGATTATTCGTTCGAAGACCCATTGAGCCCTTCCAGACTAAACAGCCCTCAACACCAGCAGGCGGTGATCATTGAAGTCTGAGATGGTCAGATCTCTCTCCCAAAGCTCGGAGGAATGCGAGGGACTGCGCGAATGTAGTGGGGCGTGATCGCAAGCCTGTCAGCGTTCTACGACTGGCATAGAGTCGCGCCTTTTCTCCTGTCGCCACTAAAGCTTCCGAGTTCAGGGTCGCCCATTTCCCCGTTCCATCTATGCAATTATCTTGTCGTAAGCGGTTAAAGGATGCTAAGAACCTACCGTCGTGGTGACTCAGAGGCTGGGACACCGCGCTGCTGAACAGAAGCTCGGTGGCTTGATACTTGGCCGCAAGGGCTTTTCTTCTCTCTCCGGGGCGGAACGCAAGAATGCCCGTTCCTGCCGGATCTCGCGCTCGTTAAGGACCCGAGGCGGGCTAAATTGATCCGTAAGCCTCTACTGCGGCGCGTTTCATTAGCCCGGATGTAGTTTCGGCCTGTTAAGCTGCCAACCCCGAGCTTTTTTTTCCCCCTTAGCCATGGAATCTTTGGAATTCTTGCGGACGCCGCCTGGTGTCTGATATTCTGCCTTAAAACGTCGTTCAATTAAGATCTGCCGACACACTCGGTTGCATAAGCGACACATTGTTCACGTCGCGGAACAAAGGAGTTCAAGTTGAGGC
The DNA here is from genome assembly GCA_013339765.2 of Haemaphysalis longicornis. Lineage (NCBI taxonomy): Eukaryota > Metazoa > Arthropoda > Arachnida > Ixodida > Ixodidae > Haemaphysalis > Haemaphysalis longicornis. Next base: position 129,184,464 of record CM023456.1, read on the forward strand.
TGAAATTTTCTTAAACTTTGCAACGTTTTTGTCGTCAAGGCTTGAAAGGTGGCATAAAAGGCTGGGCATTGCAAACCGTTTAAAAAGGTGTGTACACTAGCTTATTCACAACGGAGGGGCCTTTTGCTATTGGACAAATTTAAACCAAGTTACAATAGATGATCTGATTGTAAAGTAGCGTTTATAGAACAATTCAGCCAGTAGCACGCCACAAATTTGTCAAAGTGGACATATACAAAGCTTACAAAACTAAGACCGGGAATAATCAATAAACAATCGTTTCTGACCTCTAGATCAAACGAGTAAGGTCTTTGTAGAGCCTAATGAAACGGCCTTAATGCAAAGCCAGGCCATTAGGCCTTTTGTTGTTTCGGTTGTACAGGTAATATCAAAACACCCTAAAACAGCGAAGCCATGCGAGCAAAATTTTAGCGTCGTTTATATTTGAAGTATTCAATTCCACAGCATAACCTAATGAGCGTATTTTCATTTTGTTTCGTTGTTGCAACTATTGCGACTAATGAAAACGATATTAACTTCGCTAGGGTCAATTTTACTAGCAGAAACTGCTTTACCTTTCGCGTCATCAATGTGTATTGTATGTCGCGTATTATCTCGGGCGTACTTTCCATCTATCTTGCCCCGTCGCTGTTTCTACATGAAATCACTCTGCCGGTTCTTACCGTTCACACTGATATCCACTTCTTTGGTGTAATGGACCAATTGTTTTGTTTAGTCTCTTCCGTGCGATTTAATGTACTTTGTTATCCTCTCTAACACCTGGCATAACATAGTGGAATTTTTAATGACTTTGTATGAACCTCAAAACTTGCGTAAAACAGTAGCCGGCGCTATACCAGGCGTCCACTTCTCCTTTTTTGTCATGTATAAAAAAGCAGCCTTTGCGGTTCCCAAATTCTGAGGCGTGAAGTGTGCTCTTTAAGTGGGGGCTATTGGAGCAGAGGCGTCGTTATTTTTACATATTTCAATGGCATGGCCATATCGACCTTACTGATATCGACCTTACCTAGGCACTGATTCGGTTTAATAACACAGAATGCAGGCGTAATAATTAAGCCGCGTAATGTTAGTTTTATTGCGAAGCTTAAACCGTTCTACATCCGAGTACGCACCGATCACCGCTCTTTGCTCGCGGTATGAAAAGATGAGCTCCCGTCAGCTCGAAAGAAAACTCTTAAGCTGTTGTCAGGCGTTGCGACCACTACGCCTTTCATCGACCAGCGAAGCCCATCTCACGAAGACGCGGTAGCACTACCCGGGTCCACAGAATGCTGCACGACATTAACCTAATCGCAGCACCTGCCTCTTCCACAAACCTGACTGACGTAGTAGCCGCGCTAGTGTTGTTTCCTTCGCGAAACGCATAGCGTTCTTTCTGAATTTTTGTTGTTTCTGCTTAGAAGTACCCAAATTCATCCGCGCGAGGTTTGTTAGCCGTGTTATTTCGTAGTTGTGAGGTATGACTGTTTTACATCTGCATTTAAAATGGGCCTTTTTGTCTGTCGACGCCAAGCAATGTCCTCGAAATTTTAACGTGAATGTGTCGCCAACTGTGAAAAAGTGGCAGTTTGTGTGTAGTTTACTGCTTATGCTGAGAATTTTCAGTAAATTAAAACCATGAATAATTATAAGGAATAATGAAGCGGCTATGCGCACATAACCATATTAATCATAGCAAATAAACAAGCACAACTGTGAAGCATCCCGTGCTGGCGACGCAATCACATGAAAATTGCAAAGACATTACCGTCGAGAGATTAAAGGGGGAATAGGACGCACAACACGAATGAGGTGTTTACTAATTAATCATGTAATTCTGCACCAACCCGCTTATCTTGCGCCTCTCTTTGCAATAGCGCGCTCAGTAAATCAACGCTATGGCGTTGGACGGGCAGGGCAGATTGCTTTCACTCTGTCACGTACTGTTTTCCTGCGCACCAGTTCTGGGAAAGGCAAAGGTGCGAAGTTGAGGCCAAACGCCTTGGCGCTACATGCGTGCCGACGGCTGCATGAGCTGTCGGAGGTAGTTTTGCTGTGCAAACAAATCATTGCGATGGCCCAGTTTGGGCGTTCGTCAAATTCGATTGTTTTGGGCGGCCAACCGATAAAACAGTGGGCAAAGGACGCTGTAAACAAATTGGCGCACGCGCCGTGTACTACCTGCAAGACACCTGCACATATTATGTTCCTTTTAATCTATCAAGCCAAACATTGTTTGGGGACTTTTAATGTGATTGTGTCACCAACAGTTGAAACAAGGCAGTTTTGGTTTGCTGCCTGTGCTGAGGATTTGCTGGAAATGAAAGATTAATTGATTACGGGTAATAAACAATGAAGTAATCGAATAATTGTTCGCGCTAAACGTGTTGATCACGGCAGATAAGCAGGAAAAACTGTGAGCAATCACGAGTGGGTGACATGGTGACGTGACAATTACGAAGGCGTTGTTTGGCGTTGAAAGGTGAAAGAGGGAACGAGGGTGCACACCGGTAAAGCATCGAGTAGAACAGGACCAAGGATAAAAAAGGCCGTGCATAAACAGTCACCTGTCTTTTTCTGTCGCCCTTTGTCTTCGCCGCCGCGACTTCATTCCATAGGCTGAGCTTTAGCGATCTCGGTGAAATTGTGTGATGTGTCTTATGCTTGGATGGCTAGAAATGTTTACGACTTTTTCGTGGTGTTGGCGATTCCTGAGTACAGTTACCGTAGCGTGTATGCTTATCATGGCGCACCAGGCATTCCTGGCTGATCCGTGCACATTCTGCCATGCACACTTCGTTGTCGCGCGTGTAAACAATCACGCTGTTAGCAGTGCGAAGGTTGCACGACGTGCATGGGTGGATTTATTTACAGTGGCAATTTTATCGAATACACAAAGGGAGGGGGTCGTGGGATGAAAAAACATGAAGTGCACAGTTTAGCTTGACAAAACGCTAATGACTCCCCAACGCACCGGCCGAACGTTAACGCGTAAGGGAACGGCGAAAAGAAAGCACTAGATGAATGTACCTACGCGGCTTGGGGGGTGGGTTAAATAAAAGAAAACTGAAAAAAGCGCGTAATTACTGCCTAACCAGGCAGGTAAACACGGAAGAGTGAAAGAAAGCACGGCGGAGGGAAGTGTAAAGTACGGGTAGCTGTTGGGTGGCACTGCTACGCGTCATTTGGGGGCACCGGTTTTCAAACTCGCGATGTTAAGCCAACGCGTTGGAAGCCAACGCGTTGGAGCACAGCGATAGGACAGCGTTAGGGAGCGGCTTCGTTTGAGAGGCAAACTTTCCTTTCTGCAGTACGCCTAATGAGGCCCCGTTGGCTGGTGATCGAGGTTGGTAAGCCTACAGCCAGTGCTCTGGGCGCTCGTGCTGAACGTTTTTTCTGCCGTTGCCTAGACAGGCGGTTTGTGTAGACAGCCGGCTTGTTCATTCCGCAGGGTTTGTTAATTTTGTAGGTCGTAACACGGATAAGGATAATATTGCAAGGACGAAATGGTTCACTGAGGGTACTTTCTAATTTCGGTTTTGGAGCGGAACGATTTATGTATTCCGGGTAGTTGTTACAATCAGTGGAACGGTGTTTCAGAGAACGCAGCTGAATTTTGAGACCCAAATTAACGGCGTCGCCGACTAATTTAGAGGCGAAGTTGGATTTCAATCCGGATTTTGGAAAATTTGTTTGTTTAGCAAAAATGAAGCAATGCCACGTCTTACCCTAAAATATCCGCACCCGTTCCCCAAACGTATTCGAGGAAGAAAGGGGAAGGACGAAGACGGAACAGAAAGGATTGCAGCAGCACCCAAGTGCTTTATTGCTGCTCTTGGTGGTGGTGATGATGTTAATAAATGGGCGGACCTAGTCCTGCGTGGTATGACGGAAATTACTCCCCTAATCAGCACCTTTTTTACCCCTATGCGCGGGAAATCGGTAAGAGTGACTGAGTCTTGTGCCCCTCAAAAACCGCAGGATCAGGCGGAAAATGTCTCTTGTGGTGATCCAATTACCTTTAGGGCAAACGACATCGTCCAAAGAGGCATGCGGGGCGGCGGTACTTCGAAGTTCTTTAAACAAAGCTGACCGCTCTGTCGCGGGCTCTCGGCAGTCCATAAGAAAATGTCCGACGTCACCTGTTACACAACACGTTGGGCACAGGTGAGGAGATAAGGCTCAGCTTAAAAAGCCACGCCGGCGTCAGCGCTGAGTTGGTCCGGATGCGGAACAGTAAGGATGCCTCTGTCCTCTTCATTCTTTGGTAACACAAGGTTGGTGTTGTGATCGCCAAAGAGATCGGAAAGGTTCTTTAATGCCGGTTTTTAAAATGAGTCGTTCGGCTGAAAACGAGTACAAGATGTCGCTTCACGGGCCAATTTGTCCGCGGCTTCGTTTCCAAGCACTCCTGTGGAAGGAAACCGCTGGAAGCGATCGTTAAGCCTGTTTTCATTTAGCTGCTAAAGGAGACGTAGGGAGCGTTGGGAAGTTTTATGTGCTGGAAATACAAGCTTGAAAAGTTGTAGGGCTGACTTAGAATCCGTTGTAATTACCGCAAGCCGCTCCCGAATCGATTTCATCTTTTTCAAGGTCCCCTCATTCGCTATACACTCCGCGGTTGTTGTTGGCATCAAATGGTCAATGCAAGCCCCCAGGAAGCGTTGATGCCGGGAATCATAAAGGAAGCCGCGCTGGTATTTAATTATCCGCGACAGATCCGTCCGTAAACATGTGAACACAGTCTCCGTACAACCGGTCCAAATCGCTTCAGCCACTGGTGTACATCTCTTGTAGCTTATGGCCGGGTTGGCGAGCTGACACTCCAAACTCTAGAAAGACCACGGCGGTTCCAAGTGATGCTGATGTTTCCACCAGTGCGGATAGGGAGCGCTTAGAGTGTTGAGTGCCGCGTGTTTAAGCCGCTACGCTATGCACGGATCCCCTTTAATATCACCATAGTTACCTTGTTGCGGGGAGACATTTTTCGAGGCGCCATGCAAATTATCTGAGACCAATTTAGGAAGACCGTAGGGCCTTTAATGCATACCTCCATGAGGCCCCGTGCATCGCTACAAAGCGCTATACAGCAGACTCCCGATAAACGGAACTTCAAGGGACCGAAAAAAAAAAGTTCCGTTCAACAGGAGTTCCGTTTAGTGAGATAGTTGTATGAAAATGCAAATTTATGTTCACACTCACTCTTAATACCATTTCATGGAACTCTAAGCATGCACTGGAAGGTGAATGTAGCTGATAATTTTTCAGAAAGCCAGCAGACTACATGAGGCTTAGGCACAGCATTCACAAAGTTGATTTGGCAACAGTGAGTCGCTGTGGGCTACAAAATGCATCAATTATTTTTGTTTGAATCCTTGTAACTGTATCTTCACGGAGGCTAAAGGCCTCAAATTCGCGATTGCTTACGAGCCACTGAATTTAGAAGTCGGCACCACGAGGACACTAATGAGGCTGCAGGAGGTTGGCCCTGTAACCTCAGCGTCTTGAATCGAGACCGAATGACTGGAACAAGAACTGCGATGTGGCATTCGTTGCTCTAACACGGCTGACCAATAACGAGACAAGGCTTAAAATGCCAAAAAATATGGACGAAGAATAAATATGGAGGAAGAAAAAAAAAACGAAACAGCCGGAACCAGAAAAATTTCATTCTCACGCCCATGGGTTTCACAAGTTCCATTTCTGGTTCCCTTTAAACGGTGACGCGGAAATTTTAGTTCCGGTTACCGAGAGTTTTTTACGTTATATGAATACAAAACCAACCAACTTACAGGCTACTGTTCCGTTTAAGCGGCAATTGTGTTTAAGCGATTTCCGTCTATAGAGCAGAATGACTGTGGTCTGTGCTAGTTGGCACATCTTCGGTGGGAATCAGCTTGAATAAAAGGAACACGAAAGGAAGAGGGAGATACACGACACACTGCACACAGGAGTGTGTCGTGTATCTCCCTCTTCCTTTTGTGTTCGTTTTATTGAAGCTGATTCCCACCGAAGAAAACCGTCTATAGAGATTCTACTGTATACTGAACCCCTGTAAGGTCGTCTTTACTACTACACACAAGTGCTTTGCTGGAATTAAAACGTTTCGGTGGTAAAGTAAGAGGTCACAGGAAAAAAAAATACCCGTAGGCCTTCTATAAACCCCCATGTATCCCTACGGAAAACAGGATATGGCCACCGTATTCAGCTAAAACCTCCCAAATCTACCCACAAAAGCACGCATGACCCTCAGGCCCCGGCTTCTCTAGACCACCTGTCCACGGCTGTGGCGTCGTTTGTGATACAGCAGAGGGTGCTAAGAATCTGGGGGACCTAACGGGCCGCCCCCCGAACCCGGCAACGTTTAACGCGAGGACTTTGTCGAGCGAGAATAACTGAGCTGTACAACTAGAGAATCTTCCAGAGTTTGAATGGATGTCGTAGGATTAAGTGAGATTAGAAGAACAGGTGAGGGCTTTGGGGTGTTAAGTAGCCGGAATATTTGATGCTACCGAAAGCATGAGGAAAGGGAGGAGTCTGGGAAAGTTTCTTCGAGGATAACCTCGAAGAGATAGCAGGGAACGTGGCATAATCTTGTAGCATTAGCGAATGGTTCGCAGCCCTCGTAATTGAGCTAGACAAGAAATATTGGTTAAGGAACGAACATGCCTCTAGCTTTGGTGGTGAGGCTGTGGATAGTTTGTACAAGGAGTTCAAAATGAAGTGATTAAAGTACAAGCGAAGTACACGACAGTGATGACAGACTTTAGGCTAGACATAGTTCACTACAGCGCATAAGCCCAGGGCTAGCCTCGGCGCGTTAAATCCGAAATTATATCATGAAGTACTGCAACTGAGCAAACGTGCAGGGGGTAAAACATTTATTGAATACTCGGAATTCCCGAGAGGATGCACTGGTCAGACTTGCGAAGATTAATAACCTTGAGACAATTGAATATAGTTTCCTGCAAGCGAACGTATAGCAAATGGAGATTGAAAAGGTCCAAAGGGAACTCTAAAAACGAAACAAACTTCATTCTAAAACACAATTCAGGTGTTGTGCAATATACTGAGGTGCGAGTAAATGTCAACAGCAGTGATGAGAGGGTGTTAAAGAACACAATACAGCTAGATTTGAAAACAGAAACGATGAAACTACATAAGAGGAGGAAAACATGAACCTGAAGTCAATAATTGACGACGTTCGGGGTATTAGAATCACGCTCCAGAACACATAAAGCGTAATGGCAATAATCAGCAGTCAGCAGGGTCACCGGAGCTGCCGAAATTAATTACACAAGTATAGTTAGTGCTATTCGCACCTACAACACAGCACAAGACGTTAGAAACTGGTGAAACTTGCAGGTAACGAAAACAGCTATAGCTCTTGGCAAATATAGCACGTATTCACGCAGAAATGAAAGTTGAAAAGTAAAAAAACACAATAAAAAAAGAACAATAAACGGGGGGAGGGGATCGAGGACGCTATGTTCTGCAAAATTTCGGTTATCAGGGGGGTTGTCTTTTAAGCTACAGGTGCTTCTTAGATAAGAGTACTCCTTTTGGGTGAGCACCATCGACGGCTCGCTCATGCTGCGTCGCCTGGTATTTTAATTTGCAAGGCTTCGATTAATTCCTTGTTTAACTGCCTTGTTTAACGCTGTTTAACAACAGCATCCGCAAACACCGGTTGGCATGGGCCTCCACGGCCTTCCCGGCATTCTCCCGCAGTGTTTGTTGGTGTGACGGCGGTTCGCCACTCAGGCACCAGCTCATGTTCCCAGATAATCTTATTCACACAGCATGTGCGAAAATTGGTTAACATGAACCACAGCATCCACTCAACATTACGCGTAACATGGGCGAGATAATCAAGGTATCAAAAAGATTTTGTGGCACGCTGAATGCTAGAAACGTCATGGAGGGAGGCAGACAGCACTAAAAGGAGTAAGTTCACCGGCCAGGTCCCAATAGTCACTAAGGACGGGGTAAAAATCTGTTTTAGGGGATGAAGAATGGGAGAGTTGGTGAAGACGATAGAATAACCGGTGATTCACGAAAGGGTGCGAGGGACATTAAGTTAAAAAATATCGACAGGTTGCTGTCGCAGTTTTTTTAACTTTAAATGTACCCCTAGCCTAAGAGACGAAAACAGAGATGTTAAACAGCTTTGTAGTGACGGACTGTCGGTTGTATATACGGGTTTTACAAAAATTCTAATTCACCGCATAACCGACACCTCGATTTTGAACAACCGAGGCAACATTCAAGATTCAAGAAAAGCTACTCAAAAATTGACTGTATTCTTGCCGTCAATCAGGTAATAGGGAAACGCGCAGGTGATAATAAACCACTCTACGTTGAATTTATAGCTTGCGAAAAAGCGTTTGGTACTGCAGACACCGCTGCTGCGCTGGAAGCACCGAAGAACCAAGGAGTACAGGAGAAGTACTCAAGGCTGTTTAAGGACATACTGAAGGGATGCTCCAGCAGGATAATCCTTCACAAAAAGAGTGAAAAGCTCCCGATGAGGAAGGCAAGGAGTCACAATGTCTAAAAATTTATTTGCAGCTGGTCTCGACGGGCTATTTAGAGCGCTACAATGGCAGATGTTAGGGATGCGATTCAAATGGAATTTATTTGAGCTAGTTCAATTTCGCAGAAGGCATTACCTTCTGCTGTGACTTTGGAGAACAAGTGCAAAACAACGCTAATGGAGCTGCCCTCAAAGGGTGGCTGCAGCCCCGGACTAGCATTAAAGAGGAATATGAACACTTCGATGGCAATATTAATCGCCTTTCACATACGTACTGAAAGATTTGATGGGGTGAATGAAAATAACTTATCTTGGACTAATTGTCTCTGTTGATCGCAACTACGAAAAAATTAGCAGTGGCTTAGCTCGGCTATGCCAGGGTATACGTAGCACGAGCTAAGGTTCAGCTGGTTATTCTTAGCTTTCCTGGTTGTCTAGGATTAGCTTGATTATCATGCCTACTGGTGCTTTAATGACACACACACACGGTGTACGCATTATGTCACATATCTATGTATTTCAAGCGGCTCCGGCGCAGCGCCACCAATCGCCCCAGAGCTAAGCTGGTTCCACAGGCGCACGCCGTTGTTGCTGCGACGCACGAGCCATGCGTTCCACACCCGGCCACCCCTCGCATGATCATCAAGTAGACCGGGCCGCCACGTGCGGGACGGAGGTCAGCGAAGACGCTGGGCGCGTGGGGTGTGTGAGAGACGCCGGGCAGCGAGCAACGTTCTGTGCGCCGTGTGACGTCACTGCTCCTCGCGCATGCGGAGCACGGCTCTCCAGGAGCCACGCGAAACTGCTTAACCTCAGCCAGGGTAGCTCACGATATAAAAAAAATTGCAGAACCTCCGAAGTGAGAAATCCGGAATAAATGCTTAATACAATTCGCTATACACCGCAACCCTTCCAGGTCAGCTTCACGAGATAACACTAGTTATTTCCTGGGAATATTTTTAGCGAGCAATAAAAGAAGCCCTATTTAAAACTATGAATGCCGTTTTGGCTTCATATTACATTACCTCCACAAAACTCCATCCTATGGATCGCTGTACGCAGACGCATTTCTGGTGAATACAATTTTTCAGGGACAATATAAGAAGCCTGGTATAAACGCATGAGGGCTGTGAGACCTTTTATTCGGTACTTTCATATGACCCCATGTATTCTTAAACAACGGTATACCCCTAGCCACCTAAAGTAGACTGCACTGCTGTACGCTAGTACATTGCCAGAAAAACATTTTTACGGAAATGTGAGGAGTATGAAGGCCCTGCGTGAAGGCCCTGGCGCCTGTTATTGGCCGCAATTTCCTTATACGGCGAAGAGACACACATCATGCGTAAACATACAGACAGACGGTTCTGCTGGTTGAGTTGTTAGCAACTGAACACTTATATGCAATGCAAAAAAAAAAAAAAAAAAAAAAAAACCAGAACGCCCAAACAGCGCGAAAAGCGGAAACACCGAAGGGAGAGAAGACTGATCTCGCCTGGAGTTCCTCTCAAAATATTCGGAATGCCAATCACAGTATAGTGCTGGCGACGGTTCGTCCGAGAGACTTCTAACAATGCGCTGTGGTCGTCGCATAGTCGGCAGGCGCAACGGATGGTTTACAAGCTACAGATGCCGGCCTTCAGCGGGATGCTGTGAACAAGAACCGCTTGCCCTAAATCCTGCCCAAGTCATCCCCAAAGTCGTCACGATGCGTCACTCAAGAATTCTGTGACAGGCAACGACCTTGCTTTCTCTCAACGCAGCAAGGGGCACCGCGTTGCCGTTTGTTTGTCGGTTTAAGTCATCACGAACACTTCGTCTCTCCTTCCTCGAACTTTCGTTACATAGCCATTGTTCACAACGAGCCGACACGCTAACCCGTTCGCGACGCCGACAGACCCGGAAGAAACGACTGGGCGGAACTTGGATTGCCCAACGTCAGCCGCCTCGGCGTACACTTTTACAAACTGCAGTCACACGCCAGCGAGGCCAAACTGTGGTCCCAACGCTATGTACAGTGGTTCCTCTCGGTGTCACTAGAAGGGATGCGCTGGCATTCAATTCTGTCGTCTTCCATCGCGCTGTGCGTAACCAGTTAGGGGCAGGCGCTGATCCCTCCGGAAGAGTCGCTCTTCGAACCGACCATGACGAAAACACGGTTTTTTTACGAGAAGACAGAAGCGTGGGAAGCGTGGTTTCTTCCTGGGTGTCGTAGAGGAGATGACAGACGGGCAATCTATTGACGTTCTGCTCAGGATGTGGATATGCAGAGCAGTGGGGCAGCTCGGCATGCGGTAATAAACTTCCGGCACTCAAGCCTTGGATGGTTGCCCCATTGGGCACGAGGCGAATAAATTATAACCCGTGGCGAAAGAACTGTATAGGCGATGGAAGCAGTATACAATTCCCTGGCCAAGTCCAGGAAACATCTCTTGTGAGTCTTTTACGCCTATGTCATCTACACTGCACATTTGTAATTTACTGAGCTCCAGCTAGGAGCTCAGCTATTCTGAAGCGCTCTCCAAAAGCTCGTCGGTGAAAAAGGATTGCGTTGGTGGCGGTGAAAAAAGGCGTTGCAGGAGTATCAAGAGACAGTGCGTTTGTTCGTGCACGCGGACGTGTTGATTTCATTTCTTGGGTTTCTACTCACTTGAAGCGCGGGAGGCCGCCGTTTGGCATACATGCGAGCGAAAAAGGGAAAGAAAACGTGATCTATGTTTATCTAGAGGCGTGCCGTTGCCGGAGCGATGGGGCGATGCGCGGTGATTGTTTGCCATCCGCACGATCCTCCGCGCAGGCGCTCGGGCAAGAAGGGTCCAAAAACTGACCAGCAGCCGGTTCCAATTGGGCTAAGTGCGCTTCGCAGGGACGTTCCGCGCTGGCCGGCGTGTCAGGCCTCTCGCTATTCATGTTACCGCGCTCGCTTTCCTCACCGGTCTCGCCAATTCTCCGGTATCGAAGCGTATCCTCCCCCGTCCCTGCTACGCGGCCCGCAGCGACTGGATGTCGCTGCTTTTTGTTTAAACCTTCCCGGAGAATCGCAGCGATGCACCCGCGTTGTGGCAGAAAACGCGAGGATACGCATACAGAGTGAGAGTTCAAGTGTGGCCGTAATTGAAATGCGCCCTTGAAGCTGCCATAATTGGACGGCTTTTCTCCGCTCTGTTAGTATGTAGCCACATTGAAAGAAATTGAGTCGCTTCAACCGTTATGTGGTGAGCGATATTTCGGTGTTTTGCGACGCATGGTGGTGTCTGTGTGTCTTTCCGTATCTGATTAGCATATTTGTGCGTTTGCACGCCTATTTATACTAGTTTGTATGGGAGTCCGGGAAGTACAACTTTGGATTGTTACAGAAATAGAGTTCTAGACTTCAAGAATCTTACAATTTTCTTTCCTACGGTTGTCATTGTAGGTGGGGGGAAACCTTTGAGAGCTGACCCACGACGCCAGTGAACAACGGAACCGCAAAAGTGGTCGAAACACTTGCGTATACGGCGCCTAAACTGTGCTTTAAAGTATACGTGGAGAGCGCCACCATGGCAGCGATTTTTTACTCGTGCTGATTAAATCCGTTTGGCAGATGCGGCTAATAATGCACTTCAAACTAACCAAATGTAGGACAACCCTGTGGAATAAGAAGGGAATTTACAAGCTGAGAATCTTTCTCAGCATGTGTTGTGACCACCGGGGTTGGTATATGTTGTCTCGGAACATGTGTTACAATTCTTTTATTGGTATATTGGCGATTGGTTAAATTCCTCAATGCACAATGCTGTCTCTGCGTGACTGAGAAGACAGTGGCATCACTTTTTCGTGGTTTCTCTGATTCCCTATTTAGACTCTCACGCGACTGCTACGTGCCTGGTCTTGACGCGTTGAGGTGGGACCACAAGAAGGAGGCGCAAAAAAAAAAAATTGTAATCTGTAAAGAATAAGGAAATTTTTGCAGATGAATTTTGTCTATTATACATTGCCGCTGTATCACGCGATGATTATACCGTTAGCAATCGCTTTTAACTAGTAAACATATTCTTAATGCCCACTTGATAACAGTGTGATGTCATGGTCATTTGTTCGCACCTAACCCGCTCCTTCCTTCAAACCTTTTTCCCAACAAGACGATGCAGTATTAGCTAAATTGAACTCGTTAAGTTAAGAGAGTTTTAAAGAGCAAAAAAAGGGAACCCTTAACTCGGCAATTCATAACATAAAAGTCTTTTGAGAGTTTCGCATTTCGGTAGCCGCGGATGAATGCGTTTTCGAAACTGCATGGACGATGCTAGCTACGTCTCACACCTCCTGGACAAAATAAATGGAAAGCAGGCCATGAGCGCGTTTATTGAGATACCGCGATGTTCATCCAGCGGGCTTAAGCGGGTGAGAAGCACAGACTTCGACTAAATAAGAGATCACGAAAAAAATATCTCTCCTGGACACACAGACACACACAACTCCAAGTGAAAGTTTATTGTCACGTAAGTATGGGACGCATCGCGAAAACAAACACTTTGATAGCGAGAGGTACGCAAGCGCTTTCTAGCAGTTGGATATTTTTGCAGTATTCAGTGAGTGCTCTTGCGTTACTGGATCGAAGTATTGTAAACGATACCAATTAGCCCAAGTACTAACCCGCCGCACTTTGTCTGCATAGCTGATTCATATTGTTTCTTACTAGTAATAACGTGGAAATATTGCGAGAGATTTACTTAAACTGAAAGAGGTGTATCCTTGTGGGGTCACGTTTCTCGTCCTGTGTGCACGTACGTGCGACGTTGGATGCTGACGTAGCTAGCTCTTAATCCCCCCCTCCCCCCTAAAAAATTAGGAGGCGATCTGATGCAGATTAGTTCACGTGCACAAGAGAACTTCATTTAGTTGAGTTAAGGCATTCAGAGTGCACAAGTGAACTTGTGTATCCCATTAACGTATGTGGAACTGATTCAGCGAAACTTCCTGCTTATAGAGCCTTGCCCAATACACCTCTGCTTGTATGGGCACCTCTGTGGGTATGTAGCCCTATCCTAGGGCTCAGAATACACTCACAGGCTTCAGAGTACGCGTACGTATTTCTTGCACTTGATCAGCTTAGTTCTTGCTCACTAAAAACAGAAGCCTACTGAACCATATTGAATGATCACCACGGGGAATCCTTCAGTCATAAACCGGCCGTCACAGAATATCCCCTAAAAGCATTACTAATGGACCCACAAGCGGCATTTCAAGGTCTTGTGATGTCTGCCCACATGTCAGCGAGCACTAAATTCGATTGTATTTGAAGTGAAATGAACTTGATTTGCAACACGTGTAATCTTTATTATTGATTACTGCTCGTACTTGGAGATACGCTAGGTTAACCACGTAGATGCGCCTTTGAAAACATAGTAGAGCCAGTGCTTTGGTCGGTTGAGAGGAGTCAGCGGTTCTTGCTATGCTAACACAAATACACTGGACTGTCGTACACTCACGTCAGGATACCAGTCTGCGCAAAAAAAGCTTTCACGGTTACAGCATTGCGTGGAGATTATTCATAAGCTTCCGAAGGCACCCCAAAATGCTCGCAATATTGCTTTCGTATTCGCTTCGTGCATTTGCTTCAGTGTTCTTTACTCACCTGAGACGCATCTGATTCGTTGTTTTTCTTGTCTCTTTTCAGATTTTTGATGGTTTTCACGTGTCTGGTGCTAAGTGTTTTCTCCACAATCAAAGACTTCGAAGAGTTAGCCGGTGCAATATTGCTGAGAATGGTAAGTGCTGACATCACAAAGGCCGGCAGGGGGCTGGCTTCCCTGACGCGCATGCATTGATAATGCAGCACGATTCTTGATGCTGATCGAAGTGAACAATTTTCAGAATTTTACATTTTTGGAGGCTACTCTCGTGCAAAAGCACTAAGATATAACTGAACGAAACTGGGCAAAGGGCGTTTGCTTTGCCGAGAACAGTTTCCGTTCCTCGTGTGTTGCCAGAATGTACGGTACGAACAAAAAGTATACGCCGTCTATATTTAGTAAATAAAATAAAACAATGTGGTAATTACTAACAAGGTTACTTAGGGCAGTTGCGCATGAAAAATGCTTTAGACCGGAACAGCCGTATACTTAGGGCGCCTGCCACACGCAGTGCGACCATGAATTGAGAATCCTGGTGTGAGGAATTCCGTGGGGTAATCAATAATGACAACTGCACTAGAAAATAATCACACAGGATGCGGTCATATCAGCGGCGTGTTCCCTATGTCGGGTAAAGTGAAATCAGCTGTAGTAATGAAATATGTGGAAAGGGTTTTGTGATTACAGGGTCTTGTTTCAACGTCCCCCTCTGCTTTCCCATCATTGTATGGTCCTTAAGCTTATGTTATCGGGGCAAATGACATCCATCTTCATGCAGGGGCCTCTACAAATGATCGCGGTGGGAAATAATTCTGAGGTACATATTTTAAAGAAAACAGCATTTTAAGTGAGACTGCAAAGATGTCCACCTTAGCACATGGTGTTGAATTGATGGTACCACGGCCGGTACAAGTTTGTGCGCATTCAGAGGAAGCACGGAACAAATGCGTGCACAAATTTTGTCGCGAAGCTTCTTGTCGATTGTAACGTCATGTATATGCAAACGATAGGGTGTGCAGGGGAATCAAGAATATATAACTTCCGCAAGAATTTAGAATTTCAAAGGTTCTTACGGCAGCTTTTTTTATATTTTCTTGATAAGGACATTAATAAAGTGGGCTACCACATCCTTCCTAGTGCCGACCTTACACTTGAATACCGCGTTTATTGTTACGGAATGGTGAATGTTTTGTGGAGTATAATTACGAGGCATTTTTAAACGAACTGAACATTTCTTTCGCCTGTTTCGCACGATGTACTCGTATATTGCTTCGTTTTTATTCTAATGTGTGCTCACCTATGGTTGCGCACAGCTCCCGGCACAACTGTATTGAGGCGCATGCATTTAATGTTAAAGGCATAAGCAGGTTAATAAAGCCGAATGCTGCATGCATTTGAATGGCAATGCTTTTGGATTGTAATATTGTGTTAACCTCATCTCCCTGCGGCGAGCGCTATCGAGACGCAGCATTGAAAACTGTAAACAGAGGAACCTAGATAGTGTAATAGCCTAACGCCACCGCATACTTACTCGAAAAGCATTCACTTTGGGGAACAAATGACATCAGCCGTGACGCCACAGGCATGGCATCCAAAAAAAGAGGCACAGGGTGGCCCTACTCAGCGGCGCAGCGATCACCGGCGATCCAGGATTCTCCGCGCAGCGCAACACCGCATTAGCTGTCAGGGCTGCGGCCGCTTCTGCTCCATGGTATAGCCCAATGCCGGCCAATACCAATACAATACAATACAAATGCAATACCAATGTCTGCTACAACCCAGGCATACCCTTTCGGCGCCTCCTGATCCCAAAACAACAACGTTGAGTCGGCCATTACCGCTACCGCATTCACAACGCTGTAAGAAGTGCGTTTAGGTGTCCTCGTACTTTTTACAAGAACAAAAGAACATTTACCCGGGCGCTTTCCCCCTACCTAAACATGGAGCAGCCCACGCTGCAGTTGGTCGCGAAGGGATCAAATGTGGGGGCGCCTCCATAGGAACGTCCGTTTGTATGATTGCTCGCTCGTTTCCGTGCTGCTACGTTGGCGAAGGCCTCCCCGTACAAAGTTCCGTCCGTCGCCTCCGTCACGTAGCGGTGGCGTGGTGGACGAGCGGCCAGCAGGAAGAGCTGCCTCGGTATTGACGAGAAAAGGGTGAGAGCAAAACTGTAACTGCTTTACTGCATGACGAGATGAACACCGACGATTACAAAAGGAGCAGCACTATGGAGTAGTTATGACTCGGGCAGAGTAACGCCAGGATCCGATGCCGCCGACGTGCTGAAGCGCGCTAGAGGGGAACGCGCATTTATAATCCAAAGCGCTAGCGGTCATGCGGGTTGCAGTGCAGTGCGCGTGTTAATTATAAACACAAAACACAAGTCCGGTGATCCGCAGGGCCGGTGCAGGCGGTTGCGCGAGAGGGGAAGACATAACCGAGGACATATCTTTTATTTTCTCAGTGAGCAAAGTTTACTTTTGCGCGTTTACTTGCCAATTTATTCGCGTTTCACATGTGAGTGGATCTGTTCTAGCTCAGTACACACACAAACGCTGCTCCTATGTATTGTTTCTAATTGGACTTCTAATTGGACTTTCTGCTTTGTTCATCCTTTTAGTTATAATACCAAGGACGTTCAATTTGTTTATCTTTATAGCTCACCATAAAACTACACATAAAACACCTTTTAAATGCAACAATCCCAAATGTTAATCAATAATACATGAAAATGACCGGTTGATGCGCACACTTTGTTAACCCGACGTCTTCTACGTCATTCCGCGCATAGACGCCTTATTTATGTCCATGGCCTCGACTTGCTGCGTTTTGTATCCTTGTTGCGTAGTATTCGCATGTCGAAGTATAAAACGTGGCAATAAGCTGCTAAAGATTCCAACTAGGCAACAGCTATCCGATAATTTCTCGTCGCCAGAAGGGGGCAGGGTCGGGAGAGGGATTGCCAAAATGTAAAAAAAATGCCATTCGCGTTGGTATTTATTTATAGACTGAATATAGCATTCCCCGCTTGGAAGTTTGAGAATTGCGTACAGCGGCACCTTATGCTTTCAGCTAACCTCCTTTTTCTCGCCTGCACAGAGTACACAATTCTTTTGTTCCATTTCTTGTTTTGTGGTTCTTCCCTTTCCGTTTGTCAGCAAAGGGGTGTGGATGTCCAGACACCTCCGGCCAGTATTGCATGACTGATTTTGGTGCCAGCCTTCGAGCATGGTCTACATTTGTAGTCCCTAATATCATAGTTGAACACTCTTGGGATTATGATAGTTTGTAAACCGCTGTTGAATAAGCATGGCCGAGAGTTGGGGACAGCGCAACTGAAACCACGGACCTTCCAATAAGAATTTAAGCACAAATGGAAATTTAAAACATTATAACACTGCCAAGCAGATAACACGATTCATGTTTATTTACTCGTCCAGAAACGTGGATGCTTCGGGCAGTTTTTTGGTCGTGGCCACACAGTTGGCAACACTGACTGTAATTTTCCCCCGGCGACTAGGGCTGCGTTTTGCGATGGTCCAATAGGTATTGAGGTATATACTATTCAATACGTACTCTCTGTGGTATTTATGTATAATAAAACTATATCGTGCTCTTCAAGGTGGTAGCCAACGCTGCTCCGACAACTGGGGCGAAGGGTACCTCCTGTTTAACCCCCTGGCCGTGGTACGAGCGTCTGAGACCGGTCGAAAGCATTTGGCTGCCGCGAAACTCTCTTCTGCTACATTTGGCACGAGGGGCGCCAGAACCAAGGCCCTCGCTATGCCTGCAGTTTAATCTGGTTAGGAATTGCAGGCTCACTGAAAGAATACAGAACGGAAAGCCAGCAGTCTAGAGCGCTGAGGAAAGCACAAGGAATAGTACAGGGAAATAAATGTTATTTCTTTAAACCATGTTAGGATTAGTGAAGTTAACCTTATTATGTTATGTAAAAAAACCAAAAATAGCAAGAATGTGGAGGAATGCATGTGTTCAGAGTGGGGACCCATTCCCATTAAATGGCGTAGGCTTTACCAATTCGGCTATTTGGAGCACTGTGTTCTCCGCCACTTTCATGCGGTATTTATATTTCAGTACAACTGTATCGTACGCTTGAGGCTAAGAACCAGCGCAGCTGGCTACCAGTTGTATTAAACGTGAATAAGCAATAGTGTTTCGAGAGGCACCATTTTTACTAATCACGTCGGGGACCGCACGGAACGAACCGCCCGCGATGATCACTTTTTACGAAAGATAATTTTGATGGTTATGTGTAGTTGAAAAATTTGTACCACTGGCGGATGTCAAGTTGTAGAGTCCGTAAAAGACTTCTAATACAACAATAAATCACGGATAGCACAAATAAATGCTCACACTTTTATGTACATACACCAGTGTGTATGTTTGTGTGTGTGTGTGTGTGTGTGCGTGCGTGCGTCTGTGTGCGTGCGCGTGTTTTTTTTGTTCGTGCGTGGGCGCGTGTGTCTGTTTGTGCGTGT
Organism: Haemaphysalis longicornis; assembly: GCA_013339765.2. Classification (NCBI taxonomy): domain Eukaryota; kingdom Metazoa; phylum Arthropoda; class Arachnida; order Ixodida; family Ixodidae; genus Haemaphysalis; species Haemaphysalis longicornis. Next base: position 129,203,111 of record CM023456.1, read on the forward strand.
GTGCGCGTGCGTGCGTGTGCATGCGCGTGTTTGTTTTTTTGGTTTTTTGTTGGTGCGTGGGCGCGTGCGCGTGTGTGTGTTTGTGCGTGTGTGTGTGTGTGCGTGCGCGTGTTTTTTTTGTGCGTGCGTGCGTGGGCGCACGCGTCTGATTGTGTGCGTGTGTGCGTGTGCAGGCGTGTGTGTGTGTGCGCACGCGTGTTTTTTTGTGCGTGCGTGTGCATGGGAGTGGGTGTATGTGTGTGTGTGTTTGTGTGTGTGTGTGTGTGGGAGAGAGAGAGAGAGAGAGAGAGAAGAGAGAGAGAGAGAGAGAGAGAGAGAGAGAGGAGAGAGAGCGAGAGAGAGCGAGAGAGAGAGAGAGAGAGAGAGAGAGAGAACACAACGAATAGGTAAAGGGGAGGTTCAATACAATGAAAAGAACGAGACATTGAAAGGGGTGAGTCGTTGCAAATGTGACTTCTAGGTTGCTCCTTTTACTGCGAAATACAACCCCAACAATACGTTCAGTAGAATCAGCGGATTTGGTTGTTGCACGGGTACCCGTGGACGGTGCGCGTCATATTTCCTAGTCTTTTCAGCAAGGTTGCAACTGCTGTAGGCTGGGCTGGTTTGTAATTCATAATGATCAAATGTAGCGCAGAAGAAACACGCGCCACGAAAAGGGTACACACGGACGAGCGCTAACTTCCGACTGATTCTTTATACACGTAACGGCAAATAAATATGCTTTCTCTTAGCAGCAACAATAAAAATGTGAAAAACAAAAACAAAAATACTAAAAAAGAAAGAGCGAATACACCCAACACGCGCCAAACATTTTGCCAATCACAAATGGCATATGGCATCACATTGCAGGAAATGTAGTTTTACGGGACTTTGCAGGACTGTCGCTTTAGGGGACAGGTACTGCTAGCCAGCTGGCACAACTTATCAGGAGCGCTGAAAAGCGACGCGGGGTCCAATGCGCTGTCAAACACAGGACACAGTTCGTAGAATGTGTTCAACATGTAGTATATAGAATTCCTTTGCCGTGCTGCACGAGCTACGTGGGACGGATGGGCAGATGCCTCAACGAGCGTCTACGCGAGCATGCCAATAATATGCGTAATGACAAGGAAGGTTTTTCTTGGTACAGCATGTCAGCACGTGTAGGGGTTGCACTCCGCTGTTCCCTGGCACCACATTAGTCGAGATAATCAAGGACAAGCAAGCGCGCTTAATCAGTGAGGCAGCTCAGATGGCGCGTGAAAGGAACGATTGTGTTAGCAAACCGTCGGTTGCGTTATCTGACTGTGAACTGCGTTTCCTGCAATGTGATGCCATACGGGACAGGCCACTGTGATTGTCAAAATGTCTGGCGCGTGTTGGGTGTATTCGCTCTTTCTTTGTCAGTACTTTGTTTTGGTTTTTCCTCTTTTTATTGTTCCTACTAAGGCAAAACATATATATTTGCCGTTACGTGGATAAAGAATCAGTTGGAAGTTAGCGCTCGTCCGTGGGTATTCTTTCTGTCCCGTCTGTTTCTTCTGCGCTACATTTGATCATTACAACTGCTGCTAGTTTCACACGACTTGGTCTAGAGGTTTCTAGCCCTGAGTTGGATTGAAGAGGCTTTGCAGGCACCGCCTCTTCGAATTAGCTGGATATGTAGAGGGACTTCACTGCGGAATCCCGCTGTAGCCGTTGTCTGGTATTTCAGGCGAGACCATTATAAACAAGGGCGGGCAGGTAAAGCGAGCGCTCGAAAGTACACTCACTGTGTACGTTGGCATTACAAGAACGCTTACATTGTGCAATTTTTATGGTTGCCAGAGCGATTTCGAGCCAACGTGCCCAAAAGCTATATACCAGACATTTGATAATAACAGGACATGACACCAATAACTTTGTAAATCATCGGTTATTTATCATTAATTAACTTTATTTCATAGTTTTGCGATGATATGAACCTTCAAATAGGCAGACGAAAAATTCTTCGCAGAGCGATCGAATGCTACTTTTGGTTTCGATGTCTCTGATCTCACGTATCGGCAAGCAAACGCAGGTGCTTTGCGCGCACTCCCTGCAAATAACCGGGTTGCAATTCATGTGTTTGCGTCTGTTATTCCGCTTTGCGCTGACTATGCCCTTTAACGCATCAAGATTACGACATTGCTATGTATGCAGCGTCAGATTTTGTAGGGATTAATGAAGAAGGTGTGTTAAATCTCATACTGAATTTGGACACTAAAAATATAATGGCACAGATGGTATCCCTTACCACCGGTTTCCCATTCACTACTCTCTGTGGACTTCTAGTTAAACTGCGATAATTTAAAAAAAATTGTATTTACAGGCTGGTATTGTTTCTAGATCTTCGAAAAATGCCAAATTAGTACCTTTACGTAAATATGGTGAGAATAGAGGCTTAAGCAATTGCAGGCCCATCTCGCTTATCTCTCATTCCTGCAGGCTATTATGCATCTTATTTACAAACATTTCATTCCTTTCATCGAATCCAGCAATCTATTGTCCAGTAGGAAAACGGATTCAGGCGTGGTTTCAGTACACTTAACCCAGTTAACCGAATTTGTACATGATATTTCTTGTAACATGGACATTGGGAATCACGTTAACGTCTTATTCATTAATTTCCGAAAGTGTTTCACACTGCACTTCACTCTAAATTACCATGTAATTTAAACTTCATATTGAACAATCCTGCAACTAGTTACTCGGATTTCTAATTTTCTTTCGGGGTTCTCTCAATATGCTTCTTGTAACTGGGTTGACTTCCATGCTGTTATTGTGTGTTCAGGCGTTCCACAACGGTTGCATGCTTAAACCGCTACTGTTTTTACTGTATATTAATGAATGGCATAGCAACATAAGTTCTAAAATTCGTGCTCTATGCGTATGATTGTCTTTTGTGTGATTCCATTGAATGTCCGGAAGCTCATGACTCTCTAAATATATGATGCAAAACGTGGCAAATGAGTATTAATTTTAACAAATTCAAGTTTATGGCCTTCACCAATAACAAGTCCCCTTCCAGCTACGCGTATTCTTTTGACGGGTCCACCCTGAAAAAGGTAATAGAATGTGAATATCTCGGTGTAATCATTCGCGGCATTCTATCTTGGTCCTCAGCACATCAACTTTATCTGCACGAAATATTTAAACAATTAGGTTTTTTTCAGGCGTATGTTGTCCCAGTACCCCAGTTTTGACCACATTTACAGGACTGCCCAATAACAAACAACCAGAGAACACTTTGATATCCATAGAAATTATCTCGTAAGAAGGAAACCAGAGCTAATAAAACATACAAAACATTAAATTTTGAAGACATGACAATACTAATTAACGCTAATATTCTACAACTACCCCTCAAATATTTTGTCACAATTTCACACACACAGAAAAAAGTCAGGCAAATAACGCGATAATAGCTTTTAGATCTTTTGTATTTATCATTGTTCTGTACGAGTCATTTTCTTAATTATCTTGTTTAATTACCTTTTTACATTTTTAAATTTTAAATCCGAAATCATTTTCAATGTATTTAATTTACCCGTTATACCTCGTACGGGAAGGGTTTCAGTTCATGAGCCCGTTAATAAAGTACCCCAGAAGCACTAAATTACTGAAGTACAAAATGCTGATTCGTCCCGTGCTTGATTACGCATCTCCCATGCGGAACCCTCACCAGCAGGGCGAAGTTAGTAAAATCGAGGCCATTATAAACAGCTATCATATTTATCTGCAATCGCCATTACAGCTGCTGTTCGCATTTCTTGCTTCGGCCTCCCTAGAACTAACGATAACTCCGCACGCGCCGACTCAATGATTCCATGCAACTGCTAGACTGTTTTATTTATTCGGCGTATCGCATGTCTGATGATAAAAGACGTCACGTTTGCCTCACCGTCTTTTACCAGAAGCAATCACCAACTTAATATCAAGCCTTATCATTAGTCATACGTACACATTGAAATCTAGTTTCTTCCCTTTAAAAGGTGGACACTGGAACGAATTGCCTGATGTTGTATGCTCCAATCCGCTGGAAAAATTTGCACTTGGCGTACCTTATTCATCCTGAATGTGGTTTTTGTTGTAGGATCATGTTGCTCTGTTTAATTTCTCTGTTTAATGCCCACTCCTGCCATAGCCCCAAGGGAGGAATGCAGTATGTACAATAAAATAAAATACAAAGATAAAAATAGAGATCGACACTCCCATTTGATATTCACCCGCTCTGCTAACATTACGAAGCAGTGGCCAGATACGCTACCACGTCCCTTGGGAGCAATTTGACAACTTAATTCATTTACCTGGATGATGGCGCTTCATAGCTGTATACTCTATCCAAACTTGCGTGCGGAAGTATCCGGAAGAAACTGCTGAAAGACAAGTTTAGAGTTATTGAATCGCGAAAATAACGTTATCATTAGAGTTTTTTTTTGCCCAGCAGCTCAGTACCTTTTACTCAAAGCTAGGCTGTTACCCGTCCTTAGCGCTTCGCCCAATGCAAGCGCACAATTGCAACGTTGATTGGATCAATCAAGCGTCGTGAGTTCCGGGATACTGCCACTCCGTTCAGTCGAAGTCGTTTATCTCGTTCCTGAGCTCTTGAAAGAGTCCGCGATTCGGCGGTGACATAAGCGCTGGCCCTTCAGGCTGGTCTAATTAACGTCCGTTTTGGAGGGTAACATAAAGTTGCCCTTCAGCGACAATTAGAGAGCTTCATACCGAGAGCGTAAAGTGCCCGCTGAATGGGTTACGGCTCGTCTGCACCTCGTGCCAGGCTGTTCGTGCGAGAAGCTCGGTGACAGAATATTCGCATTTCACTTTTTTTTTTATGTTTCACCTTCTAAAGGCTACACGCCAGGAATAAATTCACCCAAGGCGATGCCCTAGCTAGATGACACCTTCGGGCGATGTATGAAATTTTTGGTTTCGAAGGAGCGGGATATTTTACTTCACAACTGAGTGTATGCTTGTTTTCTAGCCCGTTAACCTTCGGGTTACCTATTCCTGTCACACGTTTCACTGTTGTTTTTTTCTTCCTTTCACCACGTACAAGTGCCGGCATAAGTAGTTGAAGCAAGGATTTGTAAATATCACAAAATATTTTTCTTACTAGCTCTATGACAGCCATTACCGGGTGACAGGAAGCTTTTTCTATTAGGGAAGACTCCTTTTAAATGCACACCAGTGCAGCCAGACAGTTTCCGGAAGAAGAAATTCCTGAAAATTTAGGAGACTGTGTTCCAATTACTTTTGACGGCACCTGAACATACTAACTTCCTGGTAGAGTGCTTATTTGCCGCGGTATTCAAGCTAGGTATTACCAGTTACATCTAGCATAACCTCTTCAGTAACTGTAGGTAGTTATGTCCGCGGCAGCGCTTTTTCGAAAGAACATGACTCTAAATAGACAAAATTTTACTACGCACGACGAGCAGTCATGTGCACGGGCTGGCAAGTGGACGCGTTGGGGTTTGTAAAAATATGTTAGAAACCAATTAAAGCTTTCCTACAGTTACTACTGGCCTGTTGCAATAAGTGAAGACCAAAGATTAAAACACGGTATAGGAGAGTGTTCATAGACGTGCGAGGTAGTTTTCTAGCTGTCAAACACTTCCGCTTGCAGACTAAAAAGAGCAATGCCCAACGAAGCCTTGTTTTTCCTTCATCTACTCTGTGGTTTTTATTAAATTGCTCTGTCAGCAGCTTTACGCACCACCGACAATAAGGGATCAGTATTATTAAATAAATTTTATATCTGCTTGTCACAATAACATCTGGTTAGTACAAAATGGCGAATTGAGCGTTCTCAAATACTGATCACAGGTCGAATTTGCCTCTAGCGAAGTGGCCGCGTTCGCAATAGCTCTTATTTCGTCCACTCAAATAAAAAAATACCATCTCCGGAATCGCGCACGCGCTCTTTCTTTGATTAAACAGCTGCAATAGGCGAATAACTACTTACCTTCTAGTGAACGCATTTAGCAAAGGCCACAGTTCACTTCACTTCATTTGACAGGCGTTGCCCGGCTCGTAAAAGGACGCAGAATGGCAATAAAGCGACATGACCCAAAAAAGCATAGATAACAATTTTTTAGCTTCAGTTTGGATCAGGTTAGTGATTGCAGCTTTGGCATGCGAGGGCATCCTTGGCATTGTCAATCGAGCTGGCCTGCAAGTGTTGCGTGAGCGTTGCCACGTTTTTCTGGAATGCTCTAATTACGTCGTAGTCACAGGATAAACCAAAAGCACACTGTTACCTACCCGCAGGAAATAAACTACGGAATTATGTCGCCACCGGCGATACAAATCGGTCTGCACAGCAGGCGGCCATTTTACAGTTAATCCCGCCAGGCTTTCCTATAGTAGGATGCGGAAGTGCAACAGCAGCACGTTGTCAGATTAATGTTCCTCACTTTCGCCCTTCTCACGTCAGCCCCCAAGTGTGTGGTATATAGGATTTCGCTGCATTGACTCAGTGGCACGATTTCTCTCTAGGGTCAGCGTATTGACCCTATAGTTTATTGCTTCTAGGAGTGGTTGCTTCGGTATGCCGATTCGGAACATCCATAAGAAAAAAAGGGATTCTATAACCAAATGAAAAAAGTCAATCCAGCAATTCCAGATTCGATGAAAATTGAGAGAGAATACTATTTCCAAGTAGTGAAATATTAACAGCCGCTTATTTTAATAGCCGCTGGGCAGTTTGAGTCGTGATTTCGAAAAATACAACCAAGGTATGAAAGACTCTGCACAAAGAGAAAAAAACAACACATAGATGGCCGGAGGGCTTGTACCTTTTCTTTATTCGGCAGGTATTCGAGTATCCGACTTGCCTCTGGGATACTCGCGTAGTTTTTACTACACATTGCAGGCGTATATCGAACCCCCCCCCCCCCCTGTTCCCCATTGCGCATTCACAGTATAAAGCGAAGAAAAAAAGCTTTTACCAGCGTGCCACCCCTGCTCCAGACAAAGAAGCGCAACTTCTTTTTCGAGGAAACCAGTAATTGAATAACCAATCGTTGAATACACGACCTCCATACGTAAGGTGTGGTGCGGCTTTCATCTGGACACGAGACAGCTTTCGGTTTTTCGCAGTGTTCTGCTACCGTGCAACTGCTTTCGATACCGCGGAACAGCTGAATAGGGTAATGCAAGTGGGTAAACACTTCACACCTAGTTTCTGATTGCGGACGGTCCAGTAACATTTCCTCAACTACGTTAGCAGGTGGCTGGTTGAGTGCCCCTGCGTTTCTGCGAAGAAAAAGTTGACGTCCCCCTGAAATTGAGCCATACGGCGAAGCAAAGTAGTAGTGCCTTCTCAGAAACTTCGCAGTTAAATACACTTTTTTTTCTCAATTGCGAAGTTTCCCTTGTAGCCTACATTCGTAACCTGCATTTCAAGGGGGGTCAAATTTTCCTTCGCAGAGACCTACTCCACCTTGGCGATTGCCCTTAGGCCTTGTTGATTGGCCAGGGAGAATAAACGCCCCAAACGTCCCGCGCGTCTCGTCGAATGGCGCAGGCTCGATCAGTAGGCGGCACTAAGTTGAAGCCTCTTGAGAATCGCCAGTCGCCGAGAGAAAGCACCAGTCGCGCAACATTTGGAGATGATATGGCACTCCTGTCTAGTTGAGCATGCATGGCGAGTTAATAATCACGGACATTCAAACTTTAGAACGTCGCCGGAAAACAGCAAGACTAAAATTTCTTTTCTATCTATCCAGCAAAAAAAAGTGTACTTGACCTATCAAACATTCTTTCTCCATTATCTTCGCGTCCAACTAGACGATATCATTCACAAAACTTCACTCCTATCTTGCTCGAACTAAACAATTTCAAATACTCTTTCTTTCCTCGCACAATAACAGAATGGAACGAACTACCACATCACATTTTTGAATCTGGAAACGTGTTAAGGTGTATTGAAAATTTTTTGAAGTGACTTAGATCTTGTACCGTAATATGTTGTATATTTTCCTGTTAGTTTGTGCCACCTGTACTGTTTCCTTTTTTGGTCATGTTCTCGTATTGTACCACCCCCACTCCTGCCTGGGCTATTCTTAGCCTGCTGTATTTTCTAAATAAATAATAAATACAATAAATAAATAAATAAATAAATAAATAAATAAATAAATAAATAAAATAAATAAATTTTTGAATACTATATCTTGTACCGTATATGTTTATATTTCGTTAGTTTTCACCTACGTTTCTTGTTTTAGGTCATAAGTCCTCGTATTCGTACCAACTACCTAATGATCCTGGGCTATCTAGCTCTATTTCAATAAAAAAAAATAAAATAAATAAATAAATAAATAAATAAATCATATTGAGTACGGATACCAAGAAACGATATATATCGCCGCTGTTTATGTCGTTCCTCGGTCTTCGTTGTTGTTATATAACGTCCGTCGGTCTTCGTACAACGTACCTAACTGATGTGGGTACTGACTCATCGTTACGATGGAAGAGTGCAAACTTAACGGGACGAGAGGACACAACACAAGCGCTCGCGTTGTGTCCTTTTCTTGTCACGTTAATGTTTGCTCTCTTCCATCATGATAAACGTATACCAATCTGCCCAGTTCTCGAACTTACTAACTTATAATTCGGAAGTCGGAAGCCTGAAGCCCGCCGGCATTGCAAGGCAGTTTTAAAGCAAAGCTTTACTACTCTTGTCCAGTTGTCTCGCCGCGGATGCGCAATTTCACCTTTTAAACCGCAAACGCACCTTCTGGGACACAACTCTTAAAACGCACCATGTGACTCGCTAGACCCTTTTTCGGCGCTGCGTACAAGTCGTTCTGTTCAAGTGGCGGCGGCGGCCCCGGCGAATGTGGCCAATCAGCTGATAGCCAGCCGACCAACCCCGCAGCCTGCCACGCATGCGCTGCTGGGTCGTCTCGAGGTGCGTGACTCGTCTTGCGCCCGGCGAAGAGGAACGCCGCATTCGCCGTGAATGAAAGCGAGGCCGGTTCTCTTTCTGTGAGCGTTGCACTGGACCAAGCGGCTTTCAGCCGTGGTCGGCAAAACAGCTGTATCAAAGGTTAGCCAAGTGATACCAAGACTCAACCAAACTAAGCCAAGCTTTTGCTTTGCATATCCAAGGGTACTGAGCTAAACCGCAGCCATATATTTCTGTGGTTCTTTTAAATGCCCTCGCTCTAAAAATCATCTGCCACTATAAATTTACCACGGGATAACTGTTTACGTTCGCTTTCATATTGGAGTATCAGAATCCTACCAGTCCTTTGAGTGTATACATCTGTAATTAGCGGCAGCGGCAGCACTGTACCCAACTGCGGCGCTGTGTAGGTGGTATAACGAAGCGTTTTCGATGTAATTATCCACGTTGACCTCCCCGCCAGGTTGCACGTGTGGTGCGCCTGGAGGGATACCCTTTGCCATTACCGGGCAATGCCTCCACAGTAACTGCGGGCCACTTTCAGAGAGCATCACACCAGGGTGGAGTCAACGCCTTCCAGAAAGACGCGTTATGTCACGTGTGCGTTGTGTCACCCTTGCGGAGGGGCCTCAAAAAGAACAAGGAGAGTTCGCAGTGGTTGTGCCATCTGCATCGGCTTCAGGGCCTCGAGGCGAAGGGAAATAAGATGCGCGGGAAATGAGGGGGTCGTGCGCAATACCCCTGTTCGTGCGCATTGGCGTACGCAGGCAGGGTGAGTTGACTCGGAAAAAAGAGAAGCAGAAGATAAAAGCAGAAACAAAAGCACAAAACAGCAAAAAAAAAACATAAGCAATGCATCAATTTAAAGGAGTAGTGCCGCGAAATTTCAAAGCTAAGATAACTATGTAAATGCTTCCTTTTTATCAGGAGATATCTGCCAGCAAGTTTCTACAGTAGCCGTTGAGGATAACATATTTTAAATCCATTTTAATCTCGGCCAGCACGAGAAAGCCCAGAGCGGGCCAGCATGACATCATCTAGCCCGTGACGTACCCGACGCGCTGGCTGCGTTTGGCGCGCGCTTCTACGCTGTATGTATCACATCATGGTTTTGGGACTGACGTCATACTGCCCGGGTGCGAGGTGATGGTGAAAACCCTCGGCCGGTCTCCAGAACGGCATGGGTGCGACAAGAATGGTGACGTCAGGTGCTGCCTCCTGTCATGGCGGCCGCTGGGCGTTCGTTATGTCGAAGCCAAGAGAGAGAGAGAGAGAGAGAGAGAGAGAGAGAGGTGATTTGTAGGAAGAGAGGAATGGAAATTGCCACTGGGGATGTTATTGAGCTCAGCAGGGAGCTCACCTGCATACAGTCCAGTGCGGGGGGAGAGAGAAGAGGGGATAAAAAAAAAGCCTAGGGGAGAGATTAGGGGTTGGAATGAAATATATAAAAGAGAAAGAGAGGGAAAAGAGAGAGAAAGAGAGAATAAAGAAAAAAGGGGACATTACATAGACACGCGGCACGAGTGTTCGGCGCGAGTGTTCGCTCTGCAGCCTGAGCTACAGGCGCTTGGTGAGTCCCGTGGCCTCGAGGTAGGTTAAGACGTGGTTGGACACTTCCCGGCCGGAGCTGGCACGGACCCGTCGGGAACAGCAGGTTCTGGGGGTTTTGTCTGGGTTGTCCAGAGGGTGGAGTGCAGCCTGCAGCACTGCTCTGTGTGCTGCGTGCTGGGGACAGGGCAGGAGCAGCTGCTCGAGCGTCTCGGACATTCGGGGCAGTCGGCACAGGCGGGGGAGGCGCGTCGTCCTTGGTGGTGCAGCAGGGCCGCTATCTCGCAGCAGTTCATACGCATCCAGAGCAGCAGGCTCCGGGCATCCCTGCTGAGGCGCCCTGGTAGAGCAGGCGTGGCCTGGCCACTCACTACTCGGGGGTCCGGATGTGTGGCCAGGGCCATTCGGGCCAGGATCTGGCGTGGGGCGTCGAACGCCGTCACATCCTGGGAAACGGGGGTCCCCGGCTGGTGGGCGCCCTTCGCCAGGGCGTCGGCCGCCTCATTGGCCGGTATGCCCGTGTGGGCCTGCAGCCAGTGTAGCCGCACGGTGCAGCCGCGAAAGGCCACCGCGTGCAGCTTGGCCGCCAGCGACCGCTTCACGTGTTTACTGGAGCTGGCCGGTAGGTCAGCTGCCTGCAGCCGCAGGAGGGCTGGCCGGGAGTCCGTGGGGACGAGGGCCTCGCAGTCTGGGCCTACCCGCTCGAGCAGCAGGTCCGCAGCCAGGTGCAGGCCGTCCAGCTCCGCAGTAGTGGAAACTGGCACGAATAAACGACGCAGTAAATGATTGTTCGCGCTGTGATCGACCGTCTAATGTTGCATTCTGTGATTAGTTGGGTAATTGGCACCCATAGAAAGAACAAAAACGTAACATGAAAATTTTATGTCAGTATTACTTTAAGGAATTATGCATGTCGCAGGGATACTCAAGGCACCGCCCGATTGTTTGGTCGACTGATGTTTTTCTTCCCGGACATTTCGAAATGGCAGATAGTTTTGTTATGTGCTGACAATAAAATGGCGGAACAAAGTTCGCGGGATTCACTTTAGTATTTGTGGATCAGCATCGTTGCGTCCGCCCCCTAGAGCTATAAAATTTTGAAAAGGAAGCTCGTGACATCCTTTCCCCGACTTAGTATACGCCAGAAGCGCGACGTATTGAGACAGGCTGACGTGCAGATCACCTGCGACGCGGCTGTATAGCGTGTGGCGAGCGGCTCGTGCGTATGGACCTGGCCGCCCATCGCCACTCGCGGTGGAGTGTTTGCGTTTCCCGGCAGCGCCAATTACTCTGGGCGCCTAAGAAATAGAGCTCCTCGTCGCGTTCCTGGAATCTGCTGCCATGATAATAGATATATGACACACGTAGCACGGGTAAAAAATTGGAAGAACGGTGGAAAAACAAGTCGCGCGGCCGGCATACGTAAACCCTTGTAGTATTTACGCAAGATGTGTCCGGCTGTTTACTTCTCCTGGTCTCTCTCTCTCTCTCTCTTCTCTCTCTCTCTCATCTCTCTTCTCTCTCTCTTCTCTCACCACACCACACACTCACACACCGACACCACACACACACACACACACACACACACACACACACACACACACACCACACACAGCACGCTCACTCCAGGAGAGAGGACAGGGAGGGGAAAGCACACACACGCTCACGCACGCATGCCTGTACATATTTATACAGAACCTGTTGCCAATGACACGACAGATATAGTTGACGAACCCCATATAAACATGTTTGTGCCTGCCGATTGCGTTAAAGTGACTATGGTATCAGTATTGTTAAAGTCTTGGACAAGCGCCACTAACTCAGGCGTGGCTCCTGTCTGCTTCGGTGATATCAGAAAGAGCCTTTAATGGTAAAAGCGAGGCTATCCGAGCTTTTCGCTTAGGCCATATGCGAAAACAAAACATCAGGGTATCTGAATTAAAATAAATAAATAATAAATAAATAAATAAATAAACAAATAAATAATAAATAATAATAAATAAAGTAAATAAATAAATAAATAAATAAATAAATAAATAAATAAATAAATAAATAAATAAATAAATAAATAAATAAATAAATAAAATAAATAATGAATAAATAAAAAAATAAAGTTAGCTCATACGCAGAATTTTCAAACACATACGCAGAGCATGGCAGTGAAAGTAATCACAAGACTTGATCCAAGCCAGTGCTCCGCAATAACACCAAAAGACGCTTTGGTAGCCCGTACGGCCTTGCGTGAGTCTGACCAAGGGCCCAAAACGTCTTGAGCTAAAGGCCTGCGTGGAGCAATATGCAGAGAGATGTTAGGACAGTCTACCTTGACACTGTGAATTCTGAACATGTGCAGATGACATGTTCGTTATCTTCTGAGTAATCGCGCGTTGAACAGAGTGGTGAAGAGTCCTGCTGAATTTTCACTTTTTGTATGCCACGTTAGTGCGCAGGCGATGTGGTACAGCTTCCTCACGCTCGCTGAGCCCAGGAGGCACCTTGAAGCTGCATTTACGGCAATTAGATGCAATGGCGCTTACTGAAATTTTTGTCGGTCCAGATGCACCGCTGTGTTGTCGAGGCAATCGAGATTTCCGTATCATTTCTTGTGAAAGTAATAGGCAGCGGTGGAACAGAGAGGCTGCGCACCGATATGGCGGCATTATGTACCATCAGGGCATACGCACCCACTCCCGGGCAGCAGGTACGAGCGCCTTCCTGGTGTGTACATGAACATCCCTGTGCTGGATGTTCATGTAAAGACAGGGACAGCGCTAGTACTGCTCCTCGGGATTCTCTAGCCAGTCGAAGGATTCTGTAAAAGTTATTATGTAGCCCTCCTAAAGGAGGGCTAGAGAATAACTATTAAGAACACCTGTTGGGGGGAGGGGGGGGGGCGGAGACGCCACATAGCCCTAGTGTTGTTTCGGTGCGTAAAACCCCTAGAATTGTTTACAGGAACCCCGCAACACCTTTGATAAGCGCTTTAACTCTTTCCTTCGTGTCTGGAACCACTGCGAAAGCAATAGTTATCGCCAGCACGAAGCGGCACTGCGTGATTTGCTCGTCGCAGCAGAGGCGCCTTGCATTTCTGCTTTGTTTTTGTGGCTTTTTTTAAGTTGCTATCGAAAAGCGTCCATTGCTGCAATTGAAGGAATACCGGCCAACAGCCACTACATTCCTGAGCGACGTAATGGGAGTCGTCGAAGAACGTCAAGACAGGGAAAGAGAGAGAAATCTTTTGAGCGAGTTTCTAAGTTATCTGTTGGGCAGAGAGCAGTCATTTTTGGCTGAGGTACTTTGCGACCCCCTAATGTGATTACTAAGTGTGTTTGGTGACTACGTTCTGCAACCATTGAAGATTTAAAAAAAGTTGAAAAATGTGTTGCAGGATCCTTTTAAGGCCTTCTCTGCGGTGGCACGTGGAGGGATACGCACAGGCACATATGGCCTTATCTTACGACGGTAGCATCGCGATGACTACTGTATGTGGACGAGAGGCTTTGTGATGTCGCAAAGCGCAGGTTGTAGCGTGCAGCATGTTTGATGTTAAAACAACGCAGAAAAGAACATAGTGCAAAAAATACGCCAGAAGCGCCACACATCAAGAAATTCCGGGTGGAACCTATAGCCAACGGTATATACTGCCACAAACTCTGATATAATGTTCAAAATAAAAATAAATGCGCAAAACAAATGAAACAAATCCCACATTCCCTTCACTGATTTATTATTCAGAAAGGCGGGAGAAATTTCGACGCATGCAGCCTCCTTTTGGATACAAAATCTTCCCTAAGGAGCTTGTTTTGTACTCTCCGTTGACGTGTTTCTGATTTTGAAGTTATTTATACAGTGGCACTCACCTCCGTACCAAGTGCTACCGATTTGACTGCGGCAGAAAAGTGAAGGCATTTTTTGCAGTTTATGCCTGTTGTTTTCCGCAGTTCCTTTAAAGACATAGATATAGATAGATGTGGTTCGGTTGGTTTCTGCACTCAACAGCCCTTTTGTTGTAAGCGATGAGCTCTTGACTCTTTGGCTCATAAACGCTTTTCTGCACTTCAGAGGTGGAAGCTGAGCTAAACAAGTGGTGGTAGGGATCAAAGCATTGATACTGCAATATTATCGCAGTTATTTTAGAAGCAATAGCCCAAAATAGTCATATTGTTGACAGACAGCTTCACAAAATACTGGTAAATCTATAGAAGTGGCCCGTGGGTGCTTTGCCGAGCCATCGTCATCGTCATCCACATCAGCCCATTATTCATCTAGGTTGCACGGTGAATCACCTCCTGTGTCCTCCCAACCGATCCTCTCGTGTGTCGTCTGAGCCTATCATTTTGCCCCAGAAATTGCCCTTCTCAACCGTCTGCTGAACGTTTCACTCGCCTCTGAGGAGCCAACCTCATGGAGCCAATGCTTCGGGACCATGCCATGCAGAGTTTCATAATACACCCTTAAAATTCGCCGCAGGTGGGTTTCACCACAACACTCCAGAACTACCAGTCATCATGACAAATTGTGCAAATTCGGCGAGTGAAGTGGTGCAGAATTCCATTAGAGCACAAAATAGTATCTGCGCTGTGACAGCAGCGCAAGGCGTGCGTCGGAGCTGTTGTCGCAGAGCAGATGCAATTTCTTGCCCTAATCGCACGCTGGGCCTCGTTATTCGCCAAATTTGCACATTTGGTCATGATTATTGGTAGCTCTGGAGTGTTGTGGTGAGGCCTGTTGTGTCATTTGCCCACAAGGGACATTACGTCTACAAAATCCAGCAGGCATCTTCACTTTTTTGTCCCACATGTGGCTCACCAGTAGGCATTCGTCATGTTTTATGCGTGTGCCCAAAGTACACCGTGCACAGACAGGAACTAATATTATCTTTGTGCATGCAGCTAGTTGCGGGAGTGATCTGAGGGCTGTTTTGGGACATTTTGGGAACTTGGTCGGGTCTCAGTCAGGCTTCACATGCAATCAAAGCTCTCTTGAAGTTTCTTCGGAGCACAGAACTGGACAGAGTTTTGTGATTGAAAATTTTGGGCGCATCAAATGACATCTTTTAATTTTATAGTTTTCTTTCTTTCTTTCTTTTGTTTTTTGCGCTCTCTGTTTCTGCTATCATCTAGCGTAGCAAGGCAGCGCAACGGCTCGGCTAACCTCGCTGGTCTTCATTAGAGTTTCTCTCTCTCTCTCTCCCTCTTTCTCTCTCTCTCTCTGTACCGCTGGACCCTGCGCATGCGTGCGCTCAGTGAGTGCCATTATCTGCCGTGTTCTCTGATGCAGCTATTGCTTAAACAGAGCCCCGCCTAACCTTCGCCTGCTTGTTCGACTAACATCTGGTGACAGATAAACCTGGCCCGCTCGTCCCGGTTGACTACTGCCTCCGTCTAGTCAACAACACAACAAGGCCCACCTGCGGCAACTTTTAAGAGTGCAATATATACTAGGGGGAAATGTGTCGCTGCAGTAGCGGCCCATCATGGGAGCCGCCATAGCAGCTTAAAGCATTCCGTCGCCAATTGGCCTGGCTTGGAACATGCCTTTTTGTGGCTCTCCGATTACGAGAGCGCCTACATGAGGCAACATTTTTTTTTTTCTTGAGGTTACATGGAGAAAGAGCTACTCAATATACAAGAGTAGGCGAAACTCGCCATAGGCCCCATGTATCAAAAGCCGCGGTCTGCGGTTGGCCCCCTGCGCTGGGTAAACAAGGTCAAGCGCGGGGGGAGGTTGGCTCTACCGTCATCTGTAGGCAGTAAGTTGAGGTAGTACTCAGGCTGCTGCCGTATAAAAACATCGTGAAAAAATAATATCGCCTAATAATGTTTTTTTTTTAATTTGGAAAGAAAGCTTTCTTTTATTTATTTGTGTTTTGGAACAAATCTTTAGCAGAGTTCAGAGTTTGTCCTCAACGTGCCGCGACAGTACACTCATTGATTTGATTGATTATCGTGTTTTACGCGCCGACGCTACACAGCCGATGAGGCGCGCCGTAGTGGAGGGCTTCGGATTAAGTTTGACCACCTGGGCATCTGTAACGTGCGTCCGGCCAGTATACTTTCCCCTCAGTTTGAAAGAAACAGGCAGGCCTGCGCCGCCCGGATTTTGAAGCGGAATTACGCAACTACTGTGTATTGAAGAATTTTTACATGCAGCTTGTTAAAATTTCGGACAAGTACGTTTTTTTTACTGGATATACCTTTATACTAATAACGGAATATAATTTGTATTTTAGGACAAGTAATTATGATTTAATAAGACAAAGGCAACTTTTGCGGCCGTTACACAGCCAGCCAAGTACCGAAGAAACGTTATTCTTCCGTTATACGACCGCACGCCTGTTGAAGCGCGACTCGCTTAATCCAGCGCCAAATTTTCCTCTGGTATATATTTGTATGAAAGGGACCCTGCAACACTTTCGATAAACGCTTTGACTCTTTCCTTTGCGCCTCGAAGCACTGCGAAAGCTACAGTTATCGCGAGCACGTAGCGGCACGGCGCGATTTGCTTGTCGCACCAGATACGCCTTCCGTTTGTGGTTTGTTTTTGTGGCTTTATTATAAAGTTGCTACCGAAAAGCGTTCATTGCTGCAACTGAAGGAAAACCGGCCAACACCCGCTACATGGCCTCAGTGACGTAATTCGGGCCGTCGAAGAACGTCAAGACCGGGAAAGAGAGAAAAAAAACCCGCCCGCATCTTCCCACGGGGGAACTCGAGTAAATGCGTCGCAGAGTGGTGGGGGTATCGCGTGAATGTTGCGTAATTGGGTATGGTTTGGGAATGCTTAATTGTTATTTCGTCTTTATTATTCTTATTTATTGAATGAAGGAGAAGCGAAGGCAAGGAGTCTAAAGTTAAAGTCTGTCTTTATTGCTTGGTGCCGTCACGCAAAGCGTCAAGTCGAGTGAAAGCCAAGCAAAGACGCCCTTGACTGAATTCCGAACGCGCGCTCCGCCGCTTATATACACACCGCCCGCGTTCGAGGGAGAGGAATACGGGGAGAGACGCGCATGCGCACACTTCCGTACACAAGCGCGCGAACTTTCCACGCACCGACCACGCCGTTATCACGTGTACACGCCCTGCCGCCGTTACTGTTGTGCGCGACGCAGCGCACGGGTAGGTACGACGCATGCGCGCACAGACGCGCTCCCCCCGCACCGCCGCAGCTGTTGTTGAGAGCGACGGAGCGCACGGGGTACACGCGCTCCTCCCGCACCGTCCGCACCTGTTGTTGAGAGCGCGGAGGGTACGGGGAAGAGACGCGCACCTGCGCCTCGACGCGACGCGCACTGCGCATTGAGCGTGTAGACGGCGCCAACAACATCGACGAGTGACATCGCGAGCCTAAGAAATGCTCCGCATTTAAAACTCCCACCTCCCCTCGCGGGAACCCCTGTGTAGATGCGACGCATAAGGGGTCGGGGTTTCACGTTGCAGCGTTGGACAGCGGAGGAACGGCGCTAGAGCGATGGAGCGGAGCGCGCAGGCACCGCGTTTTATAGCGCGCATAACGGTGAGGGGACGCGCCGGCGCCAGTGCGTCTGCCGCGGTTATGACGCAACACAATCCAATCCAATCCAAGCCAAGCCAAGCCGATCCAATCGCATCCAATCCAATGCCCCTCGCGAGAGAGTGTTCGCTATCGGAGAGGATAGGGGGTGAGCGGCGGAGAGTGCAGCTGGCGCGGCGAGGAGAATGGGGGAGGGGCGGACGCCGATGACGCCGGATGCAGGGACAAGGTGGGTGAATGAGATGCGGTCGCATCTAAAATCTTTAGAGCGAGTTTCCAAGTTATCTGATGAGCACAGAGCAGTAATTTTAAATGCAGAGCATTTCAGTAACTCACGATGTCCCCCGCGTTGACGTCCGTAGTCCGCACCGCACCCCTCCCTACTATATATATAAAAAAATACTATCCGACGCCCGGTTTCGATCCCTCGACTCTGCGGGTGGAACGAAATGTACATGGTGCTCTACCCACTGCGCCACAAAGCCGACACAGAATGGGACGATACGAACGCGCCTTATATCGTTGACTCATTCAAATTACTGCTGACGAGCGCTCTCTCGTCAGCAGTTGCCACAAGTGCAACAACATGAATGTAACGCAAACTACTTAACGTTGTGCGCCCCCCGGAAATGCTCTGCATTTGATCATGCCCCTCGCGAGGGGGATGTTTCACTGCGTCTTCTCTCGATCGCGGGACCCGTGGCGCCATCTGGCGGAGGCGCGGCACAACTCGTGGCACTTTCTTTGAAAAAGCGCCTCGAAAGCGCGGCAAATATGAAATAGGGATGGCGCGCTTTCGAGGCAATCCGCCGACGCGGCTGCTTTGTGTACAGACTCGGCGGCGAGCGTCCCGGGATTCTGGTGCCGACCGAGCCCCATTTCTGCCGCTTCTCCGCCGGATTGCCTGGCTTGCTGTGGCGCGGTATAAAAGAGTAAAAACAATAATAACGTGGCGCGGTTGCACCAGCAGCTGTTGCGAGAGGCAGTCGTCTGAACCACGTGCTTAACTCGCACATCTTCGAGCTGTCTTGGATGCTTCTTTTTTGGTGAACCACCTCGTCTATGAGGAAATGAATTAGTATTTTGACAGGACGCCATCTGTCCCAATAAGAAAGCTTTTGCTTTAAAGGCTTTATACAGAAGAGAAAATAGTATCTTAATGATTCTGTGCATGGGTTGTATCCCTAGTTCTGACTACCACATGAATTCGCTGCTTCGCATGCTCTTCGAACCAGAGTCACTCGGGACTAAAGCTCAGAGCAGTTGAGAAGTAGAGACCGGAACTTGAGGCAAAATGCCTATTTTTTCGTTGAGTCCGTATCAAGCCTATTTAACATATTTAGCTATGGTTTTTTGCGACCCACTAATCTAAGTACTGGGTATGTTGGGTCACAACGTTCTGCAAGCATTTAAGATTTCAAGAAAAGCTGAAATAGGTGTAACAGGGTCCCTTGAAACTCTATGCCATGCTGTATGTGATGCCGCCATGATCCAATGATGCCAACGTTGTCCGATGATTACCGAAAACGGAGAAAGTTGAGGGCATTCTTCTGGCTACGTGCGGCCGTGGTGCATTAATAATCAGGCTAGCAAAGCATGCCGGGAGGCGTTGTAGGATGGTTTCGCATCCCATTCGGCTGCTGGATTTTGTGTCGGTGGGGTCGGCAGCATCGAGCTGTTTATTTCTCCCAGGTAGGTAAACAAGCGGGTTTCTGCTTTAACGTGTTGACCGTACAGGATTAGAGCGTTGCTGAATGGTGTGGCAACGTTCACATAATATCTGCGGGCGAGTGCGCACACCACAGGTCGTACGCAAGGAAGCCCGAGAGTAAGCTTATCAAAGCCTAGTAGCACGGGAAATGGATATATATGAAGCTTTGCGCAGTGGCTTTGTTTTTGCTATTCTTTTGACATTTTACGAGGCGCCCAATTGTTACAACCGAGAAGAACCGAATTGTGGCTCGAGCTAGATGCATCGATCCACTTTATCATAAACGATGATGCGGGTTTAACCAACGAATGAGCGCTTGACTCCAACATCTTCTCCCTTAAAACATCCCTCTTCGTCGCCCTGATCATAAAATATGGGTGAATTGCAGTACTTTCGGCTCCAAGTTCTGAAAGGTTGACGTCTTTTTCTATTGACACCACTTGTATACCAGTGCTCGCGCAGGTGACGCGCACCGCATATGGGCTGCAGTGAAGAAGGAACCACTTCTTTGAGCCCCTTTGGCCGTGTAGAATGCTCAGTGTAGAATACTGTCTAAATTGTTCTTCCTCTTTCCCCTCCTCCTTCTTTTCTTCTCTTGCCCGGCATCAAACTCACATTTTTGTGGTCTAACGCGCCGAAAAAAGTCCAACACTTAGGCTATGATGCACGCCGTCGTGGCGATTTTGCCTGGAGCACAAAATGACTGGAGCCACCCACGTGATTGTTGAGATGATGCAATAAGGCTATCTCTTCTTTGAGCTTATCTAAATATTCCTCCATCTTCTGATATTTACTGCTCATTTAGCTGATAGCCAACCACAGAGATTTTGGCTTAGTATTCGACAGCATCAGTCGATACCTGCGCGAACTATGGCTCTGAATGATGTGGACGCCGCTGACAATATATGTTAGACAGATTCCAGACAGAAGACATCACAAACGTGCGCAAAAACAGAGTTGAGTAGTGTGTTTGCAGTTGTAGGCCGAAGTAGCAGTTCTAATAACTCCTCTGTCGGAAAGCCACGAATGAGATCTTCAAGCTTTGTTAGTGAAGGTCAGTTATGTTCGCAGTTTATCGCTAGCGTTCCTGCGTTAGCTAAGGTCAAGCTTTGTCGTATCTGATGACGAAATCTGGTTGCTACCAAGCTATCGATTTTTGTGTGCAATTTCACAATCTGCTCGTTATTGGAGCAGAGCACGTCTCTGAAAAGAGCGAAGTTAACTGCACGCGCCATATTAGGTAATATCCGGTACTTCGTCAAGGGCGCTTATACCAAGTAAGCCGTCTTTGTTTATGTCAGGCGTTTCGTCTCGCCGCCTACAGTGTAGGTATATGTGGTGAGGACTCCAGTCGATGTGATGTGTTGGTATGTTCTGGCAACTGTGCTCGCCGCATTTTATTGCCCTTTGCTTGGCTGATTTCTCTGTACTCCTCGGGCTTCCGTGACGGGAATTGCCCTGACGTGGGGATCTGCGATTGGCAAATCAATATTGTGCCTGGTTGCGCAATATCGAAGCCGTAGAATCGTTCAATTTGGAGTCGTAGCTCTTCGTACACTTGTCGAAGGGCTTCGGCACGTCCCGCGGAAGCGGTCAAGGAGGTTAAAGGGAGTGCAGAGCACGCACGAGAAATCTTTCGGTTCCGCAACCTTGTCCCTGTGGTCGATGAAGCCGTGAAGAGGTTGTCAGAGTTCGTGAGTTCGGATAAGTGACAATTGAAAGTGGCGCCTAAAAATTAAGTTAGTTATAAACAACATCTACACGAACGTGAAACCTGGGGAGGTACTAAGCACGCAGTGTGGGAGTGTATTATTGCGCCTTGGCAGTTTTGCCAACGCAGATGAAACCGTTGAGGCGGGAGGAGGGGAGTACAGGCATGCAACTGTGCTGGGAAAGTCGCTTGTCTTTGCAACACGAAGCTCTCTGGCGCGAGGAGTAAACGAGTGTCCCGGTACTTTTTTTTTAGTACGCGTTGCGGTGCGCTCCAGCGCTATGTGAAACGAGTGTCCCGGTGTTTTTTAGTACGCGTTACGTTCTAGCGCGAGGCGTAAACGAGTTTCCCGGTGTTTTAGTACAGTTATTGCATGCGACGACGCTTACGACGACGACATGAGACGCCGACAGCCCCAGCTCCTTAGGGGCTTCGCCCCTAAAAGGACAAAACTAGCAGGTAAGAAACGCGGCACTTAAGTCTGCTTGAGTGATTTGCAGGCTAAAGCCAGCAATTATCAGACTTCACTGCCGAATCGTGCTTGATTGTTTTCGCTTTCATCTCTTCTTTTAGATGCGGAGCATCTCATGCTCGGGGCTGTGTCCCTCCCTCCCTTGTCCGCGGTCCGCACTCTACTGCGCATGCGCGTCTCTTCAGCCCCGTAAGCGTTTGGGCAGATTTCAGCGCAGTCCACTATGAAAAGAAATAGTTAGGCGGCGCCCGGTTTCGATCCCACGACTCTCTGGCCGCACCGGGAGGTACGTGGCGCTCTTCCCACTACGCTACAAACCGGGACGGGAGCATGTGCTACGAACGCGCCTTATGTCCTTCACTCATTCAAACTACGTCAAGAAGCTACTGATACAACGAAGACACGCGAAGCTGAACGTCAACGGAAACGACGAACTGAAAACTAATGGGAACTTCAGTCGACCCCATGGCTGCTTCGCATACTACTCAGGGTTCCCCTACGGGGAGATGGTGTAATTATTTTACACGAATTAATATGGCAGGAAGTCTGGGCGCAGCTCACGTGGCAGCTTCCGCATACTGAGAGCTCCCCTCCGCGTGCGCCTGCTCTGTGCACGTAGCGTCACGTTTTTCTGTCACGTGGTAGGCGTCACTAGTTCGATTCTGGCATGGCGCCCGGTTTGCGCAGTAGTTAGAGCTCTTGGCTGCAGCTCCGGCGACCTAGGTTCAAACCCCTCACGAACCAAATTTATTAGGTGAAGAGCAGCTTAGGCGCTCGCCTTGTCGTCGTAGCTGCTCGCCGGACACAAGTAGAGCAACAGGGCGTTCCGTTGTAGCGCTGTCGTCGCGGCGTACCCCAGAGGCTTCGAAAGCCCAGCAGTTTATACAGTCATAAACGTGCGAAACTCGTGAACCGTGGCCCTTGTACAGAGGGCAACACCCTTGTCTATAACACAGGTTTTGTACTTAAAGCATTATCTTGCCTCGGCCGAAAAACATTTGAAGAAAACTATTGCGTCATTCCGAAGTCTAGATCATATATTTTGACCTCAACGTGTTTTTGTGACAAGTTTGAGTCCGCAGTTTTGGGATGTAAGCAATTGAAGTTGAACTCAATGTTATAGACAAGGGTGTTGCGCACCGCACTACATCTCTCCGTTGTTTAGGCACATAAAACTATACGTGCATTTGAGGCAAAATATACGCAATTAACCGGCAGCGCCGCGTTCATTTTGTTTGGAACGTTCGTTGGGTTGGTTGTTACGATAGTAAGCGAGAAAGCGGCCGCGTAAGTAAAAATGGTGAGTTCGACATGACGCAGAAAGGCTCCACGCGCCAAAAGAAAATGGCGCGTTTTTGCTTTCCACGGTGGCGGTCCATTTTAGTGCCATTCGTGTTGACGTTGTCGACGTAGACTACAGTCACTTTTTGCTTTTGATGGCACACCTAAGGCTTTCGCTTTAATAAGACGTTTTGATATATAATCCACCGCAACGAATATGAATGGTGATGAATCGCGGCGAAAAAGAAAAAACAGCGAGGAAAGCGATTACGAAGCCAAGCCTGCGACTTGACTAAAAAATGGGCTACCCTCTGTGAAATTACGCTGGACGGGTGAGGCCTTGCACCGCTTAATGCCACTGAGCGTATCGTATTTTCGAGCCAAGTTGGAAGCGGAGCTTCCTTATTCGTACTCATTTACCGGCCTTGGTTGCTCACGGTTGTGGGATCGATTTCCTCCATTGGAGTCTTTTCTTGGTAAAGGCGAGAGAAAATGAAAATTCCTGTGTGTGCGCTACTTCGGAGAAGGCGTAGTCGGGGGCCCGAAATTACTTCGTTGGCCTCCACTGTCGGATGCATCGTAGACGAAGTGTGCGAGGTTGGTTTGATAAGAATGGTATAAAACGATAGCTTATGACGTTTTTATGAAAGGCATTCATTTTATTCCTCAAATTATCCTCCGCTGAGGCCTGCAAACCTGGTACACTGCGCTTCCATCCTTTTTTTTTCTTGAAGTCGTCACAAAAATGGGATCGAGAATGACAAGGGAAATGCGCTTTGACGGTGCTGATGGCACCTTTCCTGAACGAAGATTTTTATCGCACCTAGCCAGGTTTTCTAGCTGGCCGAGAAAAAAGGCATTCGTGGTCAAATCTTGATTATGCGTGGGAAAGAGCCAGATGTATGTATGTATGTATGTATGTATGTATGTATGTATGTATGTATGTATGTTATGTATGTATGTAGTATGTATGTATGTATGTATGTATGTATGTATGTATGTATGATGTGTATGATGATGTATTGTATGTATGTATGTATGTGTATGTATGTATGTATGTATGTATGTATGTATGTATGTTGTATGTATGTATGCGTGATGTATGTATGTATGTATGTATGTACGTGTGCGTGTGTGTATGTGTGTGTGTCAGACGTATGAAACTTTCGCATTAAGGGGGACAACCTGATTACGTTCCAATGGGACTTATTAATTCATGACCGACGGGATTAAAAATCATTGTGTGCCGATGTGAAAATTTTTAGATACATGCCAATGTTCCTTATGTCCCAGTTTGCTTCTTTTAGAAATAGGTCAATTCTCTACTGAGATAAAAAAGAAACAAAAATGAATTTTGGTTTACACAGTTGTCACTAGGTGCCGCTAGTTTTCTACCAAGCAAGACCTTTTATTTTTATTTAATACAGAAATGACAATCTCTAAAATAAGCAAACTAGGTCGATGTGGATATTGATGTGTACTTAAAGCTTTTCGAATTGGTGTACGATGGTGTTTAAGTTCGTGGGTCGTGAAGTAGTCACTCCCGTGGGAATGTTGACAGGCTCGCGATTTTTGCATTATTATTTTTTGAAGCTTGTGATAAAATTTGTATTATTGTTATCGGGACAGAGTTATCGTTATAGAGAACCTAACTTTATTTTGCTATCGTGGCCTCTTAGCGAATATTATTAGTTGATTCATTGATTGCTTGTAGCATGCCACATACATGTCTTTATCAACGCACAATGCAGCATACATAAGTATTTATAAAGCGTTGTCCACTGCCCACGTGTGAGTACGTGCAACTCTGTGTGCATGAAGCTCGCTAAAAAAAAAAACAGCAGCAACTCAGCAAGTGTTCGCGAAGCGCCAGATCTTAGGCCTAACGTTTGACTTTCAGGTCTCGCGATGCCACCTTTAACTCGGAGCTGACAGTACGAGTACAATGAGTACTTTTTAGAGCAAAGCCTACAGCATGTCTGGCAAGGTCATTGTTCTCGTCGCAATGGTCTTGAGCCGCCGGAACGCGTATCTGGCTGTGACGTCACGCCATGTGATCCGCTGCAGAGAGGCATAGCAGCTGCGCTCGCTTGGAGCCTCGTCGCAGGGTACCACGTGACTAACCGAGGGTTTAAGTGCACTTTTCGGGCTCTTGCTCAGTCTCGACATTAATGGCCGCCGGTTCGGCCGTCTGTGCGTGTGCTTCAGCGCAAAGGACATGCTGAATCCAATCAAAACAAGCCAAACATATCTTTCACCCGTGGTAATTCGGTTTGCAGGTGTTAAACCGGAACAATTTTTTCCGGTGGGTACCGTTTGACTACATCGGGCCTCAAGAGGTGACGTTTGGCTTAACGTCGGAAGATCGGGCTTAACGTTACCTGACCTTCAATTAAGCCTTACTACATGACAAGCAACATCAAACTCATTCTAATTAGAACTGTGGTCATGGTTTGACGCAATCAGACCACAAATCGCCACACCGAACTTAAGGCCATCGCATACCCGCGTCGTCGTCAGCTTGTGCTGCGCATGAGCCCTTTTACCAGTGAGCTATAAAGCGGAAAAGTAGGCAGGTTTCAGAAGCGTCTTCAGACTTTGCATCCGCGAAATCGAGCTGCGCAGGCTTATACTTCCCTCTCACGAAAAAACAATGGTCATCGTTGTCTTAACCGACAAATCAGTCTCTTTTCTTTCTTTGCAGCGCTTTCACAAGGCTATGCTCACTGCCATGAGCTCTGCTACGAATCTGGGGTTTATTTGGCAACTCATGCTTTGTCCACGGCCCCGAATCGACGCATATATGATGCGTATTGCGAATAAATACCGCCAGACAATCTGCAATTGTTGCCATCGAACACACAGAATTTTTCTGTGGCGATTCCTCGCGAAAGAGTTTATGCACTCTTTCATATGTGATGCCTACGGTATCGACAATGTCGTGTACTCATATTCGGTGCTACTTTACAAAAAGTTCCTTAATGACGGCGATGCAGTTTGTGCCACTTTGTTCAAGTATTCCCTTAATGTCCATTCATAGGTGAAAAATTAAACGAAACTATCGTATCGTTTTTTAAATCAGGCCAACAGGAACAAAGGAGGGGCTCCGATCAATAGAGAGCAAAGCAAAAAACAACCTCCAATTCGTGATAGCGCATCCAGAGCACTCTTATCGGAAATCACAACTACCGAAACTGTGTGATGGATGGTTTGACGCGATGCTACTGGATAAGCGCATTCTGCCGGCGAAGTAACGGTCACCACAGTGGTAAAGGAAGTTTTGAGCAAGAAGTATATGCGAGAAAAACCTCTCCAAACTAGTTAATCCGGTAACATACCTTATCCTTGTGAACATTTTTCAGCAAAAAGGAAACATGATGCAGATTTTAGGCACATCATCAATACATCATTGATATTTGCAGTGTTCTTTTAACTAAAACATTGAAGTGGACTTGATTTTGCTATAGCAAATAAAAAAGCGTCAAGTCAAGTGATCCCACCACACCGCACGAACTTCCACGACCTCGAAATTCTCGATAATACGTACAATGCCCTTCTGTCTCACTACGCCCTTAGCCGCCGGCACTACCACCCTCCGCCCCCTCCCTAACCAACCACAAGCCATAGTCAATCGGTGCCCTTAGACCAGCACCTTCTACAATCACGCAAGATCGCACCCACTATCTACCACCATCAATGCCAACACTGTGACACCCCACTCTCCACATTCCACCTCGTATACTCCTGTCCCCACTCCCCTAACCCAGCCCCCTTCCCCACCCCGGAGCAGTGGGAGAATGAGCTGACCAGCCCGGCCGTGGCCCGCCAGGGGGCGTTGGTTGCTCGGGCCATCGAGTCGGCTCGGTCAAGGCATCCTGGACTGGGGACGCTTCACCACCACCCCTTTCCCTTTCCCGTTTGCTTATAAACGTTTTCTATTACTACTACAACTCGCCCTCAAGCCTCGAGTTCTTTGCGGCACCCTAAGCCCAACAGAAACAAACAGTCGCAACAGATGGCGAGCGGGCAGTGAGAGCGCGGGAAAATTGAATTCAATTGAGGGGTCCTCAATGCGGTACAATTTTCTTCCATCAGCCTTGAACCTCCATCGCGTTCGTCAAGACGGGAGTATAAGAGCCGTGGGAGGTGAATGCAGAGGAGAAGAAGTTGCGTGGCAGTAGAGATTTGCAAAGAAGGGAGAAGAGACGAAGGAACTTTTTTTTTTCGCAGTTGAACTCGTTAGACGTCAATCGGACGGACTTCAGTGGATTTACACAGCCAAAAGCTATCGAACGCAGTTATAGGCGCCGCACTAACCACAGGCGCGAGACTGTTTCCTTTCGTACCTACTTTTGCAATTTTCGAAGTGGTTGTTAGCCTAGATGGGTGGTCTTAATGTGTGCTTATAAAAAAACTGAC
This sequence comes from Haemaphysalis longicornis, assembly GCA_013339765.2. Taxonomy (NCBI): domain Eukaryota; kingdom Metazoa; phylum Arthropoda; class Arachnida; order Ixodida; family Ixodidae; genus Haemaphysalis; species Haemaphysalis longicornis. The sequence goes on from CM023456.1 coordinate 129,230,682, forward strand.
CAAATTCTTTGAAAATAAAAACACTGCCACCCTCAGTTATTTACTTGTGTTTTGCCTCGTGCGAGCTAAGCTTTCCTTTGCGTTTTGATGTTCTCTCAGGCATGAACTCCGCCACCAGGATTATTTGTTTGGAAAGTTGCTCACAGGGCTTATTCATCGGGCTTGCCAATACGAACTCTTGAAGTGTTCTGTTTGCAACAGTACAGTCCTCACAGGCTGAAATCGGTAAAGAGAGACTGACACGAAAGCCGAACCTTAAAGGTGAATTAAAAAAAAAAAAAAAACCTGCCGGTATTCACAGATATCCTCTGTTTATATAAAAAACTACATCCATTTTACATAATGGGGGGACGAGGAGGGGGCCAGACAGCGGTGTCTCCTACTGCTCTTGGGGGTGGGGAAAGGTGGGGAAAGGGAATGGTAGTGGTGGCAACCCAGGAGTACGTCTACATTCTCCGATGATGTGCCTGGGTGTTTGTGGCTACTGGGGGAGTTTTGCGTTAGGGTGAATATTGGGTTGGGGAGTTTAGGTTAGTCGGATGGGATGAGGGAATGTATTTGATTGAATAAGTCGGAGAGTCGCTTCCTGATGTTAGTGGGGTTTGTGCTGAGTAATCTCTTGAAATCTGGTGAGTCGGGTAGGCTCATCCGCGCTCTCCAGGGCCCGGTTGTTGAGTACGCGTGCCTGCTGGTGAGCATACTCGTAGCCCTTCATGGAGGCGGGGTGAGGCGTCCGCGCGATTTGTACTTTTCTGTTGGAGGATCGCCTTGATAGCGCTTCATATGCTAGAGGAGCCAGGAATCCCGATTGGTAACTTCGGTATGCTTCCTGGGATTCCGGCATGATTGTACGGACTGTGTTCTGCGTGATGGCTAATTCATCCGCTCCTTTAGCTGAACTTGTTACAGTAGCGCTGGTGACGATATCTTGCTTGGTCGTCACTGCTGCTGTCGTGGCCTTTCGTCCAGATGTGAGAGCTGCCGCGTCAGTGAAGACCGTATTTTGGTAGGCGCCCTACACATTGTTCACGGCTATGTCACGAGATCTGCCGGGATCGCCGCATTAGTGAGATATACACATTTGCAGTAAAAACCCATTGAACGTTGCCACTGTGGACTGTTTCATGTCTGCGCAAAATGAAAGAGGTGTGGAGAAAGTTCCTTTATAACTAATCCGCCCCTGCTCGCAACATTCCACAAAAGAATGCGGTTAATCTCTTCTTGTCTGAAATAAAAAGGTGCGTACGAACCGGTTCAGATAATAACGTAGGTTCGACTAGCGTAATTAGGGAGATTGGGTGTGCATTTGTAAACGTTGCGTCGGAAAGATTACTGGAATAATTTACACCAAATTTATTCCCAGCGCATTTTTTTCACTCAACGCCCTGGCCGTTTTCATATTTTTCATCGGCCATTACCTTTTCGTCTTAATTGCGAATGAGGAGTGAACATTAGCTTCACGGTTTTCTTGTATATATGGACTTGATTTGGGGTCACCGCTAGGGTTGCTGGGATTTTATATTCACGTCCTCCGATCGGCGTAGCATTTAACGCAATTCTGTAAACTCGCGTAAAATTTCTTAAAAAGGCGCTTGTGTCGCACACTTTCCGGATCAGAGACGGAAAATTTGGCAAATTTGAACTTCAGGGAAATTTGAACTTTGCCTGACCAGACAGCGCTACTTGTCTGACGGCATGCGCAAGCGCGGGATGTTTGTATATGACACAGTGTAAGACCGTAGCGTGTTCATTTGCTCGATAGCGATTTTAGTTACTGCCGCTGTGCGTGGAAAAAGAGAATACGCCCCCAAAAAAATGCGGAGAAGAAACCATGATGTCCAAGGTGGTCTAAATAAGGTGGTCCCAACGTTACAAGCTAAGACGGCGACGCCCTGGTAACCCTTCCCGAAGTAAGATGGGAGTGCTTTACCGAATCGCGGGAGGGCGGCGCAGTGCTCACTGAAAAAATTCCGAAATATAATCTGCACGTAAAAGAATCTATAACAACAGGATGAGAATTACCAGTTTCTCTTGTAATCTCGCAGTATTTAAATATTCAGTTGTGAGAGAAGATTTCAAATACATGAACAACTGATTGCACCGTTGCAAATTTAAACGGAAAGGGTGTGGAGGAGGGATGGTCTGATTGTTAGAAAACTCTAACTAAATAGATAATAAAGGAATTTAAATTCCCCCGTTCGGGATTGCCCATAAGTTGGCTCTACACGACGACGCGGGTTCGATTCCGGCCGGGCGGCCGCTTTTGATGAGGCGCAAAAAGAAGTCCGTGTACGAGATTCGGAGCACGTTAGATCCCCATGGTCAAAATTTATCCGGAGCCCTCAAACATAGGCGCCACCTCACCGCCTGCTTTGCGTCGACGCGTTGAACCTACAAATTCGATCATTAAATTATCACAATTGGTCCAAAGCTGTAATTAATTTCGAAATAACTGGATGAAGCACCAAAAAGTGCTTGTAACCTTGGTGCATGCGATGCTCAGTTTGCAAATTTAGTTGGAACGAAAAGAGTCTTTAGCTTCTATGTTTTTTGTGTGTTAGCGAAAAAAGGGACGTTAACGACTAGAAAGCATGTAGGAGACAGACAAACGCCAAATAGACGGACGCTGAATTCAACGCTTGTCTGTGTGCTACAGGCTTTCAAGTCATTCCCGGCCCGTCTGTTCGTGCTGTACTGTTTTTTCATGAAAATGAACCAAGTAAATCGCAGCAGAGACCTGCTAATAAATCAGTGCATAACGTATTTTTTTATTCAAGGGCTTTTAAAACTATTTTTTTTAATTGGAATAAAAGAGTGCATGCATGGCTTTTTAAATATTTTCTACGTCAATAATGCACCTTTCAACATCGCTACTTGCACTCTGTAAATAAAACTGTGCAAAAACATTAGTTACATTAAGTAGAACTGAACTATGTCTATCCCGGTGCACATCCGATGATTAAAACTGCAGTTGGCAGTTGGGCACCATATCGCTCCGAAGGGCTGGTGAAATCCTGGAAAGAGTAGTTCAACAGCTGAATTTAATAGGTTGAAGTGCAGTTAGGGCGCGTAGTCCTAGGCATAAAGGTAGGCATGGAGAATTTAAAATGAACTAAACGGCCAAGTGGTGAATCGCTCTATCATCCTAGGTAATGAAATACTGGCATAGCTAAGCGCATACAATTACTTTGAACAAGTTATTATGGGTGAGTGATCAGGAAATAAATGAAAACAAAAGTTCAATTACAATGGGTCTGGGGCAATAATAAGAGTAACTGACAACGCGCTACACTTGTCACTAAGTTAATACTACGAGAACGAGGGAAACTCAGGTCCTGCGGAGACCTTTGAGAGCTCGTTAGCTTAAAGAATAATGGAAAAGAGCGTTATAGGCGTAATGCGCTTAGAGAGAGGAGGCGAACGTCATGCATTATGAAATGAACTGTGTAGGAGATATCTTAGTACAAAGTAAGAGGAAAAAAGTCGAGTTTGGCTGGCCTCGTGATGTTGGAAAGCGGACAAGAAGAACACCACACCAGCACCACAAGAGTTGCCGATGAACCTAGCTAGACATTGGAAAAGACAAAATAGAGCCTGGAGAAATGAGATAAGGAAACTGATATACTCGTTCCCCGCGGAAGTGTGGCCGTTTCACTCAGTAAACGTGGCCGAAAAAGCAAAAACAAGAGCGTGCACTGAAGCTTCTTACAAGCCCCTGCCCGAACTGGTACGCACATCGGTGAAAAGTATGGCTGAGTGGCTTGGCGATGCGGGTGAGGTTAGAAATATACCGGACGGAGGGACGGTCATGGGGTGTGTGCAAACAGAAATGGACGCAGCGGTGTATGGTGTGTAGGATGAAACACATAGGCTCTTTCGTTGAGTGTACCAGCAGCTTACAGAGAAAAGCGAAGAATACGGGACGACAGAATGAGTCTGATAAACGCGCAAGCGCTGAACAAAATCACTGCTCCCTGGCGCTGTATTTGCTGTGTTTATAAATAGGTAAGGCTGATTTGGCCTAGTAAAGATCTGGCTCTGTGACCACGCTCTCTTGGTTTAACGGGGTATTGGCAGCTTCTGTGTTGCGCATGTCTTGTCTTGTAGCTGCTGCAGCGTGTTCTACTGCGCTGTCGAAAAAGAACAACTTTATTGGTCGCATATATCAAAAGTTTATGCAGAAAGGGTTCTCTATTAATTGGAATCCATATGCCGTCTTGACTGCGACTACCCTCTTGACAAGTGAGCCTTTTATACAGGAATCCTGGAGTTGAAAAAAAATTTTTTCAGCACTTTTAGGGTGAATGGTAGTGGTGGCAACCCAGGGTACGTATACATTCTCCGATGATGTGCCTGAGTATCCGTGGCTACTGGGGGAGGTTTGCGTATTTTAGGCTGACTAATGGGTTGGGGAGTTTAGCTTTGTCGGATGGGATGAGGGAATGTATTTGATTGAATAAGTCGGAGAGTCGCTTCCTGGTGCTTGTGGGGTTTGTGCTGAGTAATCTCTTGCAATCTTGTGAGTCGGGTAAGCTCATCCGCGCTCTCCAGGGCCCGGTTGGTGAGTACGCGGGCCTACTGGTGAGCAAACTCGTAGCCCTTCATGGAGGTGGGGTGAGGCGTCCACGCGATTTGTACTTTTCTGTTGGAGGATCGACGTGATAGCGTTTCATATGCTAGAGGAGCCAGCAATCCCGATTAGTAACTTCGGTATGCGTCCTGGGATTCCGGGATTGTGGTGTACGCGTTATGAAACCTCTGCGTTGATGGCTAATTCATCCGAACCCTCGGTCGATGTACTTGTTACAGTAGTGCTCGTGACGATATTCTTGCTTGGTCGTCACTGCTGCTGTCTGGCCTTTCGTGCCAGATGTCATTGGCTTGTCGTTTCGGCGACTGGTGAATACCGTATTATTGGGCCAATGCCCTACACATTTGTTCACGGCTATGTCACTGAAATCGCATGATACGGGGATCGCCACATTTAGTGAGACATACACATTTTCAGTAAAAACCCACTGAACGTTGTCATTGTGGACTGTTTCATGTTTGTGCCAAATGAAAGAGGTGTGGGGAAAGCTGCTTCATAAATAATCCGCCCGTGCTCGCAACATTCTACAAAAAAATGCGGTTAACCTCTTCTTGTCTGAAATGAAAAGGTCGCTCTGTTGGTAGAGTGACTGGTCCGGTTAAGCGGTGGTCCCGGGTTCCAATCCTGGACCAGGACGAAGTTTTCTTCAACTGCGAAGTTTCTGAGAAAGTTGTATAGCTTTCCTTCGTAGCCGTATGGCTGCATTTAGGTGGATGCCAAACTTTCCTTCGCAGAAACTAACTCTACCTTGGGGATTTCCCCTAAATCTGCTCGATTGAATCTTATGTACCCACTGCCAAATCTAAACGTCTAAGTCCGGTGTAATGTTCATACTTGTCACATTGTTGAACAAGAAGAAAAGATATAGGCTAGTATAAGGCAGAAAACCAGTACATAATTCTATGAGGTGGATGGGCACCTTTCTCAACCCCCAAAATTAGGACCGCGCTATGGAACGCTTCGTGCTGGGAAGTGTTTTCCAGACATGCGTGTTAGGAGCGCTATCACGGCTTGCTATGGTGACGCCGACGGCAACTTTTCGCTCAGTGGGCTATTCAAGGCTATCGCATCAATAAGTGAGAGGATTGACGCTAAGAACAGCGTGCAAGGGACACCTCCTGACAAAGCTGGACAGTGTACACGTTTGTCGCAGTTTTCGCATTTCTATTTTTGGCTTCCAAATGCAACTTTCAGCCGTGTTTTAAAACGTTTCAGGCGTTGTTTCTTCTGATTCAAACGCTTGTAGAGATTTGTGTTCTACATACGGCAAATAGTGTGATAATTTTTTTGGGGGGGTTGTTTAGTCACTTCCGCGGTCATTATATTCTTCAACACAGAAACACTGAGCCAACTTTTTTATACAAGGGAAGTGCCTGGATGTTTGAAAAAAAATTTTTTCAGCACGTTTTAGTGTGTTGTCATGATTGTATTTTCGTCTTACACGGGTGACATTACCCTTAACGTATTTTAACAACCTCTTGTATGTGTTCTTCCCGTATTAAGGCTGCACATTTTTAGCTGCTGTACCACATCAATTCCTCCCATCATCGCCCAATCCAGCATTGAGTTTTTTTGGCCGTGTGCATCGCACATTTAGACATAATGTGAGAATAAGAGTGCTTTTCCGCAGTCCAACACATTTTTGGAAATTTGTGCAAGCGGGAAGGACACGTTCACAAGGAAGTTTGACGGCGGGAAAAGTGCTCAAAATTAATTGTCCTGTCGTCCTCATTCTTGCTCAACGCCTCATGGCCCCGTCGTGACTTCATTTTTTAAATTGTACTCAAGGTCCTATTGCTGTTTATAATTCTGTAGCCTTGCTTCTTTGTCGCTGCGTTCGTCACGCTCTAATTATTAAAACAGGGTTTTGCTGGTTCGTAAACAGCGAATAATATAGAAACCAGCCGCACGGCTTTCGAAGAGGGAAGCATGAACCCTCGGTCGCAATTGTTCGCTGATCAGAAAGAACGACGGAATGGTTTTCTGTGCAAGCTCTTTGACTATTTTTACGGTCCAGAAGGCGGAACGAGGATTCATTTTCACTTGTACGTTTCGGCGCAACTGGAAACAGCTGCAGTAATGATTGCGGGGCCGATAATTTGTACTGTTACGATTATCAGCGTGAATTGCTGCACAATATTCTGCACAATATCGCAAATGACTGCACACGTCGATATCAGTTTTGCAGTTTTGCAGATTGTCTAACTACACGCAGGCAGCGGTTGATGAAGTGGGCGATATAAACAATGTAGCTTTGGGGATTTCAGGTAGCAAAGATAGTGTATGTAAGGTTGTCAGTTGGGGATGGAGTCCGCGGAAAGAATCGGGCTGGGAGAAGGAACATTTCTTCGCGAAATAAAGACTGCCTATGTCATTTGGAGGCAAAATCAAACACTCATTTGCTGCTAAATTGTGTTTGCGTTTCTTTCTTCTTTTAGAGACGATGCTCTTTCTTGAGCTACTTAAACGCAGAAATTTTGCTCTGTCTGCATGTCAGTCAGTCTGTCTATGGTTCAATTCAGCCACCCGGCCGAAGTAAAACAGAAGCTGTGCAATAGTCTTATATACCCACTGCCAAATCTAAACGTCTAAGTCCGGTGTTAACGTTCATACTTGTCCACATTGTCGAACAAGAACAAAACATTACGCAAATATAAGGCAGCAAATCGATACACGTGTGGTATTTGCAGTGTTTCTTTAGTGAAAAAATTCACAGTGGCTTGGTTTTTGCGATAAACTGCAGAAAACAGTCGCCTGCTGTTGCCCGCGCTACTATAGCTCCTGGCGGCATTCAAGAAATCAAACGGCAACAGCAACGGAAGGTTAAACTAGATAGGTTCCATGTTCCGCTTGGAATGCTCGTGGAGTAGGGCAACGTGGTTCTGTAAACACTGTAGTAGGGCGCCTCGATTCCCGAGCGTCCCCGCCTCACGGCAGCACTGGCATTGAGGCACGCGATTTGAGCAGTGGGACTCAGTAAATTTGAAATGACTAGACTGAGCATACCTCTAGAGTGTTATCTTGGGAGAACGATAAGGGAGAAGAACAGCATAAGAGGTGCGCGCGAAAGGGATGGGAAACATTTACTTGGCAGGGGCGCCAGTCGACTATTATCTTTCTTCGACATTTGCAACGAAAGGAGGAGATACGCGGCCATTTTTTTTTTGTGTTTGGATGCTTATTGCGGCCACAGGCAGGCTGGCCGCACTTGACGCTGCAGCTTCTCCAGAGTCAGAGCTTAACTCCGCGGTCTCCCTTTCTACGCACGTGCCGCCACGTGCATCTGTCACGGAGCGCACCAGGCCAATTATTATTGATCCTGGTAGGGTACTGGATAAGCGCTTGGATTGGCTCATTTACAGCTACTCTGATGACCCTGTGCCAAATTCCGCACGAACCCAATGTATTTTTTTTCTTTAAAGCAGCGGCTATTTTGTTACAAATATTGTTGTCGGTCATTTCTCGTGCTTGATGGGACACCTAAGGGTTTTTTCTTCATAGTAAAGCAATGTGTGTACTTGTCGTCGCGTTTGGCTTAGTTACAATGGTCTCGGGAAACACATTCAAGCTCTCGTACGAGTCACTTCGATAGATTCTAGTCTTTGAGACACGTGTGTCGGAGTCGCCAGTCATGGCACGTTTTTTTTGTTGTTGTTGTTTTTGTTTTGAAAATGTGGCAGCATAGGTTTAATGGCGCGAGCACCATGTGCGTAGCCTGAAGATTCGTGAATAGGGTGCGACGCAACTTGGTGCGATGAGCGCCTAGTACTTTAATTGACCATGGATGCTTTCGCGCTTCCGCTGAACAGGGGTTTTTTGCTTCCACATCCTCAAAAAGGCGCGCAGCCGGAAACAAACCCGCACCCGTCCTCTTTCAGCTGCAAGCCTTACCACAGCCACCGCGAGCGGATTTAAAGGGAAGGGTCCCCACTTGAACCATGTTCCTCACAAAGGAGCACCATGTGCGTGCCGACAGTTCCGTGAAAAGGGTTTGGTGCGTAAGGCATATTTGTTGTCCATCGATGCTCGCGCTTCCGCTGAGCAGCTTTTTTACGTGTCCCAACAATCCTTCTAAATATCAAGCACGAAAGCAAACGCGCACCGCTCCTCTTTCCTGTAACCTCTCCACAGCTCGCGAGCGAAACCTTGACGCGATATCCGACGAGCGCTGATATGCTTGGGTAGGAGGGTTTTGTTTCATCAAGGAGTATGTATGCCTCTCCGAGATGGAAAATGTATCCGTGTGCTAGTCACACGATCTCCAGCCTGAACATTTTTTTTTCGCACCAATTCCTCTTCATAGTGGCGTAGTCACCAGAGCCAAAAGTAAAACAGAGTGATAAGGAGTAATCCAGTATGCGCAAGTTTCCCACAAACCCCGATTATAGGGCTCGGGTAAACAGTAATTGAGCTGACAATTTTATGTGTGTTCCCACCAGTTCCTTACAAATAGGAATTAAAACTCAAACGTTTCTCTGCCCCAATCTCGGCAGCTAGACAAGGTCAAATTATATTTAGAGAATATTCCGCAACGTCGTTACTCTTCTAAAATAATTATTGAAGTAATAATGAAGCATTAACGAAGCTGCTGCTTCGGTGCCTAAAGTCACAATTTTCACTTGGAAATTGCAGTTCTCCTGTGCAAACCAAGGGTTTTGAGGCGTGAGTACGGCACAAGAACAAGAAACTCCTTCAGTGTTGACTCAGTTAGCGAGGCATAATTCTGGTTTTCAGAGTGCCATTGCAGCAAAATCTTGAGTGAGAAAGTTCTTGACACAGCTGCCCAAAATTAAAAGGAACGTAACCTTGTTTATTCGAGGCCGCCAGCTGGTGTCGCATTGAGTCCTTTCAGCACTGGCTGAACAACCGGTTGTCCGTTATTTACATTTCATGACATGCCCTATCCCACTCCTTGCGCCTCACTTCAGCTAAAACATATTTGACCCGAGTTTGTTACATAACCCAAACCGGAGTTTTGTAACGTACAAGAAAACTTTTTCCATGGCTCGTTGGGCCGACATAACGTTTCCTTCGAAGTATCTATTTTGACCTCAGGTATCGGTCCCATGTGTCATAACCGGAAGCCATACATTGGTTGTATTCTAGAGCTTTTATCGACGGAGAACAAATATTTATTCTCTTTCGGGATATCTGCGCTTAAGTCTTAGAATGTTTTGATAATTCCCTGCGGAGAGTCCTGTCATGGCCTGCCTTTATAGCCCTGTAATAACGGCCTGCACCGCCCTGTCAAGCCTATTGGTTGGGCTTCGCATTTACCTCGGAAAAATCTGTCAATAACTACTGCACCTGTCTGCGCCCGTTGGGCATAGTTTGTTCACTACCGTTGTTCCCAATGTTGTTTTTAAGTCGTGCAAATGTCGAACTGTCTACATCATACAGTACAGCGCAGCGTGCATTCTAATGCCGTGTTACGCATGGCAAGGTAACTGGATCAATTTTGTCTCTTCATTTTCCGGGTCTGTGCCAGTCCTGTGCTCTCGTTTCCTTCATGTCTGTCTGTTCCCACCATTGCGTGGACGTTTAGGGCGCTTGGCGCTTTCCAAAATGCTAGTGATTTCCACCTTATTGTTTAGCCGGCTTCGTTGCGGACCGGCTTTATCGTGGCGGGCATATGCGTGGGATAACTGTCGCTTTTCTTAAGTGCTTCATCAGTTGTGTTCGACTGATGTGTTCGTGGGAATAACACCAGCCTGGGCGCTGCTAATATGTGTTTTTTTGGTCGTTCTGCAGGAGATCGTGATGGTCATCTGGTTCACCATCGAATTTTTCTGCCGGCTATGGTCGGCAGGATGCCGATCCAGGTACCAAGGGTGGATGGGGAGGCTACGCTTTCTCAGAAGCCCGTTTTGTGTGATAGGTGGGTGTTCCTTTACACCTTTACTATTTGCACCCTGCTGTATAGATGCCGAAGCATCTGCTTTTCCGATGTCAGGCTCTGAGAAGTAAATCAAACTGTCAAATTTTCATTAACCCGAATTTACAAAGTACACTGCGTAGGTGCGTCTTTTGACTTTGGTAGATAAAATGCACACGTGCTAGCTGTTGTTTCAGTTTTCATGTCGGTGCTATAATCTCAAAGTGCCCGTTGCCACGCAGTTTGTATATATCCGGAACATCCACGACCAGATCTTTTTTTATGAAGTTATTTCAAATCAGTTTTAAAATGTTGACTTTGATTCATCTGGGTCAGCTAATTTTTTTGTTGCTGCATAGAATATCAACAATGTTGATTGTGCTCACATATCAAATACATAGATGAATATGCAGAAGGAGGACTCAGGACGCGTGACCTGTAGGATGAATTCATGCTAGTGAGCGTATACGCAAGTTAGGCAACGGGTTCAAGCAGCTAGCTTAACTATTCACAGAGAAAATAATGTCGCAAACGCAGACTACGCTACTCCGAACCTCTCTTACCGACGACATAACTCTAAAACTATGTGGAATAAGCGTGTTAAATAAAACAGAACGCAATGAGAAGCTAAAGGGGAATAACGAATTTTTGGAAGGGCTAATTGTAATGAAAAAGAATACACGTGCGCAATGAATACATTTTTACAGGGGAGTTTTTAAATTCCATTGGGAACATTGTTCGGTACGAAACCTGCGACAGAATATGCAGTGTGTTTTCCATGGGTGAAGCCTATATTTAGAAGTAAAATTTAATATTTGATACAACCTTAGTGCACTGTTTGCTAATGGCTGCTTTCAGTGAGTGTCAATGAGTGCTTCGGTGTAAAAAATAATCATGCTAGGCATCAGTTTTTCGTCGATCGGTGCGTGGAGGTAATTTTTTTAGATCTGTACATTGCGTGTTCATTTTTTGTCACTTCTCACTTGGTTAGTGGTAAGGTATGAGCTGTACGATATTACTGGTACGGCTTGGCTTCAAATGCCCTAGTTTGGATCGGTGGGTGTGTGATAAGTGTGTTAGACCACGGCACAATTCAGTATGTGATTCATTGATTGTGGCGGTTTAACGCTCCGAGGCAACGCAGGCGATGAGGCGTGCCGTAGTGGAGGGCTCCGGATTAATTTCGACCACCTGGGGATCTTTAACGTGCGCCGAAATCTCGTGCACACGGGCGTTTTTGCTTTTCGCCTCCATCAGAAAAGCCACCGCCGCGGCCGAGAATCGCACCCGCGACCTCGTGCTCAGCAGCGCAACCCTTAGCCACTGAGCCACCGCGGCGGGGACAATTCAGTATGTGATCTTCTGTATTATGCGTAATGATAAAATAGGAAGCTTGATCAAATAAACCAGAAAATTATCGCACAGTCTGGAATTGACGTCGAATTGAACGATACAGAGTTGCGCTTGTTCCGAGTGATCAGGGATCTCTTTTAAATGTGTTGCGACAGCGTGCATGGAATGGAGGTTTATAGCTCGAACCACAATCTGAACTCGCTTCTGGATTGTCGAGGGGGGCGCGGGACGCTCGGATGCAATGAGGCATGCGCAATCTGCAGGAAATAAAGGGACTCTTCACCACTCCCTCTAAACGCTTTCATTCTTGCCTTGGCGTCTAGAAGCACTGCAAAAGCTATTGTTATCGCCAGTATGGCAGCGAGACTACGTGATTTGGTCGTCGCATCAGATGCGCCTTCCGTTGCTTTTTATCATTTTGTGGCTTTCTTTTTAAAGTGGCTATCGAACGCGTTCATTGCTGCAACTGAAGGAAAGTCGTCCAATAGCCGCCAAGCCGCTGTAATGACGTAATTCCAGCGGTCGATGAACTCGAATACTGGGAAATAGGGAAACATTTTTGAGCAAGCTTTCAAGTTATGTGATATTCTGGCTGCGGTACTTTGCGATCCCCTAATCTAAGTACTACGGTTGCGTTCCAATTTCCCTCTTAGACGGCGTCGTTGCCGTATTCGCGAGCAGTCGGCCATGTAAAGCCCGGTTCTAATTCGAAAGAAGCAGTCAAGGAAGACTGCTTCGAGCAGACAGCATCGAAGTCAGTAATGATTCAGGCTACATTCCTGTCTGAATTGATAAGTGACGCCAGCGCCACCTTTTTGCGTCCTAATCTTGTTACAAACTAAATTGCATTTTCATTGTATTTTCATGTACTTGTGGTGAAGATGTTCTCGTTTAATTTTTAAACCACGGCATGTTTGTTATAGCTACGGTAACATTATTTACGAAACCTGCGGCTTGCATTTCTCAACATGTGAGCTACGAGGTTGTCGTCTGCGTTGGTTACCGGTGCGCCGTTACAATTCTTCTTCTTTTAAACGTTTTAGTTAGGCTGCTTCGTAAGCTGTCTACCAAGCTGTTCGTGAATTGGAACGCAGCCTAGATCTGTGGGTTGACTACGTTCTGCAAGAATTTAGCCTTTAGAAGAAAGATGAAAAAGTGTGGCGGGTTCCTTTAAGACGCACTCTTCTGCATACGGGCATGAGGCTGCTCCTGATCTCACGTGGCTGATGCGCCAAGAGATAAGTGAGGTGACGAATGGAGGTGCAATACGGGCAGCGAAATATGCTTCATTTAGTGCCGACACGTGTCTGTACGTGGCAGGCAGTCCTCATAATGTTCGGGCTCCACTTGTTTCCCGCCTAATGTTCGCTCGCTTGTGGCAGTAATGAGGCTGGGATGTCTCTGCGCTCGGTTGTGTCGCTGGCTCATATTATCAAGGATTACTCTCCCATGTAGCGAGAGGGGCATGAGGATTACTATTGTTTAATGGCGCAAGGTGAATAGAAGGCGAAGAAAATAAATACAAGTGCCCTAAAACGACTGAAATCAGTGAGATAAAGTCGCATGGTGTAAAGGATGAATAATATAGGTGGTTGCCGAAACGCTATACATCGCTGATTTGTAACGTGGAGGTGCAATTCGTGTTCTAATGCTTAGAGGTGTGGTAGCTCTGGATGGCTACTAAGCGGCGTCCGTGCGTTTTGCTGTAGTACGTGTGGTCATCGTCTGGCGTTGCGCGCGCTGGTGCGTTTGAGTGTAAGCAATTGCAGCAGGATGTTCCGGCAGATATTCCGCGCATATTCCGTGCATCTGCGCGCTAACTAGAAACATTATCATAGGAGGAGGAGGAAAATATTTTGAGTCTGGTAATGTGGGAGTGGTCGTGGAGACCATGAGGTGACCGTGCTGACTCAGCCCTGGACACCAGCAGTCGCTGGGCATCCAAGCCGGCGCGGATCGTCAGGTTCTCCCACAGCTCAGGAAGATAAATGGCAGTGGATAAAGGCGGGAAGGCGGAGTTATGTGCCCACCCCAAGATCGTATGAATGATTGTATATAGTTTAGGGCAGAATGTACATGTAACAGGTTATCGGGTGGAATACATCCGGATTTTCCTCTGGGTGACGCACTTTCGTACAAACGGTGCTGTGACATGTACTCGGCGCTTACAGTAATCACCATTGCCACTTCGTGAAAGCAGGCTAAGTATATTGATTTGGCGCAGGCGACGGAAGTGCGAACTATGAAAAAAAGACAGCTGTTCTGCCAATGAGCATGACTCCATATGTGGTATGCATCAGTCGCGTACAGCCAAACCCACAAACCTTACAAAATGCTGCCTCCTGCGTGTGTCCATTCAGCAAACGCGGTAGCGTGACGAATTTTTAAATTAGAGTGATTCGCGATAGTTCAAGCCTGGATAATTCAAACTTTTGGTCAATTCAAACAAAATCAAAATTATAGTTGGCCTTTTATGTTTTCAATATATTTTAAAGCCGCTTAATTTCAAACTGCTCCATTGCATAAATTTGGTTAATTTGTAATTTTTCCTTGTCCTTGTGGGAACATATCTCCTGCATCTTCCACTTCCACCTGCACACTTGTATTCTTATATCACTAATGGTCACTAATAACGCCGATCACCTGGTACACGTGTCAAAGCGAAACCTCGCGTGCCAACAACCGCGTGTGGCTTGAGGAAGGAATAAAGAAAACTTTGTTTTGAGTTCTTATGCAGACAAAGAAGTCATCTATTCGTGTTTTTGTTTTCAGAGTGTAGATAGAACTTCAGCATTGTGGGTGAAGGTTGTATTAATACATTACAGACTTTTAATGTTTCCTTACAACAAAAGTTGTTATGTTGCCCCGAGCCATACTAGTGAGGTCTTTCCATAATTAAAAATTCTGGTAGGAGGCGGGTTTGACTCCCAGCCGCGGCGGCCGCTTTTCTGATGAAGGCGAAAACAGAAAACGCTCGTGTGCGAAAAAGCTCGTTAAAGATCCCCAGGTGGTCAAAATTATTCCGGAGCTGACCACTACGGCGCGCCTCATCGCCTGTGTAGCTTCGGCACGTTAAAGCCCACAATCAATCAATCAATCAATCAATCAATCAATCAATCAATCAATCAATCAATCAATCAATCAATCAATCAAATCAATCAATCAATCAATCATCTAATTAATCAATCAATCAATCAATCAATCAGGTAGACATAAAGATCGCCCACATATTAAAATACCATCGTGGGCGTGCAACGCGACCTCATAGTGGCCAAATGCCGCATTGTCATTTTCCTGGAGATTTGCACGTCGTGTGTGAATAGGTGCCTGCCGTTGAACAGCGACTTTGAAACTCTCGGCGCTGTTTTTAGATGCGAAGGCATCTCATTCACCCGCCTTGTCCCTGCATCCGGCGTCGGCGTCGTCGTCGTTGTTGTCGGCGTCCACCCCTCCCCCATTCTCCTCGCCGAGTCAACTTCGCTCTCCGCCGCTCACCCCTCTCCTCTCCGATAGCGAACACTCTCTCGCGAGGGGCATTGGATTGGATTCGATTGGATTGGCTTGGCTTGGCTTGGCTTGGATTGGATTGGATTAAAGTACATTGTGTTGGATTGTGTTGCGTCATAGCCGCGGCAGACGCACTGGCGCCGGCGCGTGCCCTCACCGTTATGCGCGCTATAAAACGCGGTGCCTGCGCCGCTCCGCTCCATCGTTCCAGCGCCGTTCCTCCGCTGTCCAACGCTGCAACGTGAACCCCCTATGCGTCGCATCTACACAGGGGTTCCCGCGAGGGGAGGTGGGAGTTTTTTTTTTAGTAGCCTCGACACTTGTCATTGTTCGTCGCAGTGGCCCTGTGGGCCTCCTCCACCCCCAATAACTGATCCCGGCGGACGAGAAAATGTATTCCTTCTCCTTCCTTCCTTCCTTCCTTCCTTCCTTCAGTGGTGTCAACGCCAGACACGACGAAATGCTCAATGACGGGAAAATAGATTATCAAGCAGGAGTTAAGCGATTAGAGTTGCGATAGTGTAACGTTTCACGTATGAAGCACACTTGCATAGCACTTTGCCCGATATATTTTTCGTCATGAGTGTCTAGCCTTCTTCACAAAGTACTGATGAGTTTCCACGCTCGTAGTTGCCCGATGAGGCTTTAAATAGGCCATAATGATCGTCCAATCTAGACGATCTTATTAAAACTGCGCACATTAAATGCACCCTAACTTTTAAACTTTTCCCGGTACAGTAGGTGATCATGGAGCCCCTGCGACTATTAGGAAGTAACCAGGACATAAGTGCAGCGAACCGTACATGAATGCGGATGCTGTAAGCTTTGTTATCGCTAGTCTATGTCAGTATTTGGAGGGTTTCGCACAACCTATACTAAATGTTGAATCTCAAATTCATTCTCCCGTAACAAACATTTAACAATCATTTAAAAGGTGTAGACTCTCTTGTACTAATTGCTATTTATATTAGTTAACGACAGTGTTTGATTAATTGGCTCTTGAATGATCGACTCCAGTGAAAACTTCGAAACGCCAAGCTTTTTAGTGGATCTAGTGATTTTCGCGTTAGAGATCTTCGCCGAATCTAGTGGATCAGTTTGGCTCAACCGCCAAATTGATCCACTAGATTCGGCGAAGACATTGGATGAATGCGGATTTTTTTTTTACTATATAAAGGAATTGCGAAAAATATGAGCAACCGGCAGCCCCGCGCCGTTGATCCCGCTCTCGCACTGCACATCACCGTGCTACGTCGGCTCACGCAGCCGCCATTTTACGAACCGGCATGCGCGGCGGAAAATTCGCTCCGCGCCTGTCGATATTTCATACGAGCGGCATGCATTCCTCCCGTCTACTGAATTCTCTCACACATTTCGTTATTCAGCATATTTCCGTAAGGTCTATACGACTTGATCACTCAACAACGTTCCGCTGTCTTCATTCGTTCAAAAGTGAGTTATTGTTGCTGATTCGACTGATCGAAATGAGGAAGCAGTGGAAGATATTCCAGGCCACCCCGAGCGATCGTTGTTGCCCGCATTGTTTATTCAAAATTTAACATTTCCAATATTATTCTGTTGTCCAAGTTCTTGAAACGACGCCCAAAATTAACCAGCGTGAGCGAAAACACGGGTTATAGTTAGGGAATCCTCGTAATGTTTGTTCTAGTCCTTGCCTGCTTTAATATATCACTGGACGTGCACGTCAAAGAAAGGGCCTAAACTAGCCTAAACTTTAAATGGACTCTGCGAACACTTCTGATGTGAGCTTTCACCCTTTCCTTTGCGTCTGGAAAGACTGCGAAAGATATAGTTATCGCCTGGACGGAGCTGTACTGCGTGATGTGCTTGTTGCAGCAGATACGCATTCTGTTTCTGCTTTCCCTTTGTGGCTATCTTTCTGAAGTGGCTATCGAATGCGTTCATTGCTGCAACTGAAAGAAAACCCGCCAATAGCTGCGACATCTCTGTAATAGAGCGTTTGAAGAAAGCCAAGAACTGGAAAGAGAGAAAACTGTTTTCAGCGAGTTTCTAAGTGATTTGATGGGCATAGATCAGTAATTTTTGGCTGAGGTACTTGACGTCCCCATAATCTTAGTACTGCATGTGTTGGTTGACTACGTTCTGCCGGCATTAGGATTGCGAAAAAAATTGAAGAAAGTGTTGCAGGGTCCGTTTAATCAGAAAAGAAATCAGAAATCAAATCACGTCTTTATTTATTTTCCTTTTGTTACAGAGCATGAGCCAATCACAAAAAGCTGCTGTTTCAAGCAGCTTGACGAGGTGGCTGGCCCAGTGCTGGCAGCAATGATCGATGCAGATTTTAACAGAAAAGTAAAGTCATACATACTCACACACAGTATACATTTTCATTCGTTTGACCTAATACAGCATACAGATAAAAAACGCACCGAGGAACACAATTGAACTCGCACACACGAAAATATAATGATAACCGCTATCTTACTATTCGTGATAGTAAAAAAAAAGAAAAAGAAAAAAGAAAACAGAAGTGGAAGTTTAAACTTCCACATTCGCCTACAACAAGAAGAAAAAAGGAGGTGGGGACATCGAACACGTCTAATGCGAGAAAACGGCACATGTCTCACGTTCAAGATCCTCAGAGCACCTTCAAGGTATAATAGTTATCCGGTCATGCGGTTACATGGGACGTCATGACTCAAGAAACGTAATGTTCCTCTCAAACATGGCGTTCATTCGGAAAGATCAACTGTCGATGTGCTATGTGTGTTCGCGTGTGGAGAAGGGACGGGGAGAACACAGCTTCCAGTCTCCAAGAGTGGGGTTAGGAACCGCTGACACTCCATAACATGACACCCCCCATATGAAGGACTGGAATGTGGTGAATCCTTCGTCACGCCTGCGCCAGCATTGTTCCTAGGTAATGCGGGTAAGGCATAAAGGCCCATTTGACTGTGACGATGTGCGCCCCAGACAAGATTTTGAGAATTGGCGAAAAGGAAATAGCATTTGTGGCAGGCAAGTGAAGAAGGAGAGGATCCTGAGGACAGTTCCCCGAGTGTTAGTTTGCTGTTGCCTTGAGCGTGCTTATAGCGTGGCACACGAAAACTCATCTTATGTTGGGAGGATGAGATATCTACACTGAAGCGGGTCTTCTTCTCTCCTATGTAATGATTCCTTCTATTCCTTGTTTTGTACGCGAGTGAAGTTTGATTGTACCCAGTTCTAGAGCTCAGAAAGGGCTTCGTAGCCCCCTCTATAGTTACCGCCTCGATAGTGCTTCGCCTCGAGTTACTGGTTCTTTGCTGCCTCGTTCGCAGTGACTTTGGGCCATCTTCAGAAAAACATTAGGGGGATATAAGAAACATCCCCGCGACAGTGAGAGAATGTCTTCGTCTGGGAAATCGATTGCCCCCCCCCCCCTCATCCTCTTAAGCGATCGGAGGTTTTGTGAGAATCGAAGAGCGAAATTATAAATGACCCAAGAATGGGAAGGAGGTTTGTATGAGTTGTCGGCGTTGTCGGAAAGCACAGGCGAGTGGGAGCTGCGGGGCTGGAATAAATGGCGTCGACGAAGGATTATAACAGGGGTGGTCTGTTGGATCGGCACAGGGCGGCCTCATGGGGTGAGGGCAATACGTCTGAGGTGATTGCTGCGATTGCGCCGATCAAGCGTCTGTATAGACCGGTAGGAGGTCACGGTGCTCCTGGTGCGAAGTCTTCTGTGCAGTCTGCTTTATTTGGAGGCGCATTGGAGTGACCGCATGGAAGTTTAGGTTTTCTGTGCACTCGTGAAGCATAAAGGTTAGGTTGTCTGAGGGAGCACCTGGGGGCGCGGAAACGGCAGAAGTTCAGTTTTGGACTTCCCTGTATATATATATATATATATATATATATATAATATATATATATATATAATATATAATATAATATATATATATATATATATATATCAAAGTTGCAGTCCTTATTGCCAGTGCTGTTTGGCGTTTCAACAGTGTTTTTATAGTGCCAAATGAAGTATTATTGCCTTTTTTTTATGCAGGAATAAATAATTGAAAATTCAAGTCGAGAAAAATGCGCCGTTTTTTCCGGAAGCGGGAATCGAACCCACAACCTCCGCATAACGCGTGCGGTGCTCTACCATTGAGCTAGTTCCGCGGCGACTCCCTTCTCGACTATACCGCGGGGTTTTGTATTTACGACTGCTCAGAGCCCGGTCAACTAGCGCCGCCCCTCGACCACCGCGGGAAGATGTAGAACGTCCTTTCCCAGCGGCCGCACGTAAGACGTGGTCGGAAGTCGGGGATAGCCAAAGGCATTTCAGACTGCTGAAGCCAGAACCCTCGTAATGCATTTTGTAGAACAGAGACGTACGGGACGAGGGATACCGTAAGGACACATATCAAAGTTGCAGTCCTTATTGCCAGTGCTTTTTGGCGTTTCAACAGTGTTTTTATAGTGCCAAATGAAGTATTATTGCCTTTTTTTTATGCAGGAATAAATAATTGAAAATTTAAGTCGAGAAAAAATGCGCCGTTTTTTCCGGAAGCGGCTTCAGCAGTCTGAAATGCCTTTGGCTATCCCCGACTTCCGACCACGTCTTACGTGCGGCCGCTGGGAAAGGACGTTCTACGTCTTCCCGCGGTGGTCGAGGGGCGGCGCTAGTTGACCGGGCTCTGAGCAGTCGTAAATACACAACCCCGCGGTATAGTCGAGAAGGGAGTCGCCGCGGAACTAGCTCAATGGTAGAGCACCGCACGCGTTATGCGGAGGTCGTGGGTTCGATTCCCGCTTCCGGAAAAAATTCCGCATTTTTTCTCGACTTGAATTTTCAATTATTTATTCCTGCATAAAAAAAAGGCAATAATACTTCATTTGGCACTATAAAAACACTGTTGAAACGCCAAACAGCTCTGGCAATAAGGACTGCAACTTTGATATGTGTCCTTACGGAATCCCTCGTCCCGTACGTCTCTGTTCTATATATATATATATATATATATATATATATATATATATATATATATATATATATATATATAGCGAATCAGAAAAGGAAAAGATGTACTCGTTTAATCAAGACGAAATAAGTGTTGACAGTCAAGAAAACCTCGGAAAGCAAAGGGAGAATGTATAAGGTCATAGAAACAGATAAAGAATTTGGAAGGACAGAGAGAAAGTGAAGAACAAATGCCCGCCGGGTGGGATCCGAACCCACGAACTCTAGAATACGCGTCTGAAGCGATGACCACTATGCCACCGGCTTGGCTGTTTCCCCTCCACCTTCTCGGGTATTTATGTTAAGGTATGTTTGTTTCCTGTGCTTGGCCCCGCACGGGGCACCTTGAGTAATCTTGGTGACGGTACCTGGCGATACCGCGGACCCCGAGCCCCCAAACATAAGCTAGGATCCAAAACCGTGGCGATGTGTTTATAGGTGGAGGGTTAGAACCACGAACGGTGGCCGTCGGAGCCCAGGTCAAGCTCCGGCGGATGGGCTCCTGTCTGTTCACCAGGCAGGGAGCTCCGGGACCTCCTTTGACTACCAGGGTAAGGTCAAATAAGAAAGTACCCCCCCGTCTCCCTGCTTTTTCCTATGCCATATGGATAAATCAAACCCCCCCCCCCCCCCAGACGTGATCGGCCCCCTAAAAGGGGCCGCACCGAAGTATCTTTTCCTTCTTTGCCTTCTATCTCGCTCCCAAAGCCAGATAACTACCCTCGTTTTTTGATCATTGAATCTGTGGACAAATCGAAGCCGGTTTCCTCTCAATCTGTATTTCTTGTTTCTAAATACCTTGAAGGTATCATCGGCAAAACATATGACGCCAAAAAGCTCAGAACTGGTGAAGTGCTAGTTGAAGTTAAAACCAGCAGCAATCCACAATCCTCCTGAAACAAACCCGCATGGCAGATCTGGAGATCAGGGTCACACCCCACCGCAGCCTCAACAGTTGTCAAGGTGTGATCTCTGAGGCAGATCTCCTAACCGAGACAGAGACTGATCTGCTCGAAGGCCTAAAAGAACAAGGCGTGACAGCAGTAAGGCGCATCGTCATCAGGAGAGAGAACAAAGAAATAGCCACCAAACATCTGATCCTGACTTTCGACCGCTGCACACTGCCCGAGCATGTCAACGCAGGGTTCATCCGTTGTTCTGTCCGGCCGTACATCCCGAACCCGCGGCGCTGTTTCAAGTGTCCAGAGGTTCGGGCATGGTACCCAACTCCTGTCGAGGCAGAACAACATGTGCCAAATGCGCCCAGCACGATCATCTCTCCGACAACCTGCACTGCAACCAACTTCACCTGCCCGAATTGCCAGGGTCCACACGCAGCATACTCTCGCGCTTGTGAAAAGTTTTCATTTTGAAAAAAAAATCATTAACCTTAAGATAACCGAAAACATTCACCTTCCCAGAGGCGCGAAAGACGGTTCGCCTCCTTCCCTCTGGGCAGGTACGCCGACGCAGCTTCGCCGGGGGGCGGAGTGGCGTTGGTTTCGGCGGGGACCCAGTACCGCGAGTCGGACTTGGTCCCGCCCCTCGCCCCCCCCCCCCTGGGTTGCCATATGGCAGCCCTAACCAGTCTCCGCACCGCTCGCTCACCCAGCAGCGGCTGTGGTGGCAACAACGTCTGTTGGGGATGACGCTGCATCCACTGCTTCCTCTCCACCGGCCCAAAGCACACGCAAGGGCACGGAGATGGAGACGGAGGCAATCGCAG
Source organism: Haemaphysalis longicornis (assembly GCA_013339765.2). Classification (NCBI taxonomy): domain Eukaryota; kingdom Metazoa; phylum Arthropoda; class Arachnida; order Ixodida; family Ixodidae; genus Haemaphysalis; species Haemaphysalis longicornis. The sequence continues at coordinate 129,252,718 of CM023456.1, forward strand.
CGGCCCCCTCCCCCGCCTCACTGCCTGTGCCACCTGTGGTGCTCCCCACGCCTTCGGCACTGGCAGCGCAGGCAAAGAACACCCGAAAGGGTACCACGTCAAGGGGGCCCAGTCCGCTGGGCACCCCCCTTGCCTTCAGATGACGATCTGGACGTCGAGCCCTTCTGGCTTTCATCGCAAGCGGAAGGAACGGGCTGCGACGTCCAGGTCAGTAGAGAAGGCAAAAAAGCCCCTCCCCAGAGTGCAAGCCCCGAAAGACCCTCCCTAAATAATCACACTCCAGTAGCTCTAACCACATCATAATGGGAAGAGGAAAACATACTTCAATGGAACTGCAGAGGCCTTCTGAATAATCTTGACGACGTGCATGAGATTCTGCATGCCAACCAGCCAAGTTTAATGTGTGTCCAGGAAACACATCTGAATTCCAAACACACAAATTTCTTGAATAGTTACCTGGTATACAGGAAAGACAGGGACTGGCTGCACACACTCTTCTGGTGGTGTGGCCATAATTGCCCCCGCAAATCCTTTAGCATGCCACCCCTGTCACCTTGAACACCGTCCTTGAGGCTGTAGCCGTCCGCACAATATATTTAATAGGTTGATAACGGTATGCTCCATCTACAATCTCTCCCTGATCTTGCACTCTGAGCTCTGACTTTGAGGCGCTGGTCGACCAGCTTCCTGAACCATACATCCTAACAGGCGACTTCAATGCAACAATTCTCTTTGGGGCTCTTCTCGCACGGATGCCCGAGGTCGCCTGATTGTAGAGAAGTTTTAACATCCTCTGGAGCATGCCTTGTCAACAAGAAACAGCCTACATACCATAACATAGGACACAATACATACTCAAATCTTGACTTGGCTATTGGTTCGGCAATTCTCTTCCATGTCTTGAGTGGGGTTGTGGGCACTGACCCATATGGCAGTGACCACTTCCCCACCTCACTAACAATATATAGGTAAAGGCCATGCAGTCCATCTTCCCATAAAAGGTTAATGAAGCAAGAGCTAACTGGAATACATTTACAGAGACATCCCCAACTACACCACACATCCATAGGACACCTACACGTTGAAGAAGCTACCCAACTGCTCACGGCGCACATCCTCGACGCCGCCGAAAAGTCCATTCCCCACGCCTCTGGTGCCCCGCGCAACCAGCGAAGGCCGTGGTGGAATGAGGACTGTAGGCGGGCGCGAGAGGCCCAGAACAAGGCGTGGGGTGTCCTTCGTCGGTACCCCCACGTCGAGTAACCTCCTCTTGTTCAAACGGGCCAAGGCGCTCGGAAAAACGTGTGCGCCGTGAGGCAGAACGCGATAGTTCGCGTACATTCATAACATCAATTAACTCCTACACAGACCACACGGAAAGTATGGACCCGAATACGCAAACTCAAGGGACATCAAACACACAGCATGCCTCTGGTCAGTACAACAGGGGACACACTCGAAGACCAGGCTGACACACTCGCACAACACTTGCCAACACGTTTCCAGTTCAGCACACTACACCAAACACTTTCATGAAACACAAACTCGTGGCCGAAAAGAAGCCTTTACATGACAATGACAGGTCAGCCACTACTTATAACTCGGAGTTCACGCTTCATGAGCTGAGGGGTGCTCTGAGCACGTGTAAACCCTCAGCTCCAGGCCCAGACAACATTACATATACAATGATACAGAACTTACACACAGACACTGTTGTAACACTTCTTCACCGTTTTCAACAAGATATGGGCTTGCGGGGCACATTCCAAAGTCTTGGAGGGATGCCATAGTTGTAGCATTCTTGAAAGAAGGGAAGGACCCTTCTTCTCCCGTTAGCTATCGACCCATTTGCCCTGACAGCTGCCTGTGCAAGCTTCTCGAGAAGATGATAAACCGGAGGCTCGTGTACTTTTTGGAGTATAACGGCCTTCTCGAGAGCTGCAGACAGGCTTCAGGGCAGGGGAGATCCACAAATGATCAACTTGTGGCACTAGAGTAATATATTAGGATGCCTTCATTCACAAACAGTTCTGTTTAACTGCTGTTTTTCGACCTAGAAAAGGCCTATGACACCGCTTGGCGTTATGGGATCCTTACTGACCTGAAGTCATTCGGTGTTTCTGGTAATATGTTTAACACCCTTGCTAGCTATTTGTCGGAGAGAACCTTTCGCGTCAGAGTTGGTTCTGCACTGTCAAAGGTACACGTGCAAGAAAATGGCGTGCCGCAAGGCGGAGTTCTAAGCTGCACTCTCTTCATAGTAAAAATGAACTCCCTTGGGAAGGCACTGCCGCCTACAATTTCTTACTCCATGTAAGTAGATGACGTGCACATATCTTTTAAATCATGTAATTTGTCCATCTGCGAACGTCAAGTCCAGCTCGGCGTCAAGAAGCTTGCCGGCTGGGCAGACAAGAATGGTTTTTAAATTGAATCCTGTAAAAAGCTCCTGCGTTGTGTTCTCTAGGAAGCGCGGGGTCCATATAGACCCAGACATTACTCTTAACAGCGTGTCGATTCCTGTGAACAAGGAACACAAGTTTTTAGGCATTCTATTCGACGAAAAGCTTACATTCATCCCGCATATCAGACAGCTCAAATGCAAATGCTTAAAAACAATGAATATTCTTAAGGTCCTCTCACATCAATCTTATGGGGCCGACAAACAACTCCTGCTGAGCCTTTACACGGCCTTGGTGGGGTCTCGGCTCGACTATGGCAGTGTCGTGTATGGGTCTGCTGCAAAAACAGCACTGAAAATGCTCGACCCAGTGCTGCATCTTGGCCTTCGCCTCTCATGTGGCGCATTCCGCACTAGCCCTGTTGAAAGTCTTTATGTCGAGTGCAACAAATGGTGCCTAGGGCATCAGCGGGAGTATGTTGACTTGTATGCATCCAAGATCGTGTCTCTGACCAACCATCCTTTTAATCCCACCATGAACGATACATCAAATTTACAACTCTTTTTAAACAGGCCATCTATTCCCTTACCGTTCTCTCTCAGAGTTAGGGAGGAGGCTTCTGCACTCAATGTCCCCTTTCAGACACGCACAAGACACCCATTCATAATTTCATCGCACCATGGCATCTTCGTTCTGTATCATGCGACCTGTCATTCACTCTTGTAGAAAAAATAGGGGTACCCAGGAATGCAATTCTGCGGCACTTCCTGTTCCTGCAGGACAAGTACAGGTGTGCAGAATTCTATAGCGACGCGTCGAAAACTGGTTCTACAGTATCTTGTGCAGCGCACGGACCAAATGTTAGAGTAAGCAAAACAATGAATTTCATAACGAGTATTTACACGGCAGAAGCATATGGCATTTTACTCGTTTCCAAACCACATCATCAAACATAAAATTCCGAAGTCCATTGTGTACACAGACTCTCAAAGCGTTGTACAGGCACTGTCATTAGGAAGGTAATCTAAAAACTATGTGATAAATGCTCTTTTCAAGGTTATAATGTCTGCATATGCCTCAAATCTTGAAATAACTATATGCTGGGTACCAGGGCATTGTGGAATCCCCTGGTAATGAGGCCGCCGACCAAATGGCTGGTGATGCTGCTCTCATGACTACGGTTGACATTACAACAGTACCTTACACCGACCTAAAGACACACATCAGACGACAGCTTCGTAAACACATGGCAATTACACTGGAGTCAACAAACAGACAACCAACTACACGTAATAAAACCACAACTGGGACGCTACATAACTGACTCACACAACAGATACACTGAAGTCGCCCTGGCTAGGCTGCGGATAGGCCACACACATGCGACGCACTCCCACCTGCTCACTGGAACTTCGGGACCCACGTGTAGCAGGTATGGAAAGGGCTATCCGTAGTCCACATACTAATCACATGCAAGGCACTTGACACAACACGACCACAAACATTCCCTGAATTATACAGACGACACATTCCTTTGCACCCATCATATTTTTTAGCCGACGAACCCATGTTTCTAGTCAGCGTGTTTTAAGTTTTTAGCTGAGGTGAACTTTCTGCAGCTCTTGTCATATCACGTGTACTCACCCTGGCCTATACAACCAGCCATCTCCATTGTCTTTTTGTTTTGCATCACCCTTTACTTTAGTCACATGTTTTAGTACTTACGGTTTGATCAAACTCAGTAACTCCTTCTTTGGCGCTCTTTGCCCATAGTCGGCCTTGCGCCAATAAAGCCCAACCATCATCATCATTCCTGTGCTTGGGGGTGGTAGCCAGCGCCACCTGGGGGTGAAGGGGACCTTCTTTTTGCCCCCGGGGAGTGACTCGAGTGTCTACGACTGTCGAGAGTGGTCGACGAGCGTTGAACCCTCTAAGCTACCTTTGGCCACCAAGACTGCCAGAAACAGATGGCCCTCGCTATGCATGTAGCGAATCAGAAAATGGGAAATGAGGGATTCGGTGAATTAAGACAGAATAAGGGTTGGCAGTCAAGAAAATCTCGGAAAGCAAAGGGGGGTCATAGAAACAGATGAAGAATTTGTTGAGTCAGCAAGAAAGTGGTGAAAAAAGTGGTAGTCTGGAGGTCGTGGGTTCGGATCCCACCCGGCGGGCATATATATATATATATATATATATATATATATATATATATATATATATATATATATAGGTTGGTCGCTGCACAGGATGGACTAATAATGAACTGGAACGTTAAATGTTGTTCATCTTTTGTCAACATGCAAAACCCAAATATTGCCATATTTTAACTGATAACATTCTAAATGGTATGTACATCTCATGTAAACATTGACATAAAGAAAACCTTCGGTATTCTGGAGCACCTGGCATAGCGAGGATGTCTAGCGAACTTTGGAGTAATCGACGGCGAAGAACTGTGGTGGTGCTTTATTCGGTTTTCCATTAACTTGGAAGCCTGAAATTTATCACCCAGTGTTCGAGTAAAGCAAAGCGCCCCGCTTTTTCCCCCGTGTCCCCCCCCCTCCTTCTGGATACGATTATGGAAGGTGCAGCGTGGACGCCTGAGGGCGAGAAAATCAATCAGCCGGTTTCAGTGATCCAGACTGTGCTCCTCAAGTGTGTGCAGACATGCCAACTCTTGTGAGGTGATTGGTCGGGTGCCTACAGGCAACCAAAAGCTATAGGGGGCGGTGTGTGATAAAGTGATTTTTATTTGGCCGGTTCAAGGCGCACCGCTTGCCCATATCCCGATGTTCCTCCAGGACGTCATACGTTAGTGCAATGCTCGGACCATAACGTCATATTTAGAGTCACATCAGCAGATCGACTTAGTTTTCGATGCACGCGTAGCAGCGTGTTTTGGGAAAAGAGCTTGTTTTGTTTACAGCAGAACAACGGCAAAGTCATATCACTGCATATTTCGATTCGATTCGATTCGATGGTGGTTTATTTAACACAATGAAACAACATACAATGGTTATATACAGGAGGAGGTCCCGAAGTCAATGACTGCAGGGGGACCTCCTATAAAACAAGCATCAACAAGTAAAAGTTTTAACAAACAGTAGTTGCAGTATTATGTTGAAACCGGCAAAATAGACAGTACAAAACTTAGATTGCACAATAAAAGTAAAAAAGCAAACAAAACATGTGATAAACGCAAACAAAATGAACTCATATCGACTGAAGATGAGCACGTAAGCTATTTTTGAAGAAAAAATATTTGAAGCACTTTTTGCTCAAGTGAGGGCAAACCAGTTCCATTTGTAAGCAGCAGAAAAATGAACAGCTTGTTTACCATAATTAGTTTGAGCTTTAGGAAGTAAAACATTGTTCTGAAGGGCCAAAACGAGTGCAGCTCTGAAGTGGAAGTTGGTTAGGCAGTGATAATTTCGATAGGAAGCCTACCGCTGAAGAATTTAAATACTATGATGCAAAGAGAATACTTAACCAAATTAGAAACCGATAAAATGTTATGTGCACGAAGCAGCGGTAAAGAACTGCAACGGAAATGACTATGAGTAATAATCCGTATGGCTTGATTCTGGATATGTTGCAAGGGGGGCAGGTGCGTCGGGTATGTATTGCCCCAAGACGATATGCAAACACTAATTTGACTATGAACGAACGCATAGTACAATGGAATTAGAATCTTCAACCCAAAATAAGGACGAACCTTATTATTATTCGTTATAAATAGCGTTTTAAATAACGTTATAAATGACGTTATAAATAGCGGCTTGGAAATTATCTTATAGCTGCCGGAAGATTGAGGAAATCTTCATCATGAATAACTGGTAAGCCATGTTACGCAACTGGTAGGTTGGGGTTTAGGTTCTTCTTCTGCGTATAAATGTAAGTAAAAAATATCACCCCCACCGAGAACAAGGTAGAGAGCACGGCAGCTTGTCGGTGGTACCCTCCGTGGGCGTTTCCTTTCCTGCGCGTTTTCTTTTTTTACCGGCTTGTGGCTGGAAATAAACTTTCAAAGGAACAAGCCCGTGTGGAATGCACGTTTTTACCGTTTGCCGCCGCCCACTCTCCTTTTGTTCGTTTTCGTTGTTCCGCTAGAGTAAGCGTGCTGGATCTAACAAGCGCGTTACCAAATTTGCGTGCGCACGGGCCGAGAATCTGCACCTGCCATCATCCCTTTTTCCGGCAGGCGCTGGGGTACGGCGTTGAAGGGAATCGTTCCTTTTATATTTTTTCCTGGATAGAAAATCCTCTTTGCGCGTTCGTTATCATCCGGTTTCGTGACCACTTCTGTATAGGCATAACAAAAAAAACGGAAGATTGGAGGTGTTTGAAATAAGTGGGGACGTGTTCGCTGAAAATCTCTCTTTTACATACGTTAACATTAGCAGCCGGGTAATATACCTTGGCTTTGCGTGTTTTTGCCTTTTTATTGGCTCACACGCTAGAAAAGATGGATTGATTGATTGTAGGGTTTAACGCGCCGACGGAACGCAGGCGATGAGGCGCGCCGTAGTGGAGGGATCCGGATTAATTTTGACCACCTGGGGATCTTAACGTGCGTCGAAATCTCGTATACACGGCCGTTTTTGCTTTTCGCCTCCGTCAGAAAAGCGGCCGCCGTGGCCGGGAATCGAACCCACGACCTAGTGCTCAGCAGCGCAACGCCTTAGCCACAGAGCCACCACGGCGGGTTACACGCTAGAAAAGAAGGCTGCCTTTTGATTTGTAGCTCTTTTATGATTTCTCTTCCAAAACAGTGCAGATAACCTGAACCTGACAATTGTTTCCTTCAACAGCTGCCCTTCTAATTGCTTCGACCTATAGTGGTGCTTGAACGAGGTCGATTCAGTGGTGAACGTCGAAAGCTCTCGTATTATTCCACGCGCGAGCAAAGCCAGGTCTTTGGCGCGGCGACTGTGTGTTTTGGACAGACAGTGAAGTGACTGTGGAGTTGTCTCCTCGCCCCGTCGCAGACGTGATCGTCATCGTTGCGTCCGTGGTCGTGCTGGCCATGGGCAGCAGCGGCCAGATGTTCGCGGCATCGGCGCTTCGAGGTCTACGGTTCTTCCAGATTCTCCGGATGGTGCGCATGGACAGGCGAGGGGGCACCTGGAAGTTGCTCGGCTCTGTCGTCTACGCGCACCGCCAGGTAGGCACGTGCAGCACCATGCAGCTCGGCCACCCTGTAACCCCCAACACCTCTGCGCTGGTTTTCGCCTTGTAAATTAGGACGTCGTTCTTAGCTCACTGTCAGCGCATTGCGCACAGGCGAAGCTGAAAAAAGGAACCATCATAGCGAAGTTTTCTCTTTCAATGCGACGGCGTTAGCTTACCTAGTGATCAATAAAAGCCGCCGTCAAGCGTCTCCATCGCTCCTCCTCAAGATGTCACAGCACTGCCCTTCAAGCCTGGATGGATTCTTGTTCTTCGTCTCAAGTGTACAGAAAGAATGACGTTAGTTTGGAGCGTGGTAACGGCATATGGATGCAAATCCAGGTGATATGCATCAGTGTGGTAGGTTCTTGAAAGAATTTGAATATTCGTGTGACAAGGCGCTGTGGATTTCACAATATTGCTTCAACATTAAAAACTTGAAAGTGTTTAAGTAACCTTGGAGCTTTCCATGTTTCTTTACACTTTCAATGTACACTTAGTTCTACCGCTACCAAGGCAGTCCCGCGTGGTTTACAGCGGCTTTCGTTATCTTACTCAGCGACTAGTGCTAGCGGTGCGTTTACTGACGTTTACAGAACCAGTTAACACTAAGCGGATCCCCGTTTGCCGTGAGTGCCCCAGTAAAGGGTTTGACTTTCGTCGTTTAGTATGTGCCTGCAGGAGTGTTAAAACCATTTTGTAGAACCTCACTCGCTATCACATGGTTTGAAAAATTACAATTAATGTGGATATACTGGGCTTCACTGGTAACGCCTGTAACGCCGAGTATTTTATTTTTTTGACAGAAATTTTATATACCCGAGTGGACCTGTTTCATGTTGCCAGGAGAAAAGATGGGCTTTTTGATTAAAATTTGTGCGCCAACAAGCCCCCACTGTTCCCCACTAGTTATTTGCCCAACACAGCTTCTATCTTTGCGTTTGGAGCATTGCCATTTCTTCGATCGCTATTATTTAAAAAAAAACTTTCTTGACTGTAAAGATCTTGTCCCATTAAATTGTTTTCGTTGGCCTTAGTGCGTTGTCGAGAGCGAATTTTAAAAACTATAGTCTTTCTTGGGCTACCTAAACACGAAATTCTTGGTCTGTCTCTCTGAAAATCGATTCATACGCCCGACCAAAAAAAGAAAAAGAAAAACACGTGGACGGATGGTTGCACGTGAGTTGTGTATAGGCACAACGGTTCCTATTTACTACCTTTTCTTCTAAAAACCCACATTATTCAGTGCAAAGAAAACCAGATGCATATTTGAGGCAAAATATAAATACGCAATCGAGAGGACCGCCGTTCTTTTAGTTAAGAATATATGGTGGGCCGTGCTTTACGATAGCAAATAGACAACAGAGCGTTGAAAATGTTGGCGAAGAAAGGCCAGGCAAAAAAAAAAACACTAAAACAGGAACTGTTAGCTCAAGATATTCTAAGAACAACATAAACAAAATATCCGAAAAGATGGCGCGCGAGCAGTTCGAAGGCGAAAAATTCAATTGCATTGAGCAAAACTTTATTGCATTTATTATGGCAGGAGGAAGAGGGGAAGGGAAGAGCGTTGAGGGAGGGGGAGAGAGGTTACTACAGGGCAGGGGTAGTAGAAGACTGTCGTTTCTCGACATTGACAGCGAAGCAAGGTGGTATACGCGACCAATACTTCTTTCAGCTGGTCGACAGCAATTACTGCTGTAGGACTGGTAAGCTATATCCAACTGTAGCATCAAGATAAGGTTTGAGCAAATATAAAACCGAGAAGCAGTCGTCACTCCACCGTGAATCTGTGAACAGCAAGTAATTTAATATCCGCCTGAAATTCCGCATCCAATCTCATGGGGCAAGGCGTCCGGGCCCAGTCTTGCGCAATCAATACTCGGAGAACTCTCTGGGTTCGCAAGTGAGGTTGGACTGGCAGCTGTAGTAGTGGACGGCAATTCCTAGAATGTTGTGTACACTTTTTCAAGCTAGCTGGGAGAGGCCTCTTGCTGCTGGTTATTCTGGCGGCTTGAAAATTTCTCCTCCAAATTTGAAGCGTACCGTGAGAAGCCATCGTCACCTGCTTGTGATGATATGCCGACTTCATATATACAGTGAGATATGAAATGATAAAGCCGGTCAGGTAGACAAACTCAACATCCAACCGCAGGTTGTTGAGTACTTTCCGCCTATACGTAGCGCTTTCCTTTAAAAGAACCTATACACGATAAATCTCGAATGCAATATTGTGCAGTGCCAGGGCGTTGTCAGAACTGTTGCAAATGACGCTCGCAGGGGATTTCATTAGTGTTGCACGAATAAAGCTGAAATCGAGGTTCTTTCAGTGGCCGACCTAGTCCTTGAAAAGTGTATTATTTGTTTAGAGTAAGTTCTTGGGATTTCAGGAAATCGTGTCATTCTAAAGGTGCAAATACCTTTTTAATCGCCTTTCATGACGTTGTAGAACAAGGGAGCGGTGTATTTTGTTGGCCGTTTACCGGAAATACAAATACCAATAACTTTGTTAGGATTTCCAGTTGCAGAAAGAAGGTGACAAGTGTTTACTGGTGGGCTAGTTGGTATATTCTTTAAGCATGGCGCACAGGAACAGGGCACAAAAGAAGGCAAAAGGATACAACGCTGTTTAAAGACGCTTTGTAAAAACAGCGTTTTATCCGTGTCCCTTTTTTGTGTCCGGTTCCTGTGCTCTGTGCATGAAGAATGCAAAAAATAATACCCTACATGCACTTATACATAGTGTGAAAACGCTAATAGCCAGAGACCAGATATGTTAGGTCAACACCTTTGGCAGCCAAAAGTGTTGATGCAAGCATTTCGCATTGTGTCACGGAAGGATCACTGTCTCAGCCACCACTTACTACTCTTATTCGAGAAAGAGGTTATTTTCTGGCCGAATACCTGCACATGTAGTCCTTCCAGTTATGTGACAAAGTATGTTTATAGGTATATTTATTAAAGCAAAGATTAGTTTAAAAACTGCGTAGTGCATCTGTTTACTTCTATAAGATAGGTATAGGTGTTAGGTGCGAACATTCACAAGCTAAACGGAAACGCGCAATTACACCAGGAAAAGAGTGGGAAGCGCCACAAGCGCTTACTGTAAACCGAAAACTCCATCTGTTTAAAAATCACGCACATATCCGCCCGAAGCCCAACACTCAGGCACGTATTTTGCACTAAGGACTAGTGCGTATGGACAGTGGCACATCGTTTTTTTTAAACGCCGCTAATTTCCTTCTTGTGATGTCTCCTATAGTTAACACTATTCCTTCATTCAAATTAAGATATGGTCCACGCTAAATGTATGGTTAGCTGCACACCAAATTGGAAGTGAATGGCCAAGATTAAGGAAAAAAGGCGCATTCTACGTCAGGTAGCGTTGGGATGAAAAACGTAAGAAATGTCTAATTTCACCTACAAAATGTTTCAATTAGGTTACAGCTGCAAATATTTTTTTCACTGCATTAACACTTCGGGACGCTATGTTTGCAGAACGTACGATGGAAATCCGAAAAATACTGCAATACAACAAGATCTGTGGTTATTTCCCCCGTAATTGACGAGGTTATAAATTGGTCGACACCTTGTCCTTCACGGTTGACGTTTATCGCTCTAGCTCGTTTGGATGCCGCACTATTCTTCGTAAAGAAAGTCCACAAAAATCTAAAGAAAAAGCTGCTTTTACTAGGCATCGTCTTTTTTTTTTTTGGGGGGGGGGGGGGGGGAAGAGGGAAGAGGGGGCATAGTTCATTATTATCAGCCTGCGACAAATTACCCTGCACCTGAAAAACATTTGCTTTCGAGCTACGGCAGGGCCAAGGCTTGTCTCCGCTTACCCTCGTTGCTACAAAGCAGACCTGATCCCGCCCCAAATAACCTAAATGCCTTGTGTAAGTATACTTTAGGTTAATTTATAGAAGGCCTTTTTATTAAAGATATTGATTCTTTGTAATTTTCTTCCACTAGCAGCTGCGATACCCTGTAATCGAGTTTTCTATATCGATAATAATGCGGCGCTAGAGTCTGCAGGTCGTGGTTCGTTTTCGTATACACTTGCTTCCTTGCGCAGTAGCAAAGCTTTGCTAATTTAGAGCATTGTTTTCCGAGCTTGGTCGAAGAGGCAGAAAGATGTTTCATAATGTTCTTGAAATACCGCTCTACGCAGCCGCAATAAGTGTACTTACACTGGCGCCTTCTGTTCATTGCAGGAGCTCATCACCACATTGTACATTGGATTTCTAGGACTCATCTTTTCTTCATTTCTTGTGTTCCTCGCCGAGAAGGACATAAACCCTGTAAAGTTCGGCAACTATGCTGATGCCCTTTGGTGGGGTGTGGTAAGTGCTTTTCTCCGGAGGATCCTTGTGAAGTTGCAAGCTGGTAGGCCTTAATATCTGTGTGCCGCAAGAATTAGTGAACAGAAATTTTGTCTGAGTAAAATTGGAGCTTCTTAACGTTCAATCTAAATAGCCATACTTTTCCGATACTTCCTGTAAAGCAAAATAAAGGCAAAAGAAAAATTGGTTGGAACAGAAAATCTTGTTTAGGGCAAGACCTCCCGCAAGCCGCAATAAAAATGACAAAAAGTGTTGGTTTCACGCGATAACTGTTATTATATAAAATTAACCTTGAAACACAGTGAAGGCCCGCGCTTTGCTCGTTCCTTTTTTCTGTAAGCTTTCTAGCTTACAGAAACACCGAACCAGAGACACCGAAGAATAAACTGCAAAAGAAAACAGGTAAAGAAGACATGGAAGTAAAACCTCGTGACTACCCGTTATCGACACGTACCCGGCTAGGACGTGAGTTTTAGCTGACCGTTTTAAATGCAGAGCATTTCTTTAACTCACGATGTCACCCGTTCTAGGCGTCCGTAGTAGTCCGCACTCCTCCCACTACACTATATAAAAATATAATACTTACCGGCGCCTGGTTTCGATCCCACGACCCTGCGGGCGGAACGCAAGGTACATGGTGCTCTACCCACTGCGCCACAAAGCCGACACAGAATGGAAGGCTACGAACGCGCCTTATATCCTTGACTCATTCAAACTACGTCAAGAAGCTGCTGATACAACGCATTCACTACCTGTGGATGGGCGAGGTACATGGTGCTCTTCCCACTGCGCCACAAAACCGACACAGAATGAAAGGCTACGAACGCGCCTTATATCCTTGACTCATTTAAACTACGTCAAGAAGCTGCTGCTGATACAACGCATTCACTACCACCAACTCCCCAAACACTAAACGTTAACGCAATACACCCCACCCCCTATGCGACGCATTTACTCGAGTCCCCCTCGCGGGGAGATGGGCCCAATTTTTTTGACGGTCCGCTCCGGTACCGGCGGCCCGCTCAGCGCAACCGGAGCCCGCCACGCATGCGCAATCGTGCTCCCGCTTGCTATCGGAGCGGAGCGGATCGTGAAAAACGGTCAGTTAAATATCGCTATCATGGTTGCACTGCTCCCCCAGCCGCTCATTCACCTTCACCTCGATAAGCGTGCCTGAACTTCTGCCCGCTACCCGGCTGCTCTCTAATGAAAGCTCCCCTTGCAAGCGCAGTGGATGGCATGGTACCTATCCGCTTTCCTTTATATAATACTGTCGTGGTCCCTTAAACGGTAATTAAAACATATCATGGTTTGGCCGGTATCCTTTTTGCAAGAAGTTATGGGCAAGTCATGCCCAACGCTTTTGATGCAATCTAAGAAGGGCATAGTGTTTAGTTGGTCACAAATCTTTTTCCGTACTTGTGATTTATGCAGCAGAAGGGAGGTAGCTTCTTTGGTACAGAAAAAACACATTGAATGCCCGCTTCCCGCTGTCGTTCTTATGTTATTCTAACAAGGTAAAGGTGCGGGATGACAGCCCCTTTGTTCTCTGGCCTTTATTTGGTCGATCGAGTTAATAGCCGGCTCACGCCAACGTTCCTGGGTCAAATGTTCACTGAACAGACGCTGGGATGACTTGATTTCAGCCCGAAGGGAAATACTGCGGCTTCCTTCTGGTCAATTTCGATTGCGCTGCCTTAAAAAAGTGAATATAGATAACTGCTATATGTTCTTAATCAAGAAGAGTAACTGACGCCTTAGGGTCTCCTAAAAAAAAGAACACACCAGAAAGACCGATTTTCTATCTACGTCTTCAAAACAGAAGCTACGTCGTACTCGCTACTGGGATTACTTGGGTTTTCTATCTACATCTTCAAAAACAGAAGCTACGTCCTACTCGCAACAGGATTACTTGGGTGCTTGAAAACTTCCTCCCAAAAGGGCTTTGTTGTCGTTCTAATCGTCCTTTTTTATACGTAGTACGTGCCGTACGTACAATCACGCCAGCGTCCGGGCTCCCACATTGTCGAAAGGCGGCGGCGCAATCATAAACGGCAAAAACTTCGGGCGAGATTTTTTTTTCCTTTCCTTCATTCTTCTTTTTTTCCTCGCTTCTTTATTCCTATTTCTGCTCCTTTATGTTCTTTTTCTCTCCCTTTTCCCTCTGCGCTGTTTTCTTTCTCCTTTTCTATCTCTTCCGGACTTTCTTTTTCTTAGTGCCATTTCTTTTTTTTCTTTTTTCACCCTTTGTCCCGTCGAACTGCAGGAACGGTTCACTAATACTGGGTTCCGATAAGCGTGTGATCCGATAAGCGTCCTCTTACCACCATTTGGACTCGGCTGGCACTTGGGACGGGAGCAAAGGTGGAAGTAATCTCTGCAGAATCTGGCGCCGGGATCGAAGCTCTCACAATCAATCTTTTCCTGGAAACTCAGAACACCTTCAAGCTTAAACGACCCAAGAAAATTACCAGAGAACGCGAGCCCACGGGTTCTAGAGCGCGTCTTTCTGAACGTAGTGCCAGAGGCAAGTTGATGGGAGGAGATCAGTGATGGAGCGCTGTGCGGCAAAGACACGAACGAAGAGGCGCGAACGAAGCATTTCCTTTAGGTGTGGTTTTCTGAACCACCCAGTCTACTTTTTGCTTTGCTTTGGGACCACTCCCGAACACCCGCGCTTCACCCGGCAAAGCACGTGCTAGTTCTTCGCTTTCAGACATTTTTATTAGTATTGCATTGCGTTGTTTGATGCCAGAAATGATGTTTATCTGACAGGGACACGCAATGATAGGCCCCGTTAGAGAAGCACTCAAAGAAGCTTCGATAGCGGCTCCGTCATTGTTATTTTTTTAAAGATAAGCTTTATAATTACCCGCGTGATTTAGTGGAACGTAACTCGGAAACCTTATAATTTAGGAATTGGAATCAAACATCGTAGCGTTGGTTTTTAATGATACGCATCATGAACACATTATTTATGCAGTTTTCGCTTGGAGATGTGCTGCGATGTACAAATTACGATCCTTCTCAGGACCTAATTGGAGCGTGCTGAGGTGAACAGCGCAATAAATCTTCGCGGGGTTATCTAAGAGTGTTGGGTAAAACCACCCGCCAAGCCGACTTTAGCGCTGTTTTTTGCATTTTGTCGCATTTTTTCTCAAGTAGAATCTATGTCGTACTCATCGTTTTGATATGAACATTGCTCACATTTTTTGAATAATTATAGAGATCAAACGTC
Source organism: Haemaphysalis longicornis (assembly GCA_013339765.2). Taxonomy (NCBI): domain Eukaryota; kingdom Metazoa; phylum Arthropoda; class Arachnida; order Ixodida; family Ixodidae; genus Haemaphysalis; species Haemaphysalis longicornis. Next base: position 129,267,870 of record CM023456.1, read on the forward strand.
TCGGGTGCGCGTATGCGCCACACTGGCGAAGCAGTAACTCTGGGGTTCGGGCTTCTTTCTTGTGATCCTTTGAAGAGGCTGGGAAGCAATATTTTAGTGCACGAGCGTGCGGCAATTTGCTGCTGGAAGTTGGCATTGCATCTTGCTCCCTGGCCATTTCGAAGCTCTTGTAACGGCTTCATAAAAAGCGAAGCCATACTATCCGACTCAATCCTAAGACGACCAGACAGAGTATGAAATGAGTCACGTAAAATTAAAAAAAAATTATCTGCGTGGTTATTCTTTCTTTAAAAACTTTCATTATAAACGCCTTTTTTATATTTTGCGAAGTGTACGCGAACAACTGCATAAGCTAAAATACCTTTCAGCTTGCAATATGAAGCTATAGATAAGGACAAACCACGACCAACTATTAAAGTTGGTCGTGGGACGAACATGAAGCAGACGGAGAAGGCTCTAAGATTCTCAAAGATTTTTTGCACAAACACTGCTGCTCACTGCAGTGCCAAGTACGTATGCTGACCTGAAACCTTCGAGAGACTCTTACTGAGAAACAGTCGGTTCCTTTTGCGGAATGTGGTCACTATCTTCTGCGACTGAAATTATGGCGAGCAAATAGACCGCTGTGTTAACGAGTGATTGAGATAGCTTACGGCAATTCATTCGAGGGTGATGAATTATCGGACCTATGGAGGGGTTCCTTTTCCGTGCTTAGAGACTCCTGCATCAACCAATACATTCCTGCAATTTCATCTACGGCATGGCGAGCGACATAAAGATCTGCAAAAGATTTGCATGCGAGCTTACTTGCGATTGCTCACTGTGATTGCGAATAAGAGCCTCCTGATTCCGGCAAGAGCACTGCGAGGTTACACTGGCGGGCGAAAGGGCGAAGGGATAGGCTTGCTGACGGCACTCGCATGGTTGGACATATACATCTGCGTTACATGAAGGACTACAATGTGGTGGAGTTTAAAAAAAAGAAAACGTGGATGTGCCGGTACTTTCTTTGGCTCAGCGCGCATATGGGCGGATGGTGTTGAACATTTACGAAAATAAAGCGGTGTAAGTTTTGAACTAACAGTTTCGAATTGTATTAGTTCTCAATAACTTGGTTTACTGTGTTCTTAGGTTGTGAATAAGAGTTTGTGTGAAACATTCCCATTTGTTTTTGCGCGACACTGTCGCGGTTAAGAGCCAAAGCGTGTCGAGCTTTGCGTTCAGGAATCCCCGGTTGCTTCGTCATAAACGTGGATCTCTTGAGCATCAATTCTTCGGGCACAGTATTTTTGGTGCTGTGAGGAATTAGCTCTGCGAAGCTCTTTAGACGTCTCGGAATCGACTTGACGTGTAATTTAATTTCAGGCAGTAGCTCCGGGTATTGCTTCGGCTCTCATAGCAAAGCCGTATATTTATGGGTATATGGTTTGTTGGCACCGGAAGCATTACCGGCGTAGTTAGACAATTTCAGTTCTGCGTTTACGCGTCACCTGCGTGCACCTTCGCCTTTTGCGTGTGCTTCACAGTTGACAGGAGCTACGGTGAAACGTCTCCGTCTTTTCTCCGCATTTCGCCCTAGATTAAACGGCGCTAATTTTTTTTTGTGCTTGTCGCCTGAGTGGAAGCGAATGGTCTTCTATGTCGTAATAAGAGCAATCATTGCCTCTCTCCTTACGTTGAACGAAGCGGGGTCACTGCCCCCCATACAATAGAGTGCAGGCCCGCCCATCTCGTAAACTAGTGAGGAATAAAAATCACCGTCTTGGTGACAGCCGGGATCCCTAGTCTCGTTTCAGCGCTAGTGACAAGCGGGATGAAACGGGGCTGTCACCGGTTAGAAGAAAACCACCTGCCCCATTGCTCCCTAGCGAACTCAATACTTATCACGCTCTTCGATCCGCGTCAAGCGTTATTTCGCGATCAAACGCCACCTTTCCAAATAAAAAGCGGAAATAAATAACACTACCCTTTGCAATAATGGATGTCATCCATTCAATCTTTAAAGTCGCTGTATAGTTCACAGTATTAAACTCTTGCTCATTCTAATTTGATTACTTCTGCACTAAGTTCAACTAACTGATAAGAAGGAACGATTATTCCGATATAATGCCTACTATATATAACTACAGACGATGAGGGATGGATATATACATTTTATTGTTACAACGTACACATCATAATAAGCAGATGCAGTGTTAATGATATCAGGTCGCAGGCAAAGCCTCGGGTACAAAGTAAAATACTTTGCTTCGATACGATACTGTCTGTGTGGATCCAAAGATATTCCAATATTAATTGTAGTGTTATGAGTGCTTATTGTCTTCCTTTTCTAGGTGAAGTGGTGATAAAGTTTTATTAAGGGCAAACGTACCAGCTAGGTATCTGAAATACAAAATTATAAGGCCATTCAAATTTTCAATGCTAGTAGATAAAGCATCCACATCAGCATTATAAGCCATTACAGACTTTTTAAGAGAACAATGGTGGTAAGAGCAGTGTTGTTCTTTTATAAATTACGTGTGCTAAAACTGAGCACGAAGCGTTGAAAATCGTAAGGTCATTGTTTGGTATTGCAGTGCAGAAGACATGCTGTGACATAAAAAGAAACTTTGGGCGACAGCAGTAGAATTGAAGGACTTGCTTCTGTAAAAATGTCGATTAATGAAATTAGAAACTATCTTCTGTTTGGGTATGTTCAAATATCCAAACAAAAAAATGTGGTTGTTGCCTCTTTCATAGTAATCGGTAAAACAAGAAAGTGAAATGTGCCTTGCACATCGCTATTTATATTACATCGGTATGGTACCGTTAGACGCATCAACGTTAGACACTGGATTGCACGCGCCGCAACATTGCGTAAATCCGACTGAAACCCCTGCTGCTTGAAAAACGTGCGAACGAAAATAAAGCAAAACCGAAAGCAGTAGGTGGCGGAGTCTCAATTCACCCACGTCCCGCGTACACGAAGACGCTGGCATCGATGCGCCAACTGTCGGCGCTGATTAGCGTCATGATGAACTACTTCGGTTCGCCTCTCCTAGACGACAGCACCATCTGAATACAGAAGGTAGTGGGAAAGATATAAGGCGCGTTCGTGCACGTATTTGCGCTTGAATTCCTAGCGCAGTGGGCAAAGCGCTGTGTACCTCCCGTTGCGGCGATAGAGTTCGTGGCTCGAATCCGGGCGCAGCCGCGTCAATGGACATTTTTCCTGGCGACGTTTTTCCTTGACGGATATGACGCCGGTGAGGTCTTGGTGTACCCGGGCATAAAACACTTTCGTGTTACCAATTGTATCTACACTATTCATCGTACAATGCGGAATGCTGAAGAAATGCGCTGCCGTGGCGCACACTAGGTTGTGTGTATGTGTGTGTGTATGCGTCTTGCGTGCGTGCGTGTGTGCTTGTGTGAGTGAGTGAGTGAATGAGTGAGAAAGAGATAGAGAGAAAGCTGGAAATGGAACTCGTATACAGTAACGCAAATAGGACGAGGTGATTTCTTGCTAATTTTTTGGTTTGGTTTATGGGATCTGCTTCCAATAATAGTAAAATACTGCTGGTTTCTTCACTGGCAATTTTACGCGTGGTAAAGCGTGACAATGCATTTTTTTCTCGGTTCATTAGAACTGGGTAACTTTAAGACTTCCCCCAGTTGTCTCCCTGGTGTGGACGAACACCAGGAAAGACAACGTTACCCAGTCAGCTGAGACGTGCGAGTTGCTGATGACCGACGGTGTGCTTGCCTTTTGTCCTTTCAGATCACCCTTTGTACAGTAGGTTATGGTGACACAGTGCCCGTCACGTGGCCCGGGAAGTTGATTGCCTCATTTTGCGCTCTCATGGGAATCTCCTTTTTTGCTCTGCCTGCTGTGAGTACACGTTTATACGCACCCCTTCCCTTGAGACTAATATCACTGCTCGCTCTATACTACAAGCTGCAATTAAATATGCCTTTATGCACGAACGTACGGGTTCTGTGCAGTTGGAAGTTTCGGTGCGTGTGTTCTCACCCGTCTGGGAGGTTCTAAATCTTGGGGAAACGAAGTGTAACATATTCGTAAAGCTAATTATAGGTTGATTGTCTTTGAGCACATTGTTTTCTTCGTCAGCAATTCAGACTTCAGGCAATTTTAAAGGTTTTTACGAACCATCATTTCATTATATATGCATGTTGCAATGTTCAGTTTAATTGAAATGTTAGAAATAAAACTAAAGCTTCTCCTTAAAAAACATGGTCCTGAACATTAGTATTGTTGAATTCACGTCACAATTCACTTCCGGCATGGCAGAGTTTGTGAGATGTATGCGGGCGTAATACGGCCGCAGCTGGCACGTTTGAGGAAAATATAACCAGGTTAGGTAATTACCACTCTCAGCCGCGTGAATACAAACTATGTGTAATTAGCATTGGCCAGGTTCATTTTGTACTAATTAGACTAAACAGATTTACACAGCTTTACCACCGGCACCAACTGTGGGCTGTTTCCATTAAGCGAGTTTCTTACAACTGGCATTAAGGTTGTAGCGAAGCGACGGGTTCATGGCGGGGTGGACTTAACTGCCAGTACAGTCGCTGTTGCAAACCAGTGTGGGCGGGTGGCTTTCGTTACTTAGTGTGTGTTTGGTGGTTACATTAGATGAGTGGGGTAAAGGGGATGTGACAGCGTAAATGTAACGGTAGCACCATGTAGTCATTCCTGTCTTTCTACCGTTACAACTGCACCTAATATATTACTACATTAACATTTAAGGGGACACCTAATGTGAGAAGAGACTTGAACAAGTATGTCACGAACACGTACATACCTCTGGCGGCATTAGCAGTTTTTAATGGCATAAGAAATGACATAACTAGAAAATGGGTTCTCTGCAACATACTATTTCCCACGCTTTGACCACTGACGTCAGAAATCGCGAATGGCGAAGCTGAATTAGAGGAGCTCGTTTAAAGGGGCAATGCAGACAAAATACAAGTTTGTTTCATTCGAAAGATTTCAAGTTTTATAGTGCCTCCGGCGCTTGTCCGGAAGCAAACGGTGCTTCATTCACTGAGAAATGAATCAGTTTAGTTTAAAATTTTGATTCTCGTTCAAATAGTGTGTTTTCGTGACGTCTGCAACGACGTCACAGGAACAAGGCCTTCACGAAAAACCTAGTGCGCCATTAGGCTCTGCGCCGACTGCGGAGCCTTGTTTACCGTCAGTCCTCCTAGGTGGCGCTTCCACACGGCGCCGGGCCGTTTTCTGCCTTTGCTTTGTTTTAACCGTATCTGCACCTGGCTTGTTTTGTTCAGGTAGCAAATAATCGTTTCGTAAACAAGCTGTTCGCTGAACAATAATGGTCACGTAAGACACCGTCGCTTACTCCAATCGACCAGTGTCGCCTGACGACCCGAAAGCGCAGCACTGCTGTGCAGCTAAAACCAGCATAGTTAGCGCAGTACCAACAGGAGTACGCTTCGGTACTTCTATGTTTACGGGTACTTTCGTAACTTCCACTGTTTACCCCACCATTCGTACTGCTATGAAAAGAATGCGCCCCAAATTTAAGTGCAAATAGCTCGTTCAGCAAGCTTATAAGCCCTGGCTAATTTGCGTTTGCTTTTGCCGGCCTCAGCCAATCCCAGAGCTGGTCGTATGACATCATAGGTTCTGTTACGGGAAATGAGCTGGTGGGTCGCATGGCCATTCCTTTTTTCCCGAATTATATAGCTTATATGAGCAAAGCTTACGTTAAAGGTAGTGTCAGTATGATTCTAACGAGGCAATCTTTCGAATGAACCAAAGTTGTGCATGGTCTGTGGCCCCTTTAAGCGTTTGAATGAAAACAACTGTGTATCTCATAATAAAGGTGGACGAAGGTCTACTGCTGTTTAACCATCATTTAATAAAACCCGCAGCGACATTACCAAACAACAGCCGGCACTACAATAGATGGCACGCCGAACTTCAGTTTATGTTTAGGAAGACTGCGTTGCCTTTCCTCCAAGAAACCACTGCAAGTTCGGCTTCACTACAGCACCCCCAAGAACCATAGGTCAGAGTGACCAAATGTAAAATTTGGCATATGACGAGGCCCAGAAAACGACTTGAATAAAAAATAGAATAAGCACACGCAGCCCAATAATACATTTGCTGCATTGGGCCTTCAACCGCGCCAATGCTGTCTAGCGTAACCCGGCCGTCTCTGGCCAGATCGGTGCAGCTATTAAAGTCACATTTACTATTCCAACTCGCAAGTAAAGTGTGTTGCCATCCTTTCTTTACCACGCTATGCTACCCCCAACTGGTATTCCTTTCAGTATTCGGGAAAAAAAAACAAAAACACATGATTCAAGAGTCTGTAGTCGCCGCAGACGATAGATGCGGGAATCATATCTCATATTTCTGTTCCGAACTGCGGCTCTTTTCAAACGTGGGGAAGCTTACATGTTCAGCCCTGTATTTATTTCCCCTTCGGTGGTTTCTTTACGCATTTCTCGCTGCCGCAATATTGCTTGCAACTTGTGTGGCCGACTTCAAATTCCACTTCTCGGTGCACGCCACCTGCGTCTCGTTGTCGTTCTTTGTGTGTGTCGTTCTTATAGTCGTTCTTTGTGTTCAAGAATTCGCCGCCCGGCTCATGCCGTCGGTCGGGCCGACGGGGCGCCTTTGTTCAGAAAAAGAGGAGATGGCGAGGCTTTTTTCATACCAGCAGTGCTTGGCATTCTCGAGGCAAAAGCTATAACACGTGTATCTGTTCCTCGTCATCAGTTTTCTGTCGCTTTCGCTTTTGTTTCTTCTTTTGTGTAGAACTGTTTGCCAGAGAGGATAGTAGGAGCACGTTCTCTTTCTTGTTCGGAGAGGGATGACTTTGATTTCCACGCATGTTGAGAGTGCCTATCCTTTTTGTGCACAACTTTTACTCCGACTGTTCTAGTGGCTTTTAAGGCATTTGCTTTTGAGAAATACTCCCTGTAGCGTTTTATCCTTTTCATTCATTTGCCTAAAACTGTGCAGCACGTCTGTTGCTTGTTCGGATACGGGCTGGACGAGCAGACAAGAGATGGACAGCTTTTTAAGTTTATGTCGTACCGTACACTGTTGCTTATGGATACTTATGTAAAATCAACTGCCCGTCTGTCGATACGAGCAACTATGGGGGAATACGGAGCGCTTTCCAAACTCAAGTGCAGCACCAAAAGAAACGAACCTATTTGTTATTGGGGCAGTTTACTGCCGTGTGATTGCGCTCTCTAGCGCTTTACTGATGCGTGCATTCCTCGGCTTTCCTGCAGCGTACAGCCATCGGTCGTCCTTAGACTGAGGGGTGCATGGCTTTTCTGTCAAATGCACGTCCATGCACCCCTCTTCAAATCTAAAGTGCTTTGACCGTGCCAGAATGGCACAATCCGATAGACGCTGGCTTCATGACGCGAGACACCCACGTTTGATTCCAGCCACGAGAAGTGTTTCAATTTTTCTTCACTTCACTCGCGGTAGTCATCATCGTCAGAGAGAGTTGGCTTTCCTTCAGTGCCTTTTCGGGGGATTACAAGCGAAATCAGTGAGAGCATGACAGCTTCCGGCTCTTATTTTGTTGCTGATAACACCATTTTATGTTGTTGCGAGCACCCCTCCCCAACCCCCCCAAAAAATTATGCGCGCACCTTTATTTCCCGCCTTCACGACGTTGATGTATGCAAGAAGGGGCGTGCACTTGCTTGTGCGCCAGTGTTCATTTTGTGTTCAAACGTTTCTTGTAGCGAATTGCCTTCTTCCGGTGCCCTTTCTCGTCTACCCTATTTCATCTAGCCTACCCACTTGCCCTCTATATATTATTTCTACGTGCGTGCCAAGTGCAGGGATGTAGTAGCACCTTTGGTTCTGTCTGCTGCGGTGGCTCAGTGGCTAAGGCGTAGTCTGCTAAGTCCGAGGACGCGGGTTCCATCCAGGCTACGTTGGCCGTATTTCTAGATTTGTAGTGGAGGCGAAAAGCGTAAACGCCCTTTTGTCCACATTTCGAGAAAACTCCCCATGTGGTAAAAACTAGTCCGTAACCCCCACCAAGGCGCAGGCGCAGATAACATACCAAGAAATGCTTCGGGCGTAAAACACCCCAAATTAAAAAAAACAGTTTTAACTAAACCTCCCTCAAAGTGACAGTATCAGTGACAACACGCACGTAAATTGATGGCGTGTGAACGTGTTTTGGTGACGTCTTTCCTGTGCCGCGCAGGGCATCCTGGGGTCTGGATTTGCGCTCAAAGTACAACAGCAGCAGCGACAAAAGCACATGATTCGACGGCGTGTGCCAGCTGCTACTCTAATCCAGTGCCTGTGGAGGTGCTATGCCGCCGATGAAAACTCCATGTCCGTAGCCACGTGGAAGATTCACCAGGTCCCTCTGCCCAGTCCACCAACGTAAGAGCGTCTGCCACCGTGTTTGTATCTCTCTTGCAGCCCGCACTGAAACGCCTAGCGCTCACCCCAAGAACCCCCCTCCTCTCCTCCTCTCCTTCCTCAACAAAAAGAAAAGATAATAACAGACTTCTTTCTGAGAAGGTCAGCGAGCACAACGAACTACCAAATTTCAGATCACATCTTGTTCCAAGAACACTATGCGGGCAGTTGAATCCCACGAAGATTGCACACTCCCTACAGCCTACAGTTTGCGAGTTAGAGCACACTAAACCAGTTGGGGATAGCCCAATCATATTGCTTGTTTGTGTGCTACAGTCTACACCAAGTAATGACGCTTCATATAAAGCGTGCACATGTAACGCTTTCTTAAGAAATGTTAGTTCTCATGAGATGAATGAACAGGTTTTGGCTCCTTGTGGTACATAGTAGAGACGTAAATCGCTATCGAATAGCCGGAGCTCTCATGCGACACCAGAGGAGTCCGATGGGGCGTGCACAGAAACTGTCGCGGTGTGACATATTTCACGTTGCGTAAGTGTCGGACATATTAACAGTGGTTTATTGCTCTAGAATTGCATTGAACACCATACATCTACACTTAAAGACCATCTTCCACATCACGTTCGAGAACGTTACGAACACGTGCCAGTGTAGTTTACCTTCTGTTTCCATAAATGCAGGAAACGTGACTAATTGGCGCCGTAGCGTTAGCAGTGACATAATGTTGCGCAAATAAAGAAGTCAACTGGGGAAAGTTTGTTGTCGTTAATAAATTAGCCCAAGAGAAAAGACAGGGCGTGGAGACACGTGCGTGCTACACTCATAACTTAAACGGTAACCCCACGCACGCGCTTGTGCGCTCGATTCCACTCGCGTTCTCGTGTCTGCGCGCCCAGGCGCCTGACGAGGGCAAGGGCGAGCAACCACGCGGAGGCGCTCGAGCGTGCGCAGCCCCAGGGTGCCTCGACGCGCTCGTCTTCGCCATACAGGGTAGAAGCATGTATACAAGCTGGCGCGCCACCATTTTGGGTCACTCGCTCGACGCCGCGGCAAGTCACTAGCGAAACGGCGCTGTAATTTTCGCCGCAGCGTGGTTTCCTCGCGAAGTTTAAATCATCTAATCTATTTCGCGTTGCTAGGTCTTGTGGAAAACGAAAACATCTATGCGTTGACCGCTTTGACGCAATAGCGGCGGCACGGGACCGTTCAAACAGTGTCCCCACCCTGTACGGCGGCGCTGGCATCGACGCGCACTACACTGCCACAATAAAAAGTGAGGACGCTTAACGAACAACAATCACTTCGCTTTCGTCCCGTTCCGAACAAAAAGTACACAAAAATAAGCCGACACACCCACATAAACAACACTCACAACGAAACTCAAGGGAATTAAAAAATCCGCCCCCTTTTTAAAAGGAAGATGGGCAAAACGCGAAGCTTTGCTCCTTGCACTAAGGCAAAGCCCAAAACCCGAACTGCTTCGACAGTGTCGGAATAGCGTAATTGGATAGACGTTGGCTTCATAAAGCGGGAAACCCAGGTTCGATTCCGACCACAGGAAGTGTTTTTTTTTGTTGTTGCGGCGCTTGATGTACCTTCGCTTATCATCATCATCGTTCTTTGAAATACGTAGTGTAAAGCTGGATTTCCTACAGTGCGTTTTGGCGCGACATATAATGCACTCAGTGAGACATGCAAAGCTTCAGTTTAAAAAGAACAGTCCTGAAGCCTTTCATAGCTCCACAAGAGTAATTAATAAACGAGAAACTAGTTTTCTGTTAACGAGGCTTTAACAATCTCACGAGTTTTATGATCAAATCAGTCTCCCTAAGTACAGACATTCCTCTTTCAGTGGGAGCCGGATATGGAATCCCAACTTCCTATAACCACATTTACGTATAGAAAACCGGTGGCTGTCGGAATAAAAGCCACCTTAGGCAGCATTTCTAAAGGAATCAATAAATTTATTTCAAAATGATCGTGTTATGTTAAGGGGGATGGCATTGTAAAGAAAAACATGATCCACATTTCGAAGTTTTAGATCATTCCCAAATGGTGTACTGCCTTTTTCGCGAAGGCCACCATCGTGAGAAAGAAGTCTCTCACTTGCCGCTTGAGTATTTATATAGATAACTTCCGACAAGCACCCATGGGAGCGCATTTCAATGCTTGCGGGCGCACTGGTATTTTTAATAAAACTGTGGTCTTTTGTGAGATGGTTGCAGCCTTTCGCATAGCGAGGATATGTCTTCCGGCGCATTTTCTGCGATATTGCGGCCCTGACCGTACATCAGATTACTTTTTGGGCGCCACGAGCTTTATGGTGAATGTTGTAGTTACATTGTCTTGCGTATGCTTTTAAAATAAACATGGGGCGTTGATAAACAGCGTGTCAACTGTATTTTCCGCACTTTTTGTTTAGAGCGATATCAAAAAAGAATTATGGCCGCGAATAGGTTTGGTTAGTTATTTTTCAATGTAATTACTGCGCCTTTACGGCGTTTTCGTAAGTCGGTGCGTGCGCGTGTGCGTGCACGTATGCGTGTGCGTGCGTGCGGCGCGCGTGTGTGTGTGTGTGTGTTCGTGTGTGCGCGCGTGTACAAGTGCATGCGTGTGCGTGTGTTGTGTTTGTGTGTGGGCGTGCGTGCGTGTGTGTGTGTTCATGTGTGCGTGCGTGTAGAAGTACGTGGTTCGCGTGTGCGTGGGCGTGTGTGTTGTTGTGTTGCGTGTGGCGTGCGTGCGGTGTGTGTGTGTTCGTGCGTTGTGGTGGTGTGTGTGTGCGTGTATGTGTGTGTTCGTGTGTGCGCGCGTGTAAAATGCGTGCGTGTGCGTGTGCCTGTGTGTGTTGTGTGTGTGTGGCGTGCTTGCGTGTGTGTGTTCGAGTGTGCGCGCGTGTAAAAGTGCGTGCGTGTGCGTGTGCGTGTATGTGTTGTGTGTGTGTGTGTGTGGTGTGTGCTGCGTGTGGTGTGTTTGTTCATGTGCGTGCGCGAGTGTCGAATGTGTGCGGGCGCGTGTGCGTGTTGCGTGCGTGCGTGCGTGCGTGCACGCGCGCGCGTGCATTGAAGTTAAATTGAGGCGCTTCTGTGATCTCAACCCTCGTCGGTGTATTTTCGTTACCTGAATAATTAAGTGTTGTGTGGATCACAAAATGCAATCTCGAAAAAAGGCCTCGCACTCTGATGAAGGGGTGCTGTGGAAAGATGTTCACTAAGCGCATGCATCCTCCACCCGTCGTTTCTTCGCACTGGGTGGTGGTGCGTGCATATGTAGTTCTGTATGCACGGTGCGCGAAAATACAGCACGACTATGTCTTGCTGCGAACGTAAAGGACCGCACAGTTCCCAGTATCAGATGCTCCGAAGTCACACTGCGGTATACGGTACGTCCATGTGGCCACCGGCTTTTGGCGCACCTTGATTTACTGGAGGATTACTAAGGCCGTCATTTGAGTCCCTATAGATTGCGTCTAAGCGATTCACGGGGGTGAAATGGACAACGTACTGGAGTCACTTGTATATCTTGGCGGCTGTTCAACGCCATGTGTACCACATGAGCTGCAACTCCAAGTAGTTCTTGGCACAATGAGTATATTGATGCGATCAGCCATTTCTTGATACTTTTGCCTAATGATACAGGACAAAGCATATACGATAAAAAAATTTGGCCGGACAGTAATACCTGTGCTCGCGTTTTATAACTTCACAAAAAATATATTGCTTCAGCATCTCATAAGGCGTAGATAAAAAACATAAAACATCATAAAAAATTACCATCCCTTCCATAAGAAAGTTGAGAAAAGCGCGGAAGCGTAAAGTGCGTCCGACATGCGCTGAAAGTGCGTCCAATCTATCCTCACACCTTCAAAGACGGAAATCACAAACCAAGAGGAACCCGTGCTACGATTTTCCGCGCACTAAGTTAACGCATCTACGAACGATCTAAATGTATACAGATACGCGGTTTAGGAGACATAGGTGTAGCATAGTACTCCTTCTTCATAATCGATGCGTGTATTGTCCTACCTAGAACCGTTCTTTTTGGCGATTTTTATGTAACCGTTTGGAACAATGGAAGCCCGGTTGGACGCACGCGCCGTGTGTCCAGATGTCTTATCAGGGCTTTTAGGTCGACAGACCGGTCTATGGGGAAATGCATTAGTTTTTTGACCGAGTGCTACCGGTCGCACTAATAAAGCTTTCGCTTTAATAACAAAAACTCGCTCACTCTGCTGCACACCAGCATTAGCGCGAGAGCTCCGTAAAGAGACAGACAACCGAGTTTTATGGAGTATAATGATTGTAGGGTTTAACGCGCCGACGCAACGCAGGCGGTGAGGCGCGCCGTAGTGGAGGGCGCCGGATTAATTTTGACCACCTGGAGATCTTTAACATGCGCCGAAATCTCGCACACACGGGCGTTTTTGCTGTTCGCCTCCACCGAAAAGCGGCCGCAGCGGCAGGGAGTCGAACCCGCGTCTTCGTGCTCAGCAGCGCAAAGTTTCTATGGAGTATACGATTTCTAACTAAAATAAAAGGGCACCACTTGAAACACCTTTAACCGACACGGTTGCCCTCATAGGACCCTAGAACGTTTCAAACCGGACTTTTAAGATCTACCAGCCCCAGTCAAAAGGAATGATGGCAACTGTCACAGTGCGCCGTGCGGCAACATACTTTAAATTGTAAGTGAGCTCAAAAGAGGTATTTAAAAACTTGTCCCACCTAAAACAGTAATAACAGGCAGTCTTTCGCATTCCTTTATGCAGGTTTTGGATCACGCATTGAAACTGACGGAGCTCTTTTTCTACGTACAAGGTGTCACGTTTCGACACTTCGTCGCACCACCTTTCAGATTTCAGAATGTGTAGTGCCAAATTTAAATTATTTCCTCGAGTTTCTTTTGAAATTCCTTGTAGTTTCCCGACGATGTAAAAAGCTGGCTTTTGTTACGAGCTTAAGGAAATAGACTCCAGAAGAATCGGTTATCTGTCCCTTTAAACTAGAACTTACAGGAGGCATCATGAAATGGCCTTGATAAGCTTTAACGGGCTTGACGAAACCAGCTTCACAGAGCAGGCTTGAATATTTTGTGAAAACGGCAGAAGTAGGGTAATAGTTCTTTTGAACAAAAACCCCGCCGCCTACGGGGCAGCACGAAAGAGACGAAGAAAGGCATGGCTGGAAGTTTGGTTTTTGCTACAGCTCAGGTGACCTCTTTCTTATCTTTGTCTCTACCGCGACTGTGTGTTATCTGCCGATGCTTCCAAAAGGCTCTGAGCCGCCGATAGGCAATTTTCCCGGCTGATCATGCCAGCAATAGTCAGCCCGGCATAGAACCTTTGAGTCGCACTCTTCCAAATTAAAATTTCCGCCTTTTCCCAAGTGAACGTTTTCCTAGTATGTCTGCGAACGCTGTCCAGTAACACCTACTAGGGTGACTTGTGCGCTGCTTTAATAATTAACCAACAAGGGTGTCACTCAGTATCTGAAGTAAGGCATTTGCGAGAACATATTTCCGCGAACCATACATTGGGTTTGTTTATTTGTGTTTTGCTTTTACCGCCCGGCTGCGCCGGTCTGTGTTATCTCTGCGCCAAGGGAAGCGCGTGTTCCATTCTTTCTTTCTGTGCCGCATGTGTTATCTGTCGTGATAGGGAGAGCATTCCGATCTAACGTGAACAGCCCAGAATAATCTTCTTGGATCTACTATGTTCTCGATGTGAATCGACGTTTCGAGAACCACGCGCGCCGAAAGATAAAAAGCCTGCAGTGCGGACGCCGGAGCATTCGATTCGACGACACTCGCCTGTGCAAGTCACTTTGTTGACCGCTGCTTCGCCGCCTCTGTATTCTTTTGAGTTGTTAGGGGAGCACAAAGTTCGCTCCAATAAACGTGTTTCTCATTCAAGTAGACAACTGCATCGTTCTTGTCTTCGCGACACTCTGGTGGAGGTGCGGGGTACTAAGTCTTTATGCCCTCTACGACATCTCGAAGCCGCCAAGCCAGTCCAACCAGAAAGGAAAGCCCACGACTGCAAGGATTGCTACCCGAGTTCGGTCTTCTGCCGAAGGGCCAACAGAGAAGGAACGCTGCAACCAACACCCATGGTGCAAGAAACAACGTCGCCAATCATCCTGCAGCAGCCCGAGAACCGCCATCGTTCCGGGAGCCCCCGCTGAAGACCCGAAGAATGGTTGGAGAAGCTGGAGCGCGTCCGCATCTTCAACAGGTGGGACGACGAAGAAGAAACTTTCCGGCATGTCTTCTTTTACTTAGAAGATGCTGCTCGAACTTGGTTCGAGAACCATGAGAGCTCTTTGACCGACTGGACTTCAATTCAAAAGGGAGTTCCTTAAGACTTTCACTACCGTGGTGAGAAAAGAGGCGAGCTGCGCTTTTGCTTGAAACTCGAACGCAGAACCCCAACGAAGGAGTCGTGATTTTCGTTGAGGACATGAAGCGACTTTTCGTCGTGCGGACCCTGAAATGACCGAGGAAAAGAAGCTCAGGTTTCTAATGCGAGGAGTGAAGCAAGAGCTTTTTGCTTGTCTAGTCCGTAACCCTCCGAAGACAGTGGCGGAATTCGCGTCTGAGGCGGCCGCGATGGAGAAACGCTGAAATTCGAACGAGGCAGTACGACCGCCCTGTCAACGCGCTGTTCTCGGAGACCATCGGTGCGGGCAAAGGAAGCTCCGATACATTGCGAGAGACCATCCGAGCAGTGGTCAGGGAGGAGTCTTACGGAAGCTTTTTCCAACGACGCCGCAACCTCAATGGCTTCCCTGACCGACGTAATCCGAGAAGAAGTCCAAAACGCACTGGGAACTTCTACGCCATCGGAAGCACCCCGCGAACCACAAGCCATGACCTACTCCTCGGCTGTTCGTCAACCCCGCCCTGCTCCAACCCGTCGTCAAGAGGCCGAGCCATACCGCCGTCCAATGCCGCCCGCCCGACGCCCTGTAGACCAATACCAGACGCCAAGGAAGACCGACGTGTGGCGAACGCCCGATAATCGCCCGCTGTGCTACCACTGCGGAGAGGCCGACCACATCTACCGTCGCTGTCCCTACAAGAGGCTCGGTTTGCGAGGGTTCTCCGTCGACGCCCCACGCCCCCGATACGGCCAGCGCCCTGCTGAGATCGAAGAATACCTCTCCAACACCAACCGAGGACCAGCCCGCTTCAACCGTTCACCGTCGCCCTACCCGTATCAGTCACCGAACCGCCGCAGCACTGCTGACTTCTCACGTGGAAGGTCCCCCAGCCCACGCGGGGGAAACTAAAAGCAGCAACTTCGGGAGGTAAAGTTGCACAACGGCGGAAAAATGAAAACCCTCCAACGACGCAGCGACTCGCTGAAGACCATCATTCACGACATGCCCTCACCCGACGACCCGACCTAGCCCTAACGAGACTCCTGAACACGACGACAGCTACACGGCGCGACGCGTACCCGACCTGACCGAGACGTCCGTTGAGAAGACGACGACAACGACGATGCACAGTGCCCGACCGTCAACACGTACAAGCAGAGATACGACGCCCCGACGAACCCGGAACTCCAGGAAGTCTGCATCTGACGTCAAGGTGTCCATCGACGGCTTTGACGTAGTCGCCCTCGTAGACACGGGAGCTGACTATTCGGTAATGAGCGGACCATTTGCGTCTAAACTGAAGAAAGTTATGACCAGATGGGACGGTCCGCACATACGCACAGCAGGAGGCCACCTCGTGACGCCAAGTGGAACGTGCACATCGCGCGTCACCATAGACGGCACAACGTACCCTGCGGGGGTTCGTCATTCTGCCTAACTGCTCCCGCGACGTAATTCTTGGAATGAACTTTTTGATGGACAACGGTGCAATAATCTATCTGCAGACCAAGTCAATAACTTTTTCCCCCAATCACTCCATGACGCCGGAACCGAACCCCGAACGACGTGCTGCTGTAAGGATTGCCGATGATCATGTCACCCTGCCACCCCGCGCAAGCTTGATGGTCGCAGTCTACTGTGAAGATGCTGCTCCTGACGTCGACGCTATCGTAGACACCGATCAAAGGGTGCTTCTCAACCGTGGTGTGTCGGTCGCAAGAGGCATTGCGCGCTTCAAGGAACACCAATCCCACATTTTGGTTACGAATTTCACCGAGGAGTACCAGCATTTAACAAGGGCGCGGCAATTGCATTCCTCCAAGCAGCGCAAGAAGCAAGTGACGTGATCGCGGTCGCCGACTTTGAACGCACACCCGTAGAAACCTTCAAGCTCCCGCAGCCTTTCGACGTGAATCCGGCGCTACCGCAAGAACAACGGAACAATTATTGGCTTTGCTGCGTCGCTATAGCGAATGTTTTTCGTCGAGCGCAAAACTACGTCAGACCCCTCTAGCGAAGCACCGAATAATAACCGAAGATGGAGCCCGACTCACCCGACAGTCACCGTACCGCGTCTCTTCACACGAACGGGAAGCCATCCGGACTCAAGTCGACGACATGCTCAGCGACGACATTATACAGCCCTCGAAAAGCCCCTGGGCTGCGCCCGTCGTACTCGTAAAGAAAAAAGACGGCACATTAAGGTTTTGTGTTGACTACCGGCGACTGAACAAAATCACAAAAAAGGACCGTGTACCCCCTCCCACGAATCGACGACGCCCCTCGACCACCTCTGCCCACGCGAAGTACTTCTCATCGATGGACCTGAAGGACCGGCTACTGGCAAATTGAAGTGGGACGACGAGAGACCGAGAGAAGACTGCATTATAACCCCAGACGGCCTATACGAGTTCAAGGTGCTGCCGTTTGGGCTGTGCACAGCACCAGCGACGTTTCAAAGAGTCATGGACACTGTGCTAGCTGGCCTTAAGTGGCACACCTGCCTCGTATACCTCGACGACGTAGTGGTATTCGCCCGGACTTCGACCGAACACCTTGCAAGGTTGGAGTCTGTACTCGAGGCCATTCGTACGTCGGGGGTTGACGCTGAAAGCCTGAAAAGTGCCGTTTCGCATACGGGGAACTCAAGTCTTGGGCCCACGTCGTCAACGGCCGCGGGAGTCCTACCTGACCCCGGCTAAAACTTCAGCCATTGCAACTTCCCAAGGCCGAAAGACAAGAAGGGCGTGCGAAGATTTCTCGGGCTGTGCGCATACTACCGGCGCTTCGTCGCAAACTTCGCACGCATTGCAGAGCCACTCACGCGCTTGACGAAAGATAGCACCCCTTTCAGCTGGGAAAACGACCAAGAAAAAGCATTCTGCGAGCTGCAAAAACGCCTGCAAAGACCGCCCGTGCTCGCTCATTTCGACGAAAATGCCGAAACGGAAATGCACACGGACGCCAGTGATATAGGCTTGGGTGCCGTCCTTGTCCAAAAGCAAAGCGGCTGCGAAAGGGTAATCGCCTATGCCAGCCGTGGTCTGTCGAAGGAGGAGAAAAACTATTCTGCCTCTGAGAAAGAGTGCCTGGCTATTATATGGGCGATTTCAAAATTTCGCCCATACGTGTATGGAAGGCCATTCAAGGTTGTAACAGACCACCATGCGCTGTGTTGGCTCGCCAATTTGAAGGGCCTTTCTGGCCGTCTTGGGCGGTGGAGCTTGCGCCTGCAGGAGTTCGACGTTACAGTCGTTTATAAATCCGGCAGGAAACACTCCGACGCCGACTGCCTGTCCCGCGACCCCCGTCGACCCACCACCAAAGACGCTGACGAAGACAGCGCGTTCTTCGGGATCGTGACGGAGAGCGACCTAGCCGCCCAGCAGCGTGCCGACCCCGACTTACGCGTCATAATCGAGTACCTCGAGGGATGCAACGTTGCCGTTCCTAGGACCTTCAAACGCAGCTTACCAGCATTCAGCCTGAAAACTCCGTCCTCGTGAAGAAGAATTTCAGCCCCGGAACAAGAGCGAATTACCTTCTCGTCATCCCCGCGGACCTTCGTGACGAAATTTTGGAAGCGTGCCACGACGACCCGTCTTCCGGACATCTCAGCACAGCGCGCACTATTAGAAAAATCAAGGCGAGGTACTACTGGCCCGGCCTTACCTCTGACGTCACCCACTACGTCCGGAGCTGCCGTGACTGCCAGCGACGAAAAACGCCGCCGACAAGACCCGCCGGACTTCTGCAACCGATCGCCGTCCCATCGAGACCATTTCAACAGATTGGAATGGACCTTTTAGGCCCGTTCCCTACGTATCGATCACAGAACAAGTGGATTGTCGTAGCGACAGACTACATGACGCGCTACGCAGAGACCGCCGCTCTTCCGAGGGGGACTGCACAAGAAGTGGCAAAGTTCTTTATAAGCCAAGTTGTGCTGCGACATGGAGCCCCGGAAGTCCTAATCACCGACCGCGGAACGGCATTTACTGCGGAGCTGATGCAAGGAGTATTACGCTACAGCAACACGGATCACCGAAGAACGACGGCGTACCACCCCCAAACGAACGGACTAACAGAACGTCTGAACAAGACAATCGCAGATATGCTGTCAATGTACGTTGACGTTGAACATAAGACTTGGGACGAAGTGCTCCCGTATGTCACGTTTGCGTACAACACGGCTATCCAGGAGACGACGCAGCTGACGCCGTTCGAGCTTGTCTACGGTAGAAGGCCAACTACGATGCTCGACGCCATGCTTCCGCACGTAGAAGACGACGACCTCAACGCCGACGTCCACGGATATCTTCAACGTACGGAGGAGGCCCGCCAGCTCGCTCGAGTTCGTATAACGGACCAGCAGCTGGTGGATGCGGGCCGCTACAACCTCCGACGCCGAGATGCCGAGTACCAACCAGGGGATCGTGTGTGGGTTTGGACTCCCATCCGACGACGCGGACTCAGTGAGAAGCTCCTGCGACGGTATTTCGGACCCTACCAGATTCTACGACGTGTCGGCCAACTTACCTACGAGGTGATCCCCGATGGTGATTCCGGAACATCACGACGACGCACGCGGCCCGAAGTCGTTCACGGGGTTCGCTTAAAACCTTTCTACGGACGATAGCGAATTTTATTTTTATTTTCGGACTGTCGCTTATGTTAGCATCGGGTCGATGCACTCTTAGAGGGGGATAATGCCGCGAACCATACATTGGGTTTGTTTATTTGTGTTTTGCTTTTACCGCCCGGCTGCGCCGGTCTGTGTTATCTCTGCGCCAAGGGAAGCGCGTGTTCCATTCTTTCTTTCTGTGCCGCATGTGTTATCTGTCGTGATAGGGAGAGCATTCCGATCTAACGTGAACAGCCCAGAATAATCTTCTTGGATCTACTATGTTCTCGATGTGAATCGACGTTTCGAGAACCACGCGCGCCGAAAGATAAAAAGCCTGCAGTGCGGACGCCGGAGCATTCGATTCGACGACACTCGCCTGTGCAAGTCACTTTGTTGACCGCTGCTTCGCCGCCTCTGTATTCTTTTGAGTTGTTAGGGGAGCACAAGTTCGCTCCAATAAACGTGCTTCTCATTCAAGACAACTGCATCGTTCTTGTCTTCGCGACAATATATGCAAATACATTGCTGTATCCTGGCCATGTCAGTAAACACGATTTATTAAGGCGTGCTCAAAGCTCCTGAGCAAGAAAATGCGATCAGCTCCAAATCACACACCCGCTCTTAGCGATGCTCGTGCCATATTCAGCTCATATACAGACCGACTATGCTAAACCGAAGCAACAAAAAATATTTCCACTCTCGTAAATAGCACGTTTACTTTCGGCATTTACACTGTCCCACATGAATTTTAACATGAAATCCGTAGAAAACGGTAAATCGCCGCTGTGAACGACGCAAATATATCTGCCCCTACAAAAGAAGCCGCTGGAGCGATTCCGATCTGGTTTCCAAGCGTGCCCCTAGGGGTTTCACTGGCCTCTATGAGCAATGCTTTGGGCCTGTGAATAGGCACTGGCTGTCAGGTGAAGTACAGATGCCAACATATCTCAAGCAATTTCAAAGAGCCAGTCAATCAAACAATCCTTCAACGTATATAGCACGAGACACTGGAAGAGGTCAATGGAAACAAAACAAAATTCACGACAATTAGCGAACGCACTGCTGTATGATGGAAAAATATCCTGTAAAATAAGGAACACCCACGAAGCTGAATACGCAGATAATTTCTAGCTTAAGTAGCTTTTCCAGGTTACTGAAGAGAAAAGTCTGAAATCAGTGCAGTCTTGCTAACGCGGCTCCGTTCCTACGGCCACACCGCGGTGCGTTTTTGGTGGCTGACTGCAACTGGACAACACAGAATCTGCTCCCTCGCTTGAGCTGCCTAGGAAGTCTTAATAAACTTTATGTTGCCCAAGTTGGTTAGCGATTATTTAAAGAGTGCAAGAAATGAACGCAGGACAGGCGACGGATAGACAGGATGAGCGTGGCTTGCCCGTTTTGCGCCCCTTTCGCGTCTGTTTTAATGTGAAAGCTTTAGCTAAATACGTTGGTCGACAATGCGGTGTCCATGGCACGCAAGGTGGCTGAAGAAAGATGCACATAGCGGCACACGCACGGCACAGAGATTGACCGACTTCTCAAAAGATAAAAAGCCGGCCAAAGAAGGCTCGGAATGACGCTCGATTCTACATACTACAAACAGCGTTACTAATTGAGTTTAAAAGGAAGATTACGCGATTTTTCGCAGGGTGGTATTGGAAGCGTGCTACTCCGGACAGTTTGATGATTAGGGAACTCCTGAGAGAGTGAGTGAGTAAAAAACAGAGAGAAAGAAAGAGAGTAATCTTTATTTCGAGGAATATCAGTGATGGTGCACCTTGAAAGTGATGCTGGTGGTTAGGCAGTGTTGATGGCTGTCAGCATGAACTGACCAGCGATCTCGGCAGCCCTGGTATATATAAAGGCCTGTAGGTCGGGGTCCGAGTTGCGCAGCGCGGCCTTCCACCGTTCCTCGGAGGGTATTTAGGGAAAGGGATATCTTGCGGGAGACCAGATTTTATGGGATAGTTTGGAATGACCGCCACATAAGCAGCAGGCCGAAGTAGGATAAAGAATGGGTGGGATGTGGGTCAAGACGGCAGAAAACTCTTGAAGCACCACAACTAGATGATTCTAGCTGAATAAAGGGGGACCTGCTAAAATTATTGTAGCCTTATAGTCAGAAACCTGCAGTAAAGACGGGCACTCACTACCACATGCGTAAAGTAACAATTAGGTGAGTAACAGAACCTGTTTCCCCTAATAGCTTATATGTGGAGGCCAGCATCTAGCGCCCACGTATAAGCTCTGGTCCCCACTCAGAGTTCTGGTCCCCATTCAGAGTGGGAATTCTGGCCTCCACTCAGAGCTCGACCAAGCCTATGAGTCGTAGCAACCTACTGAGAAAGGAAACGTCGCACAGGAAAAAAGGATACTGATGGTGATGAGGGGACACATCTGTTGCCATGAACACGCGCGCCAATAGATACCAATAGATACCAAAAGATACCAATAGATACCAATAGCTTGCATAGAACCAACGTGCTGCTGTGCGCGGCCGCGCTTGCTCTATCAGTTTGACCGTGGCGGTGTATGTGGCTGTCGCCCCTGAACCATCTACATTAGCAGCAGCTGCGCAGTGCAGCGCCAACAATACCGGCATATCTCTCCAACAGAGAAAGACTAATTCTTCCGCGTTCACTATCGCATGGGGAGAAGGGAGGCGGTGCTTAGGTGTACAAGCTTTTTGCGCTTTTGTAGCGTAAGCTACACTGGTCGAGGTTGAGCAGTTTCGCGTGGGCCGTGAAGGGCCGTACTGCGCAAGCGCGAAAAGCATCAGATTGGATTGAATTGGATTAAATTGGATTGTATTGAAAATCCAATCCAATTGTAATACGGGTGTGTAGCGAATTGGGTCTCCACATTCGCCAGTGTGCGCATTCCAGAGGAGTGACGTCATAGCCGCGGCAGACGCACTGGCGCCGGCGCGTGCCCAGCTGTCGGCTCCGTTGCGCAGTAGCCAAGTCTGTCACTGCGCCGGAGCCGCTTGATAGCCGCTTGGCGTGGCTCCTGGAGAGCCGTGCTGAGCATGCGCGAGGAGCAGTGAGTGGACTGGACTGGATTGGATTGGATTGGAAATCGTTTTAGCAGCAGTAAGCATGATAATCAGCTAATCCCAGATAACCAGGAAACCTAAGAATAGCCAGCTGAACCTTAGCTCACGCTACGTATATCGTGGCATAGCCGAGCTAAGCCACTGCTAATTTTGAAAAGAGCTTAGTAAATCACGTGCTCTCTCGGCGTGTCTAGAGTGTGAGCGATATTTTCAGTTCTTGGGGCCGTATACGAGACTTCGCGAATACTCCGTGAATTGGCCGGAAGCTTTTTCTTGATTGGCTTTCATTTTTCTCACGCGTTTTCGGCTGAAAAAGTGGCTTTGCGCTTTCGTCATTTTGACTTTTCATAACGTTTACAGCGACCAGTCCTAAGGTTTACCTTTTGTCTCGCCTTTGAAGGTACATAATTCTTGGTCGGCATTGAAAAACTAGGCAAAATGCTGCAGACGTGACAACGTAGGCCTGTTCTTGCTATTCGACGATAATGTGGCTTGTAGGCCACGCCGGCTGTGATCGGCTGAGAAGACGTCATGTAATATTAACAGTTGGCGGGAACGTACGTGTCACACATTGGCAACTTCAGCTCGTGAAAAAGTAACGTGATTTTACGTAACAGCTTGCAAATGTCGGCTGCCATCGCCGTGAAATAGAGTAAAATTTCCCGCACTAGGCTTGCCTTTGGACTAGTTGGGTACTCATTGCTACAAAAAACAGCTGTAGAAAGGCGTGTGTGGTTGTCCTTCTACTGCGTCCCACTTGTCTGAGCTGTTATTTCTAGTTAAAAATCTCACCGATTTCCGGCGCCGTGAAATACCCGTGAATTTGGAACAAGCGCAGTTTAGAACGAATGGTTGTTTGAAATTGTTTTCTAGTGAAAGAAATAACAGCTGTGAATGTTTCAAAGTCAGTGATAACAGAGTATAAAAAATAACGTGTCATATTTTGTTTTTACGTGCGGCAATAAAATAGCAATTATCCACACCACTCCTCCTAGTAAACTCGAATGATCGAATTCAGGAAAAAATAACAACGAAAACTGACTGTTTTATTCATTACCGCGCTGATTGAGTTCGAGTCTATGGAATGAGTTAATCGACGCCATCAGTACGCTGTGTCATTAATAGGCGTTCCGTTTACCTGTCCATACCACGTTGGCCACTGCTGTCTTTTTCTGTGGTCACGCCATAAACTCGTAACATACCAGCAGGAGATGGCGTGGCGGCGGTGGCGGCCGATGAGGTGAAAACGTAACAAACAGCTTGCAAGTTTTGAAGCAGAGAGCTCAACTACGTCACTGAAGGCAATTGAAGGGAATGAATAGATACGGAGAAAAGGATGACGTAATGTTCTTTAGCTTCACACATGTCTTTCGCCCGCTTAGGAAATCGCCGTTACACATGATCGCTTTGTGGTGTTGACGCCAACTTTAAACTTAAGAATTCTGTTTATTTTGCCAGCCTTAGCTGCCGCCTTAATTTTCGTGTTAGGTAGCAAGTATTTTTATATCCTTTATCTGCATTATCTGATAGCTTGGTATGTGGTACGTTCCCGGTCAAAAACGGGGAACGTACACATACCCTTTGAGAAGAGTGCGTTTGGGGGCTCTAAATGAGCCACTTTGGAAGTTCTGTCTTGCGTGGACACATGATTCGCAGGTAGCTACACAATATGATACACGGGCGACATGACATGTGAATGGCTAGAATTAATGCTACACTAGCAATGTAGGTACCGGTTACTAAACGAAGATTGCTCGTCTTGAACGGCAGCACTTTAAAACGTAAGAAGCGACATGGACATCGTAAATTCACAAGCATTTGGCCGTGTTGCTCAGGCGCCACTCCCGTCAGGCAACACTTGCCATTCTATTGCGCGAAGTAGAATATACGGGCCGCGACGTCTGCTGATATTTTCATAACGCAACAATGATTGCACAGCATTCCACCGATGAATAGGGATAAATAGTGAATCCACCCACCACTTTTACTGAAATGCCACTGCAAATAAGCATACATAAGGACCAGGTACACTGTGTAAAACGTTTAATAATAATCGCATCCACGTCGTGTTGGAGTCTCCAAGGCTATCTTGTACTTCAAACCGGTTCATCACGTGCACATCCCTGCCCGAAAATGTTTCGCCAGTATCACAAAGCAATAGAGATATAAAATCATTATTTGCGTGTCGGTCATTTTGATGCATGCGGTGTTGCGTTCCACATTCCTGGAAAGGGCAAGCTGTGTTCTTCGAAAGCAACGTGTGAACCTGTTTGTTTTAATGTTTCACCTGCATCACTACGATTATACAAGCACCCTTAATGAACGTGTACGCATGCATTCTCACAATACGCACCACAGCTTTGTCGTCTTCGGAACGTTCGAGTGTTTCAGCGAGAGTGGACAAATGAACTCTTGGAGCGCTGCAAACGGGCTGCTTCGTTGCCACAGGCTTTCCAGGCAACACAGCGCCCTGGATTAGTATAACGGGTTGTCAACGATAAGCACTAAACTATCCAGAAGTGAAAAAAAAAACTGTAGAAGGTGAAGACCTGAAAATTTAATTACTATGGCCGGTTCAATTTTTTGTACACTTTTCTCACCGAAGTACCAGGGTAGCTCTTTGTTGAAATGGCCTGGTGTGTCACCGATCTTCTGCATTTTGCTCGATTGGTATTGTGTCACGTGTGAGTGTTTCGCACCGTTGCACAGTGTGCTCATGTGTCGTGCACTCGCCCCTCCCTCCACCCCCAGCTATGCCTCAGGGTCGTTCACAAGCACAAAGCGCAGAGACAGACTGGACCTGCCTGCTCCTGGGGCTGGAATCTTGTGAGTACAGCCAGCACCAGTAGTTTTGCACTGCCTGCCTCTGCAAGGATGCTAGCCTTCACTTCGTTGAATGCTCACCTGTTGTGCCCAACAATACCGTTAGTGGTCTCTAGAATCATCAAAAGTGGCCTAACGCGATACCTGCGAGTAGTAGTATTAGATAGCTTTATCTTGCAGAGAACTGGGTGTCGTTCCTCAGTCCAGGAGCCCAAGTGACGATTTGGTGATCTCTGCCCTGGAGGCAGGTAGCTTCCGAGCGCACGGGTCAGCACTGGCCGCCAGGTTCACCCACAGACCGGGAAGACGAAAAGGGAAGAAATGGTGGTGAAAGGAACTGGGCTGTGAACACACACGATTGTGATGTCGTTCATGGTACCTGGCTTATAACAAACTTTACATTCTGCGGGGTATTGGGTTGGGTAGACGCGGTGTAGCGAGGTCGTGTAAAGAAAGCGTTCGTGCGAATTCGACTGACAGTAGTTCTGGATGTTTGAATGGGTTAAGATGGGGAGGTGAGATGTTTCGTTTAAGGCTCGGCAATGCCCTGCAGCGTTTTGGAAGCGGACCAGGGTTGAGTGGCCAGATCGTCCTCGGTAACCTGGGAATAAATGTCGCAGAATTGCTGGTCAGGCATAGATGTTGCCCGCCAGTGATTAGTGAGCCGGAGGTTAGACGAGGTCAATGTTGCGCGTGGGATGATAATGGCTGAGTAGCTGGAGGGGTGCTGGGATCCACCTCACCTGACAACAAGCTACGCCAGGCAGCCTGAAAAGTCCGTGAGTATGATCGGGGGCGTAGTTTTGGGTGATTGCCAGAGCTAGATCGAATTCTTGGTGATCCAGGGGCTGTAGCAGTCGGTGGTGGCGGAAAAGGCCATGCTCGCGCATCTCTGGCAGGTCAAAGCGACTTCTGAGGGAAACTCAGTTAGCACGAGGGATATAAGCAAACCAAGGGATTGCCCAATGAAAGTGAAAGCGTGGATGCGACATGTGGATGTGGATGACTTATTAGTGGGTTTCGTGGCTAAGACGTCAAATGCGTCATGTGAATCTACCCGTTGTCGCAGTCGCTTCGCCACGTATGTTCACTTAGTATGGAAGAACTAAGCATGGCAAATCAGTGAAGCATTATAGCTGCGGTCAGAGTGAAACGAAAAGGGGTGCAGGGCCCTAAGGACGAATCAGAGGAGAGCAGGGAAGAAGAGGTAAAGTTCCGGCGGCCAGCGTTTCAAGGGATGCAATAAAAAGCACAACGAAAAATAAAACTCCGTTTTATTTTCATATCCAGAAAATGGGCTATGCAGCCTCATCTACTGCGTGGGCAGCCTTTTAAGGGGACACTTCTGTGAGTGGTAAACAATAATTGTCCTAGTTAAAGTCTACAACAAAAAAAGCGAGTTCGAACATGGATATTCTTCGCCCAATCCTTGCCGCCGCTTTGGCGAAGTGGGTGATGGCGGTTCTGGGTTCAGTATGCAAGGCAAAGATTACCGTATGTTTAACCTGCGTGCGAGGAATTTCGAAGTCGGCCACAACCGTTAGATTGAAAAGGAATCGAAGTTTTCAGCGGTAAGACAGTATGAAAATGCGTGAAAATCTCATGCGGAGTCATTACTTGTGGCCGGATTTTAGGCTTTAAAAAAACATGTACTAGGCGACTATAACGGACGGGCAAGACGACGTTCTTGGCCTCTAATGTCGTAAATATGGGCACCATAAATGTTTCCATAAATGCGAATTATTTCAAACGAAGACGTGCGCGACGTGTATCTACGATAGCTAAACCAAGACTTGTATTCTTTGTGACGGCGCAAAGACGCCAACAGTTGAACATAGCCTTTAAATTATTCTATGAAACTGCTGGACTAATGACGATCCCCTGGCGAGATTTACCAAGCGCACCACTCACATTCTCGTTCAACGGCTGCTGTCACTTGCTCGACCGTCGCATATGGTGAAGCAGCTATGAAAAAACAATACTTGAGAACTGCGAATACTGATTTTAAAAATCACTGGTTTGTCAGCCAGGCGTAATTTAATTACGACAAAACAAAAACAGACACAAATGATAAACTCAAAAGACAACGATTCATGAAGAAATTAACACACTCTTACATGAGGCCTGTTAGGTACAACTCTATCAATTTTCTCATATACGTTGATATTATCCGAATTGTTCAAGCAAGGCGTCCCGACCATGGCCAAATAGTCTTCCGCACATTTAAAGAGCATTGTGAAAAGGTGTTTAGCAGCCGAACATTTCTTTGATGGAAAGGCGTGTCTTATAGAGCCCGTCGGCAGTGCGAATATTAAAGGGACCCGGCAACACTTTTTCCAACTTTTTTGAAATCTTAAATGCTTGCAGAACGTAGTCACTCAATATACCCAGGACTTAGGTTAGAAGGTCGCAAAGTACATCAGCCAAAAATTACTGCTCTATGCCCATCACATAACTGGGAAACTCGCTCGAAAGATTTTTCTCTCTTTCCTGGTCTTGACGTTCTTTGGCGGCCCGAATGACGCCACTCAGGACATATTACGGGTGTAGGCTGGTTTTCCTTCAGTTGTAGCAACGAACGCTTTTTGATAGCAACTTTAAAAATAAAGCCATAAAAACAAAGCAGAAAATGAAGGCGGATCTGGTGGGACGAACAAATCACGCAGTGACGCTTCGTGCTGGCGATAACTATAGCTTTCGCAGTGCTTGCAGGCGCGAAGGAAAGAGTGAAAGCGTTTATCGAAAGTGTTGCAGGGTCTCTTTAAGGCGTAAGGAAATGCAGCTGTAAGCCCAGTGATGTTGCGCCGTTGACTTTTCAACATAGGAATGATCTCCTAAGAAAGCATTGTCCAGGCTGAACTGTTGAGTTGAAAACAGAGTTGGATTTCAGTAGGGTTGTAGAAACGAGGATGCGACTGCACATGTTTGAAGAAATCTTTTTGTAGAGCACGCGGAACGTAGCCTGCTACCCCAATCACACGGCAGATTTAATGATATTTAGAACAAATGCCATTTGCTGTAAATGTCATTAGTTCGGCGCTACACGAGATTATCGAATGAC
The DNA here is from genome assembly GCA_013339765.2 of Haemaphysalis longicornis. Taxonomy (NCBI): domain Eukaryota; kingdom Metazoa; phylum Arthropoda; class Arachnida; order Ixodida; family Ixodidae; genus Haemaphysalis; species Haemaphysalis longicornis. The sequence continues at coordinate 129,296,217 of CM023456.1, forward strand.
ATTCGAGGCGAATGACATTGAGCGGCCAAACGAGGTTGGGCGCTCATTCGATAGCGCTCACTAGACAAAAAAGTTCAGAAACAAACCAAAGAATACTGTCGCTAAAAACTATCAGTAAAGTTGTATTTTCCTTTTCAATTGTAGTTCTATTGTATTTTCCATTGTATTTTTATTGTTTTTCAAATAAGGAAAGACAAACAAGTACTGACAAAAGAAATCTCATCCCCAATGCCCTGATATGGATTTCTTACGGACTTGTCCCGGCTTGTGATGTCTACTTACTCCACCTAAAACGGCGATTTTTCTTTTTGTATTTAAAAAAGCCTTGTTTGTTTTGTTTTAAAAAGCTGTTATGTATGAAAATATTCGAGACGCACCTAAATTATAATTTTGCAATTTTGTGAGCTTGCTAATCGTCGCCGCTATCACCATCAATTGACATTTGTTCCGCCATGTAGACCCGCACGGCCAAATCGAATGTTATTAACAGCTAATGTCATTCACTTTGAATTATATTAGATTTGGCGTGTGACAGAGGTATAAGTATCACCGTGGAAATTGTGGAAACAATAGCAACTATCACCATCTCCAGATTTTTGGATTCAAATTTGTGCCTCTTGTCACTGCACCCCATTCCACTACTGCTATCGTTTAATTTTATTATGGGCGTTGTTTGAACCAGAGGACTAGGTTGAACCCAGTATGGTCCTGAACAGTCCATGCTAGCTGCTCGGTAACATGAGTAGCGATCTCAAAGTGCACCTGAAAGCGTAATTTGAGGCTAAATAGTGTTCACATTGGCGCCGATTTTGAATATAGGCATTTATAGGCAATTATCGGTATCTAGGCACACACGCCAAAATGCCACGTTAAAAACACCACAAAAGCCCTTATTAACCTCTAATTTGTGCTAATATATCAAAATCAGCGTGATAAGAGCTCAAGGAACAGAATAGGCATTTGCCTAAAATCCGGTCTCTAGTCATTACACTAGTTGGGGTGGCGGCAGAGGATGGCGCATGATGTTGTCTCCCGCCAATTACAAATAAACCGAGGGTGTGCACTTCTGCTCAAGAGCCAATTAATCATTTTTCTGGTTTCAACTGGACAATTTACCGTAAATTAGACCCCGACAGATCCTCCCGTGTCTCTTTAAAGGGGCCGTCGAAAATTTCAGAGGACAACAGAAGCATGGCGGCTGCTCTCAGACGCATTCGCGTCGCCATTGCTTTGCGTGCGAAAAACAGCGCAGCCCCGTATACGACTCCTACGGCTAGAAATGCAGAGAAAGCAACAAAATTGAGCTATTTGTAAAATCTGGACGAGCTGGCCGAAGTGGACAAGAGCGCAGTGTGTAATGCATTGGTACGTCATGAGAATGGCTACGAAGATGGATCTCCTGGGCCTCCGGAGACAAGCCTCTGCAAAAGGACTCGATATATGCGCGTCAAAGAAAAGGGGTCGGAGGCAGTTTAGATGAGAACGTCGGGAAAACCTTCGCTGAGGGGAATATATTCAATGGGACGGCTGCAGACATAACAAAGGAAGGAGATAAAAACCAGTGAAGGAAACGCACTAGAAAAAGAAGCCAAAGACAAAGTTGAGGAAAGCGAACGCGCCGAAGGAGGGCGGTGTCTCAAGGGAATGCTGGTGTTCTTGAAGAGAGCGAACGTTATCCTGGTGAACAGGAATATGGCGTTGACAGCGTGATGACGGTCCAAACGACGATAAGGGAGACGGTGCCGGGTGTGGTAAAGGGCGAATCTGAGCGCATCGGTATGGGAGCGGAAGAAACTGCGAAGGGATGCTGCGGCCAGAGAGTCTGGCTGACCTTAGAGGACGTCGAGACGAGTTGTAATAAGCGTGCGAAGCAGATATTTATTCATGCCAAGCGGTAATGAGGGTGCGTGCAGCCGCCGTCACGTCATTGTCAGGGAGAGCAAATGCGGAGAACTTGTGGTGTCGCCAAATAAGAAGTGCAGCTTGCTCTGCCAGTTGGTATATTTTGAAGGTTGGAGAAACCAGCGAAAAGAGACGCAAAGACAAAGTAGACGCAACAAAGCGTGTGTGTTGTCTCTTTCTCTACTTCGCGTTTGCGTCTCTCATCGCTCATTTTTCCAATAGCCAAATAAGATGACAAGAAAATACAGCACTGAAGGACGAAATTCGGCACCTCAAAACCACTCTCGATACAGGGATCTTATGCACTGCAAGCTTCCGCATAGTAGCCATTGTTTTCTACTGTGCACATCCAGCTAGCGCCTTGTTTTATACTCCTGGTGTTCTCCGGCGCTCTTTGCCCTTGTTGGCCTTGCGCCATTTAACGCCAACCATCCTCATTATTACTCCTGGTGGACGAATTTCTAAAATTCGTAAAACTCCGAGTTCAGAACTGGTCAGGAACGCCGCCGGACCTATTCCAAGGCACGGTAGAACGTGCAGCACTTCGGGCAGTGGTGTCGTGTTCCGTAACTTGGAACTGATGGGCTGCTGTTTATTGTGCACCCGGTGGCGCAGCCGCTAATGTATCGATGGAGGACTGCTATGGAGTGGCGTATCCGTTGTAAGGCCACCGGGACTAGGCGCTGGCACCAAAGCACAAGCACTCTCTGCATGAACTACGTTTACATCAAGGCACCCAAAGCCAACCTGTGTGCCATCACCGGTGCCACGAAGAACGATTTTTCCCTCGGTTAAACTCAAAGCATTCTTGTCCAGCTACGTTTTAACGTACAGTGCGCAACACCGTTGTCTATAACACTGAGTTCAACTTGAACTGGTTACCTCTCGAAACTGCGGACTCAAGCTTGTCAAAAAAAAAAAAAAAAAACGTGGAGGTCAAGCTATATGGTCAAGAGATCAGAATGACACAATAGTTTTCATCGAATGTTTTTCGTCTGAGGCAAAATAAGGCTATAAGTATGAAACCTGTGTTAGAGACAAGGGTGTTGCCCTCTGTAGAAGTACGTTGCATAGCCAAAAAGGTTATTCCGGCTGGCCAGACAGTGAAGGCCGGCCAGACAGTGCTTTAAACAATGGCGTCCTAAAATGAAAGCGGAAATTCTCACTATTGAGCCCATTTTGGCGCACATAAGGTGCTGTTGTACAGCTACTTCAGTCAAATACTGGGCGACGATATGCTGCGTGTGGAAAGGAATTTGAACTTAGACGTGTACAATGTGGCAAAGGATCAGCCGGTTTTGATAGTGGCGCTCGAACACCAACACAAGCAGAATGCTTCGAGCGATTCTAAAGGCGAAGGCTGTTTGGTGTAGGGAAATGCTTTCAAATCAAGGTGCTATGATGGTGAAGTGAGCGCCAGTCAATGACACTGGAGACGAAAGAGAAGAAACGCTCATCGAGCCACGAAGGGACGAGCTCGCCGAGCGTGACTTTACGGCCATAGGCGTAGCGCCTAACACGAAGAAAATATAGAAGTTATTAGCTAGCGAGACGTTTTCAGTTTCAAACGAAGAAAATTTCTAGAATTTGGTCATCAACGCACGATAGGAGCAAGTCTGACATGTCTGCATTGTAAGAGGGTGAAGGCTACGGTAAGTTCACTATGCTCCAGTAGACTTTTATAACGAAACAGGAGCCACCGAAACTGCTTCCTCAGTAGATGGTACCCGACAGTGCCGGTTAACTGGTTTAGGGGGCTCTTCGTACTACAGTAAGAGAAATTGGAAATGAACGAGCAGCAGCAAGTTGTGTCACATTGAAGAGAATTGCGAGCACTTTTAACGCGATTGCGTTACTAGGCCCATTGGGGGATTTCCAGGGGGAGCTAGCTGTCCGGTATCAGCGTGCTCATCAAGCGTCCACAGAAAGACGTCATCGCCGCCAACCGTAAACTATGACGCGGCCAGAAGCAAGCGCTCGCCTGAAGATGAAATGGGTGCAGAGAAAGGAGGGCAATGCTATTACAGGAAATTTGAAATAAAAGATACGCGATTTCATCAAGCGTCACGCCTGCTCAGTGAAGTTCGCTTTTCCACCGGTCGTCATACGCCGTCGCCAGCCGTACCCGCAACTGACGTCTTTACACTTAAACGTATCCCCCACCGGCACTGACGCCGGCGCCAACATTGCGTCACTTAACCAGAAAAAAAGTGGCGGAAATTTATCCTAGGCGCTCAACAACAAAGGGAATGCCTAGGATATGGACAGAAACCAAGCAGAATTTGCCCTAATTTGAAATTGTACGCATGAAGTCGGGTCCACGTACACAACCAATCACTGCTGCCAGCTATAATCGGCGGGGCAAGGAATAGCGCCACGCGGCCAAGCGTGGCGCTTGACCGCTGTCGCTTCAAACGCTGGAACTGTTGTGCTCTCCCGCGAAGTCAGCAACTTTTCTGCAGAGTCCGCGCCTCCGTGACTTAGGAGCCATGAAGAGAAAACAAAAGTTTGTTTTATTCGAAAGATTAGGTGTTTCATAGTACCCAAGCGCTTTCCCGGAAGCAAATGATGCTTTATTCACTGAGAAATAAGGCAATTGAAGCCAAAATTTTAAACCTCCCGCTAAAATTGCACATTCCGTGACGTGAACCATGGCGTCATACGAGCCGGTCCATGAAACAGATACTTAGTATGTCGACTCCATATAGCACCCACACGCGGGAGTCGACCGAGACGGCGGCCATTTTAAAAATACTAGTAAAACCTAGTGCACCCGCAGCCCCAGTCATGGAATCGCCTGATCCGGAGAAAAAAACTATCGCCGAGGAGCTCGGGCTTGCATTTAACAACCTCACACCACTTGAACGCTCAATGCTTCTAAGTGCACGAGCGGCAAGAGTTGTGGAATACGCGGTGGACGTTAAAGCGACCATTCCGCGATAGCCACAACAGACGACCGCCCTGCCGTCGGCACCGCTGCCTCGTCAGCCCCGTCGCGACGGACGAATACAGACTGCTACGTATGTGCCGTATTTTTATTACGGTTAATAATAGTTCAATTTCAGTAGCAGTATCGCTTATGCCAGTTGGCCGGTGTCGTGTATGGAAAGCCGTTCGCGCGAGCTCTCTGCTTCGACCAGAAAGATACGAGCGTCAATGCGCTGTGTTTACGGCATTTTTTCCCCCAAGGTCAGAGCGCTTTGACCATTTGACGAAGTCGGCGACGAGCGCCAGCATGTCCCAGGAGTGAGCTAACGTAAGGGTCCCTGCCGTAATCACTTCCTCGGAAATGAAGCGAGCACACTCGTACTTCCTTTAGCTCTCTTTCTCCTCCGTTTGCAAAGTTCACAAAACGTAGCCACTTGCTTCGCCGAGGTTCGTCGTTGGGTAGCACATGAAAGGAGATCTCTTCAGCGGGGATGTCGCACTCCCTCGACAATTTGCCCGTACTACGTGGGCATTTCAAACGTAGCAACGAAATTTCATTGTAAAGTACTCGAACAAACTGAAGTTTTCAGTGGTTGTAAACTGGAAACGAGCTCCTAACAATAGCAGCAAGCCAACACCATTCCGAAACTGCGACGACTGTCACTATCTCGTCGCTGCTTGCTGTTCCTTACTCCCCTCGTTTCTATTTTTACCTTTGCTGGTTGGCGATATGACGGCCAACCTCCTGTGAAGGGATTACGATAGCAAGCAAGGTCGCGGCTGTGCGTGCTGGGACGGTTCGTTGGCCCCTAAGAGCCTCGAACCCGAAAATTCGTCTGCGCGACGGCGAGATGTCGAGCGCGGCCGGCGGTAGTTTCGTACGCATTGGCGCACACCTTGCGTGTTCGTTCGGAACTTCAACCGTTTACTCCACCGTTCTTTGTCATAAAAAGAATGTGCAGTATGTTTCACGGCATTTAGCTCGCTATGCAAACTGTAAGCCCTGCCTAACATGCGTTTGCTTTTGCCGGCCTCCGCCAATCGCAGAGCATTCTCGAGTGACATCATAGGTTCTGTTGCGGAAATGAGCTGGTGGGTCGCATGGTCATTTCCTTTTTTCCTAATTATGTAGCTTATTTGAGCGAAGTTTGCGTTATAAGTGGTGTCGTTATGGTTCTAACGAGGCAATCTTTCGAATGAACCAAACTTGGGTTTTTCTTCATGACTCCTTTAAGCCACAGAAGCAAAAATGTCCTCCGTCTTTTTGCTTCGTGTGTGGTTGAAATTACGCACCTGTAACACCTGTTGAACGGCTGTTCTTTGTGCCGACGGTGAATACGGTGGGCATGATGGTTTTGATGAACATGTGCTGCTTAAGCGAGGAGCCATGCTTGCTCGGGTTAGTCATGCGGTTCACACTTAACTGGTGAACACATATAAATAACATATGTTCCTCCGCGAGAAAGAAGTTAGGATTTCTGAAGCATAAACTGGGTGATGCCCCCTCGTCGCTTAGACTTATTGCATACAAATCCATTGTAAGACCCAGCCCTGAATACGGGAGCATTGTCTGGGACCCCCACACTATCCTAATAAAGAAAAGCTTGAAAAATTCAGAGATTGGCAGCTCGTTTATTTATAAACGTTTTAGACGTCCCGACTCCCCTTCAGCTGTTGGAGCTCGCACACCTAGAGCCATTGGCCAACCGACGTAAAAGTGCCCGTCTAAACTTTCTACACCAGCTGTATTTTAATAAACTGGGAATCCAGTCACAAGATTACATAGCTAACAAGCCTAGTCGAGCGTCTCGTCACAAGCATAGCCGAAGTATTAAACCGTTCTTTGCCCGTACAGACCAATACAAAAATTCATTTTTTCCAGAACTGTTTCCGATTGGAATGTTTTGCCAGAGTGTTCACCCTTGCTGTCATCCAATGTATAATGATTGCATTACTTCCTGTTGATTATGTTCCACGTTCATGTATTGTTTGTATCCGTACGCATGTCTTTGGATGTGTACATCCCTCTCCTGCTTGGACCTCTCAAGGTCCGCAGTATTGTACAAATACAAATAAAATAAAAATATACTGGCCACCCACGCGCAATTCACAATCTCGAAGCCGCCCTACCGGCGGCAAGGAAGTCCCATTACACGTCAGGTCTCACCTCATCTTTCAGTTCTCGTCAGAAAAGCCTCATTGGCTTTCTGCAAACCGCTGTGACCTCATTCAAGCAGATCTCGCTTGTGATCTTTCCCTTGCCAAAATTTATGGTGAGTAAGTGTTGCGCCGCACTCCAGCTTGAGGCATGCACTGTAAGCGGTCGCACTACGAGGCGCCAAAGTAATTCATGACCTATTACGTCTTTTACCACATGGTTGAAACTGCACGAGTTTAATTAAGCATGCCCAGTTAGCCGACCACGTTCACGTGAAAACCAGCCACCTCGGCCGATGTAGCCGTAGTGTAAGGTTCAACGTGCATTTTTTAGACGCGTTGTTCTTGTTTTCTATATAGTTTTAGGTGATTGCCTCAATTTTTTTGTCTCCCTACTTGTACCCGAATCGTCCGTTGCGTTGTGGATGCATTTACTTGGGAATACGTAAAAGCAACATGTGAACACGTGAACATTTGACGTCTTTAAGTGGCGTGGCTTGTTGTGGGTTTTTCGGTTGCATTCTTAATTTTTAATGTATGTTGGCACTTACTAAATAATACCTGGTAAAGAAAATGTGGTTACTTTCGTTGGAAATTAGCAAAATTTACGTTTCTACAGCGCACTGGGTGCCCTTTCAAAAGAGTTGTTTTCATTAGGAGGAAAGTGGAAGTGGGAGACATACGCAGAATGGCCCAAAAAGTGGCTATGAATAAACTTTTGCCCATGTTTTTCGTCGTAAAAAAGTTTCAGTTTTTACTAACCTTCCACCATTAGACTGAAAACGGCAATAGAAATTTGGGAACTCACTTGTGATATTCATTTACGTGATCCCCCTCAGTTCATTCTTTTCTCGCGTCATATACGAACGAATACCATTTGGGGAACTTTCGGCGGTGGGCATATTCACGAGAACGACACGGGCTCCACCACTTTCACCTCCAGTGGCCTACGTCGACCCTGGTCCTCTAACATCGTAATGTTATCAGTCAGCTGTTTCCATACCCACGTAGTCCTTTGTGCACTCCCCAAGACTTTTTCTAATCTCGGTCAATGTTCCATCCTGCGTTTAAACGCGTCGTCTACCTGTCTGTGGGTGTCTGGTTATGCCCGCGCACGCATAGCCTCGGAAATCTTGCGGCGTGTTCACCAGCTCGCAGCTGGATGTCCTCTTGACCCTACTTCTTACTCCACTTGCATTCGGCGCAATATTAAGGCCGAGGGACGAAGCCTGTGCACAATGGCTCAGCTGCTTCGCTCTTCGTAGTGGTGGTGTGTGCGTGTCTCGCCACGCTTAGAGTCGACCTTGTGCGCTCGCCACGGTGTCGCGGCACGTTTGGTCACGAAGCCGGCCGATCGACGAAAGGGTCGCCAGTGGTATTGGCGGCATTAGCGGTAGCTCTTCACACGCAGCTAACCTGCCTGAACTAACTGGCCAGCGGTGGTCGACGGCACGCTACTTGGACAAGACGGGAAAGTAATATCCCTTTCGTCACAAGGAGAGGCTCTGCAAGTAAATCACTAATATAGGGGAAGATTTCTACAGCAAAACATCTGCTGAGCAGCAATGTGTTTTTGCTGCGGCAATATTTGCCTTTTGACATTATTACACTGAGCCGAAATTGAGTTGCTATTTTTACGATGACGTACTTCGTTCAGACAAAAGGGTACCGTAGTCGTAGCCTAAACCTATGACAACGATGTCCTTTACTAAAGCAGGCTGCTCGAACAAAACTTTCGCCTCCGCGTTAGGGGGTGGCCGCTGAATGCTACCACAAATCTGTGTTGCCGACGCGAGAGGGCTTGAAGCGCGGTGATCGTTGCTGGTGATTCCTGTGCTGGCGTCGTGTGTTCCGAGAACAATGTTCCGGCATTGCGTGATCCTGGATTCGGTTATACAATAGCTGTACAAGACAAGGCAACCGCATTGCTTCCAGTGTGCTTACGCCAAGCGGCAATGGGGCGTATCATTGGTATCGCAGAAACGCAGTCCGCATATGTATGCATGTCGGCCGAATGAGTGATGCGGAATCATTGCTGCGGACTATTCTTTTTTGGCGAGTACCTAGCCTTAGAATAAAATAATGCTCTTCATTGCATTAGAAAATAATTCTTAAGGAACTACATTCCGGTTGCAAGCTTAGAAATGCGGTTGAACAACTGCTGAAGAACCACGGGAATAACATTCTCCTAACGTCACTTCCTCCTGGTACCACCTTGCGGCGACATTACGATAGATGGTAGGACTGTTTGTAAGTAGTTTACCGTGGTAGTAACAGCGCCCAGGATGCAACTGAGGGAACGCAGAACCACGCGTTTCAGCAGCCCACCCCGAGCGGAGGTCGCTTGCGCTCGGCGTTGTACTGTGCTTCTTTGTTCGTTTTGCGGCGTGCACGGATTGTTTCGCGATGCTAACCGCGCGGATGCTGCCTCTTGGGGGCCTCCTCGCGCAGGTTCAAGCACAACACGTCTTTCGTGAGCAGGCTGTCGACGATCCGTCGGCACCGACAGCCCGCCACCCCGTCGCACCTCCATCATTCCCCGATGTCCCGGAGTCGGTACCACTGCGACTCCAACGCGAGCGCGGACAACGTCATGCACTCGGGGAGGCTTCCGGCCAGCTTCAGCGAGGACAGCGTCGCCAGGGACATCTCGGATGCCTCGAAACGAAACTCGGACGGTGAGCACCGCTCTTCCACCGCCGGCCGCGCCACCGCTCTCGATACTATGTGCGCTCTCACCCGTGTGAGGGCCGTGTGCAGCAGTGCGCACAAGCATCGTGGTACGATTGGCACTTTTTTGCTCATGCCTGGATCCACATGCCTGGATGCCTGAACTGCAGGCTCTATCGAACAAAAAATGACCAACACTTTTATCTTCAATTGACAAAACCTATATTATTCGGAGTGGGAGCATGAAAACTATCGGCGCTTCAAGAGGTGGCTTAGTGTTGTTATAAGGCACGTTATTTTTATTAAGTGCAGAGCAGTTTAGGCGCTCGCCTTGTCGTCCTAGCTCGCTCGCTCGACCCAAGTATATAAAGCACCAAGGTGGAGTCCCGGGGTAACGCTGTTGTTTGCGGCGTACCCCAGAGGCTTCGAAAGCCAAGCGGTTTATATAGTCATAAGCGTTCGAAACTCCTGAAACACTGGCGCTTGTCATACATCTTTCCGTTGTTTAGCGCAAAGAAAACTATAGGTACATTTGACGGAAAAATATACGTAATTAACCGGCAGCGCCCACGTTCCTTTCGTTAAGGACGCCTGTTGGGTTGGTTTTTACGATAGTAAACGCAAAATGTGGCAGGGCCACGCCGGCACGTGCGGGGAGAAAAGCACAAAGAGAACATTACTCCCGCTGGCGCAGTTTCAGGCGGGGGGCGCGCGAGCACTGCGAAGGCGGAAAATTTGAATTGCATGGGGTGGTAGCAGTAAGCGGATAACGGCGGTGTAGCCCATTATGGCGAATCACTGCTCTGCACTTCCGACAGCTGTCACAATCAGTGGAACGGCTTTAATTTTTTCTATTTAAAGTTAGATGTGGGTTGACTTGTTTTTTTTTTTTTGTAGTATTAAATTGGTCTCGACATGGAGCTCCGTGTGTTCGATGCAAATTGTCGGGCGCTGAATGCTGGACCCCATAAAAATTCTTGAGGGATTTAAAGTCGTCGCTATAATGCTCGGGATGCAAACGTGAATAAAAACACCCCATAGTCATAAAAATTTCAATAAGGGCATTCTGTAATTCCTGACCAAGTTCTTGTAAAGAATATAGGTTGGTGTAACAGGAATAAAACGGTACGCATACAACCACACTGAAAGCGCTCGCTCACGCTTACAGGTTGAACATCCTGATGCGGCCATTCATTAAGAGGCGTATTTTTACCATCGGAACTGCAATTGCTTGCTATACTCTGCTAATCATTGCATTCATGGTGTCGTTCAAACGTTACTGGTTTATTTGTGCTTTAAGAGAGGTGTTGTGCATCACACAAAGGAAAAGTGCGAATAATCACCATCCCGTTTAAGTGAGAGCAATAAAATTAAAACCCCTTTCCTAAGAGAAAGCGGTTAAAACGCGAAGGTTTGCCCCATGCAACCTGAGTGAAAGGCCAAACTTCGAAACTACTTCGACCGTACCGGAATGGCGCAATTGGATAGACGTCGGGGGTCATAAGGAGAAGGACCCAGGTTCGATTCCGACCACGGGAAGCCTTTTTTTTTTTCTTGAGGCGCTTCGCGTTTCTTCGTCGTCATCATCATCATTATCATCACCATAATCATCATCTGCCATTTGTAGACACCAATTATGTTAAGTTGGCTTTCCTGCTGTGCGTTACTGTGTCTTGATGTGCGGCGCAAGCGAGCATAGAAAGCTTCGCTTAAAAAAAGATAATCTTCGTAGTTCTTATAACGTAGGTAAGTAGACTTCGGTTAGGTAAGTAGACTTCGGTCAAATACCGATGCTGTTGGAAGAATTAGGGGGCGCAGAAAAGAGTCACCGTGTTCTGTGAGGGACGGCGCACGCGAGTAAACACGTGAGAACGATAAGAATGACTCTGTCAAAACTTTGGTTGCACACCTGTACCTCGATACTTGCTGACCCTAGCCCAATTATTGGGTCCGGTGTGCATAATTTCCAAGCTTCCTTCTTGGCCACTTAATCCACTTCTCGCATTAGGGCGCACGATAAAAAAAAGCAAACAACGTTGTCCTTATAAGTGCAAGGTACTTTAAGATTTTAAAAAGCAAAGTACACTGAGGGAGTGCCGTTACAAAAGCCTTTAACGCGTTGAAGGGCCGAAATCTAGTTGAAAGAATCGGCAATTCAGGAACCTTGGCGAAATATTGAAGATGCGCAATATTTTTCGTGCAGCAGGACTTCACGTTGAATGCAGACACTTCTTAGTAAGGATCAATATAAGCCTGCAGAACCTTCGCGCAGTTCTTTATGAGGTGTGGTCACCGATGTACGCGTGTGCTGGCTTATATAACGCCGGAAAACTGCAAGAACCATCTCCCAAACTAGATATCGCGCACGAATCAGGTTCTCGCCGTCAGCAAACACTGTACGTCGAAATGCTTTGCAAGACAATCAATAATTTCTTCATAATTTGCGGCTACGCGGCTGTTGTCATACGGAAAGCTGCGCTTGAAATAAGCTCCTGCAATATGCACCGGGAGAATGTAACTGCTGATACCAAAAGGGGCAGTTAACTGGCCGCTAAAGCGGCAGTTTAGAGGCATTTAGTTAAAGCTTAATACAACTCGCGTAAAGCTATTTTTGTATTTGCGCATGAATTGAGTGATCATTACCTACGCTCCTTATACATTCTGCTTCGTTACTCTTGGTTTTCCGAAAGCCCAAGGCTACTTGACCGCAAAGGGTGAACATCGATGAAAAGCGCTACTGACAGATGAACCAGGCTGTTACGGCGCAATGTAGTGAATTGAAAAAAAAAAATCATCTCTTCCTAACAAAAGTTCAGACAAGCGCGAACGCTAAAAGTGCGTCCAATCGGTCGTGAAACTTTCAAATACCCCAATCACAAACGAAAAACGAACCCTTGAGATGATTTTTTTCGCACTAAGTAAACACATCTACGAACATCATAAATGTATACGATGCGTGATTAAGAAGATAAAGGTGTACTTTGTGCTCCTTCATCATTATCGATACGCGTATTGTCTTATCTGCAACCGTTTCTTTCCGGTGATTTTAGTTTCCACACAATTGAAGCCCACTTTCACGCATGCGTCGTGTGTCCAGAAATCATACCAACGCTTTTCTGTCGACCAACCGGTCTATGGGCAATCATTGATTGATTGTGGGGTTTAACGCGCCGACGCAACGCAGGCGATGAGGCGCGCCGTAGTGGAGGGCTCCGGATTAATGTTGACCACCTGGGGATCTTTATCGTGCGCCGAAATCTCGTACACACGGGCGTTTTTGCTTTTCGCCTCCATCAGAAAAGCGGCTATGGGCAATGCATTAGTGTTTTTCATTGGACGCCGTCGGTGTCACTAAGAAAGCTTTCGCTTTAACAACTACAGTATCGCGAGGAAGCTGAATACTGGACCAGCACGGAGTAGTGTAAATGGCGCTTTAGGTTTGTAGGAAGTCAGCAAAGGGTGAGGTTAAATTCACTAAGGTGGGCCATGATTTTGAAGCTAAGGCGATTCAACAAAACACTTGTTTCTCTAATAATCCCCTAACGATTTGTAGAAACAGATTACTACTGCTTGAAATTAATCCAAGTGTCATATAGCGAGATATATATCAACGCAAGCTTATCAATGCTTATATACCAAGGAACATTGCATGAATCCGCGCTCTGTAATTAATGAGCCGCATATGATTAAGTGCTTTGATCAGAATACGCAGCATTGCAAAGGGATGGGATAAATGCTTCCTTGGGATTCACTCAAGCAGTGAATTAGTGCGTGTGCTGGGAACAAATGGCTCATCACCCCGGTGTTCTGACCAGCTCCGCTGAAGTAGAACCTGTTTGTTTAGGTAGGATATGTTGTGCGCGTATACTGGAAAACGTTTGTCTGGACGCGCTACCAATAGACGCACTCAGGGCACAAAGCATATGTTGTTCAGCCTGACTGTTGCAAAAGAAGGACGGAAGGCGGACGAAGGGCAAGGGGATTTACCAGACAGCAGCGTCATGGTTGGGCATTGAGGCGCCCGAATAATAAATAGATAAGAACAAAGACGAGGAAGAAAAACACGAAGCCTGCTCGTACACGCACCTTGAACACGCTTTTAATCGGCTTATTCTCCCGTAATCTTCCACCGTTGTTCTTTCCTTGCGGGTGCTTCTGTCCTAGGAGTTTGCCACAGAAATGGGCTCGCCTTTCATTTCTTTGTTGCGGCGACCGGCCGGCTGCCCTGTTGGACAGCTATTTTTTCATTCATGATTTTTCGTTCCAGACTATTCTTAGATTTATTCTTTCTTGTCTGAATCTTTTTCGCTTACTTTATTCTTCGTTTCCTCTAAAATAAAGCGGGTCACGGCCATAAGCTGGGTCACAGATTTCCCGTAAATCTGGTCGATTAGCCTAACCGTTACAGGCAGCTTCTTGCGCCATGATTCACGGGTCCAACGAACCAACCAACCAATCAACTTCGTTCATGCTTCAGAGGCCGGTTATAAAGGTCAGCACATCTTAAACCGAAATAAAAATCAGAAATGCGTAAAATTTTAGTGGAGTTCGTAGGCTTTGAGTGCTGCTTGTAGGGCTATAGAGTTCATGTGTATAGCTCACCTATGGAAGCCGAGTTGCGCGTCCATCCGACATCTTGAGTTCCAAAGTCGTGCGGTAAAGCCACTCGTCACTCACGTAGGAGCCGTTGTGCCCATAGAGTTTCTTACAATATACACTAGAGGGGAATCGGGCGCTAGCGTCTATGCGGCTCATACGAAGGCCGCTTGTTTCGTAATGGACCTCCATTGTACGATACGCCCTCCTTAGTTTCGTCATTGGCTTGGATAGAAGCGCTTTATTAGCCGTATATTCGAACACAGTGACACAAAAATGCAAAGAATGGTGTGTTATTATATACGGGAAAACTAAAACAGGTTTTCTTAAAATTAAGAAAAAAGGACGTAAAGCGTATTTTTGCGTAACGTTTGTGCCTACTATTCCTCGGACCAAGCTGGGGGTTAACAACAATGTTAAAATTTGGGGGAGCTCATTAGAGACTCTTATTATTATTTTACAATTCTTTCAGATAGTAAGTTGTTTAATGAGCTTGGAAATATTTTTGAGCATGCCTACGAAAACGTCGCTTTCATAGAGAACCGGTGCACTGACCGACAGCTACAATTTAACAAAAGTTGTTGCTGAGCGAGTCACGTTATACTTGAAAAAAAGAAAGAAAACGTGGCGTTAAACATTCCTGGACTAAGGCAAGATAGGACGGGTACAGGTGCCTGTATCTGTCGTATCTTAATATCTCCGTCGAAGTACGTTTGGTTTCTTTTTTTTCGTCAGGTACGACTTTCGCGGCGGCCTATTACCCGCTCAGTTATGCATTCCCTCTGCCCGGCATGACCAACGTTAGGTACGATCACGCACTTCCTGCTCTTTCACCGAAATGCAGTTGCCACGGCTCACGGCTACCACAAAACAGAAAGGAATTCGGCTACTTCGCAGCTTGTAGACGTGCTAATGCATTGTGAAGAAAGCAAATAAAAAAAACCGCTTAAAAATACAATCGTCATGCCAAGCCCAAGCCAGAAGCAGGGGTCTTCCCATAACCCCCCACGACGACATCGTTTCCCAGGTACAGTTTCCTCTCTAGTATACTTACTAAGAAACTCTATGGTCGTGCCGGTTGCAGCGGCGGAGAGAATCGGCGCGTGCGTGCGCTGCTAGCTAGTTGCACCGCAACCTCTGAGCTGCGAACAAGTGGAAAAGAAGTTCTGTGCGCAGCACTGAAAGCGGGCTGTTCTGTCGCGGTGAAATGGGAGGCGAGACGGCTCTCCAAAATAAGACGCGCAACTCTGGCGAAGCTTACAGCAGAACCTCTCGGCAGATGCGCCTCTGAAGGGCATCTCGTTGCACTTTTCGAAAGCAGCTGTGGTTTGCTTCGGCCGGCTTCCTAGCCTTCTGCAATGTTCACGGCTACGATTGCCCGTTTATGTGATTTGGATATCAATATTTATATAGTGCAGTGGCAACTGTTTTGCAAAAACTCGAGGTTTACGAGAGTGCAAACATTTCTGACGCAACTGCAGGGTGGCAGAATCGGTCTGTACGTGCGCCAGGTGCGCGTCACAGGTCACCATTGCGGAGCCGACATGCGATGCTGCGCTGATTGTGATTACTCGAGACCGAATACTTCAAGAAACGCCTTTATCAACCGCGTTTTCTGGCAAGGACCTTATACAGCAATGTACTGTGATTTAAATGGATTTAAGGCACGTACATAATCTAGCCAATCACCCGTACATCATGGCACACTGTATACTCTGCCACGTGTCCTACCTCATGCAGATACCGAACGACACTCTTGTTGTTCCTTATCATGACGGCGTACAGGCCGCCCTTTCAAGCGCCAATGTAACAATTCTCCGAAACTGCATGAAAAGGGTCGGTTGTACAAGGCGTGCGGGCGATGACATTCTGGCAGAGACAATAGCGGCAGCCCTGGAGGGAAAATGACTTAGTGGAGACCCTGCTAGCCATCGGCGCATTGGAAGAATAGTGGTGGAAGTCACGCGGCTTTTTGGCGCTCTCAGGAGGTCACTTACAACAACGGCGTAGCTACGGCGCCGGCGACCATCCCACCGAGGTTCTAGGTCACGGCCGGCGCAGCCAATATCCAATGGCTGACACTTGCAGACGAAGCAGGGGGGCCAAGCGCAACGACCAAAGGCTGAGGAGGTGCAAAATACACGCAAAAAAGACGCAGTTTGCAATCTCGTTTCCCGATTCAGTAGGCGTGACGTCAGGGCCTCTCCAGAGCTTTTTTCTGCGCCGTGTCTGCCGCGAAAGTAGCGGCTTCTTATCCGCTGCGAAGAGCTTCTTACAAACATCGCCAGGGGCCACAAACAGCCTGCGCTAAAATCAGAGGTTCTGGGCTGTATCAGAAACGAAACGTCTTCAGCATTTCCTTGCTCCGTTTTTGTTTTCCGCGTATATTCTGAATGTACTGTAGGGACACCTCAAGCCAGGGAAGGCGTATTTTTTAACTGTGGCCTCCGTGGGACCAGCTATTCGTTTAAGTGAAAAAAACGGAAAGGAAACGCACAGTGTCCGAAGCCCTCTGAAAAAATATTTTTCTTTGAGTTCATTCCCTCTCCAATTTAATGAATACATCCGACTTGGGTTGCAACGAAATAAGCCGATGCATGACGATATTCCCGAACAATTGCAAGCTTTTGTCTTTCCTTCTGACTCGAGTACAGTTTCGTGCTTTCTTAGTTTACGTTGCTTCATGCTAAGCTATCACTGTGCATATATTTAACCAATTGTGCATCGTATTTAGGGATGCAGAACTTTGGGCTGCTTTTAACCCTTTAGTGTGGCTCGCATTCGCAGAAAAAAGAGAAGTGGCTGTGAGATAATGAACCACATCATCTTCATAGTGAATATTTAGGACATTTATGTTCTCAACGATGCCGAAATTGCTGAGACTGGAGCAGATACGCGTTGCAAGGCTAAATCGCCCTTTTACAGTACTAACATCTGTTTCGAATGACCAGGTCTAAACGAGGTGACCACAAATGGGATCGCAAATATTCGCCAGATGATAATGGTGTGCTGTCGTCGTTACGTGCGCTCGTGAGGCCAGAAGGCACTGTACTGCCGAACCCTGCTACTTTTTGCTGGCGTTTAAGCATCCTGCAAGCATCAGCAGTACGAATGTGTAGCACTCTCGGGCTAGTAACCTTTGTTTTGTTTTTGTTTTTTGGCCGTTATGACCGAGTTTTCATCCGTGCTTTGTGTACCCCATGGTTCTTCGTGGTGAAAAAAAGAACCAGATGTGTAGCTGTTTTGCGAGGACAATTTTTTGTCAAGCAGCTGCTTTCAAGTAGAGTTCTACGCACGCATACTAAAGCAAGCTACACCACGCGTTTCCTCTACGACGACTACGTAAATTTGCTGCGTTTCTGTCACTCCAACTGATATAATGTACAGTTGTCTTTTAAGAATCATTGCGAATTCTCGATCTCCTCCGGGCTTTCAAATGTACGTGCTTTTATGGGAAAGTATACGGTACGGAAAGACGAAAGTTGCCAGCGGTTTTATTCATGTACGTTGAGAAAAAATCATAATGATGGACTGCTACGACGGAATTATAATCTTGCTAAACTTCATTCGTTTCCTGTTTACAGTTGGTTTGCGGCAGAGCTGTAAAAATAGCTGGGAATTCCGTCCACTCCACACTTTAAGATTCATGGGATTCTGCGAGGTCAGCATGATTACGTAAACCAGCTTTACCCTGAGTGCAAATTGATAATTTGCAAAATGCACTATACCAGGTTAGTCCGCTAAGAAGCCCGTGGAACAGTTCCGAGCTTCAAATATTGATGGTCGTAGAAAGAAACGAACAAACGTCTTTATGTGAATTATGTGAGAGGAATCTTCTGCGGGAGCACGAATTTCGCAAATGGGCTACGAAGCGAGCTGCGATGCGTTTTTAAAAAGTGAATGGCACCGAGTTTTTTTGCGACCTTTCTTAAGAGCATAACCTTACCAGTCATATTTATATCAAATAAGTGAGACGTGGTAATAGCCAACTGTAGGAAACAGCAATTGTTTATTATCGACACGTGTTTTCTCCTAATCAGTCATACTTACGCTTATCAGTGGACGTTGTGGTAGTTGTAAACTGAAAGAAACCGTAATTTTACTTTCCCTGCCCCTTTGGCGATTGGTAGATATATGACGGTGAGCGGAGTAGTCGTCTTGATTTCTGTACATTTTAGTACAGAGCGGGCGATGTCGTTTACGGGGCTTGGCGTGTACGCTTCCGTTAATTTTGGGCGGCAGCGCTCTAATCGTTGTAATGCTCGCCGAGACATGCTCTACTAAGCGAACGCAGGCGATCAATTCATAGCAAGCGCCCATGTCTGACCTTCACCGTGTAGAGTTCCGCACAATTCCTTTCAGTCTTCAACTGTAACGTTATTTATGTTAATTACATCACTTTTAATAACTATATATTTGTTTTCGACAAATTTATGATTAAAATATCACGGCATTTTTTATGGAACCTGCACACAGCTTCAGCTAGGGCGCACTGTACATTGAGGTGCACAGATCTCTGATAAGATCTTTCGGTATAATAGTTGAATGTCGAATCTAAGTCACAACGACCGGCAATGTTCGTTGTACGGCGCCGTTGGCGTTGTGTTGGACATCATCTGTAGCATCATAGATTTTACACAACGATGCTAACCCTTCGAAATGTTTCAAAAGCATTCAGTACTGTGTCCTTACTCTATAACCGCGAAGTAGGCATTATTGTGCAAGCCGATAAACTAATGTTACCCCACTGTAAGCATTTACGCCTGACATGCTCAGTTTTTGTTGCAGAGGTTAGAATTATGAGTACTGGTGCTTCGGATACTTTCACCATAACGGTGCAGGGATGTTCGCTTCCCGGCTGGTAACTTTTCGTGTGCGTCTTACTATTGTCTTTCTTTCAGTCGCTTATTTTTCTTCCCATGCTGATTTAGTGGCGACGTAATTTAACTAAAGATATAGGTTGTCTGAATGCCGCCAAATGTTCTTGCAATATTTGTTTGATGGCTGCTTTAAGTGGCCACGAATGAAGGCCTTATACAATTTAGAATTGCTCCCATAAATATTATTGCTTTGAAATCTGATACTTTGCCAGTAGCAGTACAACTGACGTGATATATCGGTCTTATAGTGACCACGACCTTTCAGCAGAATACAAACGGCTTGGTGAAAACAGGACGTTTGAATACTACATCCGGGTTCTCTTATCGCAGCAGCTGCAACATAACGTATTACTTTGCAAATTTGCAATGTGTGACTTTCACCATTGGGGCAGTTTCTTGTTATTTTGTTGAGTAATCAAACGTATTTTTCACTCGAGCGGGAACCTAGGTGGTAGAATTGTTTCATTGCTGTATGAAGTTCTTCTGAACCATAATACTAATTGTAGAATACTCTATACGTACATACGATTTGTTCTTTCATTACCACTTCCGCTAATGTAAACATGACGGTAGTCACATCGCGTTGCCTTGCATGCCATCTCCGGGTCCATGCGCTAAGAAAAGCGCTTGTCGACGTCTATCAGCTATCTTCACGGTCTGTGGTACTGTATCAGCGGAGGTCGTATTTCGCGCATACGGGTACCTGCGACTCGCTGAAACAGCCTCGACAGTGGCAAGGCTTCAAATGACAAATTATCAGTCATAGACGAACTGTGTGTTTATAACAGGTTCTTCGACTTGATAAGATTATTGAGATTAAATTTCGGGCTCAATATCTGTTGTATTGCATTGAGTCCCCGAGTTCATTGCGTTGTGACTTGATACCCTGCACAACGTCATAAAAAGGAACCTTGCAGACGTCTCGGGGTGGATGTGCTTCCAAGGCTTCAAGTTAAAATAATGGCCTGCATAATTAAGGTGTCTGGACGGGGTTATATAAGCGGAGCATTCTTTCGTGAACGAGTACTTTTACCGAAAGCACGAAGCGTTTTTGAAAGTTGAATAGGCAGATGATTGAGTGCGTTACTCTTGAAAGCATGCAATAAAGAATTCAAGCGAAGGCTCGGGCTTAAAGGCCAACTGCAACGAAATTTTCGGCTCCTTAAATACATTATTTTCCTGTAGTACTACCCTAGAAGTTGCTACCGGCAAAGTTTGGGGGCTCAAATATGCATCGCTGCATCGTAAACGAAGATCAAAAACACTCTTTTCAAACTGAAACTGGAAAAAAAGGGCGACCATTACGGACAGCCGGAAGTGACGTTACGCTCAGGAATCAAGCGGACGCAGCCGGCGGATTCTCCCAGGGCTGCCTGTGAGAAGACGGCAGGGCATTAGATGTGTTTCGGGTCGTCCGTGTCTTCAAACATTTAAAACATGCGCTAAAAGGGGTTGGGAAGTTCGTGCAGCCATTATTGCTTCGCTGCGAGCTGCTGAGACGCGCCTATGGTCATCCGGTAAAACGAAAACACAGGCATCGCGAGGCGTCGTGGAGAAGCTGGGGGCTAGGAAATTGGGTACACAAAAAGCACTGTTGAGCGCTATATGGGCACCGGCACAGCCAATATGCCTTGCGGCGATCGAACCATCCTGTGTTTGGGAGAGGAAAGAAAAAAAAAAGCTACCGCGGGAGAAAGCGTCGAAACATGCGGGCTAGCGTGTAAGAATTTGATTTCAGCGCATGGTATCAGAGTTCAAATCCAGAATTTCATTATTTTTGTTTACAGGGGAATTTTTTTTTCTGTTAGCAGGGTGTCCGCGCCAAATCTTTAGATAATTATATCTTTAGGTAATGCCGCGACGATAGCACTGCAGTGTCTTCGCTGGCGTCGGGAAACAGTGACCTTTCCCGAGGCTCAATTTTCCCGAATCTGCCCCGCCTCCCCCATATTTATGTTTTTTTTCTAACTGGTGAGAGAAATGTTGCCAACTGCGCCTAGTATTTAGTTGCTTTTTCACGAAGTTGTTTGTACTGAATCGATTCCGTGCAGTGTGCGCTGCGTTCTGTATTTGTTTGCGCCCCGACCGGCGCGATAACAGTGACAACAGCGCATGGCCTCGCGTCGGCTGTACTCGCGCTCCCGAAGGGTCGACCGGCCGCGATCGTGCAGTGGGCCGCATAGCTACCTGCCGTACTCGTTCACGCCCCGACCGGCCGCGACATCAGCGTCATGGTCTCGCGTCGTTCGTTCCGCGTATAGCGCACTCGTACGTAGAGACGCCCTACCGCGAGGTTGCAGTGCACTGTGCCTCACACAGCTTCCACACCTCTTCGTTCCCCAACCAGCCGCGACGACAACGTATCGTGTCGCGTCGGCCGTTCGTGGAGCCGCCTGGCCGCGATCTTGCAGTGCGCCACACAACCGCCGTACTCCTTCGCCCGCCGACGCACCGACCAGCGTATACCCTCGCGTAGGCCGTACACGCGTCTCGCGTGCTTGTCCAGTCGAACTGGATCCTGCTTCCACCTTTGCGACAGCGAATGTGCTACTGCCGCACTCGCTCGCCTCCGGGGTACTGCCTCGCGTAGACCGGCTCCGGCACTCTTCTAATGGGCTCTTTTGTCTCGGCAACCCTGAACTTCTTCAGCAATTCTCGCGCTACGGATGCGCGTGAATGCGATTATTCATGCAAGAGGCACGAATTACACTGAGTCCGCACGTAAACGGGCTACTGAGGAAAGGCGAGAGCTGCACGGGATTCCTGACTGGCACGTCACATCCGGAAGTTCGCTGCAGTGGCGACAAGTTGTGGCGACACTCCGCTAGGTGCTGCGTCGGCTGAAGTGGCGTGTTTTTGAACAGTTTTAATTAAAAAACCGCGTGTTTGTGGAGTTTAAAATTACGTCACAAGCGACCTTAGTGGTGCATACCACACGTTGAAGCAGAATTTTGGGCAGGTAAATTTTCGTTGCAGTTGGCCTTTAAAGCTTGATAAGGCTTCGCTATGTAGCGCATCATCATAATGCCGTACCTTATTCTCTGTGTTAAGAATGAAGATTGAGGTGGTTGTGAAAACATTCCTTACTCAGGTATTCTAAGTGGCCACAATTCCTAGTGTTTACTTGCATTCTCTATTGAATAAACGTTTGTCAAGCTTTACTGTTGCACTTTGTAGTTGCTTTCCACTAATTTTGCTACGCTCACACATGGACAAGAGCTTTTCCAAGATCTTATGGCTTTTGTTATCGTTTTGCTACTGCACAAGCACCTGAAGAATTTTTTTTAATTGGTTAATGTGTCTACTATCTATTTACTAAGCAATATTTATCAAAATCACTGAGTTTTCACTGCCAAACAATGCGCGATCTACGCGACATCAGCACTTTGGGGCAAGCATCCAAGTTACAAGTGCTGCATTGCACACTTAGCCTGCTGCGTACCCGAGAAATGTACAGCACAAAAGTTGGAGGTAGGAAACAGTCACCACTCGTACTGGTGTCCTGCATGTTTATTGTGTATGGAAAACGTTTATATTGAGGCTTGTCATTCAAACAATTTCAGGTTTGCGTAATGGTAGTAAGCCGTTTATTTAGTACCCTGCATCTTTTGAAGCCAAGAAAAGTCCGGCAGGCACGAGACCTGACTGTCCGTGTTACGGAGTGTTTAAATGTCTATGTGGTAATTGTGTTGGCCTTGCTATACGGTTATGCTTGTTGTTTACGTCAAACATGAAGTACTAAGCTGAATGTCATCGTCAGGTGATGCAAGAGCATGTGTGTTTTGCGAGTGTGCACGAAGCCTGCCTCGATGTTGGAGTATGAGCTAAACAAGCTGTTTCCGAAAGATGTCTACAAAAATATACATGAATGACACATGAAGCTAGAAAACACGTCATGTACTTATGAACACTTCGAGTATCTATTTCCATAGAACACTTCAGAGTGCGCTTCGACCTCAACTGTAAATAATAACTCAATCCAATGAATGAAGTTTGACTCAGCATTTGCACCTAGAAGTGTTAACACAAAACGTGAACGCAAAAGCTGCCTTATGGCGTAACATTTGATGTTGCCTAAAGAATGATTTTCTTAGAATATGTGCGATCACAACCAAGCATTGTAAAGGTTCTTCAGTGGGCTCCTGAAATACAGGTAAAGAGAGTGATCTGTATGAAAGCGATTTGGCCATTTGCTCACGTATCCGCCTGAAAATGTGCCCTTTAAAGTGTGTGGGCGTATGTAGTGTGTAGTGAACAATTTAACAGCTTTGGTGATATCGTCCTGTGCTTTTTTCTGCGCGGTGCTTTAGATTCTGTCACACTTCAGCCAGAGTCACCATGTGGGTGTCCGTCCAGCTTTCGGGCTTGGTCAATTTCAATCGCAGATGACATACCAATAGTCTCTATTTTAACGACACACGTAGGCGAAAACAGTCAATCAAGGCAGCTGCAGTTGATACTTTTGCGGTGCGGACCGGCCCCTGCGGCTGTGGCAGCAATACCTTAGGCTTGGTTGCTGTTTGCACGCTGCTTGTAGTTAATTACATGTAGTTGGTCTGTATATTTCCTAATCCAGAAACCGACAGCTTCAGTCAGCACTCAAGTCACTTGTTGCGATGCCATTGCTTTACATATGTAATTACTGGAAGGCTATGTATAGGTGAAAATATGGCTTGACGCATTCATAGGGTATGCAATTTGAAAAGAAAACAGAAGGGGATTGTTCCACATAGCCCGTACACATGTGTCAGCTTCCCGATTTTTGGTTAAATTGTTTTAATTTATATTGACCTGACTTCAGCCAGGTGAATAACATGAGCATTCAACGCACTTGGACATTACTTTTAGTAATTGGGTCACCTACTAACGCTTGCACAAAGGTGGTGAAAGTTCTTACCAAAACGAGTCTGCTCCTGCTTGGGCTGTTGCGCATCGTTGCTTGAAGCCAATGTGCTTTGCTTTGCAGGCTACAAAACTGGGTGCTCCAAAATGTGATCCTGCCAACAGAAAACTCTAATAATTTTGCAAAGCCATGCCATTCTAATGTAGTAATAAGGTTGAAAAATTCGTACTTTTTTGTCAGAAAAGGGAGATATTAATTTTATGTTTCCTTTACCGGTTGTTGTGTATGTGGAATCGTTAGGAAGAAACACTGACCAGTGAAGCTATTCAGTGTAGAAATACGTAGTCTGAGGAGCGGTTTGTGAAATGGCCTTCAAAAACGTGAGGCAATAAACGTTTAGACCATGGCGTCCTTTTTTCTGCTGTTTCTTGGGTTTTGTGTGCTTGTAAATCAAAAGTACCCAGTAATTTCTCGCTCGTCCCTAAAGGCGACGATATAAATGACATATCGAGCACCGAGGATTCTTGCCATCTAGTATGCTTATCTTCGTATGGCATGGCTCGTGCATGCCGAGTCGCATGCCTGTGTGTCTAGGTCTTTGCGCGTCTTGCTTTCTGTGCAGCTTTTCTGCTTTGTAATGACATTAACTCATTGCATGACATGCTTGGAATGCTGTGCTATGTGTTACAGTGTCGCCATTGCCTGAGTGTGTTTCGTGTTCCCTGCTCTCCGAGCAGATTGCTGCGCCGAAGACGGGACCACTCCTTTTGGCCTCTGCGTGTTGCTCCAGAAAGAATTCACCAACCCGCCGTTCCTAGCCCTGTCGCCTGGCTTTAGGTCGGCTCCAGATACAGGTTGGCTACAGGCACACTATTCAAGCGGCACATTTTCACCCACTCGCATTGTTCCATTTGCACACCGTTTCACACGACATGCCCCAGAATAAGTTGCGTCGAGATGCTGAACTTGTACATTTTGTGAAAATACCACTACTACTATTAACTGGAGGAATTGTGTGTTTAACGCTTGAATGCATTCTTCAATTTAAGCGTACTGACATTTTAAGCATTCTGCAGCTTAAGCGTAGTTGATAACGTAGTTCTAGTACCGCCGGTCCGGAGCAAAAAATTGGAAATATGCAAGAGCCCACCGAAAAAAACATTGTCGGGCTATCTGGTCGTGCTATCTGGTGGAGCGCACTTGTAGAGAGCCGAGCCTTGCGGCCACATGCTCTTTCTGGTAGGAAACTGTGGTGGCTTAAGTGTAGCCAGCGCGTATACTTGAGGCGGGAATAGGGCGCCGCTCTTCTACTAACCAGCACCAATAGCGCTAAAATCCGCAGATGACTGTCAAATATAGACGCAGATCAACGTTAGTGCATTCTATAGACATACAAAGATCTACAAAAAGGTGCAGCAAGCCGAGAAAACATGTTTCTGTTATGGGCTGGCCCCTGTAGGTATTCTTGAATGTCCAGTTCTAGGTGTTATAAGTATAAGGCTGTGAAATAGGTGCGTTGCGCCGGGGTCGTTTTTTTAACGCGATTAAGGTGTAATTGAACATCGGAATATGCAGTGGGTTCGGCTGACGAAGTAATGGTGCATTAGGTTGGCGCGAGCATGCCCCGTAAGTCTGCGGACACCAGTTCGTAACCTCAAATGTGCAGAACGGGGATGCGACCAAATTGAGAGGAACACGTGTGCGGTGGCAATTCGCCGAATTACGTTGGCTGTGCTGCCAAAACTGTCACCAAAACAGCGCATATCTTTTGGGGACTTTGCATCCGCCATCTCTGTTAGTTTCATTTTATGAGACCGTGCAGAGGTCGCGTATTTGGCCTCTATGAATTACAGACGTCAGTAAGGAAAGAATTGCCTCACAGATAACATGGCGGCTGCGTCAAATCTTAAAAAACCTGGTATTCCTATGCAAGGTACCTACCTTTGGATGTTTTAGACCCTAAATAGAATTACTGCATTTTATGCAAGTAGCTATGTCTCCAGGTCTGTGCTTCTGTGTACGCGTGGATACCAAGTCTCCATATACAAAATTCGCTCATTCAGCCGAAAAGGAGGCTGGCTGATGCTACCAGCCCTAACAACACAAAATTGCCATATTTAAGTTGACGCAGGAGCTCCTTGTGGCAGCTTGGTGCAATACGCGCTATACTTTGATGGCGTAAGTCACTGTGCTCGAGTTAGTTCTCAGTATGGAGAAAACGTGTCAACTGGTGAATGCTAGTAATGTTCGTGCCGCCTGTAGGTTAGTTCCAATGCTTAAATACAGCTGTAGTAAATACCATTAAATCTAGTTACGAAAGCGTTTTTGAGGCATTCACTCGAGTTTATCTGCACGCAATTCGGCCGGAAGTTTTTGATCTTCCGCACTTAAATTACGAGATTTTCTTCTTATACTGGATTGCTGTCGTTCATTAGATGCTGTGCATAGCGTTTCCACTGAGCGTTGCTTGCTGTTTCCGTAAAACAAATGAGTGTAATTAGCTGTAACAAAACAATCTAAAACAGATAAAATCCTGTCCGAAAGCCGGAAGACACGCAGACCACATCTTACATGAGTACAAACAGCATGCGGGAGTATTCCTTTAATCAAAAATTGAGCAATTTCTACATTTTTTAATTGCGTGTTACGTCTAGAACCTTGTGAAGTCCACAGCTTCAGTGTGCGTTTTTCATTTACTGTTTATTACTATTTAGAATGACAATTGCAAAAGGTGATTCTAATAAATTCGGTCTTTGACAACACACAACCAAGCAAATATTTGAGCCTTTCGGCTTCTGGTTTAAAGTGCAGCTGCTTGATATTACTCAATCGCAGTTCAGCATACGTTACTGTACTCTTTAGGAGGCTTAATCTCTAGTTTTAGAAATGGGCAGCATGCTTAGCTGAATTTCACGCAGCAGGAGCTCGGTAGTAGTTCTTCGTTTGTAGCTACATCGATCAACCTCTTAGAATGTCTGTAGTGGGTCCCAGCAAAACGAGCTTGTACAAACTACTCATCACCAGCACGTTTGCACTGCGAACACGCTGCATGGCGGGCATGCATTTGCTTAGTAACCACTGAAGATAAACCTACACAAGCAGCATGCATCAGGCATGCCACCAAGCACTGCCTTCATTGTTTGGGGAGTTTGCGTCTTGAGAGATTTCTTCGTCACCCTGCTTGCCTTTTCCTTCTTGCCCGTGTGCATGCTCATGTACTAGAAATGTGTCAAAAAATTACAAACTGTTTGCTGCCAGCAGTGTTACGCTAACATTATTGTACCATAAACCTGGTTGCAGGCACAGCTGGTTTGATGGTGTGGGGCTACGAGAGAGCTGCGAAATCACACTGGAAGCTCTAGTGCCTTAGGAAGCGTACCAAAATCAGCCGGCTCAGGGGCTTTGCGGGAACTAGCGACGAGGGTACCGATGTGGTGCCACTCTGTAAACGGGAAATCTGAATATTTCTCTGAACGAAATTGATCATTCTGGATGAATGTCGCTCAGTAGCCAACCCACTGCAATTTGTTGGAATACATTGGGAACAGTTCTGGAAAAACCTTCAGTAACAAAAATGAGGCGTACACTAGAAAGTTCCGTTGTTTCCCTGATGCTAATCAAGTAGCGAATGATAAATCATGCATTTAATGAATCTTTGCGAGCTGTGCGATTTTTTTACAAATTGAGAATGTCAGATTGTTAGGTGATGTAGCTTGCATGCTCGTCGGATTATTTCTGAAAGACATAAAGGAGATCCCTTGGATGTTTTAGTACAGACACGAAGCACACAATGGGGGTTTGTCGCGAGGTGGTCCCTTGTAAATACGTTAAAGGACGCTTGTTCTGGTTTATGCTCTTGTTGCAAACACGGTGCCCCTGAACGTGCCTTCCTCTTTGCTTAAAATTATTTCCATTTAGTATCCTTTGGGGAAAAGCATTGCGACGAAGCAGTGGGACGCATAAACGTCAGGGCGTCACCTCGTAGGGATGATATTGAGAGGAGGCGATAAAGGGTAACTAAGCATCTGTTAATCTGGTATCAGAAGTTTCACCGCGTGGTGGTAGATACAGAATAGCAGGCAAGCGTCATATACTTGTATTTGCGCTAAAAACGAGTCAGCAGTTCGAGCAGTCACATGACCCGGCAGCAGCCCTGGTACTAGCGAACGCATCGTGTGATTGTGGTTTTGGGCTACCTTAACGAATTGTAGCTGTCAAACTGGGCGACATGAAATTTTGCAGTGTGGATTATTAGCCACTGCAGCGACAAAAGGTCTAATCTATTTATTGTTGCAGCATTATCGCGCAGTTCGTAGCAATGTTAGAAAATTTGGGCTTGATTACAAATAATGTTGCTATAACCATTACTGACTTGATAAGTACTTGGGAAGGGGAAATGAGTTCTGCCAATCTCAACATCTGATATGAACGGTTGCCCAATGTCACGTTTAAGTAAGTTTTAAACAGTTTAACAGTGTAAGTTTTCTGAAATATGTTGAGTGATTTTGTCCACAATGCTGGAACCGATGCTTCAAAGGATCACGTTGTGAACAAACTCTGTCGACTGATGGTTTCAGTTATAGTGGTATTGATAAAATATAGATGATGTGCGACATTGCGCTAATGTGGGTTAGGGGCAAGCTTGACATATAACCTCTTTGTACTGCTAAATGGCCCATGAAATGCCGGTTTAAAGAAACACAGTAATAAATCTCTGAAGTACCTGTTAAATTTACCACTAATAAGTTTTTTCCGCGCATGTACTATAACTCACTTTCAACGCTTTCATATAGTATGGCATGCAAACATGGATAATGACAATTGAATGTATTCAGGACGCCTCAAGAAATGTTTTCAGCAATGCCTTTGTCAATTCTACTTTAAGTTGTCTCGTCTTGTTTGTGTTCACTTACACACACAAAGCGCTGCTGTGAGGTTGTTCTTGATACGTTTAAATCCTTAGTGCCTCAGTCAGCACAGGCGACACCGGTACCAACCCTTGCTGAAACAGATGGCTGCCACATAAAGAAGTAACACAAGGGAGCGCAGTAGAAGAAAATAACGGAGAAGTGAGGAATCAAGTTGTACATTGGTTATTTTGCCAAAACTAAACATTGACTGGATTTTGATAGCATGTTTCTGTTTCGTAGTATTTAGGAGCCCGCGGGTGCTACGGTGGAGACAGCTTGGAATAAGTGGGTTGCATCCACTAAAAGGTACCGGCCACAGCAGTAACCTTATGCGTGTGCTATAACATTTTATGATTGGCGGCCGAAATCTTGCTGCGGTTTTGAACTGTTTTTTGTTGTATTTGGAAATTGCATGCACTGTATGTGTGATTTGGCATTCCTAGTAATTTATCATGTGCCTTAAAAGAAGATGTTTAGCTCCTTTGACAGTGAACAAAAAAGGGATCTAGAGAATACTTCTTCAACAAGCAATTTTTTTTCTGCTCTGGCACAGTCATTACAAAAATTGTCTCCGCCCGGTTAGAACATCCGGTGTGGGAGAAAATTAGTAACTCATCCAAAAAAGGCGAATCGTGCTATTTTGCGTTCTCTTCACTTTTTACAAATCGCCTTTTCCTTTAAGTTTGCTGATGTTTGTTTTTTTTGCAAAAATTATATCTGGAGTGTGGCTAGCTTTGTGTACAGAAGCCTTGATGCGAACATATGCTATTTTAAAATGAGTCAGAAAGCACGGACGGGCTATTCATAGGAAACAGCCGCGTACAGAACTTCCAACTTTTGCCCTCACCTGTTTCCTCTCTACCGTCCTTTTGTCTAACCAGCCTAGAATGGTGCGCCTTTAATTAAGCATCTTTACCCTGTAGCGTGCGGCTTTGTGTGATTTCTGAGCTATACACTCTCAAGAAATCTGTAGTACGGTGTACTCTAATTACCTTCAGTCCACCTTAGCCACAGGAATTGGCTGGGGTGGACTGAAGGTAATTAGAATACACCGACTGTTCCATTCTTTACTGTGGAGTCGCTTCTGCTCCTCTTTACATCTGCATTACGCGCAAAAGAAGGTAAAAAGGGCAGCGCACCTGCAGTAAAAAATATTCCTTAGTGCGTCTCTTCTCTTCTTCATTTCTCAGCAAGGGGCTATCATTCCTTCGGTGGAATGAAAAATTTCTCCCACCTCCCCTCGCGGGAACCCCTGTGTAGATGCGACGCATAGGGGGTTCCGTTGTTGTTTCCGTTAGGTTGATTCTCCCATCGCGTGAAACGTGCCGTGAACCCCCTGCCGCGGCTATGACGCAACGTGGCGCGTCTATGACGCAACACAATCCAACACATTCCACTTTAATCCAATCCAAATCCAATCCAATCCAAGCCAAGCCAATCCAATCGAATCCAATCCAATGCCCCTCGCGAGAGAGTGTTCGCTATCGGAGAGGGGAGGGGGTGAGCGGCGGAGAGCGCAGCTCGCGCGGCGAGGAGAATGGGGGAGGGGTGTGGACGGACAACAACAACGCCGTATGGAGGGACAAGGCGAGTGAATGAGATGCAGTCGCATCTAAAAGGCCCCCTTGTTTAGCCTGATTTGTATTTATTAGTGTTTACCAACAATTGTCTTCGGTGGTTTTTCTAGCAAGGTACACATAAACATAGCTACGAACAAGTGGGGCTGGTGCAGATAAAAGCGTGTGATCATGGGTGTGGTACTAAGAAAGCACTCTTTTTGAAAGTTAGGCTTTTCCTGGTGTAGCCTCTGTTGAGTTTTACAGCAACATTTAGGCTGGGTTTGTGTAGGTCATAAACGGACATCAACGCTCAAAGTGCCGGTGGCCTTTCATTGGTTGAACATTGTGCCTTCTCTTTTTTCCCACACGGGATAATTTGATGATGCTGAGGGTCTAGTATGACACATTCACGGCTCTGCATCCGCATCCGTAGTTTGTCTCCAGGTTGCGCGGTGTCGAAGCTGAACTGGTCCTTCGCACTCGGCCATCTTACCTGTTTCTCGACTGTAAAGGGTTACAGGTGTAGGCCTATGTTCGTTATTGGCGAACATTTTAAATTCCTTGGCTTCAAATGCATCCTAAAGCCACTGCAGGTGATGATTACAGCTAAGGTCCACTTGAGGTATTGGTCCTTTCAGTTATATGAATAATGTGAACCTGCCGCTTAAGTAGTTACAGTTGGCCATATGCTACAATTCTGAGCAACGAATTATGCGACGCATCTTTGTACGTGAATGTGCGCAATACGAGACTGTAACAACGCTGTCTCAACTAACGGTTTGACCAGCGGTTGGTACGTAGTCTGAGACTTAATTATTCTGATTAATGATTAGCATCACCGAAGACGTCTGCTGCTGCGCATCATTTCTCATGAAACGCGTGAACTTACAAATAAGGGCTTAAAAATACTTCACAAATAAGCTATAGAACCATGCTTTGTGGAGCCGGATTTTCTGAAAGTCTTTTTTAAACGAGGTCTACTCAGGCGTTACTGTTCTCTATAAGAGGTACACTCGGCAAGTGCCCTGGATAATGCTACGGTGCTGTCTACTTAGGCACCTATTTTGATGGTATGCACTGATAGATAAAGAATCATCTTTATCATTATCTGGAAATAATCTGCCAGGTTTTCTGCAGAGAGTCTTCGTGGGTTTGAAATGCCAGCCCCCGTGCCATTGGTGTGATGTGAGGTTTCAGGAGATGCAAGGCGAGGTGATGGGAACACAGGTTGAAGACAAAAACACGGACATTTATAGGGATTCACGCAACGGTAGACATCGGCGACGAGAGGAACAACAAAGTACGGACGTTCACGACGGTAGAAAGGTCCGGGCCGCATGAGAGGTGATAACTGTTCGCAGTCACAGTAATCGTTGCAAATAAAAGTGTGTTCTTACGAGGCGAAGAAATGTCAGATGTCAGACAAGCACACGAGGGTTGGGAGTTCGAGGTGCGCCGGAGGCAGTGCCCTTGCTATGTTAGCAGCAGATGCGAAGGGTGAAAAGAGGGCGACCGCACTTCTACACTTCGTAGAGGCTCCCCTGGTAGAAGGTCGGAACGGGGTGCTTGGGCGTCCTACAACGGCCACAGGACACCGGGGCTCTGGCCGTCCTACGACAGGCTACAGAGACCCACGATCTGCCCGCTGGGCAGTCCTACTCCGTTCAGAGCGTCCCCTTCCTCTTGTTCCTCTGCCTTCATTGGCCGGAATTCCTCGCTGAATGAGCTATTTTGCGGTAGTTCTTTTCGGACAGCCAATAAAAATAGCACTGAACTTAAAAAAAATAGTACCTAAAAATAGTCACCACCTCTGACAAAAATCACGGCAAATGAACCGTGCTTTAACTAAACAGGCTGAAAAAGCTGTTCGATATAATTTATTCTTCTCATAAGGACGCGCTGATATTTTTATCACGACGCAAACAACGGTAAACATATCAATTTTGTGGCAATTATCAGGCGTATTCAACCGTCCTAGTGCAAAGTCTCTATGCATCCATTCTACTTTTTAAGCATATCGTGAAGAGTGTCATCGGTAGTCATTCACACATTCTTTTACAACTGCAAAAATATCGAGCAATGACTCCAACCAGCTTTATGGCGTAAATAGCAGTAGGTGCATATTAAAAGAATTTGACCAAAACTGCTCACTTTTTAGTTACAAGCCCTAACAACTAGCATCACATTGCAAAATTCTCCGAGCATTCTTGACTGCTTCCTTGCCTTTGCCATAAGTGTAAGCCATAAGTCTAAACAGAGTAAACCGCAAGTGGTTTTGATCACGGTTTTTGTGTTCTTTATATTGTCTCCAGAAGCACTAGTGCATTGGCAGAGTACAGTTCAAGGCCATTACGTTCGGCTACGCCAACTGGTGGACATCCGGTGAAGTGCTGTGAATGGTGCGCTCACGCACATTTGGGACAACAATTGGGACAAATATTCGATTGCACGCAAGGGCATACTGGGCATGTGTCGCACCTGGCAGCGTCTTTGCCATCTGTTTGACCTTGTCAGCAGCAAGACAGCTGATAGGCATCACGTAACCAAAATACTCCACCAGCACCATCTACATCAAGACTATGTGCTAGGAATGACCAATGACCTCCCAGCCCCACACAAATCTACGGTCTCTCTTACACCGGTGGCAGTTTCCTCCCTAGACATACCTACTACTGATACAAAAGTAGGCCACGCACGTAGCCGGATTTAGATTCTGTCAGCTTCTGTCCCTGTAAGATCCTCTTGTTATCCGAATGACAACGTTACCGCTGCCACCACGACCGAGGCCAACACTTGTCTTACAGGGGGCACTTCACCTCCAGAACAGCAAACTACCTGTCATTTTCATTCCAAAACCCATTGAAATACCAACATTCGACCCACATCTGTTCTTATATTTTACGCGTTTTCCTGAGTCGCCTTCTCACCGGCAGAGACGAAAAGCAAGTGTTCCCTCTATGGTTGGTTTCCGCGCACACATATCTGCCCAGGACTCCTTTGATTGCCTGAATCATTACATCGTTACCTTCGACTACCTCCAAAGGTTCACAGGCTGTCCTAGTTCTCAATCACCAAGCTGTGTTCAACAACGTGGCATAGTCCACTATATACGCTGGTTTACACAGGATAATCCGCAGCTGATCATTTCCACTTTTATTAGAAACTTCCTTAGCGACCGCACTGTCGTCAGAAATTAGGTACTTTTCGCTCTTCTCTCTCATTAGTAGATTGGTATACATCGTGGTTTCGTACTCTCCCCTTTTTTTAACTAGCCATGCTTCCTTGAACATCCCAGCTTAGTAACATCCCGGGACTTCAGCCTTTCCTCTACGCAGACGATATTAACCTCCAAATGACAAGGTGTTGCTCAGGCAAGTTGGTATAACATGGTTACACTTGACACCGCAAACGTACGACAGAGACAACGCCGCAAAGCGCTACCGGCCTTGTAGTGATATTCGCTGGTGAGACTCCTGGGTGACTATGGACCTAACGCCTAATGTGGTACATCTCTGAGTCGTTGGTGGAAACTCCAGGCTCCGTGGGCAACGCACGGCGAACGAAATAAAAATTAAGTAGGCATGTCGCCCAGGGTTTCTGACGGCCACATAGAGCAGGTAATTTAACGGGCAACCGACTTTGTTGTCACCACGTCGGCAATAACTAATCTCTGTTGTGTCCCTTAGAGATAAGAGCTTCTCCTTCCGCCTACACGGGCATGCTCCTCTCCCTCCAAACATTTGTGTTATCAATGACAGGCAGCAATCTTCAAGCACCCTGCATACAGGTTCTGAAACTGTACATACGAGCGAATTAACGGTATCGTGGTAGCAAAGAGGCAGATTGCCTTTGCTGGATACACACTTTCAACCTCTAAGGCGAATTACGTGTACACTGCCATTAGTATTCCTAACTCATGCAGATGTGGACACTCAACACCTTCCTAGGAAGAAGGTAGAATCAGACTTTTGGTCTCCCGCTTGACACGCCCACGCGACGCCTTTTCCATACCGGCATAATCAACACCTTATACCAACTGAGTGATATCCACCATAGCAACGTATTTGTAATATTGTGCACTGAGACCCTGTCAACTTTTAAAGCACCTTGTAGCACAAGAGCACAATCCCTACACACATACAACACTTCAACATCCTACACTCCCCAGGAACCTCCAATCTACACAGCACACCGCCAGTTGTTCACGATGCACTAAGGCCCTTCAGCGCACACTCCGCTCCTGGAAGGATATGATCTATGTCGATGTTACTGCCTCCTCGTGTGCCCCTCATATTCCCCCTTAGGTGCTACGTTAGACGATCGACTTAAAACGGCAGCATTGGTTCTTTTCAGTTCAGGGAGAAAGCAGAGGAGGCTGACATCGCGCTCCCATGACCACTCATCTTCTCTGAGGGGTCTGAGTGAGTCTTACATTTAGATCCACAGTTTCAGCGGTGGGAGACATCCTCAGATTTTCTTCCTATTCTCTCTACCACACCCAAAACCCGTGCCACAACGTTTTTTGCACCCCCGCACAAGCTGGGTTTCCCGCCAATGAGGCTGCTGACATCAGTGATTGAGGATTTATCAATCGAGCTCTGGGCACTTGGCGCCCAGAATCGCTGGGGCCGTCTTCTAACTTGAGCGAACGTCGCCTCACCTTTCATTATATCACTTCACACTACCCCTCGAACGACTTCTCTACTCATCTGTCCACATATCCACTCCTCGAATTCGAAAGGTGTCGGGAACTCCAGACCCTAGTCGCGCCTTATCTACCTTGGCCTTTACTCTCCCTCTTATCTCCTCTGCCCTGGAAGGAGGAAACCTAAACCACAAATGTGGTACACTGCCGGACGGCCACCTTCTAAATCTTTCATGTAACTACCTTTGCGAGGCTGCCATGCGCAGCTCAATGCCTGGAATCCAAGAGCAGGCCCTATAAGGGGCGGAGCGGGTGGCAGCAGCTTATGCCATATATGTTGTTTCAGCCCCTCCCCCACTGCTTCTGTCTTCTTGAGAATAAAATTGCTTTACCACCACCCATGCCGGGAGCTTCATGCACACTTCTTTGTTCGTGTTCCCGGTTTGAGCAGCGTGTGTGCTCCTGCCGAAGCTAATGCCCGCAGCTGGTGGCTCAATGTTCTGCCGCAGTCTCGAAACATAATGGCACCAGCCCTGTTGCCGTAATGGTGCTGCCATCATACCTCCGCACGGAGCAAGCAGGTGTTAACTTTCGGCGCCCTTCTGGTTAAGCCGTGAGTAGTTGGTGAACATACGCAGGTTAGCCGTAATTTCAAACATCCCGCAATTTTGATAAGAGGTGACAACTCGAAGCCATTACAGTTTCGTTTGCCCAAAGCATGCCCTAAATAGCCCTTACACTGGCCTTCTTCGGGAAGCCAGTTTTAACACAGAGAAGCCTGCCTAATTCGTCCGTTTGATAACGTTTTGTCCTGCTGAAAATCTCAAGAGCTGCGTTCAGGCATGGCCCACGTTTTGAAGTAATTCAGTTTTCTGCGGGTAAGTGTGCCTAAAGGGACACTGAAGTGATTTGTAATCATTGCGGGATTTCTTACGCAAATTGTATTCTGGAGGCTCTAGGCGATGTTTCGACAACTTTCGCAGCGTTTATGCGACTTTATTCAGTATAAAAATCAAATCGATTGTGCTGTCCCCCTCTCTTTACTGTGGCGTTTCGTATGACGCTCCATCGAGATGGCTGGGCTTGAATGAGCTGCTGCACGGCTCGACGACCCTCCGACAGAATCAGTCGGCGCAGCGTTTAGTTCGCCGCGCGCCGGGGGGTCATCGCAATTCGTTAGCTCAGTCGAAACAAAGCCACGACAGGGTTTGTGCCTGGAATAATGTGCTATTACTTTCTTAGTTTTTAGAATGTATCAAGCTCTAAGTCCGAGTAGGTCCACACAAGCGCACATGCGACGCTTCGCTGACTGGTACGCTAGTACAAAAAATCTAGGGCCAATATAAATGCGGAAGAAAAGTAAGTCAGCGAAGTTAATATAGGTACACGATATTAAAACCAACCGAAACTTTATAGTACGACTAAAACCAAGGTGCGGAAGGCGCTTTTTGCGCTGGGTGAACTAGCACAGTGGTCAGCAGCACGACCACACATTTGCGATAGCTTTTCTGCCAAAGGAATGCAGTCGCTAGAGGTGAGATATTTTGGGGGGACGCTTACTACACGACCGTTATTCAAGAAATGGTCATCTAAGCTGTTTGGAATGCTAAAACAAAATAAAAATGTAAACAGGCTAGAAAATATATAGTTTTGTTTCGTTCCTTTCGCTCTTTTTAATGCTGGCTTATGTCAGAGTGCTCTTCATCCTTAGGTCCATTGGTTTGCAATTCGAAAGTTCATATCCCTGATAGAACATGTATTTTTGAGCTGATTTGTTTGTTTTTAGTTAACTGTTTCTATACGATTTCGCCATTTTTGCGCTGTAACGTTCAGTGGTCCACGAGAGATTTCGCAGATCGCGTGCAGATTGACGCAGACGCGCCGGCGAGTTCGCATTGACATGGTGTTACCATAAGCACCGACTGCTTGCGGGCACAGTGCCGAATCAGCCGACCCTCTGCCTGATGCGAACATGCCCTTTGCGATGCAGACATAAGCCGGGCAAGCTCCAAATGTGGGCCACAGCGCATCGCATTAAAGCGTCTCCGGTGTCTTGGAGGGTGTTTATCCACTGAGTACGCCTCGGCTAGTGATGGTTACGATTCCACGCCGTACTGGCAGGCTTATTTGACGCATTTTGCAGGCAACAACATGGCAGAAGCGCAGTATGGCGATTACTGAGATATCCAGAATGCCCAGCGATAACGTCGGATTCTGAGCATGTTGTTTCACAGAAACAAATCTGACACTGCATTGAATTTTAATCTTGGACACCTTACAATCGCATTTCATATCGCATGCGCGTCACTGCTGTTCGTTGGTACGGCCGCCGCAAATTTCCCATAGTAGTATTACTTCTTTCAGGATTTATAAATTAAATACAGCTTTATCGAGGTATAAACAATGAAAAGTGTGTTCATTTGAGCAAGTCTATAAAAGCAATAAAAACAAAAACAGAAGTTTGGCAAATTTACTTCAATGTCCCTTTAAGATTTGAAGCGAAACATGCTGACTAGCTCATAGTCCGGTTTCCTGCCATGGATAGCTGGGAAGACCATCGCATATTTCAAAACAGATGAAATACGCACAGTTCCATAATTTCTGTGCTTGGAATCACAGTAAATTGGTAGAATAGGTTGTCTGTGCACCAGCGTTACTTGAGAGATCAAGGTAACCGGAGTGATGAGTGTACTGGAAAACTGTGCTGATGAACGTTTCTATCCTGGTACTCGCGTGCATATGGGCCGGTCATTGTGCCTATAATTCGTTCCCATGCATAAGTCACAAACCACATGCAGGTAGCGCATGTATTCATGGCCTGTGTAGAAAATAATTCAGAGGCAGAAACAGCTGACTCTGCCCCTTTTTACCATTCTGAACTCGGTGTGATGTTGTGCATACAGCCGGCATGGGGCCCCGAAGGGCCATTATTTATTGTTGTCATACTTTATATTCTTTCTTTTGAGTGTGAAAAGCGTACCAATGCTCATGTATATCTCACTTTATTACGGTGAATTGGGCCATTTTTTTACTCACAGAAAGAAATATAAACGTGTGAGACATTTCTCCAGGTCACGGAAACTTTACAGAAACCCTTTTGGCGTTGAAGCCACGGCTGTTCTTGTGCTAAAGATAAGTTGCATTATCCCTGCTTGATCATTTGTTCAGCCGCCCAACTCGGTAGGTACGAATGTCACACATATGTTGTGTTTGCGCTAAAAAACATCAAATATTTTCTTTTTCGAGAAAGAATAGCTTGCTTGTTGCGCCCCCTGGGCGTGTTCGTGAGGTTTTACCGCGTCCTTTGCATGGGAGAAGAGAGACGGATCACAAGTGCTTTTCGCCAGCCACTCAGCAACCCTTTCGCTTCCGCACGCTCATTTTACGCACGCTTATCGGCACCGCTGTGCGACCGTTTTTTTTTTTTTCAGCCACCCAGAATTGCGTGTTGTCCTCTTTTTGACGAGCCTGATGACTCTGCATTGCCGAATATACCACGAGCAAATGGCTCTCGTGGTTTATGGACCGCCACACGTCAGGATACGTGTTTGTCAGCGGCCCTCACTTCCTTTCATTTTTGCTCTTCTGTATACATCGTCCCGTCTCGCATAAAGATCAACGCATCCTCTGTTGTAGAAATGCTCATTGGGCACAACACCTCTTGCACGCATGCCAGAAAACGATGTGGGATTATAGTGGCATGTATCTCAAGTCATTTGTGCGGTGTCGGTATGGCAGCCTAAACATGTTTTGGTGGAAGCATCCCCTTAAAATGGGAGGAAGTGTGTTACCCCTGCGGTTCAGTTACGAACAGATTGAAGAGATAAGTTTCAGTTTTGCAGTGGTCTCAACCTCAATAAATTGCTTTGGTACCCTTTTTTGTTTTTACAATCCCCCGCCTCCACAACTGGGGTAAAATCTTCATACAGTAATTTAACGTTGGAGCGGCATTCTAGAACGCACTCGTCTACTGCTCGGTCTTTCTCTTTACAGAGAGGCATTTTAGCATTTCCTCAAACGATGCATAGACAATGGCACTGTAGAAAAAATCAGGCAAGAAATAGCTTTGAGAAACACATTATAGTCAATCTGAGCGTCGCTGTACCGGCTACGTGTGGGTCTCCGATAAATATGGCAGCAAAAAAAAATTTCACAGGACGAATGCAACATGACGTTTGAAGTGAAGGAAGAAGGAATTCGCAAACTAAGATTTTTTTTTCGTTAGAACAGTAGTTTTCGCTTCAATGCACAAAAACGAAGAAAGTTCTGTTAGCGGTAAAGTTTCCTGACTGGCTAACATTAACCGCGTTTCTATAACCAATCCATCGTATAGTCCAGAAAACTGCGGAAACAACATTCGGTGTTGGTACTTCTTTGGCTCCTATATTTTTAAACACGATTATATCGTAACTAGTCGTTCGTTCTTTCGGTGACCAAACGGTATTAATTTTATTTTATTTGCAAAGTTGTTTATTGGCTCGAAAGCGCACCAAAGTTCAGTTGACTGACTGTAGTGTTTATTTTCTTGATAATGGCGACCTCAGTTGGTATTACCTTTGCTGCCTTACAAATTTAAATTGCATTGCATGATGAATGCATAACTAAAAGAAAACACTGGTCGGGCCCTGTAGCTACCAAGAAGCAGGTTCATACGAAATCGCGTAAGGTTTGTGTGGTGCTCAGAACTTTCTCCGTAAAAATACGTGCCAGAACCAGTAAGAAGCACTGAAACCGAAAGAAGTGATCTCGAGAAAGCGATGATAGATGAAGTACATATCGCTCTGTTATATAGAGTCCGAATATTTCCGCTTGATCACAAAAAAATATAACCGTGGCAAGGCTCGAGCCGCTCAGATGGGTGACTAAGGAGGCGGAGACTTAAGAGAGCGAAATCGCTCCGACGCAGAAAAGCGGTGGGTGACAAACTAAACGTATCCACACACTTATGCGGCTATAAAGAGGGCGCCAACACTTAAACGGTCGCAGAGCTGTAAAGGCTTTTGCGACGAGCGCGCAGCTGTTTTGTGTGAGGAGACACGTCACAGTAACTAAGTGTGGGGGACAATTTCCGCGAACGTATAACGCTTTTCTCTTGGTTGGTGCCAACATTACAGTCGCAGTAGTCAGGACCTGTCAGGAACGTTTAAAGGTTAAAGTTTGGGAGCGTATCCTCTTTGTTTTTCGAGAACCCATTTCGTGCAAATCACAGCGTAGTAACGAAATATCGACGCCGTGTATTCCTGGTAAACCTTATTTTCCCTTCAACAGTCGCAGTCAAGCTCTCATTTAAAGAAAGTGTAATTTTTTGTAAATGTCAGAAAGTATCCCGTTTCCTTCCCGAATGTTCTTGGGTCGCGCTACGGAGAACAGGTTGGCTGTGGGATACCGCTTCGCAAGCCTTTCATTCCATCGAACTATCGTTGGAGCATGCCCGCACTCCTCATTTCCGCACTCTTGTCTATATAGCCGACAGGCATTCGCACCCTGAAAGCGTGGCGCCGCCGCGCCACCGCACGGAGCCTCGCACGCTGCGCAAGTTGCGTAAGCGCCAGCACACTGTCTGCGGCGGCGCTCGCCGACGGTCAAACCACCGCCGCTCACTCTCTCTTCCGTTCCGGTGGCCACTCCGAGGCTGTTCCGGGGACGCTCTGCCGCACCTGGGGACCCGAAGTGCTGCTTGCGGTTTTGCGAGAACCCTACACGGAGACTAAAGTGGGATGGGGTAGGGGGCTAGCAATTGGCAGCTTCAAGGTTCAATATTGAGCGGAGTTGAGGAATGACCTTATACAAAACGGTTAAAAGCAGAGCTTCCAACGATCGACAACAAAGTCACATCTACGTGTTATGACACGTATTCTCTCCTCTTCGTACCAATAACGAAAACGTTTCACATACTGACGCAAGGAAACAGCGACGTTCATATCGTGCACGCTGTGCCGCCATAACCGTCGTTGTTCACACCAGCCACATTGCGGTCAAGAGAGCCGTGATGTGCGGCTGCAGACCGCATAGCTTAAAGGGACCATGCAGCAAAACACAAGTTTGGTTCATTCGAAAACCTGCCTCGTTAGAATCATAACTGACACCACTTTTAACGCACACTTCACTCAAATAAGCTACAAAATTAGGAAAAGAGGAAATGGCAACGCGACCCACTTACTCATTTCCAGACACAGAACCTATGATGTCATGTGCCCGAGCTGTGGGATTGGCTGAGGCCTGCAAAAGAAAACGCAAATTAGGCAGTGTTCATAAGCTTGCAGAATGAGCTATTCGCGCCTAAATGTAATGCATATTCATCTTACATCAGTAAGAATGGTGGGGTAAACAATGAAAGTTACGAACTACATGTAAACACGGAAATTCCTCAGGCGCACTGCTGCTGGTACTGGTCTGCTGGTACTGGGCACAGCACTCCGCCGCTTTGGAGTTGTCTTACGCGACACTGGCCGATTGGCGTAAGCGACACTGTCTTACGTGATCCTGTTTGTCGAGCACACCCCACGTTTCACGATACGATTACTTTCTACCGTAATGATAACAAGCCAGGTGCAAATACGGTCAAAAACAAAGCAACCGCGGACAACGGTCCGCGGCTCAGTAAGTACCGCCATCTGGGAGGACTGACAGTAAGCAAGGCTGCAGAGCCTAATGGCGCACTGAAGTTCGTTTGAATACTGATCCTTCTATCTCCATGACAGACGTCGCGAAAACACGGGATCTGGCGGGAGAATTAAAATTTAACCTAAATTGATAATTTCTCAGTGAATACGGCATCGTTTGCTCCCGGACTATACCACACAATATCTTACGAATAAAACAAACTTGCATTTTGTTTGCATGGCCCCTTTAACCAAGACGACATGATTCAAATAGATTTGGCAAAACAATGGCTCTCGTACGCCACGCGAGCCGGTCGTGCAGAGACGGTGGATCGGTGGTTCACTGGGCTGGACCCTTGCAGCGGCAACATGACTAGTGATGATTCCACGGCGACATTGCACCGGAGCAACTATTCGTTGCTGCTGTCTGGTGCACGATGTCGTAAAGGCAGGAACAGCTTTGCAACCGCTCTTTGTGAAATGCATGTAATTATGGTCAATTTTTCCGGCACAATCACCTCAGAAAGCAATAGCGTTCTAAAGGTACGCATCGTAACTCAGCCCGGGTTACCAGAACAAAAAATGGGTGAGCACTTATTGCCGTTAAACATATCTGAAAGTTGAACCGGACTACTGTGTGTTCCATGAGGTCTATAAAGTGCCACCCAGTATGCTGTCGTCATGAAGACGTATTTTATGGTAGCTCGTCTTCGAGGTAAATTAATATGACAGTAAAATTAAAGTAAGCATGGGTTTCCATTTTTATAGCTATTTTTTTCGAGATAACCAATGAATCAACTGGGGTATTGAATTCGAATGAGACATTAGCGAGATTCGTATCAATGCTTGAAAGAAATCAGCGTCTTTAGAAGCCAGTCGTTTGGCTGAACGCCTCAATTACTCTAATTATGAATAACGACTTCACAACTAACAAACAATGAGCGAAAAGTATCCAGTGTTCGCAGTCTGTGAGCCAACGTCAGGATTTTTATATATGCATTGTTTGCGCTGCCTGTGTGTTATCGACGCGGTAATGAAATATCCGTTAAAAACAAAACTACTTTTTTTCTCGAGAACAGGGTCTCATCGTTCCACTACTCTTTGCGGAGGCTTTTTTCATAGGCTTGGGAAGCAAGAAATGTTTATTGGTAAGCCGAGTGCATACACGTATTTGTTTTCTTTTTCTCATCAAGTGTTTGAGGCTAGAAATCACCACTTCGAGAATCCCAAATAAATGTCAGGAAAATTGTACTCAGTTAGCTGGAGGACCAGATTTGGAGTTGTTCACTACAGTTCATTTGATGCAATCCTTGTTGCTTAATCGCTTTGACTTTTATGGCGATGCTAGCAGGGCTCCTTAAAACGTGCCCTTTTGCCTTGAACTGTTGCATAAAAACAATCTAAACTTGGTAAGCAGCAAACAAGCTAGATTTATTCGTTTAGGGGACCTTGCCAGTACTAGGACAACTCATTTCTTTTGGCGGTTTCGATCTATGGTTGTTATAATAACGCGCAGCTTCTTTCAAGTTGCTGCTAGAACTGCCAAAGGTGAATACTGGCACAACCCTTAAATAAGAGATGAATAGAGGCCACGGGCTCGCACTTTTCACGCTGGCTGCTCTGCCTTGTTCACCGCCCGCCTTCTCGCTCTCGTAAGAAATCTCGCACTGCCAAGTCGACTCATCATTGTGAAAATCCTACAGCGCAAACAACAGGGACGGAGCAATGCGGCAACAACGAAGCGCTGATTATTGATTAGGTGCGTGCGGATGCAATCATTACGTTCGGCAATACGCACGTGCAGCAGTACGATCAGGGTCGTTGCTAACTACAGTTGCTCTCTAGTGTACAAAAGCCGCGATCAGTGCACTATAACCTTTAGGGCGTCTTAGCTACTCGGCACAGTCTGGCCCGTCACCGTAGCGACACCTCGACAGGAGTGCGCATGCGCGTTGACCTCCGGGATCCTGCTGGGCGTGCGCAGTCCTGCCAACGCAGCCACTACAGGGACTGCCTAAGCACTTTTCAGTGAAGATGAAGCACCCTACTGTACACTCCGTTTTGTTCCAAAGTTCGTGGTCCAAATCCTCAATCGTTCCCAATGCTGCATCTTGTCAATGGAAAGCGACAATCGCGCTCTCATGTTACAGCGCGTTTTTTTAGCACATTGTGCGGTATTGGCCGCTTGGTCGCTTGGAACAAATTTGTCAACGACAACTTTGGTAGCAGCCTTTACGCGGTACTAAAACGTGCATACATGGCAACGCCTGTTCCTCCAAAACCGAATATCTATACCAACATATTGCATAAATATCCATTCCTACATTCCTACGTGAGCGCATTCGCATTTCTGAAACCATCCATGCGTACGGAGCCAATGTGTCCTTTTCGTAATGTTCGTAACCTTCCAATC
Organism: Haemaphysalis longicornis; assembly: GCA_013339765.2. Classification (NCBI taxonomy): domain Eukaryota; kingdom Metazoa; phylum Arthropoda; class Arachnida; order Ixodida; family Ixodidae; genus Haemaphysalis; species Haemaphysalis longicornis. Next base: position 129,340,322 of record CM023456.1, read on the forward strand.
CATGTGCGGTCGTTTGTAACTGATATGGATGTCTATTTCTTGGTGTCAATAATGGAGGGCCGCCACTAAACGTATGTTTAGGTCCATGCGGGCGCAAGCGGAGCACATGTTCCTGAGACTGTAACTGACATACCCTTTTGCTTTCTCTGTCAATATCGTGACCCCCAGGGCACCTATGAGGTGCTTTCGCAGCGGCGCTGCTAGCGGCAGGTCCATCAAAATTTATCGCTTCGCCTTCTTCGCCTCCGACCATGTACGGCGATTAACACACGAAACGAGCTAAGCCTATTTCGCAATCCACTCCTCGCTTCATTGAGGAACGGTTAACGTGGCAGTGTGCCTTTTGGCAAGAAATCGGTTAATGCTCTCAAGAAGGAAGTTGGTATTTGTTAGTTAATGTTTGTTGGAATGGAGTCGATGGCCGATTTTGCCGCTTTGATGCCGAGAGTCATCGCTTTATAATCAACGCTTTGTGTTGTCTGTGTTGTATGCGTGGGAGGTTTTCACAACGCTTTCGTCCCACGCTTCTTCATTGTCATCGCTTTATACGCACGGTCTTGTTGCTCTGCTTGCTTATCACACGCGCTTTTTGCTAACAGCAGCCTGAATTGCAATAGATCGCAAAGTCCGCTTAAAGTATATAGAGATTGTGTGGGTCTCGCAAGACGAGCCGCTGGCAAGCTCTCCTGGACAACTCGCTTGGTTTCTGTCATTTGCTTCAGCACGGAACAAACTAATGCGACCGCCACACCATGAAACGATCGGTGTGTAGCGCAGGGAGTACAGCAATAACCAAATTTGGACGTTGAGATAACAGTTAGGCTGGGTAATTGCAGTACATAAGTAACTGAAGCAGACCTTGATCAATATGCCTGGATATGACTCTTACAATAAACTTAACCTGATTGAATTCAGAGCACATCTAGGATCATCGCGGCTATTGCATCCGTTCGGGCAACTCCAGTAGATTACGCTTCCCTGCGAGGCAGATGTCCATACACCATCAGCCCCCCTCGCAACCAAGTGCCCTTGCTATGACAGTAAATATGACAGCGGTGAGAACGTGACGCGCCTTTCACTCACTGTGCGATGAGACATAAGTCACGTGAGGCCTATACTGCATCAGCCGTTTCCGGGCGGGAGTGCTTGTGCATTCGGATCATTTCTGGTGTACGTGACGCTGACCGCGGATTCCGAGATCGAGTGACATGCAGCCTCTATGGTGTAGGGCAATTTCCCGGCCTGCCCTTTGTGGGTAAAAGACGAAGCCATTCAAGGCGAGCCTCGCTCATAACTCTCCTTCTGGGTGCAGCCTACAGCCGGTCGGCAAGCACCACGTTGGCAGAATAATCAGGACTGCAAGTTTAACTAGCCAGCTCTGACTTGAATCTGTAACTACCAGCGAGGATGCAGTCAGAGATGGAGAAGCGGAAACACAGGGCACTTACTTGATTTTTAGGGATGGTGTGCCTAGCAAGAAAGCAAAAAGTTGAATGAATCCGTCCTGCGCTAGTTCCAATTGGATGATCACAGTTGATTTACTGCTCTTTTATAGATGTTCGAAATGTCTTAGTGGGGCTTCCTCTGTCCTTGAATTAGTACAAGTGAAAAGAGACACTTGAAAATAACGTTGCTTTCTCGTCGGTCTGCAAAAATATTTCATTACATTACATAGAATGAATGGAAATCGAACGAATCCACGGCTAATTGCACAAGAAGCTGTCATTTAAAAACGCCTACGTGCAGAGATAATAGGCGTGTAAAGTTACATGTGGGCCGTAATTTGGGTATTTTAGTTCTTGCATACGTTTTACTAGGTATGCGGAGCAATTCCTAGGTATGTAAACTTCACTCATCGTAATGTTAAAAATACACTACAGTAAACTGAAATTAAGACGAACTCGAAGGAACCGTAAACATTTTTTGTATTATCAGATATTCTTGTTAGGCGGCTATTTTTACATTGGGCACGTTACAAGAGAGTGAAATTGTTTGTCTTGAACGCGGAATTCGTCTTAACCGATTTCGTCCCAACGATAGTCTACTGTATTCTCTTATATTCTAATAGGCGCGTTCTAGACTGCTACCATTATATATATATATATATATATATATATATAATATATATATATATATATATATATAGATATATATATAATAATATATATATAATATATATATATATATATATAAAAGGTAAAATAAAGAATAAAGTTTTCTGCCGTTTCAGGAAGGGGACTTACTCTCAAGAAAGGAAGTCCTGTTCCTAAAACGTCAGTAAACTTTTATTTTTTATTTTCTTAATGTTTTGCTCGTTGTCTCCCTCTACTTGCCTTATTTTTTCGTGCTCTAGGTGAGTTTTTATGTTTCCAGACTATATATATATGTGAAGCCGCGTGTTAAGCGGGCGGGCGTGTGGCCCGCGGAGGAGGATCAATGACAAGTGATGACATGGGTTCAGCACAACTAAAAAAGCATGTATTCTTCTGTGGATGCACAAACACTCGGGAAAAAAAACTAGGTATCTATAGGCAATAACATGCAGCACAAGTGCAATGCGAAGGAATGACTGACGCTCAAGTCCGAACCAAAGTTTGAGCGGAAGGGGAAACGAGGGGACACGCTCACGTTCCAGTCTACTCGACGCTGGGCATCATGACGTCGATGGAACGTGTGGAACGTCGGTGAAACGTCGCCTGTTGAGACGCAGTGGTCGCAGGTCAGACCGCCGATGCCCGCGCTCGTGCTTGACCACTCTAGGCCTCGCCCCGAATCTTGGCCCGGAACACGCCTCGGGATCTCGCCAGCGGGAACAGGCACCCCGCGTTGCAGCAGAGGAGCCGCGGAACAGCGCCCGGGACGATTCTCGGAGCACGGCGCAAGCACGCTCATGGCTTGCCCTCCAACGGCCTCCCGAGAGGAATCCTTGCCCCCGTTCCTTTAGCGCTTTCTGGAAGCTAGCCTCCGCCGGCACACTCCCCTCCCGTGCTCACCGCTCAGCGTAGACCCGCTCGTCGTCGTCTTCTCTTCCACCGCCGGCTGGTTTCCGTCGTCTGTTGGCGCGCTCTCGCGGCCCGGGGATGTCAATCATCACAATATATATATATATATATATATTATATATATATATATATATATATATATATATATATATATAGATAGATAGATGATAAGCAGTAAAGAAAACTTCTCGAGGAGCCAGAAAAAATACTTGGGAAAATGGAAGATGCACGATTAAAAACAAAACAGTGGTTTACTGACGTTTCGACTGCGGGGACCAGTCTTCATCTTGAGGTAGCGAAGATGAAGACTGGTCCCGAAGTCGAAACGTCAGTAAACCACTGTTTTTGTTTTTAATCGTGCGTCTACCATTTTCCCAAGTCATATATATATATTATATATATATATATAGGTAGCGAATCAGAATAGGAAATGAGGGGCTCGTTCAAACTAAAACAGAAATAAAGTTTGGCAATCAAGAAAATCTCGGAAAGCAAAGGGGTGGATATGGTAGGTCATTGAAACAATAAATAATTTGGAAAGAAAGAAACTGGAGAAAAAAATGCCTGAGAGGTGGGACCCGAAACCACTACCTGGAGAATACCGGTCTGGTGCGATAACCACTACGCTACCGGCGGGGCTATTTTCCCCCTCCACTTTCTGGGGTATTTATGTCAATGTAATATTTTCCTGTGCTTGGGGGTGGTAGCCAGCGCCACTCTTGCCCCCGGGGGTGGTAGCCAGCGCCACTCAGCGCCACTCTTGCCCCAGTGAAGGTCCCCTTCACTGATCGGGGTGAAGGGGACCTTCTTTTTAACCCCCGGCCCGTGACTCGAGTGTCTACGACATGTCGAGAGTGGTCGACCAGCCTTGAACCCTTGTTGCGGATCGGACACCTCGTTGCGGGTGCGCCGCCAGGAAACGAAGCCGTGGGACCCCTGATCGAATGACCCTTTTAATTGCGATGACTTGGTTACATTGATAATGATATCAGTGCAAGCTCCGCTCCAGCGCACAGTCTCTTCGTCTTCTTCGCAATTTCCAACAACCCTCTTAAGCTTCCTATGTCACCAGACTGCCTGAACAGAGAGGCCCTCGCTATGCATCTAGCGAATCAGGTTAGGAAATGAGGGGCTCGTTGAAAATGAGACAGAAATAAAGTTTGGTAGTCAAGAAAACCTCGGAAAGCAAAGGGGAGGATATGGTAGGTCATTGAAACAAACAAAGAATTTGTAAATAAAGTGGAGAAAAAATGCCCGCCATGTGGGATCCGAACCCACGACCTAAACAATACCGGTCTGGTGCGATAACCACTACGCTACCGGCGGGGCTATTTTTCCCCTCCACTTTCTGGGGTATTTATGCCAATGTAATTTTTTCCTGTGCTTGGGGGTGGAAGCCAGCGCCACTCCAACTTCTCGGGGTGAGGGGGACCTTCTTTTTAACCCCCGGGCCGTGACTCGAGTGTCTACGACATGTCGACATTGGTCGACCAGCGTGGAACCCTCTTAAGCTGCCTTTGGCACCAAGACTGCCAGAACAGAGGCCCTCGCTATGCATGTAGCGAATCAGAAAATGGGAAATGAGGGGCTCAGTGAATTAAGACAGAAAATAAGGGTTGGCAGTCAAGAAAACCTCGGAAAGCAAAGGGGAGGCTGTGGTGGGTCATAGAAACACATGAATAATTTTTTTTACTCAGAAAGTGGTGAAAAAATGCCCGCCGGGTGGGATTCGAGCCCACGACCTCCAGAATACCGGTCTGGTGCGATAACCACTACGCTACCGGCGGGGCTATTCCCCCACCACCTTCTTGGGTGTTTATGTTAGGTATTTTTTGTTTCCTGTACTTGGGGGTGGTAGCCAGCGCCACTCGGACTACTCGGGGTGAAGGGGACCTTATTTTTAACCCCCGGGCCGTGACTCGGGTGTCTACGACATGTAGAGAGTGGTCGACCAGCGTGGAACCATCTTAAGCTACCTTTGGCACCAAGACTGCCGGAACAGAGGCCCTCGCTGTGCATGTAGCGAATCAGAAAATGGGAAATGAGGGGCTCAGTGAATTAAGACAGAAAATAATGGTTGGCAGTCAAGAAAACCTCGGAAAGCAAAGGGGAGGCTGTGGTGGGTCATAAAAACAGATGAAGAGTTTTTTTGAGTCAGAAAGGAAGTGATGAAAAAATGTCGTGGGTTCGGATCCTGGAGGTCGTGGGTTCGGATCCCACCCGGCGGGCATTTTTTCATCACTTTCTTTCAGGCTCAAAAAATTCTTCATCTGTTTCTATGACCCACCACAGCCTCCCCTTTGCTTTCCGAGGTTTTCTTGACTGCCAACCCTTATTTTCTGTCTTAATTCACTGAGCCCCTCATTTCCCATTTTATGATTCGCTACATGCATAGCGAGGGCCTCTGTTCCGGCAGTCTTGGTGTCAAAGGTAGCTTAAGAGGGTTCCACGCTGGTCGACCACTCTCGACATGTTGTAGACACTCGAGTTACGGCCCGGGGGTTAAAAAGAAGGTCCCCTTCACCCCGAGTAGTCCGAGTGGCGCTGGCTACCACTCCCAAGTACAGGAAAGAAAAAATACCTAACATAAATACCCAAGAAGGTGGTGGGGGAACAGCCCCGCCGGTAGCGTAGTGGTTATCGCACCAGACCGGTATTCTGGAGGTCGTGGGTTCGGATGCCACCCTGCAGGCATATTTTCTCCACTTTCTTTCTGACTCAAACAAATTCTTCATCTGTTTCTGTGACCTGCCACAGCCTCCCCTTTGCTTTCCGAGGTTTTCTTGACTGCCAACCCTTATTTTCTGTCTTAATTCACTGAGCCCCTCATTTCCCATTTTCTGATTCGCTACATGCATAGCGAGGGCCTCTGTTCTGGCAGTCGTGGTGCCAAAGGTAGCTTAAGAGGATTCCACGCTGGTCGACCACTCTCGACATGTCGTAGACACTCGAGTCACGGCCCGGGGGTTAAAAAGAAGGTACCCTTCACCCCGAGTAGTCCAAGTGGCGCTGGCTACCACCCCCAAGTACAGGAAACAAAAAATACCTAACATAAATACCCAAGAAAGTGGTGGGGGAACAGCCCCGCCGGTAGCGTAGTGGTTATCGCACCAGACCGGTATTCTGGAGGTCATAGGTTCGGATCCCACCCGGTGGGCATTTTTTCACCACTTCCTTTCTGACTCAAAAAAATTCATCTGTGTCTATGACCCACCACAGCATCCCCTTTGCTTTCCGAGGTTTTCTTGACTGCCAACTCTTTTTTTTTTCTCTCTCTCTCTCTCTCTCTCTCTCTCTATATATATATATATATATATATATATATATATATATATATTGTCACGAAACTCTTTAAATATTTCACATGGCAAAGCACTGGATATCGCCTGGTGGTGAATCCATCATCCACTTCATCCATGTGTACGTGCCGCATCAGTGGATCGCGCAAGGCAAGCCGAAGTGAAGAGGAAGAGGTGGCCTGGAGGCAGACTGTCACGAGCTGTATTGAATTCCTTAGCTTTAGACTGTCTGCATTCAACTGTAATTCTTTGTAAATAGATTGTTGTGTAAATAGACTGTAAATAGTTCTCATCTGCCTCGTAACGTTGTTTTGGTGGAGACGTGGGGAGATGAGAATATTTGCAGTCTCCACCCAACAAAGCCGTGTTTCTCCACACAAGTCCTGCCCCGGGGAATGTGGCTTGCTACACGCATCCGGCTGTCCGACTGCGAGCTCTCCGTTGTGACAATGACGCGTCTGAATCCTCCACGGATGGTCAACGGGACATTTTTCTCTATGCAGTGACGAGTGACTTTATGCAGATGATAACCTCGGGCCTTCCTCCTCCGCAAGCCCATGAGCTCCGATGGCTTCTAGCGTAATATCGGGATATTTTCGACTTCGACAACCGTCCTTTGGACCAGACGTCCAGTGTGACACATCGCATAAACACTAGTGATGAAACCCCTATCCGCCGACTTGAAAATCGTGTATTCTACACCTAACGTACCGTCAGTCAGTTCGAAGGTATAGAAGATGTTAAGAGAGGATGTTATTGAACCATCTTCTATTCTATGGGCGTTACCAGTCGTGCTCGTCAGAAAGGCAGATGGCTCACGGTGATTCTGTGTCGATTACAGACATTTAGACGCCACGATTGCCTACATGGCGCGTTGTATTTCTCATCTTTGGACCCTGAGATCCGGATACTGGCAAATTTCGGTGGGCACATAGACCGCAAAAAGACCGCATTTATAACACCAGACAGAGTGTACCAATTTAAGGTCATGCCGTTTGGTCTCTGCAAATGCACAAGTCACGTTCTAAAGGATGATAGACTCTCTTCCCCGTGCATTTAAATAGACGACGTGCATCTGCTATCTGGACGACGTTACCTCCTTTTCTCCCACGTTTGAGACACACCCCCGTCGCCTCTCCGACATCCTGGCGGTTGTTCGCAGTGCTGGACGTAAGCTCAATTCGTCGAAGTGCCACTTCGGTTGGCGTAAAATAAAGATCGTATGGCACCTCGTCGATCCTACCACAGTCCAACGTTATCCAGAAAAAGTAAGCGCCGTAAAGGGATTCTCTGTCTCTCAATCTGTCAAAGACATTCGCAGCTTTGTAGGGCTCTGCTCCTACTTTCACTTCTTCGTCAAAAACTTCGCTGAAATTGCCAAGCCCCTCACGGATTTGCTTAAGCACGATAACCCGTTTTCCCGGGGTCCTGAGCAAGCTTCCGTTTATTCAACATTCATCGACCATTTCATGAATCCACCTACTCTGGCGCAGTTTGGCGACTTCACTACGACCGAAGTCCACGCAGATGCGAGTGGCCATGGCATAGTTGCTGTAGTTTTTCAGAAGCGCGCTGGCCTCAAACGATTGATAGGGTATGCCAATCGCATTTGGTCACCGTCCGAACGGAACTTCAAGAGAACGTGTTGCTGAGCGTGTTGGTTGAGGACTACAAACATACTGAGTGGCGCAAATACACAACACACAAGGAAGAAGACACGGACAGGCGCTACACTTCCAACAGTTTAATAGCAACGACCGCAACGTACATATATACACACATCCCGGCATGCGCAATAGAGATGCCCACAGCGTCAATGCAAGAATTTATCTAAAAACCGCCCCTCGGCTTTGTACAATACCACCGAAGTGTCACCGACGCAGTCACTTCCCTTCAATCTGATACGATGCGCCTCGAGCAATTCTCGGGCCTTCTGATATCTGGTCTTTCCCTGTATCTTTGTCTCAGAAAGTCGTGGCTGACACTTTGTGCAGGAATCAAAATGCGCTGTTAAATGTGCGCCATTATTAGATTTTAAATTTTGCGCATGCTCCCTGAGGCGGTCGTTCAAACATCTCCCAGTTTGGCCGATGTAAGACTTTCCACAGGTGAGGGGGATTTCGCTAACCACCCCTACAGCGCAATCAACGAACGGCTTCTCATGTCGTTTTTCGCAGGCTCTCTTTTTGCTAGTAGTAGCAATGCGAGAGCAAAGTTGGCCGAGCTTACTCGGAGCAGAAAAAACGACAAGGACACCGTACCTCGTCGCGACCTTTTTTAGGTTATGCGACACCTTCTGTAGGTACGAAACCACTTCAGGCCGCTTGTGATTTCATAGCTGCGCTTTCGTCCTTGGCTTACTACCCTTCACTTTTTGAAGGAGGGTTTCGGCCACCGCATCCACGACCGACAGAGGGAAGCCAGCCGACAAAAGTCGCTTCACCTGATGTTCAAAACTCGACTGCATCATGTGTGCGCACGATTTCTCAGGCAGATTCTAGGCAGAGACTGGCAATGGCCCGCTTAACTAACTTAGAGTGTGCCGAGTCATACGGTAGCAGCTCTTTTAGAGACCGAGGTGAAAAGGACCAAAACACATGCCCCTGCAACACCTTAATATTCAGGTCTAAGAACTGAATGGCATCATCAAGCGGCGACTCATGAGTAAAAGTCAGGCCTTTTCCAAGGCACTTAAAATCATCTAAAACACATTTTACCAAGTCAGGTTGCGTCACAGAACCCTGTTTGCTAAAAACAATTAAAAATCATCTACATATCTAAAAATCTTCAACACTAAAAGAGAACTAAAAACACGCTTCAATGTCTGGTCCATCTGTGCTAAGAATATATTACAAAGGATAGGGGCGAGGCACGAACCATTACAAATACCCTTTTTCTGCACATACAGGCGCTTGTCAAAATGATATGAATGTGCTGTTAAGATACGCCTCTACATGCCGATGCTATTTTGAAAGGAAATTACTCCACTGGCATCAATACATGAAGTTACGCTTTCGAAAAGTTCAGCGTGGGGAATCGAATAAAACACATCTTCTACGTCTACCGAGAACATATATCCGATAGACTGGTTATCCAGTTTATCGGATCACTGCGCTATTAACGGCGCTGCTGGCGTCCGTGTGGATTTCCGCTGGTGCTTTCGTGTACAGATGTCGAAGCACAGGCAGTAAGGTAAAAAGACGGCGTAGCTTGAGGAAGGCTTCGTTGCACTTCGGTAACTAAATTTATATATCGCTTTCCTTCCCAAAAAGTTCGCTGAAGGGGCACAATGGCAGGAAGGTTAATAATAATAAAGTGACAATGAATGAAGCGACGCGCTGCGGAGGCGCCCGCGAGCCGTTGTCGGTGGAGTGGATGACTGCAGGTGTAAGGCCCCTTGGAGCCGTCGAAAGAGCGGAGCCGATGAAGCACAGTGAGTATTCTCTCAGTCTTCGGTACGATTTCAATGCGGCGTCTTTGGAAGAGCCAATATCTGTGGCGACAGCTTTTGGGCTGAAGAGGCAGGGCTCAGTTCAGCTACTGGAACCCAGGGCTATCCGTCACGTACGTTGGGGGTGGAATGTAAACCGAGGGTTCGACGCAACCAGTAAGTAAAATGAGGACAGGAGGGTTCTAAACACTTGTCGGTGATGACCACGTCGCTCGTACCAAAATTAACTGTCAGAGGGCGAAGAGTAGCTACAGAAACGTCCGTCGACAGTATACTGCGGACGGCGTGACTAGAAAATATGCGCCTAAAATGGAAGTACAATTAAGCAATACTAGAGTAACGAGGCGCGGATGATTGTCTGTGTGTAAGCTGCGATTCGCCCTGGACGGGCAAGGGACTGGGCGCCGTTACAAACCGTGCCACACTACGAACGTAAATCTCCATCGGTACGTCCGCACTGTATAACACAATGATGACAGGTTGTACATTTTCAGCCTAAAATAATGTCTTCGAAGCAGAAAGGCACAAAGATTAATTTGACCGTTCAAATAACGTTCTGGACAGTGCCACTAGCCGTGCAGGCAGCCAATGTGTTCCCAATCCAGTGGTGGTGTTTAGCGAAAATTTGTACTGTGAAATCATGACTTTCTTAATCGACTGGCAGATGTAGGCATTGATCACCGAAATTTCAGCGTCGTTGTCGACTCGCGCTGTTTAAATATATCTTCATCAGATGCGTCTATAACATTCGTGGGCCTTCGCCAGTTCGAAAGTTACTCTGTTCTCGCCTCCGGAAGTGCGGCGCCTAATTTTTCTGTTCGATTGAGCGTGGACAACGTCGAGTTAGGATAGCGAGCGTGGAGGTGTATAGTGTGAAGGGCGCGCCTAAGACGAAAGCGGTGATGTGTAAGACGCTTACAGCAGCAGCTGAGGATACCAGTTGGAGAGGCAATATCCAGCTTCGGGATTCGCTATTTATCATGATCGTACGGTTCAGATTGTAACCTGCCACATGGCCGGGAGTTCTGCATGACAAAAACATTCGCTGGTGGTCAGCTGTGTCCCACGTAGTGGGCAGTTCCATATCCCGCCGTGGGGCGCAACTTGAGCCTTTCGGTGGTACAATCTGAAACGACAATCCATCCAGCTGTGCGAACCTTCCCATGGCTTTTGCATACGTAAGGGGGTGAAAAAAGAGAAAGAGCGTTGCATCAGCGCTTTGTTGTTTAACATATTGCGATCCTTAGCATTGTAAGTGTCGGTGGGACATCCAATGGGGTTTTCTCAGAGGCCTTGTTTTGTATTCCGCAACGAAGCACTGGGGCACAGACGCTGCTGGAGACGGAGATCAGGGCGACTGTGACAAAGGCAAGGCCCGCCGATCTACCTCCTCCCGCAAAAGCTGCTGCGCTGCATCCCCATCGAGGGGACCTTTTCCTCAACGTGTGTCAAGCTCAACAGCGGCTCGTCCTCTACAGATGGCTGCCATGTAAACGGCCCCTCCGGAATTTGTTGTAGGTTTGACACAGGCAGATGGTGTCAGCAACTGTCCGCATGTCTTTCACTTACAGCATCGGAAAGGCATCATTCTTAATGCCATATAGGACGTACCTAATTCTCTAAGAACCGCCTTATGAGGGCTACACGCTTGCAAAAGTGAACGGACGGCATCCTTTTTGTAGCCTGTGAAGGTTTCTTCGGGATCGCGGTCTCGGGCGAGGAGGTGCTGCTCAGCGCGGAGCTTCCATACTTCATGACATATGTAAACGTGGACAAAGGTGTTCTTGAAGGCTGACCTCATGGCAACGTCAGCTTTGTAGTTGCGAGACCACAAGTTCACGTCGCCGTCTGAGTAAATGATGGCGTTAAGCTTAGTTCCATCATCCCATTGGTTGTGCTTGCTCACTCGCTTTTAGAGCGACAGCCACTCACAGACGCTGGTTTCATCCGTGCCACTCAAGATGGCGAAGTCTTGCCTGGCGAAGTGCACCTGATCAGATGAAGAAGGGAGCGGGGGGTAGGTGATGGCGTCTTGTCTCGGCCGATGTCACATGGTATAGCGGAACGTTTACCGCCTGTTTCCCCACTTCAGGCTGTGGTATTGGCGTTCAATGCCAATAAAAAATATTGGCAATGTTTAGGCCCGAACCCAGGGCGTTTGTTCCAAAACTCATGGTTCTACCCCAATCCTGGTGCCGCAGCACATCGGGGCTCTTTCAGAAGTTGCATAAGTTAAAAGAAGGGGTGCTCCAAGCGAAGCAGTAGATGGCGCTGGGTGCACACAGGAAATGTCGGGCTTGTACCCACTAGGGAACGGAATCTCGCGTAGCTAGCAGTCGAAGCTGCGATTCAGCTACAGCAGCGGAGGCTGAAGAGAGAATTGCCACCCACTGCTTTCTGTTGACTCGTTCCAGCCAGGACTTAGATCTCGTTGTCTTAGCATGTCGACTTATACATGTTTCAACGATGGGATTGCGCTCCGTGGAGCGGCCATCACTTTCCTTGCAGTCAGGTTCATATTTTAGATTGCGGTATATATTAGATGTAAAGATGCGCAATTAGAACAATTTTCTTTTCGTCTGTTGGGAGGAGAAACCTCCTTATTAAACAATCAACTTGTGTTACAGTGTGGTACGGTTTAGTGCACTGGGAAATATAATGCTGGCTATCGCACCAAGAAAATCAAAAGAGATGAAGGAGAATAAGATGCAGGAAAAGGGAAAAAGCAAAAGGAGGAAATTTGAGCAAAGCTCTTGCGAACAGTGACAATTAGTCAACGGTCGTCAGACATCGCCAGCCTCTTTAACACGACCCACGGACACCAGGTCAAAATTCCTCCGCGCACTCAATTACGGCCTTGGATGGTACATGCCTGGCCATAACAAACAATTTCTTTACTGCCATAACGTATCAGCGTCTCTTCGATTTCCTTTCTTCGTCTTACCGGCCGAAATATCAGCAAGGGCGTACACATTAGCCCCTCAAAACTCCAAATTCCTGGCCAGTCCCCGAAGTGAATATGTGCAATGAATAAAAAAGCAAAAAACCGCTGCAACTTTTCTTTTACCCCTGGCAGCATGCGTAGATCTAGAGACGTCTGTTAGGGAAACGGTATGCAACTTGATTTTCGTTCTAATACTATGGTATGTCATGCAGGTGTTGCACTGCTCGCGCACAAGCGTGGAAAAGATGCAGCGAGTGTTTGCTGTTTTTGTGTGGGCTTCAAATGGTGAGAGGTTCAGCCGCACCACCCTGTTCACGCGTGTAAAAGGCGAGTGACTGGGATTACCGTGTCGGGTACCGCGGGGTCGCGGCGCAGCGCAAGAGAGAAAGTACCAGCGTGGCAGGCTTTCGGAATCGAACTGCCCGTGCCGTGCTGGCGCACCAAGCACGCGCCGCTCGTTTCTTTATTCTCGTCTTTCGTAGCCGGCGCCAGGGCGCCGGCAAAGAGCGCTAACCATAGGGCGCTACAACCGCATATATGGGTGCGGCAATGCGTTGGCTAGTTAATGCATTTCTTTTTTAAAGCATGTAAGCGATCCTTTTCTTCGGACAGTGTCCAAACTAAGGCTGGGCAGGGTTCTCCCTACTTTATTATTACGGTCTATTGTATGCCTGGGGATATTCTTGTATTCTTAAAGGAAGACGTCGATAGTGTCAAGTTTTTAACCCCAAGGTTTCTAAAGAGTATTTAATTGCAGTTATGCGGCAAGAACTATGTAATGGTATTGCTGATGATGTCCTCTCTGTGCCCATGTACAGGGCTACGCATTGAAGAGGGCCCGCTAATTATTTGTTTAAAAGAATGGAAAGAATGCAGAGTCAACAAGGGGTCGTCTGTTTTCTTCAGATTACATGCAGGAACATTATTAGTGCGCACACATACGGTACAAAGAGGGGTATTTGTACCAGGGAGGACAGATTGTTTCAGCTGTAAATTACGAGAAACGATAGATCACGTTATTTTGCATCATTGGGAGGGTGTATGTCTTTGGGACGTGCTACAGAGGACACTTTACGAGTATTTTCTACTAGACCCTAACGGCATACGGTTCCTTGCAGAGGACAATAAGGGTGGAGTGCCTTATGACTCAGGCATGGCATTGGGCCTCCACAGTATATCGCGCGCGCGCACTGAAAGGTTGTAAGTCATGTTGAGGCGTGTTGTGCAAGGAAGTACTTCAAAGAGAGCATAGGGCGATTCGTTGAAGAATAAATCGCAGGAGATATTGCCCGATTTATTGCCACAAATAGAGCAGCTTGCCAATATGAGGGCATTTCAATTGTCTACGTCAGTCCGTTGTTGGCTAGCTGCCTCACCTTTAGTATGTGTGCACTTTTGCGCCGCTGAATTGTAATGTCTTGCACATTGTAAAAGCCCGGCAATCAAAAGCAAAAATACGGCAGTGGCAGCGCATTGGGCTGCCACTGTGGAGACCCAGGATCAAATCCCGTGAGATCACACTTGTGTTCTTTAACACTTTTCAGCGGCGGTCATTTCCTTTACCGGACAAGAAAAGGTGTAACAACTAAACAACATCGACGGCTTTTCGCAGAAAGGGGCTTTTCATTTTAAAGAATGCATATGCATGTATGCTAGGAACCGGCGGCGTTCCAAGAAAAGGGTGCTGTTTCCCCTAAGTGCCGAGCCTTCCATCTCCACCCTCTACTGGACGGGTGTTTACGTGAACACTTAATGATCGTGGCACCTTTCGAGGTCGGAGTGGCTGGAGTGGAGAGGGTCCATCGAAATAGGTAAGTTATCAGCTTGAACTCTAAGCAATTAAAAAGATTAGGGAAAGGCAATCATACCCATTATATTAGCTATTCCCCTGTATTAAGCATTTCTTGCTTGCTATCTGTCACGTCGTTGCCGAATGTGAACAAGAACAGCCTATACTACGGCGTTCACGAACGTAGTTACGTGCGTGGGTGGAGTTTGTTAGCCGCTAATGACGCTTTAACAGGAGTTAGGAAATAACCAGTTATTGAGTGAAGCGTTTTTGGACCACTTCCCCGAAATGTCAATGTGAAAACTCCAGTGGGGTCCAAACAATGGGTGGTTGTGACTGCATGTTTGAGTCTCAACAAAGGACACAGCTTTTCTTCAGTTACCGGACAACATTCGTGATGTTAGACCAGCCCGAGTTTGCAGAATTCTCTCGTTCTTGTGCAGCTTTACGGGTGTGAACAGTAAGCTATCGTTGGGCTTCTTGTGCTGTGCCATGCGGAAATGGCCACTGCAGACCTGCGGTTGTTAATACTGTTAGTCTCGTCTGGCACCCGTTGCGCTGACACTCTACCGCAGCAACGCTTCACGCCGGTCACTCCAACTATGCTGCCTTCGGTGGTGCACGCCCCATGTTCCCGCGACGAACACACTGTTCGCCCACAGTGTAATTGGCCATGTAGTCCCACAGGACTACACTCTGGCCGACCACATCGCTTCTAGCAGCAGTCGTCCATCACCGCCGGGGGAGTAATTCGATACGACAATAGTCCCAGCGTTGCACCTCCCTCGCCATGATTTGAATGCGACACGCCAGCATCAGTGGCCCACCGACGCGGTACCGCTGGCACATGTCTCGCGTTGCGGCTACTACTTCGTTTGCGGCGCTGGCACAGGGACCTACTTCGAACGCTCGAATACGTCACCGTGATTACCTAACAGTAAACTGCTAATTTGAACCGGAAATTAATACGGCATATAATATCTAAAAGGAAAAAAAGGGCACTAAAATTCCCTCTACTTTCTACTCGTATTCGCCCGCTATGAATTAACCGAGTGACGTCATTTCGCTCTTGATGTTTGCAAGGAACCGCAGCGCAAATAGTTTTAACGATGCATTCAATGTGATGAGGGGAGATGATTGGGGGGAGGTGGTGCATGCCTAGCACGCTGAATTATTAATTTACTCGATACTTTTGTTTTGGTTGTCCAATTCATTTATTCCTTTGCTTACTGAGTCGTCCCCTTTAAAAACTGCAAAAAATGTGGGAAACAGACCCCGCTCCAGCGAAGCTACCGTAGGTTAAAGTTTAAAAACGTAATGCGGAAAACGGCAGCTTGTGAATTGGTTGATCACCATTGTGGCGTAAACCAATGCCTCAAGCAAGCATTTGCAACTACGGTCGCGTACACGCCCAATTGTCATTCGTGATAGCGTTATCTAACTCATACCGGACGGCTCATAGCCGTCCGCTATGATAAGCCGGGCTCATCCATCGTCCGCGTAAATACGTCATCACTGGCAACCGCGAACTACAACTAGAGCAGCCAGATAAGAGGGCTCGGCTAAATCTGAAATACGGCGCGGCACAACTTGAGTGCGGGAAGGAGGACAATGATACTACGGCGGAAAATAAACCCCGTTCTACATGGTGGGAATTTCGTCTACCAATGCGCAGCTGAGGAGCCACTCGTTCGGCAAAACAATAAATTTTCCTATTTTTATTGCTGTGACAAATTGGCAAATGCCGGGCGTTCGCATGAGAAGTTCAAATGAGAGCGACTGTTCCAAACATTTGGCAATTTTCCACGACAACGAGCATACATCATTTTGCAGCTCCAGCTGCGCCGCTGCTGCGAATTTCTAGGCGAAATTTGCGCCATGTAGCCCGGGCCTAAAGAAACAATGCGCGATCTCAACAGGCGCCGCACCTGCGCAGTGCAGCTTGTTTTGCACCCGGCCGCTCGTGCCTTTCTTGGCGGTCACGGCCGCCGACTGTGGACCCAAATGATTCCATCTAGTGTCACTAGATAAGGTTACAGAGTATCGGCACTCTTTTCTCCTATTGTTCCGTGCCGCCGCCGTGATCATTGGTCAGTTCGAATCACGTGACACCTGTTTACACTGCGACGGTTCATGGGCGCATCCATTTTGTTGCTTGTGCATTTTCAGTCGGTAAACTGTGGAAGACTTAGCTTGTCCTCCCTGCTCTGCGGCTGCGCGCGACTAACGTTGTCCAGAACACGAATCAAAGATAACGCGTGTAGCAGCATTTCAGCAGCTGAACTGCGTACGAAGATGCCGTTTTTCTGTATCTTCGGCAGTGTTGTTAACAAACGCCAAGTTAGCGGCGAGGCCGTAGAAGGGGCAAACTCGCAACACTGATAAACCACAAAATGGCCGCCGTTGTTGATTTGCGTGCATGAGTGCCGCTACACTTATACCTTATCTAGTGACACTAATTCCATCATACCAAAGCGTCTGATCCACCGGGACTGACGTAAGCACCAACACCTTGTCTCCTAAAGAACGTGGAAAATGATCAAAGCACGCCCAATAGTCTTACAATATGAGCAGAAATAAACTAAAATGAGTCCTAATAACAATTGTTGGGTTTAACGCGCCGACGCAACGCACGCGATGAGGCGCACCGTTGTGGAGGGCTCCGGATTTAGACCACCTGGGGATCTTTATCGCGCGCTGAAATCTCGTACACACGGGCGTTTTTGCTTTTCGCCTCCATCAGAAAAGCAGCAGCCGCGGCCGGGAATCGAGCCCGCGACCTCGTGCTCAGCAGCGCAACGCCTTACCCACTGAGCCACCGCGGCGGGTAGTCCTAATAACAAATTAAACCCAGTATATAACGTTTTACCTGAATTTCCAAATTCCAATGTTCGGCGACTGTGCCTGTACAACCCCAAGCTCGGCTTTGCAAACAATGAACGGAGCCAAGCGCCGAACGTAAATAATCGCGCTACAATTGGTAGTGATGTTATCCGAGAGAAGCGTCACGTAAGATTCCTTGGCATGACCGTACTGAGACGCGGAAGAGCCGGACTCACAATCGCACGAATGAGAAAATCACAGACCAATTGGCACAAACATTGTAAAGCAGCAATGAAGCACGGGAAGAGCAAGACTGAGAAAAAAACCCATTAGGCTCCTGCAGGCACTGATCATGAGCTGGATATCGTATAAGCTGCCGTGCCACGAACGCATACCGAAGAAAACGGAATAAACACCGTTATCACGGCAGCATATTAAACAGACCTCACCATCTACAGTTTTCACCGTCTTCAAAAGGTCCTGAACCTGGGTCTCTACAACACCTTTGAAGAAATCAGAGAAGCACGTCTCCTGGAACAAACGGAACGACTGAAAAAAACAAAACCGGGACGGACCATCCTTTGGGAGATACCCATCCATGCCCCCAGAGAAGAAACTACTGCACATGTCACCGATGTCCTACTGCACATGTCACCGATCCAGCAACACACATAAAAACTCCCCCCCCCCCCCTCCTTCCCCCCGGAAGACAGGTACCCCAACCTACACAAAGAGCCAACAAGCAATGATCGAATTCCCTCGAGGAGTGTTCGCAGTACCACGAAAAGAGACTATAAATAACCGCCGAGGTGCACACAAAAGTACGAAGGCAACAATTGCCGTAGTGGAATACCTCGACAATGTTTCTTACGGCAATACTTTCCTACACACAGGAACAGAAAACTGGCAAGTTACATCCATCCTCTTGGCTATCCAACTTTCGGAACTAAATATCGCATGGAAGAAAAAACCTTATTACACACTCCAAAAAGGTCCTTAAACTGTTGCCCGCGGGGCCGGGGGAATACCTAAAAGATTCGGAAAGATTCTGCCCTCCACAACGAAAAAAATTCAAATCACATGTGCATAGTTTGGAAGGGAAGGAGGCAGCCGACAAAGATGGACGCGAAATCATGTCCTCTGCTCATTGCGACCACGACTACTAAACTACCGTACCTGAAAAAATGGGGTCGGTCGGCACCAGAATCCCGGGACGCTCGCCGACGAGTCTGTACACAAAGCAGCCGTGTCGGCGGATTGCCTCGGAAGCGCGTCATCCCTATTTCATATTTGCCGCGCTTTCGAGGCGCTTTTTCAAAGAAAGTGCTACGAGTTGTGCCGCGCCTCCGCCAGATGGCGCCACGGGTCCCGCGACCGAGAGAATATGCAGTAAACATCCCCCTCGCGAGGGGCACGATCAAATGCAGAGCATTTCCGGGGGCGCACGACGTTAAGTAGTTTGCGTTACGTTAATGTTGTTGCACTTGTGGCAACTGCTGACGAGAGAGCGCTCGTCAGCAGTAATTTGAATGAGTCAACGATATAACGCGCGTTCGTAGCGTGCCAGTCTGTGTCGGCTTTGTGGCGCAGTGGGTAGAGCACCATGTACATTGCGTTCCGCCCGCAGGGTCGAGGGATCGAAACTGGGCGCCGGATAGTATTTTTTTTTTATATAGTAGGGAGGGGTGCGGTGCGGACTACGGACGTCAACACGGGTGTCATCGTGAGTTACTGAAATGCTCTGCATTTAAAAACATAGAGAACGTCTCCTATCCCTCTTTGTGGGAACAATATCCTCCCCCGTGCCAAGGGGGTCTCAATGCCGAAGAATGGCAAACGTTACGCAGGCTAACGCAGCACATAATCAACAGATCTAGATGGGCGAACATGTTTGGCGGGAAACACCACACCTCAACATGAACAGCTAGATGCAAGGAAACATGCAGCCTCTTCTAAGAACCTGGCCATGCCAAAGGTATGCTTAGGGGAAAACAACTCAAACATTGCATATTAAATTTCTATCGAGACATGGGGGTAACTTTATCCGTCTTTTTACCTCAGGATAAGCGTGAGCGAAGTGACAGGACACAAAAAGAAGCTGTTGCATCTGGGGCCCTGGATTTCAGGTTCCGCCCTTGAGATCTGTACCGTCTGTTTAACCTCTATTCCAGAATTGCAATTATTTCTTACATAACAAAAGTGTCATCTCTCTCTCTCTCTCTCCTAACAGAAGCTGAAATGTTCAGTTCGGCCATGCATTAAAATTGTCGCCTTCTCGCTCAAACTGACCAACACGCCAAAGTCGCTACCTATTATGCCAACACGTTAAGCCACACAAAGGTAGATGGCTTGTTTTTTTCTCTGCCACAACGATTAAAAACAGTTGCGGCTATTCTTTTTCTCTTCAATGACCTTCAATCCTTGGAAGGCATAAAATAACGCTATCCGGTCGTACATCCTCAGACCTCAACGTAGATGTCATCTGTAACATTTTTTATATTTTGTCGTGGCTGCTAGCCGTCCCCTATTAGCCGTGCTCATCAAGCGTCCGTGGAGGTACGTCATCGGGGCTTAATGGAAACTACATGCAACTCAAGCAGCCCAGCAGTCAGATATGAGTGCTCGCCGGAATCAGGAGCATGGAGAAGCGGCCAACTTGATTGTGGTATGGAGGACAATGGTACCACTGCCGTGACGAATGAAATAATATGCGATTCCAACAGGCCCACGGCCATGGGTAGTCGCAAGCTCGTCAGGCACGTGCACCAGCCGTGCCCGGAACCTACGCTATCAACAAAGCCCCTCTACGATCGAAACTGATTCCGGGCCAACATTGTGTCACCCAGCTAAGAAACGCGGCCAAAATACTGAAGCTGGGTCCTCAGAAACCTAGGGAAGCCTGCTTTATAACCACAAGACAGCTAAAAAGGAATAAAACCGAGTATATGAGTCCAATACCATCAATTTTGGAACACATTTTTGAATTTTTCATAGCCCTGTCATTAACGCGAGCTCTGTCTGGAATACAATAAGCGGTGCCACCAGGCGAATTAAAAAAAAAATTGCAGGTGACATCTGCATTTAGGTCTACAAGATGTATGACGCGATAGCATTACTTCGGTGTCGAGGGAGCGTTTTAAAGCGGCGTTTCTGCATTACCATATGTACTTTCCGAGCAGTGAATTTCGGGGACGAGAGCTAGCATAGCCGCAGCGGTTTTTAATCACCACGGAAAAAGAAGGCAGACGCCATGCATGCTTGTAAGGCTGGATGTGGGCGTGAAAAGTTGCGGCTGCGGCGTGTTCGCTAGCTTTAACGAGAAGGTGAATGTAGTAGTAGTAGTAGACTTTATTGGAGCCCGAAAAGACGGCGGCACCCTTAAGTGCCGGACGGGGCGGTTCCCTGTTCACGGGACCCGTATGTGGCCAGCAGCTCCTGGCCCCTGGCCGCTAGCACAAGTTGAGTCTGCAGGGCGGGCTGGCCAGCAAGGTCTCCCATCGCTCGTGGAGTGGGGTGGGGGGTTGGGGAGGGGGGTGGGGGGTAGGGGTGCCTGGGGTTTAGTGCACTCTGCGATTATGTGTGCAAGAGTGCCAGTGCTGTTGTTGCAGAATGGACACGTGTCCTCTTCTTTCTCGGGATACATTCTATGTAACAGGACGGGGTGCGTGAGCGACCCTGCCTGTAGTCTCCTGAGTATTGTTTGCTGGTCCCTCGTCAGGGTGCGGTGTGGCTCAGGGAGGGTGCACCGCTCTTCTCGATATGATCTCGTTATATCTCTGTACGTGAGCACTGGGGTTGGGGTGTCTGCGTCGTGCCCTGCCCGGAGGGTCATTGCTCGGGCGTGGTAGTCGGCGATGGTGTTGCCGGCTACCTTTGAGTGGGCGGGCACCCACGTGAGCTCTATGGCTCTCCCCGGTGCTCGTTTCTTGGAGATGATTGCAGCCGCCACTGAGGAGATCGTCCCCCTCCGGTAGTTGCCGTACGCTCTTTTGGAGTCTGTGACCACTACCTCTGCCCCCGGTTGAACGAGTGCTAGGGCTATGGCCACTTCCTCCGCCGTCGTTGGGTCTTTGGTCTTAATTGCGGCGCTGGTAACAAGCCGCTCCCTGTCAGTCACGACTGCTGCCGCGCGGTCGCTGCCTTTCTGTAGTGAGGCGTCGGTGTAGAGGACTCCTGGGTGTCCGTCTAGTTGCCTGGAAACGGTTAGTGATCTTGCTTCCCTCCTGCCATCGTCCTTCCCAGGGGTCATGTTACGGGGAAGGGGCTTTGTGTGTATGACCTCTTTCCATTTCTCGGTCAGGGGCGTTGTTGTAGGCATTGGCTCTATGCGCCATCCTATTTTGGTGAGTATTACGCGTCCGTGGGCCGTTTGGCTTAGTCGGACGCGCTGACTAGAGAGATGGGCCTCTGTCAACTCATCGACGGTGTTATGTAAGCCCATGGCTTGCAACCGGTTGGTTGACGAATAAATAGGTATGCCTAGGGCCTGTTTCGTTGCCTTGCGGATAATCGTGTCTATAGTATTCTTCTGCGTTTTGGTGAGACTGAGGTAGGGGACCGAATATGTAATTCTCGAGATTATGAAGGCTTGTACCAGTCGGATGGCGTCGTCCTCCTTCAGGCCTCTGTTCCTGTTAGCCACCCGACGGAGCATGGATAGAATTTTGTCTGCGCTGTTCTTAATTTTGCCTACTGCAGCATGCGCCTTGCCGTTGTTTTGCAGGAGGAGACCGAGGATCCGGCATTGCTCTGTTGGTTTGATCACCGTACCATCTATTGTGACTGAAATGGTTGGTGGCGGGGTCTTTTTGGGTTTTCCTGGCAGGACCACCAGGAGCTCAGACTTCTGTGGTGCACAGCTCAGACCGCATGACTTGGCATAGTCGTGGACTGTGGACGCTGCCAGCTGGAGGGTTTCTTCAATCCACCCATCCGATCCGGCTCGCTCAGTCCATATCGTGATGTCGTCTGCATAGAAGGCATGTCCTATGCCTTCTATCTGCTCGAGCATGCGGGGCAACGGTAGGAGCGCCAAATTAAAGAGCAGGGGTGATAGAACTGCCCCCTGCGGGGTGCCCCGCTCCCCAAGCTTAATAGGGTCCGACCTTTCGCTGCCAACCGCGATGCTAGCCGTTCTTGCGGCGAGAAAGTTCTTGACATAACCGTAGGCCCGTTGTCCGCACCTCGTCTTGTTCAGGTTTGTAAGTATGCTGGCGTGGGTGACGTTGTCGAATGCCCCTTTCAGGTCGAGGGCTAGGATTGCCCTTGGGCTGTTTCGGGTAGCCTTCTTGATGACCAATTCCTGTAGTTGGAGCATGACATCTTGCGTGGAAAAGTGCTTCCGAAAGCCGAACATGGTTCCAGGCATTTGTCCCGTTTCCTCCAAGTGGGCTTGTAGTCTGCGCAGGACCATCCTCTCCATCACTTTTCCAACGCAAGAGGTGAGCGAGATTGGGCGCATGTTTTCTATGGAAGGGGCCTTGCCGGGCTTGGGGATAAAGCGGACTTCCGCCTCCTTCCATTCCGGCGGTAGCTGCGAGCTCTCCCATGCGTTGTTAATATGCTCTAGGAGAGTCTGCGCCGTTTTACCGCTCATGTTGGTCAGGAGTTTGTATGTTATAGCGTCCTTTCCTGGGGCGCTCTTCTTATTGCTCTCGTCGATAGCTAGCCAGAGCTCCGAGATGGTGAATGGCCTGTCCAGGTCTTCATTTTCGGGTCCTTCATATCCCTCCGGGGTTGGGTACTGTACTTTTTCCGTTTGGAGATATTTGTCTGCTAAAGCCTTGAGTAGTCTGCTGCCATCACCATCGTACGTGTTTAGCACCTTCGTCAACGTACGGTTGGTTGCTGTTTTACTTCCTGTAGGGTCGATGAGGTATCTTAACAGCCTCCATGTCTTCCCCACTGAGAGTTGGCCTTGAAGACTGTCGCATAGTTTCAGCCAATTTTCTTTGCTAAGCTTTGCTGCATATTCGGATATTTGCGTGTTTAGTAGGGCTATGCGGCGGGCTAGCTTTCTGTTGCGCTTCTGCCGCTTCCACCTTTTGGTTAACGAGTGTCGGGCTGCCCACATGCGAATGAGTCTGGTGTCGACAAAAGGCGTCTGCGTTGTCGTCGTGATTGTTTGCGTGAACTTCTCAAGTGCCTGCTTCTGTTTGTCGGCCCACTCCTTGTATGACTGTCCTTCTGCTATTCCGTCGTCGGGTTCCTCCTCGACATCCTCTTGCTGGGTGTATTTTCGCATCTTGTCCCAATCAGTGATTCGTACTTTTCCTAACTTGGCTTGGAAGTTGGGTCCCCGTATCGTGATGGTGATGATGCTGTGGTCTGATCCTAGGTCTTCGTCCTCGCACTTCCATGTGACGTCGAGCGACCCACTCAGCCACGACAGGTCGGGTGTAGTGTCTCTTGCTACGCTGTTCCCTCTTCGCGTTGGAATCCCTGGTTCGTTCAATAGGGCCACATCTTGGTCCTCCATTGTTTTGACGAGAGCTTTGCCTCTCTTTGATTGAAATTTATACCCCCATAGCGTGTGCGGGGCGTTGAAGTCGCCGAGGATCAGGAGCGGCCTGGTCCCCGCCAACCTTTTCGCCTCTTGCACAACGCGGTCGAAATCATATTGCTTCTGAGACGGTCTGCAGTAAACGCTCATTATGAATACGTTACTCTTGCTTCCAATTTCTCTTGCATGTACTTCGATGAGTGTGTGCTCACATCCTGCCTGAGCCGTGACGTGTTGGGTTGCCGCCACGTGATTCTCTACGAGGATTGCAGTGCCCATTCCTGTGGGGTCGGTGTATGTAACATACCCCGGGATTTTCGGTCTTCCGTTTGTTTCCTGTAGTGCTATGATGGCAGGTTGATTTTCTAGTGTGTTCATATATAACATAAGCTCCGTATCTTTGTTTCGGATGCCTCTGCAATTCCATTGAAATATCGCTGTGGGCTCCCTGGTTCCCCCTCGCTTACTGTTCCTGTTTATTTTCTGCTTCATCCTTGTTGATCATATCGAGCCGGCCACGTCGTTTTGCTATGGCCTCTTTAATCCTTTCCGTCCGGTCGCGTTTCAGCGATGCGGATTTCATCCTAACTTCAATCGCGGCAACTCGCGATACCTGTCTTTCGTGTTTCGCTTCTAGTGTGTTAAGGCGGTCTTGTATCCGTCCTAACGCCGTCAGGATCGCAGACTCCCCTTGGGTAAGTTGCATTTGTTCCGCGGCTTTTGGCGGTTGTGCAATTTGCTTGTTGGCTGGGGCTTCTTCTGCCTCCATTGCCTCCTGCTTCTGGTCTGGCTGCTCTGGCGTCTTGTCGTTAGTCGGAGGGGGTGACCTCCTGCGCGGTATTTTGCGTGGTCCTTCAGCTACAGCTGCTGTCCCTTCCTGACCATTTGTAGTAGCCTGCCCTGACTTGGCGACCAGCTGCTCTATCTTGTTCATAAGATTTCTGATTTGAGCGTTCTGCTCTTGTATTTGGGCATTTTGGCGAGTAATAATTTGCTTTAGTTCTACGATTTCTGCATTTTCCTTGGGGGTTGTCTGGGTGGGGGTGGTAGGGGAAGTGAGGGGGGGAAACTCATTATCGAACGTGCGAGTTTTGGGAGACCCGCTAGCCCGGCCCACCTTCGTGTCGGCTGGTCCGCGTTGGTCTCCGGGTCCTCCTCGGGATCTCGACCGCTCCGTCCTGCTCGGCACCTCCTCGTTCCCGGGCCCGTTCCGCCGTCTCGAGACGCTCAGCGTGATTGGCTCCGCTCGTTCCGCCGTCTCCCATCGGCGGCTGCTGCCCTTCGTTGACTTCGACCGGGAGCGTCCTTGACGGCCACCTGCGCCGCCCCGCAGCCGATACTTTGACCGGGAGCGGCTGCGCTGGCGACCGTCAGCGCTCCTAGCGGGGGTCTTGGATCTTGATCTGCCGCTGCGTTGGGGTCCGCCTGCAGGACCTCTACAGTCCCGGCTGCGTCCTCGTTGTTGCTGGTCCTGATGTCTTCGTTGCCATCTTCTCTGGCGGACGATGTAAGGAGTCTTGTATTTAGCTTTACACACTCGGTCGGCTGTGAGATGGTTTCCGCCGCACAGTCCGCACTTGGGTTCGCAGGTGTGGTCTTCCGCCGGCCTGGCTACTCCACATCCCCTACAGATCTTGTTTTTGGGGTCGGGGCACACATCCATACGGTGCCCCAGTCTGCCGCACGCATGGCAGGCCTCGATTTGTTTGCGGTATAATGTGCACTCCATCAGAAGGTTGCCATATCGTATGTATCTTGGCACCTTTCGCCCCCGCAAAAGCGATAACCACAGACCGAGACCTACCGATGCGGTTGGCCTGGAGTGCCGTCGGGTTGTAGTCTTGAACGACCTGTTCTTGGATATCCTGGGCGGTATCTTCTAGTGGAATGTCCCGAATGACCCCCTTCACCGTGCCGTGGGGGGCCGCCTCGTAGGCGCAGACTTCGTGCGTAGTTCCGCGGACGTCAATTCGTTCCACCGATGTGTAGCGGTCCGCATTCTCCCGTCTTGGTGTGCTGATTACAAGGATGTTCTGGTGGCTGTTCGGACACACCACGTCTTCTCTTGAATCTTCTGCTGCGATCTGCGCCGCCGCCGTCAGAGCCCTGCACAGCTCTACTCGAGTCACGTCGCCGACCCGGAGTCCTCCACGCGGCCGCACGATTATCTTCATATCGCCGCGCGGGAGCTCCGGCATCCGTGCTCTCTTCAACAGCTTGCCTTTGTTAATGGGCGGGCGGCAAGGCGTGGCCTTGGCGCGCTCGCTGTTGTTGTCGGGCGCCGGCGGTAGGCCTACCGCGTCGCCGCCCGTCTTCTTGATTCTTTCTCCTGCCGTCCTCCATCCATTCGATCTTGTGCATGTTTGTGGATCAATCTCCACGCCGTCTACTTCCACACGCATGGCCGTGGCCATCTTTCTGAGTGGGCGTTGTCCTAGCGCCGCTCCGATAAGGGGACCCGCCGATGTCGGGCCGCGCCCGGCCCCGCTCCGGCGTGGCCGAAAGCGAGGTTAGGGTTAGCGTGGCGGCTCCCGTCGATGTTCGAAAAAGCTTCACGAAATCTCTAAAAATGGTCGCCCACCTGTGATTTTTAGTTCCACATGGTCGGGTGACCTTCCCGGATCTTGTGATGATGAGTTCTTGTCACGTTGGGTCAAAATATCGCCGAATTTGGAGTCCAAAGGCGGAGCGACGTGTACATGCGTCGGCACCTCCTCGCCCCCTGGCGGCGACCTCTCACGAGAAGGTGAAAGTGTCAGCGCTTCAAAGTGTTTTTTCTCTAGCGTCGAGGCCTGACTGAACATTTTGCTTTGGCATCAGACAGATTGTAAGAGAGAGAGAGACGGACCTTTGCTGAGTAAGATTTAGGGATATTTTCGGAAAAGGGAGTAAAGAGACGTAGACCGCGAGTAGGGAAGCCGAATACCAGGGCCCAACTTCAACTCATGGCAATCACGAGGTGACTAGCTGGTCAGGACAGCCTCCTATGTTGCGATATAACTGAAATATGTAATGTTTCAGTGTTTGCCGCTGAACATATCCTTGGATATGACCAGCTTGCGTAGAACAGACTGGGTGCTTCCTCGTACTTAGCACGGTTTGTTAATGTCGAACGTTTCCTACAGAACATCTGCGCCCATCTAGATTCGTGGATATATGTGCTGGTTTGTATTCTACGGAGAGTTGGTCATTTTTCGGCGTGTAATACCCGTGTGGCACGGAGTGGATGGTGATACTAGGCATAGAATTACGAAGCGTTGTTCTTATTTTTCGGTGAAGGAAGTGTAGTAGTCCTTGTCCACAGGGAGCAGGGTATGCGAATTCGCGTAGTCCTTCCGTCGGTTGTGTCGTTCCTTTCCCGATGCTTGCGCATTCTCATCATAACGCATTGGAAAATCTCTCTCCTATAGCGTTCAGGTACTGTGCCTGCAGCCAAGACACTAATGGCCTTTTGAGCACATGTAGTGATGTTTAAGTGTCTATTCGATAGTTCCACTATGCGGATCGCCAAGAGGGTGGCTCCGATTTGCGCTTCTTTTTCCGTTCCTGTGTGAAGGTTGGTAATCAAGTCACACAGCCCACTGTCACGATAGTCAACCACGGAAATTGTTGCCTCTGCCCTTTCGAACGTTCCCGTGTAGGCGTATACTGTGTTTTAATGGCTTTGGAACTTTCCTCTAATGAACGTGACCTGCGGTTGTCACCTATCCTAGTGTATAGGTTTTCATCCATGGTTTTCGGTGGGAGGAGCGCTATTATGGAGAGGAAGAAGGGACGAAGGGAAAACGTTCGTTTATATTTTTTGTGGTTGGGCGGCTCTCCACCGGGGTCTTGTGCCACGTGCTACAGTTCCCAACGGCGTCAGCAGGGGTAGTACCCTTGGTCGAGGGCTCCAACGGCTTCTGCTTCTTTGCGTGTCCGCTGAATCCGACTGATGTCTCGTCTTCACAGCATTCGCTGTCCAGCAGTGCCTCCCATTGCTCCGCATTAGGGTTTCTGATTTTTGGGACAGCCGACGTTGTGCTTTGGCATTCCCATGTGGTGTGGTAGAGGGTGGTTTTTTTTTTTGTTGATGGCACAATGGGCATGCGTCTGTATATCGAGTGGGATAAATTTAGCTCAGCAGATTTATGTTTGGGAACGTGCCTGTCTGCAGCTGTCTCCAGTCGGCGGCTTCTGCCCTCGTCAGAAATTCGTGTGGGAGAGTACCTTTTCCTGATATCCCTGTAGGATGCCAATGTGGCTGAGTGTTCCGGGGGGGACTGGCGGGGGTTCTTCGAGGTCCAAATCATCGGTTGCTCGGTTTGATAGTATAGCCTCGAGCTACCCTGTCCGCCTCTATGTTCCCCTCTATTCCAGAGTGCGCCGGGGCCCACGAGATCCTGTGTTGAATCAAGCTTAGGTGAATGCTCGGGGGGTAGGGGTACGCCGCACTTAGCCTGGAGGAGTACACCGAGTGCGCAGTGGCTTATTCGAGTCGCGGAATCGGTGGCATATCCATTATGGCGTGCATACGTTTTTCGTCCTGAACTCTGCCTATATTCCATAGGATGGCCGGTCCTAATTTTGTTTTGCTCTTGCATCCATCTTGCTCTGTTTAGTAACCTCTTTGCGTTCCTCAAAAGTGTTAAATTGGGAGGTTGAGGGCTGCCTGATATGCTGTCCTGATGGTGATATTCATTCGGTTTTATTCTATGTGGTCAAGTTTGTGGTACGGCAGGCCGCACACGATATCATGCTCATGATCAGTGCCTGCATTAGTTTTGCGTTTCTTCTTTCCTTCCTGCTCTTCCCCTGTATAGGCGTTTTACAATGTCGGCCGAACGTTCAAATATTTCCGGTATTTCGGCAATTGTGAGATCGCCTGTGCCGCTTCCCTGTAGGCTCATGCCGAGGATTCTTATGTGTCGGTTCTCTGGTATCACAAGCTGACATATTGTGAAGTGTATATTTTTAAATCGCCTGATCGCACCATTAATCGTTTCCCGTGCAAAGTTTGCGGCGGGGAGAGGGCCGCAAAAAATTCGAGAAATATTTTAAAATCGGTGTAGTCAGACGCCATATTATCGGTTTTATTTCTTATTGGGACACATTTTAGTTCTTTCCTGGTTATAATGCAGGCTTTCCATGGTTTTTAAGCGCCAGGCTATAATCTTTTTGCCCGTTTTTTGGCTGGGTTCCACAATGTTGGCCTGCCATCAGTTTTGATCGTAGTGGCGCTTAGTTGATGGCGCACGTTGCGGGCTGGGCTGCAGCCGCCCGTGCCTACCGAGAGAGAGAGAACAAACTTTTATTTTCCACAGCACCTAAGTCCAGGTCGTAATTTGGGCGTTCAAGTTACCGGGTGCACGTAGTACTGCAGATTTCCGTGTGGATCCGGTTGACATGTTCATAGCTTCCTGGGCAGCCTCGATGATCTCTGTCGTCGGGACAGACAGCGAGAGCTCCCATGACGCGATGGAGGCGAGGGATGGGGCAAGAGATAATGGGGGTGCGTTCCCTGTAAGAATGAGGGATGGATGAGTAGGAGCTTCCCATGGCGCTTCAAAAGAACCTAATTGCGCAGCCGCGTTGCCTCTTGACGTGACATGTCGTTTGCTTTCACCGCGGCCGTAGAGTCATTGTATTCGTTGCTACAATCAAGTTTCCGCGCCGTCGTGCTCCTGGTTCCGGCAAGCTCTCGTATCTGTCTGCCTCTGTTGCATGCAGTTTCCTGTTAGCACTGAGACGTACTTCCGCGGACGCTTGATGAGCACGGCTGATAGTGGACGGCTTACAGCCACGTAAACGTCGAAAAATGGCCCAGTAACGATGTAGAGTCAATAAAGTTTGTTGGCGAAATTGGACTGCGCAATAAACAAGAAAGCACGAGCGGTGACAAAGGAGACAACAAAGTTGAACGTCAGCGAATCGAATCCCGCGGCATTTGCCCTGCGAGCATTTATATCTGCGGTTGGCTTTCCAGAACTATCGAATTGAAACGAGAACATTGTTAAACAAAGAACAGGTGATCAAAGAAGAACACTATAGGGTAGCGACGACAAGGTGAAATTCTTTTCCTATCAACACGACACAGGGATCAAGCCATCGATCAGCTCGAAACGTGGGATTAGCGATGTAAGTTTTCATAAAATTTTCAGAGGCGTGAAAAAAAAAGACAAGTTTCTTACATGTTTGATTTTTTTTCAGAAAACGATGAAAAATTGAAAGAAAAAGACGACTCCGCACTGATATATCAGAGCTCGACCGATGTCTTAAGCCAAAGCCTTACATGTCCCATCACACGAGAAAGTGACCGCAGTTTCTGGCGATTATACGAAAGGGACGAAATTACGGCCACTGTAGAAAGAAAAACAAAAACTAAAATATACGTAAAACACATTTTGGTTCGACTGGGATTCAAACTCCGATCGTCACAGCAGCAGCCAAGTGTGGTAACTGCAGCGGTAACTTTCTTTTTGTTTTTTGACCCGTCGCGGTGGCTCAGTGGCTAAGGCGTTGTGCTGCTGAGCACGAGGCAGCGGGTTCGAAAAGCAAAAAAAAAAAAAATCGCGCCAATCCACCCAGTGAATGTGGTTGGAAAGCAAAGTTGTAAACGGCACCCACAACGATTACCCACACGGTGCCACTTAAATTCACTCACGTCGCTCTACTAGTAGTGAAACCAGAGAGAAGTGTAATGCACTTAACCACACCCTTTATTACTTAAAAGAGATATTCTTGGTAAGGTGATGTCAATGCATGATGCATGAAAGTGGGTTCGTTGAATTGTGTTCGTGTTGCATGTGAGTGGAAACTCTTTTTTTATGTATAAAATAAATGAAGCTCAAACCCGGTGTTAAACGATCTCACTTCTCCGTCTCTGCCGCCGCGGACGGAGGCGACAAGATGGGCGGCAGA
Source organism: Haemaphysalis longicornis (assembly GCA_013339765.2). Lineage (NCBI taxonomy): Eukaryota > Metazoa > Arthropoda > Arachnida > Ixodida > Ixodidae > Haemaphysalis > Haemaphysalis longicornis. Next base: position 129,371,032 of record CM023456.1, read on the forward strand.
GACGGAAGAGGATTAGGCGGAGGAGAAATGTTCAGTAGGGGACGGAAAGAGAGGAGGGTGCTCAGGGCTAAAGTAGCAAACCCCGATTATGTGGCAGAGTGTTCCTACCTCTGAGCAAAATTTACATTCAGCGTTGTAGCGGTTCGGGTACACTAGGTGAAGATCAAGCGGAGTTACATTCTGTGCTGCCCAGACAATCTGGTGAAGGATCTGGCGACCTGCCGCAGTTCTGCCATTCGGAGCGTCTGGATAGAAAGATAGCCCTCTATCAGCTCTTACACCGTGTTGTAGATCCCCGTGCTAAGCAGCCTCTCTGTGGACGCGCTGATGGGAAGACCAATGGCTTGCTCTACCGCCTTTCTAATCATTCTATAAGGCATCTTTATGTCCTCCTTTCCGAGAAGAAGACAGGGGTTGCACGTAAGTGATTCTCTAGAGGAAAGCTTGAACTAATCGAAATGTATCGGATTCCTCGCTTCAACTCGCCTGATATGGTATGATTTTATTGATGCTGTGTTCGAGGCGCTGCGAGGATTCGTCACTCTGGTGTTGGCCTGGAGATGTAGGCCCAGGCTTGATGCTGGGGCTTGGAGTGATGGCCTGACCATCAAGGAGTATTTGAATGTGTTCCTTGGGTTGTCGTAAGCGTGAGGTCGCGACAAGGAGCTGAGAGTTTTTACGTGAACACTGGAGGCCACAGGCCTTAGGTGTTACTTGTGCCTCTCCAGTGTCGTGGACGTTTGAAAACTGGAATCAACTACTACGAAACTGCAGCTGCCTATCAGACTGTCGTACATTTTCAGTGTAATGGGGGAAGGCAAGGAAAATTATTATAGCACATTGGCGTACTAGAAGGGAGATGCCATGAGTTGATGTGAGCTTCCTTTAGTCGCTATCGCGTGGCATTGAGCGAGAATGCCGGGATTAAATTCGTACATGTGCTTGGTGAGTGCATCACTTGTCTTCCCGTCCCCGCATGGGCTCGTAGCTAAATCGGTAAGACAACGGGCTCTGGCTTTCTTACTCTATTAGTTCCAGGTTGGATTCCTGGCTGTACCAGTAAATTCTTTTATTTGTTCGCGGGAGTTTTCTGTTGACACCAATGGTCGCGAAAGAACCCTTGGGGGGTAGAGATAAAAAGCCTTGCGTTAAAACACCTGTCTGTACGAGATTTCGGCGCACGTTTAAAATCCCCGCGTGGTCAAAATTAATACGGAGCCCTCCACTACGGCGCGCATTATCGCCTGCGTTGCGTTGGCGCGTTGCGTCGGCCCCTCTGCAAATCGGTGGCATCGCAACAAATTTTATGAGCGAAGCTCTTTTCTTTTTCAGTCTTATCTTGTTTGAAAAAAAATGAAAACCAGATTTTTTTCAAAGTCTGTATGTTTTTTTTTTAAACCGCTCACATCTCTACACATGGTAAGAGAACCGGGCGCGGCCAGGCGCTGGTAATAAAAGCGAAGGCATGTTCGCGGCGTTAGTCGATATGCTGGTGGGATCCAGGCCTAGTTTGTCAGCCGGTGATGTCGGGTGTCTGCGTTAGTGCGCCCGCACACGGAATGCCTGGCGAAAGCAGCATGTATTCGGGTTGTAAAGCGTTGTCCAATACACCACCGTCCATTGGTACATGCCACACTGTCGGTATGTTACTTAGGAATTGATTGATTCATCTTGTTCACCGGTTGCAAAAATTAAGTTAACAAACGCTTCCAAATGCACCAGTGCGGGCGTTGGCCAATGTGGACGAGCTAGATTCGGGTGACAGAGAGAACATGTGTCTTATATTAAGGTGTGGCCGTAAAAAGATGGTCATCAACTGTCTCTTCTTTGTCCTCGTTACTATGAAATCTGTGGTCAGTGCCCTTGTTCGGCTTATGTTTAGGCTTAACGTTTAGCAGCTTTAAAGCCAAGCTTAACGACCCTGCCAAGCAACGTCAACCTCACTGTACTGAGTGGTGGGTACGCTTTGAGACGTTAGGCATCACAGCACAAAATTACATCTAACGTCAGACTGGCTAACCCCCCTGCCACGCTGCCCCAGCAGGCCGTCTGCCTCCTTCCCAGCGTTGACGTCGCTACTATAGTTCCAGCTCCATCTCCTACCCATGAGGTCTGGTTAAAGTTATTAGCCTTAGAGATTACGTCTACTTAGCAGCTAAATGGTTTAGGACTGATGTGCGTTGGACCACCTATGATGTGGAAAAAAAATGAAATAACTTAATAAGGTCCAAAAGCGAGGCCTATTCAGGCCCTTTGGACGGCCCAATGCTGTATGCCAGGATTTTCACTGTGTGGCACGCTCTTCCATTGATTTTTACTGGTGATAATAAATGTTCCTGTTGAATTTTTCAATTCTTGTCTCTGTGTACTGGGGTGTTCCTATAGCATATGAGCCAACCTTGCAAGCTCGAGGCAGTGTTTACAACCTGCGTCGTAATAAAAAATTCGTAGCGGCTTTCGAATATGCCGAAAACAAAATTTTCTGCGTACCACTATAGGGAACTTCAGTATCGCATTATTCGCTAAGCTACCTTCGTTAACCAAATAAAAGTCTTAATTGATGTTACCAGTATTACCTTTTGTAATAACTTGATCGTTCATCTCACCGACAATTAAAGGACTAAAACTCCCCTGGGTAAATGTGTAACCGGTTTCAATTCAAAATTTTTATTCATTGAGAAACGCTGTCGTGCCTCCTCACGAGATTGTTAATCGCCTTCAGATGTTTCCAATTACTATTCAAACGGGTGGTGCGAATTGTGGGATTAAATTACTGATAGTGCCTTCATTGGTCCTAAAGTTTTTACATGGCGCTCCTTATTCATCTATCCTGTCTGCAAGAAGCTTTCAGCAGCCACTTCACGACGCGACTTCACCTTCTGAGTGGAAAGCCACGAAGGGGATTCAGTTTTCGTAATTAAAGACAAAAACACCCAAGTTGTAATTAACGACACATTTTACTTAGTTGCATCCCCGAGAAATACTTGGCATTTTTTTTTGTTTCGTATACCGTTAGGTTTCCAGCACAAAGCTTATTGTTACGGAATCAAGGCATGATTCTTTTTAAATCTATTCCGAAACACGATTAGTAATATTCACACCCAAGCTTTACGTCTTACTTCACCATTTCTAATTCGCAGATTGCATGAGCTTTCACTGTTTAATTCAATGAGTTAATGAAGGCCTCCCATATTTTCCTTCCATAGATGCGAGGATTATGTCAGAAAAATGCGCACTACGTACTTCTTACCCCCCCCCCCCCCCCCCGCGAGATTTCAGCAGAAGTTGAAAATGGGTGGGTTGCTATGGGTTAAACACAGAGCAAGGAGAACTAAACACAGATGCATGAAGCACAAGACAAATGCTCCTGGGTTTTTGTTTCTTTTTTATATTTGTTGGTACTGTTCATGTGGTTGGTTTAATGTCACAACAATGTTTAAAAAGTGTTTTTTTTTTCTGTATTTAATGCCCCCAGGCCTTTAGGGTATGTGTATAAATGAAGTATTTATCAGCCCTTTCATTCTGTGAAGAAGGACGACGAATGAAGCTGTTATGCGTTTTGCTAAAACTGCAAAATTATATAGATGTATGACTATAACGATATCGTGCGCGGCAGCGGCAGGCAGCCGCTCAGGCCGATCCTGCGTCCGGCGATGAGCCTTCACGTAAGAGCAACTACCTTTTTTTTCCCCTGCGCCTCGAACGCGCGAGTGCAGGGTGATGTCAATTTGTCGTGCTATAAGCTAGTTTTCCGCGTCTGAGCGCGTGTAGTGAACGCGATATCTTCGAAGTGGTTTTTCAACTTACTCTTTACCCCTGATCCCCCTCTGCGCACCGCCCAGCCCCACTCCCCTCCTTAGAACGAACGAACGACCGCGCTTTCACTTTTCTTTGTCGACGCGGCGGTGTACACACACGCACGCAGAAAATTTGCTGTGGTAGGCGTGTACAGCTTCGCTGCAAAAATAAATAAATTGGGGCTAGGCGTTGCGAACCGGAAGTTTGTTTGGTTGGGTTTGAATTGATCTGCGTGAACACGTAAGCATGTACACTAAGCGAAAAGGTTGTATATTTGCGATCGATTGCAGGTGTGCGAAGAAAGACATACCAATGCCTTTCTATTGCCTTACTCCGCTTGCTTACTCTGTAGTTCAAGCTCTTGGACTTCACGCTTTTACTTCACCGTCCTCGGGAAATACCTCCGAAAATACTGCGCTCAAGCATCTTTTAAAACAAAGTCGGGCTTTGTTAGCAGACCATAATTGTATGACACAACTGATAGCTGTTGACAAGATAACTGGAAGACATTTCACAATGAAATAATGCAAACAAATGCCAATAAGCGGGTAACAGAGACCCGAAGTATGTAATCCGAAAGGCGGCGTCTATTTCGGTGGGTATCCGTTGTGACAGCGTTCTGTGGGTTTAAATCTTCGTTTTGAATCATTTTTCTGTCATCTGCGCAGGTGTTTCGGTGCGCGATTCTATGCAAAGTTTGAGTGCCAAGCAGATAATTTACATTTTATCATTTACCTGGAAACCTTATTCTAAACATGAGCGCTCGTCGTGCATTTCCTGCCGTTGCCTCGAGAAATACCTACATTAGCCACTGGCAGCTCTCCTAGCGCATCACGCGTATACCAGATACTCAAAGAAAGAAGTATAGTGTTGAAGCGTGTTGCGAACAAAGTCAATGAAACAGCGCAATGGTTAGGTTATCAAGTATGCGCTAGCCGAATGTTGCTTTTTCGCAAAGTGACGGAAGGTCGCAATAATGCACCACGAAAATAGCATACCTTCCATGTGTTTACTTTAAATATTTATCTTTCTGGGTGCCGCTTTCTCCGTGCCATTGTCTTACTCGTCAAGAAGATTCCGCTCTCCTCTCCTTTTGTGCACTTCCGGCAACGCTAAGCATTATCTTTGCGGACGCCGACACTTTTCCGTAATTAGTGCTGCCTGCTGCACGCAAAGGTGATACATGTTTGACCAGCTTTATTCTTTCAAATTATGGCAGATCACAGTTCGTGGCAGGACGTGCATGCGCCTTAGTGAAAGAAATTACATTGGATGCTTACAGCCTCACCTATTGTGGAGACATATCTCTGAACGTTTGCATGCCGAAGTTGCGGCCGCGCCATGAGGTTTGCTGTGGCCAACATCATAGCGCGGGCTTATTCTGTAGCCTTCAATTATAGTGACTAAATTTAGACTACCTGGGTATATTGCGAGAGCGCCGAGGTCTTGGTCACGGCCGTTTTCGTTTTTCGCCTCCCTGTGAAAAACGGCCGCCGCAGCTAGGCCCGCCTGTTGGCACTTGTAACGGTAGGTAAACGCGTCCAATTAACAAAAGCTACAGCTATAGGCAGACGTAGACAAAGTGGGACACGGAGCAACATTTGGCCCCCTTCAAATTGTGAACCAACTAGACCAACAACAAGTTTTGTTGAAACGTGCCGTTTTCGGCACATGTGCTTCGCCCTTGAAAATGGCCGGACCTGTGCCAGAAGGGGGAAAGCGCTTTGGTAAACCGCTTGTTCTCTGCGCACGTGCTTAGGGCGAGGCGCATGCTTTGAGAATGACGCGTTTCCCTGCGCGATCCGTCGCTCTGGGAACCAACCCGGCAGCCGCCAGGTTCATGCATCGGGCTCTCCGCGTGCGTCAAACGTGCTAGATGTTTACCCTCTGTAATTGCGGTTGCCGCGGTGCAATTAGATAGATGGTGGTTGCGGCCTGCGGCAACACGGGACGCGCGGGGCATCATCGATGACGTTGCGCGCGGGAACCGGGAGGGGGCTTGACACATCTACTCACTTCGTCCCCTGGTTCCTACGACGCAACAGGGGTGTTTGGAGTTCTTGCAAACGCCAACGCGGAACGGTCACCTGGCCAATTAACCCGCGGTAAACCGCATCTCTCTCCCTCAGTGTGTCTCACGCTTTTCGTCTTTCATTATTTTACGTTTTTTTTGCGCCTTCAAACGTGCATCGCAGTCACCACTTCAAAAGTACCGCTTTTACAATTGTCACGGCATTTGCAGAACGTTTCCGCTCCTCCCGCTCAAACGTTTTGGACACCTTGGTATTATAGCTTGCAAAAGGTCTTGCCGCTAAGCCTAGCTGAAATAAAGATGCGCTATCTACGCAGTTTCAGCGCGCGTGTTTTTTTTTTATTCCTGCAGGGAATTAGAGACTCGCTTACTTACTCCCAGGGCCCTTTCTGGGAAACATCGAGCACTTATTAGGTGCGGAGTACCTTAGGACCGCACAATGTCCGTTCGCGTAAAAATCACACAGACACCGGCAGGATTCGAGCCTGTGTCTCGTAGATCAGACAGAGTTAGTGAAGTCGTCTTACCCATTGGGCTTCGACCGTGAGTTAGTACCCGAGAGTCAAACGGCTTACTCCCTCGCCTGTAACGGTGCAGAGTACACTAGGACGTCTCAATGTCCGTCCGCGTCCATCCATGCGCACACCACCATCAAGCGAAAACCAAGCGAAATTCGGTTTGAGCCGTGAGTTGCAGTTTAATTTAGGGAATAATGAAGGCGCAACTCACGGCTCAAATCGAATGACGGTCGGGGCGCAAATCGGATGTCACTCGGGGGCGCAACTTGAGTGTCATTTCGAGTCCCCGTACTCCGCACCCTCGTCACCATCCACGGAGTGGAGATGCTGCCATTTTTTTTCGGAGGAGCGTTTTTGTAGAATGTTGATGCCCAAATAAAAACTGCGCAAGAAACTGGCGTAATGTCAGTTGAGTGAGCATAAGAATTGCTTTTTCGCCTTTTCATTACCATCAAAACTAAGCCATTGATGGCTTAGATTTTGAAGATGAAATCATTACCATTCCTGGTTAGTAATAATTTCAATATTGGTCATTTGTACCCTAGTCGTTAGTAGTCACTACAAACTGGCAGCTTACAATTTCTGGAACCATGTGTCGATGTTTATCACCGTCAAGCCTAAAAGGTTTAATTATGCTTTCTGTGAGAATATCGTTTGTATAAATGGTCAAGAAGATATGGGTACGGGAGAATTTGGGCGAGCAGTACTCGACATTCACCAACACTTACGTTTCTTTGAAAAATAACGCTGTTGCCCTTCAGGCCGGCAAATTATAGTCCGCAATTTTTTTTTCTTTAATAGTGGGTGGCGATACTAAGGTGTCGTTTTTGTACCATTTATAGTGCAGCAGCTTACTTGTTTTTACGAAAAGTGTGTGGTCGCCATAAATACATAGTCCTGGGAACAGCATGCAATTATATTTCTGTATGGGGTTAAGCACAGCTTGATACATTGAGCACCTTGATTGCTAATGAACCTTCGAGATGCACGCTGCATGCTGGCACTTTTAAGAAAAAAAAACGGTCTCTCACGGGTAATTCTGTGCAATTAGGCACGCCAAAGGATCACCACTACGATGAAATGGGCCCGGCACCTGCTTGCACGCATCACAAAATATAAGGTTTCAAGTATTCAGCGTAGTAGTGCAGGGTTATGAAATTGTTTAAGTTGTTACACGTAAAGAAAATCTGCGGAATGGGGCTCCAAATTCCCACGGAGATGCCCTTGTATTCCTACATGCTAGTCTAGCGTTTTTTATTTCAAATTCTGGGGAGCAGTTTTCAGTGTCAGTTGTAGCATAGAAAACTGTTTGCAAATGCTGTTTTCCTGTATTACGCTGAATGTTCCTGGAACAAACTATAGAATTTGGTTGTGTGGATCGCAACGGCACAATTTGAATGTTCATCCCAGTAACTTTCCAGACAACCGACGGCACGAAATTAAAAAAAGGCACGAAATTAAAAAAAAGGCATTTTATTGCCTCATTGTATAGTTTATTTCCTCATTGTATAAATGTGTTCTCCAAAGAGTGGTCACACAGATTGCTATAATTCATTCATTTTTATACCCTCGTGCCATTTTTTTCATTTTATTCCATTTTATATCTGTAGATTGCGCACTTGAGTAATGCGTAGAAGCCTCTGTTCTGCTCGCTTTTCATTGCTTTCGTTAGTGTTTCTTGGCCACGGATGTTAAGCAGCACGTGGTCTCGTGTTCTTGTGCGCTTGTGAGTGATAGAGCGCTTCTTCGCATTTTAATTTCAGACGAAGAGCCCGAAGAACCCAGGCTTACAGTGCTCACGAAACAGCATAAAAATGCTATTAGGTCGCTAAGAAAGGTGAGTGCTCCTAGAGTTATATATCTGTTTACAATCTCCTCAAAAGGAGCTGGAAAGAAACTTGTAAAATGTCTTGGTATTGTCTGAGGCTTTTGTAAAGAAATGTTCTTTGGCTTTGTGCCTGTTAGAATAACTCGCACTTTTTCCGGCATCGTTCTCATTTTTAAACCAAGAAACATGATATTTAAACCAAGAAACAGTTAATAAATGTCTTTTTGAACCCGCTCCATGTGCAAAAACTTGTGCATTGACGTGATAACACGGCCAAACCGTATTGACGACGTATTTGCGACGCGCTGGAGTGTATTGTGTTCTGAAAACCTGCTGCATTCAACACGTTCGTGGTGCCCTTTCATGGTGCTTGGGCTACAAGCTTCTAGGAAAGCTCCCTCGGCCGCACTCCTTGCAGAGCCGACAGTGGGAGAAGTGCTGCTTTGACTTGCCTAATTCCTGCCCCTCTGGAGGTCATGAAGGGAACATCCTGAGCTCTTTCGGGCATTTTCGCAAGTGAACTTCAGACACAGGAAACCCATTAGAGAAACTTAACGGCCTTTACATATATTTAAACAGCCACTAAAGCACTTATCGCTTGTGTGAAACAGTTAACAATTAAATTTAAGAATTGACCTAGGCGTATTGATCTAGTCCCTACCCTTATTCACGTAGGCCCTCCGTCCGGGAACAAAATAGTCACCTTATTTCCCGCCTTCAGGTTCAGCAGCTGGGAGTGCGCGGCGAGTTTTTAAAACCACATTTTTCGTTACCCGTGTTAGCGTTTTTAGGTCTGTGATAAGACCTTTGTATTATTAATTTTTACACTCAACAATCAATTCGTGAATTTACATGCGGGATGACTTAATGCGAGCTGTCGTAAAACAGGTTTAAACGTTCTAACCTTATTAAAGAAAGGATTAATAAATGTTTAAAATTTTGGATCACAACCCTTTGAATAAATATTAAACAGCCAGACTGTACGTTTCCTTAACAGGCCTTAGAGCTGGAACCTGAGGCATTTGTGGGAACATTCTACACTTTTCAAACTAGTTAGCTCTCAACTTTAAAAAAAAAGTAAAAACTGGAACTTTGTAGTGAACAAACCACAGATCCCAAAACCATTTCTCATTTCTCAGCCGTGAGAGAACGTGAGAGTTTTCAAAAACCAGAGTAATTCAGGTGCTACTCATGTATATTCGTGAAAATGAAAGTCCAAACATCTTGGCATTGACATTTTTTACGCCATAAAAGTATCATTGATGTTGTCAAAACGTTTTGAAGTCAGATGTCATTCAGTCCACTTTGTTAGCCGTGAAGTTTCCAATACTCTTCAACCTTTTTTTTAAATAGTAGTTCGAGTAAACCTTACATATAAAGGAAATTAGTTTCATGAGCCAAAGAGGTGGCGGAAAACGTCAAAAACTTATTTTAGCCTGGTGCTGTTTATTTACCCTGAATAATGATAATATTTCTAAAACTATTGAAATTCATGTAAAAGCTTTTTTCATTAGTGGTATTTTTGTACGCAAAAACAAATTTTGCCTGCCTAGGGGATATAGAGATTCAGCCAGGCGATTTTCTTTTGATCTTGTTGATATTGCAATATATCAAAGTACAGCTAAGTTATTTTAGGCCTTCGGGACCGCCAATGTTTAGAGCATCAAGTCGCTTCGCTAACTCCTTGGAACAAGAAATGCCCCCAGGAAGGGAAACTTTGAATATCACTGTAATTTGCGTGAGGTACATGTATAATTGTGACATTTGTATCAGTCATATTCAGACGCAAACTGTTTTTCAGGGTCGTTTAAGGCACTAACAAACATCTGGGATTTCTTGAAAGCACCTTTATGCCTTTTTCATACTGTTAGGAGTGGAATTAAAAAAATCATGTTGAGTGCGCCTCTCTGCCAGCGAAGTACGCTTTCTTTAAGATTTCATATAGTCCGTAGGCCCGAAGGCTTGGGCTGAGCGAATGAGTGAGTGAGTGAGTGAGTGAGTGAGTGAGTGAGTGAGTGAGTGAGTGAGTGAGTGAGTGAGTGAGTGAGTGAGTGAGTGAGTGAGTGAGTGAGTGAGTGAGTGAGTGAGTGAGTGAGTGAGTGAGTGAGTGAGTGAGTGAGTGAGTGAGTGAGTGAGTGAGTGAGTGAGTGATGTCAACTTGCCCTTGTTGGGAGCAATGCCTGTTGACCATAACCGTGAACTCATATCAAGCGAGATTTACTAATTGAATTCTAGTCAGTTGAAAGAATTTTGTGGTAACAAAGCTCACAAACGAAGAACTTTGTCCCCTCCAACACAACAAATAGTTTCGAACACAGCAAACACAACAAAAATTTAGAAAGGGATACACGCAAATGGTCTACTGTACTCAGGAAAACATGCTGGTAAGCCCTTGGGGTTTTGTCTGGTTGGTTGGAAGAAGCAATGCAGCTGAAATGTTCCAGACAAGAAATCTCGCAACAACAGGGGCTTTGTTCTAGTGTCTTTTTTTATTGGCGTGATTTACTTCGTACTGTGGAAACCCAGCATATAGCTGCGCTAAGCGGCTCGCTCTGTTAAGCACGTTCATATCGAATTTTATGCCGCAAGTTCGCTCAGTAGTTCGTGCCAATTATTAAGATTTTGTATTTCTACCTATTTCAATGCATTAATTAAAATATGGAATATTTGCGCAGCCAAGGTGCATCTACCTTACTTTGAGCGTACCACTTCAAGGTTAATGTGCAGTTAACACACTGAGTGTGTGATTATGTGTGTTTATTTATTTATATTGAAATGCGTTATTTCCGCTTCTTTGCATTGTGTTACCACTGAGCGTTGTGCAGGGCAAAATTTGAATGTATCTGTTTTATTGTTCGCGTATTTTATGGTTAACGAACGTCTTCTGGATTGGAGTTGTGTGAGTTAGCAAGCGCTATTTCTTTCAAACTAAGCAAAGTTGTATTTTGTCTTGACGGTACCTTTAATATAGTCGAGTTCTCTAACCCCCTCAAGCGTGGTGCTGACGTTTACATTCGTTTGATAACATTTTTGTAGCGTTTCAACACGAAAAAATGTAGAGCCCTTTCAAACAATTTTTGATATATAAGCAGCCTTCAATGTAAGTTGTGCTTTGGCAAGACAGTAATAGCTAAACTTTCATATACTGCTAATACAAACAGTGGTATCGGTTTACAAACAGTGCCTAAACCGCTACACGGTCGTCCAATGTCGTGCGAGAGCCTTTTTATCAGTTATTCGCGTCAAGAGACTAGATGAATCTGGCCTCTGTTATTGAGGTAATTACTTGCCGGGTTATTTAGCTTTCTTACAGTTATTTCCATAAAGGTGCTGGGTTAGGACGAGAAACTTTAAGAAAAATACTATAAATCCTGGAAACGAATGAGAAATGCTTAAGGAAATAAAAAGACGTACAAGAACCAGAAACAATAAGTGAATAATGGGTGAAAACAGAAATTTAGATATATACGGAATCACTAAGGGGGTTAGCACAAGATAAATGTTCTACGAGAGCACGTAAGAGATTCATTTGCTTTTTGAAGTCCGGGCTGACTGCTTTTGAACACGAACGCGTATTCTCTCGGGAGAATTTGTGTGTAGCTTGCGGAAAGTAAACAGTAAGTATGCGGCATCCTAGCTGTCGGCAAATTAATTGAGCCAGTCATTAGTGAGGCAAGATGTCCAGCTGCGGGAAGATTATATGGTTTAAGCTTGAGGGAAAAGGGAAGTGGAAGAATATAGCAGTGAGAAATAAGCTTCGAATCTTGGTTGGGAAAATAGCAGAATAATCCAGGAAGGACTGTTCTCAACATGAATCAGATCGGCTTTGAAGTACAATAAAGTGTAAGGTTATTTGCTTTTTTTTTTCACTAGTTAAGAAGGCGAGAGTGAATCTGCAGCGTCGTTACTAGTAAGGTTTCTGTGCGCTACCACCCCGTGACGACAAAGGTGAAACGACTAGTCGCAACCATCGTTGTTATAATTGATTTCCGAGTATTCTGTTTTATTTTTCTTAATTTTTAGCATTCAACTTTTATGCTATTATTGCTATTTTATTTCTTGACATTCAAGTGAATATTGGTTGTATTTTTGTTTGTTTATTTTTATTATTGGTATTTGTCTAAACAAGTAGTTTCGAGTCGCAGTACGAGCGAACAATTGGGGCATCTGCTGGCTTGAACTTACGATCTGTATACATCACAGCTCTTACTTCCCAGTAAAGTTTGCAGGGAAATTTCTGCTGGAAGTGAGCTCATTGCAAGGGCCAAGTTATTTTCATTCATTTTGAAAAAATGGAAATGCAAAAAAGTCAGAATTGGCGTTTTATGCGGCGAAGATAAAATTTACGTTGAACGTAGTTCTACAGCACTTATATTTGCGTTGAGGGGGTCCTTACATACGATTTCTGCAACATTTTTGGTGTGTGTTTTTTTCTGGATGAGTAATATGCTTCTTTATTACAGATTAAATATTTTGTAGCGCGGAGGAAATTTAAGGAGGCCCTGAAGCCTTATGATGTGAAAGACGTCATTGAACAATACTCAGCTGGCCACGTTGATCTCCTTGGACGAACCAAGAATATTCAATTCAGGTGAGAGTGCAGTTTTTTTACACAGACGGTTATGTAGTTCACATTTACAATCACACCGATTGCATCAGCATGCACATGGGAGTTTTGGTGACAGCGGCAAAATTGTACTGGCTGAGAGGCCTTTCATTTGCAGGAAACGGGCTTTTGAGTGAATGCAGCATCGTGTAGTAAACCGCATTCCAAGCGCAACGTTCCTTTTCTCTCACGTATGGTTCTTATACTTTGGGCAAACGCTCAAGGATATATTTTTAATTTTAGTAAGCACATATTTTCTCTGTCGCAATAAAGTAACTCGAAAACGTAAGAGTACTAGCAAAAAGATGTCAAATTCGGGATGCAGAGAAATTGGTTATACATAAAAAATATAGTCCTGCTTTGTGGCTCCAACGTGAAAGTGGAGTTTGAGAAAGTCTCTAGATTTCAAATGATCTACCGGATTGTTGTGAATAACACGTGAAATAAATGTGAAGTTTACATATTTCTGTACAACAGCGTGGAGAGGAACATAGCTTAATGTGCAGGTAATAACGCATGAAAAAATTCTGCACTGCCCCCATCCGGCGCTTCCCGCTGGTAGCCTTGCACAGCTTGCGCCCCGTTTGTGTGTAAACTGCCCGATCCCCTGTCGCCAGCAATGCTGCCATTGTTAATTACCTAAACTTGTACGCTATGACCACGCGTACTACATGAGGTATAGTACTTAGTAAATTACCGGATTAGCTGCTAAGCTAACAAAATTTAACGACTAAGAACGATGCTTGGTACAAGGCTATGTGGCGATTTGCAAATGAGATAGAGAACTTCAGCGTTGCCTCCGTCTGTGGGATAAGGCTGCTCTGCCTGAGTTTCCTTGTACGCAATTCTTACATGAGATTGATATCCCAACCAAGTATTTCATTTCTCTACTGTATGGGTGGTTTTAGTTTCGGACGGTTATTATGTCATTGTAAAAACCGTGCCGATACTAATGCTGCAAAAAAACAGTTGCAAAGCTGCGCATGGCGCATAGTGTCTTCTGGCTCTCTGGAACCAAAGGTTCGAAAGGGCCACAACATTAGGACTTGTTTTTATATGAAACAGAACGACAGTTAAAGAGAGTTCCCTCGGAAAGTTCATCAAGGGATACAGAATATATTTTAGCTGTATGGAGCAAGTATTCCGCGAGAGCGATCGTTTGTTGCCCTTGATTGAAATAAAGCTGTATAACAGCTAGCTGGGTAGTCCACTTGTTTGACTTTCCTGAGAACCATTCACGTGAATGAGTGCATGCGTACAGAGAACATCGGTGGTCGCGATTACGAAGCCGCCTAACCTGAAAATAAAATGTTTGTAAAATGATGTGTACGCTGTGGCAAAAAGAGTTGTTATCGAATTAAAGGTAACAATTCCAAATGCTTCAACAGAATGCCAGCATTTTTCGCAACCGTAGCTTCAACCACTACCCTTTTGGCCAGTGATTGCAAGACCGACCATTTATTGCCGAACACCTTTTGAAGACAGCCGCTGTCTTAAACAAAACCGTTTCCGCTTTTGACGCTACTTCAATTCGTTAGTCTGAAACCAGAAGCGTCGATTTAGCCCTTATTGCAAGTATATTGCTACCAACATTGCGAATTGTAGTGTCACTTAAAAAGAAGAAACATGTACCTTCAAACGTCATTCTAAGAGAACTACATGCACGAAACAGCGTCACTATCTCCACTTGCTATCACAACGAACGGGCAGAATTGGACTAGTAATACCCGACAACAAAAAAGCGATATCAAAATACCGGAATCAGAAACTGCTGGCTTTCCGCAATATAGACAAAGATTATGAAAAGCTTTAGTTATTTAAAGCAATTCAAAACAGTAAAAATAGATAGAAACGGGATCCCGGTCGCGCGTGTATATGTAGTGGGATGAGCCGCTAACTGGCCGCGAAGAGTTTTTTATGGAACTGAAATATGACTGCAGGCGAAAGCATTCTACAATCCAAACAGCACCGCATTGCATAGAACCAGCAAGCTCGGATAATCCCGAAAAGAAAATGGCATGCTAATGCGCCGATCAAGTAGAAAAGACCCATTTGGGGGCTCTCTGCATGCTGATTGAGCAGTCTGTCTTCTATAGTCAGCCTGTCTCCTAAGTACCAGCTGATGCGACGCTCGATTCGGCATAATCGTGTATATTAGGGCACATTAGCAAGGAAATGATTCTGTTGGAAAATAAATCATTAAGAGCTTCGCATCTTGCTCAAGATGACCAGGTCCGTCACTGTGTATTGGCGAGATTTTTTTTATGGCGCACTGGAAGACGCCCAGAAAGTATACAGCATAAGGGCAAAAAAGTCGCCGCGTATCTTCTCACTTCGCTGCAAATGTCGTCGAAAGACCATAGTCTTCCTGCCACCGCTGCCACGTAAGCGCCTCTCCTCTCTCCCCGGCCAACCTGTCACGCTTTTTGCCTCCCGTCTCTCTCCTTCCACGATAAACACGGGGGAGGTTTGCTCTAGTCAATTCAATCTTAGCGCGTTCCACGGCTCGCCCGCCATCTACTGGAACCTTTCGTTACTCTTGGACTTCTTGGAATGCCGCTAGGTGGTGTAGGGTCGGGCGCGAGTGATTTTCGTTTTCTTTTCTTTTTGTCCGAGACATCGTTTTCAACGCCTATTTTTATTCGCAATCGCGAATACTAGGCAATCGCGTGTTTTTAATAGAAGAATACTGCCAATATTACTTGTGTACTGATGTTTTGCCTCGAATTTGCCTAATGTTTTCTTATTGCTGAGCAGTGTTGAAGCGTATAAACATTCCCACCAGATTTAGTAGTTTGTAAATGTTTTGCCTATGTAAGCGCCTTGCTCAAGAATTCATTGTAACTTTTGGCCGGGCGGCTGAATCGAGAGACAGACAGACATACACAGAGACGAACATTTCCCCGCATGCATATTCCGTCTCTGAAGCTAAGTTTTTAAGCAGCTTTGTCGGTAATGCATTCAGAATGCATTTGGCGGAGATTTTGGCGGTCTGCATCAAAGCCCAGCTCTAGAAATGTCCCAACCACAGCGAGTCCAAAGCATAAAAAAGAATGTTCTCCCCTCTTTCTTACTTATGACATAAGCTTCTGTGTTCAGTCAGCTTTCGCGGACCAAGTTTTAGACATGGTGGTTTCAATTCTTGGTAGCTTCGAAATTTTTCATAAAGGATCTAAATTCCACGTGTAATCTCAAAGGGCGAAAGTGAGGGGAGGCGATAGAGGTACACCCCATTCAAAAGTATTTGGATCATAGCGTTCTCTGGTGAAGGGGAAGGCCCATGAAGAGAAGGATTGATACCGTTGCTTTTTGGCGGACTTGGGGGCGAAATGAGCACTAATACAATGTGTTTATTTTGTTCGCGTATACATTTATATTTGTGAAAGACGAGAAGTTTGTATTCGCAGGACTTAAGTTTGTGTCTCATGTAAATTCTTTTCCCGTAATGTGCATACCTTGCACCAAATGAACGTGTACTTCATTAGCCATTTTTTCTGAGTTGTTTGCTGCTGACTTCTACAAAATTTAGAATGTGGTGTTCCACCCGTATGAATATTCTCACTACGTTCATTGTTAAACAATGTTGTCATTAGGTAAATAATAAATCACGTTAATCTTTTTCCGCCAGGTTGGACCAAATACTGGGAAAAGTTGGTTCAAAAGCGAAGGATGTTTATGAATCCAAGATCAGCCTTGCATCGAGGATAGTGAAAGTTGAAAGAGCGGTAAGTTGTGATCTATTTACTCGTCTGAATAATAATTCATTGCATTTGGATTCAGTATAGTATTCTACCTGAAAAAAAAAAACGCGGTAACGTTTCTGACATGCAAACTTGTGCAATAAACGAAAGAAAAATACATCCAAAGCTTTACACTTTAGACGAAGCCCCTTCTGGGGGCAATGTGGCATTTTTAACCTTGGAAGTATCTTGCGTTGACTTATCAGATATCCCTCCTTTTGATTGTCTGCGGAGAGGTAAATATTCGTGCTCAATCCCACCAATTTCGGTAGCGAAATTTTTTGGCCTCTGATACATTAATTTTTGACGAATGACTGTAGTACAAGATACGGATGTATGGCGTGCGTTGTAAACTCGAGGTGAGGTCAAGTTATGTGCCACTACTCTAAAGCGTAATTCTCAAATTGATTGATTTTGTTGATTGAATGAACGCTGCTTTGAATAACAAATGTATTAATAATATTCATGCAGACAATATTGAACATGGTTGAGGGAAGAAGAGTAGTTGCCCAAAAAGGCTTGTTTGCGGCCAAATTTTGGAGTCTTGGTTTAAAACAATGGTCATAAATTATGTTTTCGATTATTGGGTTAATAAACAGTATCAGTTAAACATTTGAGTATTCATGGATATACTGGAAGTCCCTCAGTCACAAAGGTTTCAGCAGTGATATTGACGCCCTCAGTTGCTTTTACACAATTCATGTTTTTGATATCCCAAGTAAGGAATGCAGTAGTTAGTTGCTTTAAATCCTATTTGGGACTGCAGTCTGCACTACAACACATACAGTTCATATTATCATTGCTCAGCAAAATTCAGCGTCGCCTTAGTTCACCTGTACTCGCTAGTTAAAATAAATACCTCCATTTGTAGTTCTCGCCTACCACACGAACTACCACAGTGAGGTCACCCCGGCTTGCGATGCGTTGTCTTGCTTCTTGCTGCCTCAGCTTTCAAAATAAAAATCTCCTGTCGATCATATAGTAATGTCGCTTTCTATTGGTGAACGCCGAGGTCGTAAAGAGGAAACAATTTATCAATCCGCAAAATTTTGCCCTGCGCGCCTACGTGTTGTGATAGCCGAGGTCAACGTTGCCGACGTAATAGCCGACGTCAACCGACTATCAGTATTAACTCACAGCCGAACGTATTTTTCACATTAAGATGCATGAATAAAGACCCGAATACCTCATAACATGAACAATGTGTTCGGTACCTTAATTTTGTAGCGTAATTAGACCATGTTTGTTGCCAATATCGCTGTCCCTTCAAGTACGTGCCAAACTAGTTTATCCGAAAATAATCTTCGTAACACTAGATATCGCCTCCTGTATTTTGTCAATGCCAAACGCATGAGCCCTGAGTAGCCATGTTACTTTTCCTGCTACTAATGCCACTCTCCCCCAATTGCTAGCCTTCCCAGTTCCTTAGTCACGGGACCGGTTACTCTTGGGGCGAGGCGTGGCGGAAAGGGGCAACGTAGGCATAACGGGCTCCACTGCGGTGCTTAGTTTTATAACACTGGCCATAGCGCCGCTACTGCGGTGGTCTCGAGCATCGGCATCGGTTGCCTTGAAAACCACGCGCAAGTCGCTCCAGAATTCCGGACGGTCGTTTTGAGCGCCGTTACTCTTGCAGCCCCACCTTATGGCATGTGGCTTATACAGGCGTCCCTATCACTCCCATTGCGAAGCGGGTGATGCGTTTGGCATTGAAAAATACAGGAGGCCACGCACCGGAGTAGCTCTTGTAGCTTGCGTTTTGCATCAGACATAGTGTAATCGTCCTCAGCTGACAGGGCAACGTGGTCCAAAGAAGCTTTCTACATTAACATCTCTCCAGACACGGCTTAGACAATGCAATGCCCACGCTTTGACAACGTATGGAACCCGGCTTTATCTTAATATTATCACGAACTCACAGTATGCGTGCCGCCTCTACCAAGCAAGCCTGGCTTTGACTCAAGCCCTCACGCTAATTGAAACACTTCCTCAAGGTTCTGAAGTTCTTTATCTGGAAAGGTTTGCTACCACATGGACCCCCGGTCATAATGGCCTGTCAGGCAATGAAGCAGCACATGCTGCAGCACGCAATATTCACTACTGGGCGCTCCCATCAGCCGGCCGAACCCGGGCTCCTACCCTCTTAACTTCTCTCCGGTTCAACCCACATAGTGCCCCATCCTAGCCCACTACACGCATTTCAGGAGGCCATACCCTCACCTTTCCCTATCCACCTGCGAGGCACACATCTGGCGCAGATACAAAACCGGCACCTATTATGACCACACTATCCTCCGCCACATATGCGCCTCCCTCAAATACTCGTTATGCCGGCTCTGTGACCTCCGCCTCACAACCTATTACTTAGTCTCTTCTTGCTCACACAACTCCCACCCTCCACCGAACTCCACCTTTGAGAAATGGGAGACTGCGCTCACCAAATCACCGTCGGAGCAACAGCAATTCCTCCTGACCAGAGCTGTGGAAGCAGCGCGGTCTCGCGATCGCAGTCACTAAGCCGATTGAACTCATATTCCTTCGCTCCAACTTACGTCTGTAAATGTCCATTGCTACAACTACTTGACATCCTATTACGTAAGGATTGCCTGTTACTTAAGCGAAAGCACTAAATGCCCCTCTGAGCGATAAAGCCGGCGTTGACTTCGGCAGGAGCGTAGCAAGCAGCGAAGCGATTGCTGAACCATGTATCTTAGAAGCGTTTCACAGCGCGAGGAGCTCCATACCGCGAGCATAAACTCAGAAATACCAAAATGGCGTCGTCGAACTCCGCACACCGCAGGTGAAGTAAGGGAGCAGAAGAACGCAGCCAAGTGAGCGAACAGACAGCCATCGCAATCCGACATCACTGTCAACTCTCGTACGTAGCGGTAAGAGATTGCAGCAGCGAAACGCCATACAGATCGAAGCCTTTGGAAGGCGTCAGTGGGAGTGGAAAGAGCAACGCGTCGCGATCGGCAGTAGAACGAAGCCACTCGAGAACGCGAGGCGAAATCAAACCGCCTCAGATGTGTAGTCTTGACTGTTTCCGCATGCAGAACCATAACTGCTTGAGTGGCTTCAGTGTTTTTAGGTGTATTGTCGAAGACGCTGATGTACTTTCAGTTCACAAAGTTAAGCCCTTGGGAGCAAGTGGACATGTGTGATGCGTGTTCATGTGCGCGTTCCGTACGCGTGTGGGCGTGCGTTAGCGTGTGAGTACGAACTGCCCGAACTTTTATGAACTGTCCCAAAGCGAGCCAATGTGTGTGGGTGTTTATTTTTGCAATATTCTAATATGCAATTTTGGCTAAAAGGGTGTTGGGGCTATTACCCAAGTTCATTTATTTTTAATTGGCTGCAAACCAGCCGTAGCGTTGCTCGAGCGGGTGTTGTTCCCCAGTTTATTCTTATTTTTGCGAGGGAAGCAATACGGACAAAGAATTGAAGATTTCGGTTAGCGGTAACCCATCGCCTCTTCTTCTTAACTTCATCTTGTTTTGGTAGTTTTTGAGGAAGAAGCAGTATGACGGCTTGAAGGTGAACGTAAACCGTTTTTTTCACTCGTAAAAAGAATTTTTGTTCAAATTTACACTGGTCTATCACCCACCATGTAAATGTCGCTAAAATAAATCCAAGACGTGCAAAACTACGATTGAAACATACCCTGAGCGTTTCCGTGGCCCCGATGTTGAAGACAGAAGCTCACCCATAAATGCAACATTTCAAGAGTTCGGGCCGAATGCAAGGATTGAACGAGGTCGTGAAAACGCAATGGTTTCAATTATCGTACTTTGTTTTGTTGCGTCAGTATTCTGGACTTACCCCAGTATACCCATTTGGAACACAATTGTTCTTTAAGAAACGAAGTGTTCTGAGAAAGATACAAGCCTTGATATATATTGCGAAGTGCAATAGGCAAAGTCCGTAGATGGCGTTTATGGCATGGTGTTAATGTGTTTTTTAATAACACGGCCGCAGCTCGGATAGTGGAGTTATTGTAACGTAAAGCAGTATAATTTTTATGCACCTTTCATTGGGATAGTCTTGCATATTCTTGGAGAGTGTCACAGCCTTGCTGTGATGCTTATGCTTTTATTTACTAATAATCTCATTGGGCCTCAGGTCATCATTAGGGTCTCTAATAGTTTTGTATAAATGGAAAACCGGCTGCCGTGTTTGTATCTACGTTTTCTGCGGCCAATATGGCTACAAACACTAGGCTATTAAATTCCACAAGTTTTCAACTCCGTATGCCCTGTGTTTGATTCCAATCCAGTCCCAAGTTTTCCTCGTTTCTGTAAACACAATTATTTTCATTTACCCTCTTTGTCCAGTCGGCCATTTTTGTGGCCGTTTTGCTACTAGACACACAAACGCCAAGCGGTGTTTTTTTCAATGTTACATCTGGTGATTGGGCATTAATAATTAGTTACATGGTTTGAACTGCAGAACGAAGCCAGAAAGAGAACTTCGACTTAATCCCTTAAGCGTTGCTTACGCGCCAAACCTCAAACAGAATGCACGGAGGACAAAGGACAAACACCATATAATTGGTACCCCTACAAACGCAATTCAGCACGTAGGGAGAGGGTTAGACATTTAAGTTGTTGCGTCGAGTTTATAAAAAAATGGCTGGGAACAACCAGTTGTCCAGCAAATGCCATGGACGACGTCACGCAATAGCAGTGCAAGGCGTCTGTCCACCGTTTGGCTCCAAGCCTTCCAGTGCGCAGGCACTCTAGTGTGCTTAGTTTGTGGCCGGGATTGCGTAGGTGGAGGACATCGAGTCGAAGCTGGACCAGCTCATGGAGATGTACATGGAGGACCGTGCTCGGCTCCTGGCCGTGCCGACGGCGGGGCACCCGCCAGGGTTCGGCCTGCGCCACCAGCCGCCGCCACCTCCGCCGCCATCCGCAGGCGCCATCCATGGCGCCATCGCCGCCGCCGCCACCAGCCACCCCTGCGGCCGCTGCAGCCGCTCCGGCGAGGGCGGCGCCCCCGCTGCTCGACAAGCAGTGCAGCGAGCCCAACACGCCGGTGAGCAAGACCTTCGAGCGGCCCAGCGTCATCCAGCGCGGCAACTCGGACCTGGGGTCGCGCCTGCGCCGCCGCAACCAGCAGCACTGCGGCGCCAGGCACGTGGCGGCCGCCCAGCAGCAGCAGCAGGCGTGCTCGTCGGCGGCCAGCACCTCGGAGAGCGCGGCGGCCAGTGACGACGAGCCGAGCGGAGCCGACGAAGAAGAGGAGGACGTGAGCGTGGTGACCGTGTCCGTCACCGAGACGGCAGCGTTGCTCAGGCCGACGCTGCACAACCTGTCCACCTGATCACTGAGCGGTGTGTCCCGCCGGAAATGGCCGGGGCATGCCGCTCGCACCGTGCTCCCGCCGGCGCATGGACTGAGCTCAAACTGGGCCCACTCGCACCTTGTTGCCGTAGTTGCGATATACGGGAAACCCGAGAAAACGCGATTTTCACCATGCGCACTCACTCGACGCCAGTTTGACAAGCCCGGCAGAGTCTTTCGCGAACCCGTTCGCGGCTCCAAAAGCCTTACTTTTCTCGACTTCACTACGGCCAGTACTCCGTGCAATAATACTTCACCCCGAACACCCGCCGCTCTGGACAGGGGCTCATTCATCGAGATTACTGGCACGGGACGCTCGATACGTTTAGTTTTTTGTGCATGTTAGGCGTCCTACTAGAAGTGTTGAGTTATTTCCGAATGAGCGTTTTAAGGCATTCACTGGCAGGTACGGCTTGTGCGGTTATGTGCCATAGCCTGCAGTTGTCGGTCTCGCAAACCTGCGCCGCATGGCTCGTTGTTCTTTTTATATTGTGCTGTGCGTGCTAGATGGACCGGCTTTCAGATCTTGAGCCAGCTAAGCCTCCTACGAGCACGATATTGTTACCCAATTGCAGCAAGGCTGCTGTTTATTTGCGGAAGTGGCACAATCCACGGCACAGCCAAACATTCCGTTATCAGAATATATTTGTGATGACGACATATGCGCCGATAACACAGTTTATATGAATGCACAGGTGAGAATTAAATCGCCCCACAGCGAAAGGCGCTAGTTATATTCGCTCGGGACGGTCTAATTTTGTTGGGATAAATGACCGCGAAAGGGGCTTGTTGAAGTGTTTCTCTGTGCTCACAAGCAGTTGCTCGACCTCAATGTAATAGATACGGGCATACAACTTTCTACGCATGTCGCAGTTTTGTGGTCATGATGGTTCAAACCTTACTTAACTAGTTCTGTTGTGTTGCCTTCTTCTGTGTAGTTTAGCTTGTCTAATCATCTTCCGCAAGCAGGACCGACTGGGAGATGGCTGTATGTTTCCCTTGCTCCCTACTATTTTTCGCAGCATTTTTTGAAAGGTGCAAGTAAACACAAAAAGTACGTCTTTGGAACCTCCTTGTAACGTACGGGGCATCGTTGCAGGAACACCGCCTCTTTGGATAATTTGCTCGAAGCTTACAGGTTTCTGTGAAACACTGAGAAACTTGCAAATTTTCGCAATGGTTCTTTCTTCGAAGTGCATGTTTGAAATGGACACCGGAATTTCTGTTGGCATTTTCTTGACTGTACTTTTATTTGATGTGCAAACCTCTTTGGGGCATATCACTAGCTTTCATGCATATTATGTGCCACAAATACAAGCGTTATGGGTTTCTACTTTTTTTCTGCAAGAAAAGTTTTGCAAAATATACCACATCACGAAGCTCAGACGGAAATTTTTGTTGGAAATCGGAACGCTGGTTGAATTCAGAGCCAACTAGCGTGCATATGGTTTTTATTTCGACAGTGTGCTCACAGTTTCTATAAGTGTTCCAAGGCATCCTTGACTTGCCAGCTTACAATCATTGCAGCTACAAGCCTCCAGGGCTGTTCTACCTTCGGAACTGCGTGTTATGCTGCTATGTTAATCCTCCTTTTTAATCACCAAAATGTGTAAAACTTTACCTCCTAAGACATCTTTGCTTGGCTATAGTCCACATAGCTTTTGTTTTTGACACAGAAAGCATGGTGTAAGTAAGTCGCATGTTGACCTTCCAGTACCAGCAGCACCGAGCGCCTTGTTTGCGCGCCTGAAAAAGGCGCGCGCTGCACACGTTTTGGGACCGTTTTCCAGCTCTTCGTCGTCCTCATGATTACAATCAGCAGTGCCAAGGCCAGTCCCGGGCTTGGGGCCAGCACCGGCTTTGAGTTAAGTCACGTTGAAAGGACTACACTTCTCCGCATGCACAGAATCTGCACCCTGGGAATAACTCTGAGGTGCCTATAAGGGGCAACCACGTCGGCGTTGAGACACAGACACAGTTGATGTTTGTTTTTGAGCACCATGGTTACGTTGTGATAGGCAGGTTGTCTTCCAGCGCAGATCGACCTCGCGAATACAATGGCCCCACTGCGTGCATCTATGTACTTATATTTCACTTCAGTCTTGCTCTTCTGAATTTGCACGGTGTGAACTCAGCAAATTTGACAATTTTCATCGCAGTTCTTGAAACCAGCGCGGAAGATTATAATTAGGGCTTGCTTGCTTCTAAATAGTTTCTTTCGTTTGGAGTACAAAACTTCAAAAAACACAAGATAGCATAGAGATAGGAATACAACTGATGTGCTATTGCTTCGCTAAGCATATTTTTCTTCCACTTCTATCAGTATGGATAGCACAACCAAAACAACCTGAGTTCTGTTTTTCCGAAAATCTTGGTTTTCTCACGACGTCTGAGGTCCCTTCATGCTCCACTGTTCGAGTTACCTGCGCAGTGAGGCCTTTGCCCTTAAAGGTAGAATTAAAGCTAGAATGTACAATATAGATATTCTTTTTACCGGGAAGCGACCATGGTGGGTAGTGGTTAACGTAGTTTTAACAAGAGGGAAACGCATTTTGAAGCGGGCTAAATAACTAAGCAGCGCCTAACGTTTGTTTACTAGGAGGCCTTGGCAACACAAGAAATTCGATAGTTGCAGCTGCCGTCCCTCTAGAGACGTTAGCATGGCTTACAAAACGGCTGCAGAAAATTCAGGTTGCCTTGAAGAGCACCTAATTGGTGACCGCCGCATCAGCACGGTCATAGAACAGCTTGAGACTTGAGGCAAAAATACGGTTTACTCTTTTAAAGCAACGGCATCTGTGAAGGCTCAAGGGTGTTCGCAAAGTCATCTGAGAAAGCCCCTTTACCTGAAAACTAGAAAACAACTAACGCATTAGATATTGCTGACAACGTAGCGGCAGTGCTGCCACCTGCTCTATAATTTTGATTTCAGAAATCGCGAAGCCGGATTTAGGGTCGCTTTTTCTCGGATGCTCTAGAGATCATTCACCCCCGTACCTAGAATGTCACAAAAATGCCTTCGGCAAGTATCGGCAGCTGTAGCTTCGGTGAGTTGTCCAGTGTTATAGCCTGCCTTTCACACGACTTTAGACTCGTTCATCTATGTCACAAAAAAGCCATTGACGGGAGATAGAGAGCCTTCCCCGGTATGCTTTCGCTTAGAGTCGAAGAGGGCATCATTCCTCGTCCAGAACACATTATGGTCGAATTTTTCTCCAAAACAAACGTATTTCTTTCAATTTTCTTTTATCTGAATGTCGATGGCCTTCCTCAACTGTGTTTACATACTGCAACTCTAGTTATGGGTACTAAGTTTAGTCGCACTCATGGGAAAGTTAGCTCCGAACACTTAATTATTTTTACTCACTGGTAGGAATGTTTACCGTAGGGCTGCATGGGTTGTCCACGTAGTCGTATAAATCAGAAAGCCCTCAATGATAGCCCCTTTTCTCAGAATTTTGAAGCCCGGCAAGAGATACTAAAATAGAACTAATCCATCGTGGTTCCATGGTTCTGGCAAAAGCTCGTTTACCGCAATTGGGAAATATTCCCTGTGTTAACCATGGTGGCGTGCAATGATCACTAGGTGCGTAGAAGAGAAGGCTTTCTTTTTTAATATTTCTCAGTTGGCTTTTGCGTTAACTCCTTCCTCAACCACCTGCCCGGTGTACAAGTTTTGTTTGCAAATACCGTTTGTGTTCTTCCCATGGTTCTGTTCTTCGTCGTTATCAAGGCTCAGTCGCACTGCTGCGCACGATTTCTGCGAACGCTTTGCAGACAATTCACTGGGCCCGCGGTTCAAAAACAAGCATTATGATCATTGCGGTTTCGTGTTATGCATGTCTTTGGTAATTTACTGCGTTTATTGTTGGTAGAAACTGCTTATGATATTTTAAGCGTAGGTTTAATAAGCCGAGAGGGGAAAAACAAGTATATGTGAAACCGCTTCTCTCTGGCTCACGAAAAAAACGTTCGGCCAGTTGGGGTGCATTAAATCGTTAAATGGTTTCAAAAAGAAAATGCAAGGGACAACAAAGAGATCGAACGAAGGCATTCGTCCAGTCTACTCTTTATTTCCTCTTGTCTTCTGTATTGGCTATGTCGAAGCTACATGTTGAAGCTACTATGTTTATCGTGTCGAACTTCATTTCTGTCCCTGGCTTCTGTACACAAACGTTCTGGTAAATAGAACATTCTTCTTTTTTGTCTTCACTTCACACAAGACAATGTTAATATTTCTTAGGATAAACGGCAAAGCCTTTATGGTGGGTATAAAGCACCCATGAGTAAGGATATATAGTTTGTGACAAGAATACAGGCACCGGGATAGAAAGTGCTGCCTAATGAGCTCGGAAGTTGTGTTATACAAACCACAATGTAGTTGATTTGAATTATGTTACTTTCTTTGTGTGTTAGGGAAACTCTGGTGGCCGTAGTGTTGAAAATAGTGTAAGGTGTTAATAATAACTCAGAGAAAATATATCTAACCGTACGTCACATGTTTCGAAATGGTAGCATCAGACTCGGCAAAAACACATTGCCATCTCGACGTAATTTAGATAGCATAAATCACAGGATCATCCCTAACACGTAATTTTAAACCTAACAACTATAGTCACATGTTCTCAATACGTAAATTATGCGCTCTGGAAGTTAGCTTTCGGAGATACTTTGTGAAGGCCTGTAAAGCAATTTTCCTCCATTCTGGAGAGCGTTTGTGCTGAACGCTTGTGTTGCAAATGCCGAAGTAGTTCAACAGTTTTCACCGTAAAGGAACAAGAACATATAAATTTTGATTTAGTTTGCAATTTTCAGCGACTAGGCATATTCAGGAATGCGGGCTTGCATCCTAGCAGTCAAATCAGCAAGTTCTCAACAGCTTAACGTTTAGCAAGCCCAAACTTTGGTTACCCTGAAACTTGTTCTCAACGTTGCAATCAATGCTATTTGGATTTTACCGATCGTTTAGGTATAGCGATGAATGGGTTTATTTCGTGCATAGAAGCTATGCCATTTATTTTCTGCCGTCAAGGTTAACACAAAAAGGCCCTCGAGACCTTTTTTGTTCCGGTTCCGGTAAAAAAGGTGCGAAAAATCTTGTTTGCATAAATTGTTTTTTACGTATCCGTCATGCCAAGCTATGCTTTGTCAAATAGAACCGTGAATAGGTTGTCTTTTTATTTTTATCTTTGAAGTTCAAGTCACTGGTGTTTATTTCAGTGAGTTTTATGTCTTCGTTCTTTATTATCTCTCCAAAAACAGGTCTCTCTAAAACAGGGCATGAGTATGTTCTCAGTTCATTATTAAATATTTTGAGATGTTAACAAAAAAGTCGTACGAGCAGAGAAAAATAGTGGTTGCGGTCATCGAAGTTTTACACCGTAATTTTTTTACTTATCTCTACTCCGTCCCCTTTGTAATTGTGTCGCCTCTATTGTCGCCCAATAGTTTTTTTTCCTAGAAGCAATAGAAAATGTTCAGCTAATACAAACCCCTGTCCTCGACGTATGCGACAGTCACACGAGCTTATCCACCCGGGACCATCCTCACCGTTTTGTGGGTTTTTGTCGACAAGAGCAGTTTATATTACAGGGGGCCCCGTGAGCTTGTTTATTATTTTCGAGTCTTGGAGGTTTTCTGTGAATTTTGGAATTCTGAAATGAAGGTGTGTGTAAGGTTGTTGTACAAAAGTGTTGGTGCGCCCGTCATGTACCGAATGTAAAGTAATGGAAACTTCTACGTGAGTAGAGAATGTGATTGGAAACTTTGGGGCAATAGACAAAGTCACTTCACATACGGTAAATGTGGAAGGAAGTGACCAAGACGAGGGTTCATCTTAAACAGGCGTCCTACTGATAATTATTGTGAGAGTAATATCACCGCGGCGACGGCCATTACGACGGTGGGGTCGTGTTGACGGCAGACCTCAAGTAGAGTTCTATGGGTTGCAAGGTTTACGGAAGTGCACAAGCATTTTTGAAAAAAAAAAAACGTTTATTGCCTTTAGGTAAACGTGACTACACTAAGTGCTGGCTGTTAACATTCGGCTTATTCAAAAAAGTTTAAAAACATGTTAAAAATATTCGCTCCTGGTACACAAAGCACTATCTTTCTGAGAGCTTTTTTTGCTCATAACAGTCCGAGAGCCCCAACGCTGAAACGCGTTTATGCTGGCATGAGCTGCTTATATATGATCCTAACCTGTTGTCCAAACATCATCCAATCATCCCAGTAATTTTCAGCCCAGGAATTACTTGCATGGAAAGATCAGCTCGAAGTAGGGATGCTTAGTTCCCGTGCTGTTGCGGCCACTAACAATGGTCGGCCACAAAACTTTCGCCGAAAATACATTTGCCAGCAGGAAGAGCCCTCGTCTGGTAGATTGGGAATTGAGAACCTCTTGCCAGATGGTAACAAAACAGGTCAGTAAGAAAAGTGAACACATGGATAGCCCCACAAGAAGAAGCGCCGCATGCTCAGCAGAGCAACCATGGAAGGTTAGGGGTACCAAGCATTTGATTAGTCATATTTCCGTTTACTTAAATAATTTTTTTTTCGTTCATAAAATCTTAGCGTCATCATCGCCAACTGTTGGAAAATAGCCTTATGGAGGCGTCTCGTATTCGACCTGCCACCCCCAAATTGTTTTAGTTCATCCCTCGTAGGTATCAACCTAGCCGAGCTTTTAGTGTACATTCTCCGTACTCAACTTAACGTAAATAGCATTTTCTAACTTCTTATCTACTAACTATTTAACGTCTTATCTACTAACTATTTACAGGGGATCGGAATGTTGGTGTCAAGTTAAAACCCTTGGCGTTCCAGCCATAACTTCTTAGGTTGCATAACTTCTTCGGTTAAAAATCATGCACCACTCCGTCAAATGACGACGACGGGTGAACGCGAAGCTTTCTCGTGACGGATTCTTTGGTTGTCGTCTAAGTTCTCCAAACCGCAGCCACCATGCGAAATGGAGCAATGAGATAAACGCCGGCTTCATAACGCGAGGCACCCGTGTTTAATTCCAACCATAGGAAGCGTTACAGACGCCATCGGTAAGAACACTAATGCTTCGCTTTAATAACCATTCAGGGTTGCCGAATGTGAGAACAGGATTCACAAACATCCGCAAGAAGGTGATCTTCATGGCTGGTGTTTTTAGACGCTCTTGAAAAAGAACTCGATCTATTACATCCCGCCAAAAACAGAAAACTACTTGTAGCCGAAATACCTTGAAGCTGACGACAAAATTTATCCTTTTGAAGAGGATTACGTCGCAAGCCTCGCAGGTTACGTATTACGCGAGGAAAAAGTCCTGTTTATTCAAATTCTTGTGAGGTTGAGCTGCTGGTTTCCTACGGCCGAAAAAAAATGCCCCTCCCACAGTTGTCCAAATTTTGTTCCCACCGAAACGCTGCCCTCACGAAAATGTTCCATTCTCAATCCCCAATCCCGCACTCGTCCGTCCCAGTTTTTGTGCGCGTCACTGCAATTTGTATGATGATTACTATACTCTAATAGTGTTACGGTGATAAATTTCTGCCCACAAAGGCAATATTAAGGGCTAAAGAATATAGCTGAATGCAACACTCGAGAAGGACGCCATCTTTTAATCGACTACAGTTTCTCACATTTTGTCGGTTCAAACTACAGATCTGTTGTTTTTTTGCTCTTTACTTCCTCCGTTGTCTGTTTTTGCGCTGTGTGAAATATGCGTTACCAACTAGCCAAAACCTTCACTCGTTTAGATGCTAAAGCCTTTTTGTTTATATTACGAGTGCTTAAATGCTACCT
Source organism: Haemaphysalis longicornis (assembly GCA_013339765.2). Classification (NCBI taxonomy): domain Eukaryota; kingdom Metazoa; phylum Arthropoda; class Arachnida; order Ixodida; family Ixodidae; genus Haemaphysalis; species Haemaphysalis longicornis. The sequence continues at coordinate 129,400,693 of CM023456.1, forward strand.
ATCTTCTTGCTCCTGCTTTGCATTCGTACCTTCTATGCCTCGTGTGCTCTCTCTACTTGCGAACTTGGCACCGTGAGACCCATCAGGGGCGAGAAGAAATTTCCTTTTAGGCCAAAACAGTCGAATGGTTTTTAACTGTAGTAAAGATGACGGGGCGGTGGCTTGGAACAGTTATGCAAAGTTTGATACATAAGAAACTGAAATTAAAGCCAGTTTTCCCAAAGTTGACCTACAGATCTGTCTCAGGTTGTGCTCAACAAGGCGCGATCAGCACTCAGAAATCAGCAGCAATTAATTGTTTTGTTTGTGTAGGTTGTCAGTAGGGCACACCGGATTAAAAAAAACATAAACATAAAAATGCCTCATGTAAGAATGCAGACCATTATTTCAGTACTAAGTTATGCCTAGATCTTAATTGCAGGACTGCATTTCTAGAGCTCGTTTTACATGGCAGAGCTTTGTAACATTGTTTTAAATGAGTGCGATAAAATCTAAAATTAACGGATGGAGTCATTCTGTGTACAAGTAAAAACGAATGGTACTGCTCAGGACGAATTTTACCTTTCCACCGCTTAAGTTACTTTTAGTGTTCAAATATAACTTATACGTACATGGGGCTTAAATTACATCGATTGCTTTGTGTACTGCAGCATGTACCTTGTGGTACGTGTTGAAAAGTGCGACAGAGGGTAACACAGAAAGCTCTCTGTTAGTGACTTACAGTTGGAAAATGGCTCCTACCGAGGATTTGCTACTTTGTGCAAGGGTGGCACATTGAGAACCCAATGAACAAAATAGACTAAACTGGTCACGCCAAAGGCAGCAAACAATTTGCAATATTGATAGGCTAGCGTGCAGAGACAGCGTAGCACACACAGCAGTGCCAGTTCACTTAGTACCTCACTATCATCACCGTTGTCATCATAATCACCACCCGCTGCGTATCCTTGGCAAGAAAGAAGCGTCACCTAGTAACTTCTACCCTCTTCATTCCTCCGCCATCGAATCCGTTTTTATTTCCATATTTTATTAATGCAGTTTCCGCAAGCGATTATACTGAAAACAAACATTTGTGCGCCACATATTCTAAAATCAGAGGGGGGGAAGTTGACAACAAACGCACATACTGATTTTCTAAATTACATGCAATGCGCGAGAGGGAACGTTTTGTATGCGATTCTTTGATTGTGGCTCGTGTGGATTGCTCCGTAGCTAGCGACGTTACATGTGCACCACAAAATGGTGGAAAAGAGTGAGAATATCCTGCTTCGTGTTTAATTCAGACAAAAATCAATCGACCTTTGTGGCCTACGAGATGCTGAGCAGGCTGTAGGCGTCTCCTCTGTCTACAAGGGGTGATGTGCATCCACCTTGCTCTCACTAGGTGACACAAATAGCGCTCAAGAAAGAGAGTAGCGGAAAAGGTAAAAGCGTGCACGTAGACGCTTTGTCCATGGCGATGACGATTATAAAGCGGGGCACTCAGACCAATAAATGTTACAATTGGAGGAGCGCTCTGACCACGCTTTGTGAAGTTGACATGCATGACAGTTTTTGAGCATTCTGGCTTCATTGAACTTCACAAAGCGACCTGGCTTACACATGCCACTGATCTCAGCCGATGGTTCGCGCCATCTAAAATGCGGCTGGAGCATTCCAGTGATAAAATGGCTCACAGTAGAAGGCGAAGTGTAAAATACGTATTCAAGGTCAAATCCTTTAGAGGAGTGCAGAATCGCAGAGGTGGAATATAAAACAAATATCCGCCTATACAAAAACGTTTGAATTCTTAGAGATAAATTTACTAAAATACTAACCATGTGATCATAGCTGATATATTCAAGATTTAATATAATTTCTTATAAGTACATTCATTTTTCTTTTACGAAGCTCTCCTGCGCCTACATATCAGGTTTAACTCGCCATGCACAACTACGTGCGTAGTTGTGAATAGCGTTTACCCTGCTACAAATGCAATCCTTATGTTTTGAATACAATACAGAGTCGGTCCTGTGGCGACTGCCACGCTTTGTTATGTGTACGCTTGTAATTGTACATCTTTTCCGCATTTTCCAACACGTTATGTTTAATTTTTGTTTACGTTATATTTGATTTAACTAATTATTCATGTAAGCTTAACTCGCTTGTACGCGTTCAGCTCGATGTATAACTTTGTCCCATCAAAAGGAGAGGGTTCACTACGGAAACATCTGCGTTTGGAAACAGCTTACTGACCCACGGACGCAATTCAGTTCCTCGGCTAGATGTACTTTCAGCTGGTCACAGAAACCATGAGAGTACCGTAGCGACTAATATTAAGTCAGCAGAATACTGCACATTGACTTTTCGCCGTGGTATTCTTGCATTCTGTACTTTTTGTTGAAGCTATATGCACACACAATCACACATTCGTGCTCACACACAAACATACAAATGCTTTGCGAGACATGTTTTTAGAAAATTTCCATTTGTGTTCAACGATTGTCATTGAAGACTACATACTGTCGGTTTTTGTCGCGACGTTTCACAGGTCCCTCTTCCGCGAAGTAGCGTGAAGGTTTCGTGGCCATCCTGAAAAATGAGCGGAGTTTGAGTCAGAAATAGCCCAATAGTATCTTGAAACTATCAATGAACGAAATTTCCCCACTGGAGCTGAAGAGATTTTAAATTTGTGTTATCGCAAAGGTGGCGAATGTTACGAAATCACTTTAACCTAGTTTTTCGTTTGAGACAAACGGTAATAATGAAAAAAAAACTGTCAGAGCTATAATTTGGGCTTCAGACAAAAGACCAGCTTCACTGAGCAATACAAGAACAGCTTCTTTTGCAGGTATGAAATCGTTGGGACATCTCAGCTCAGAATCTGTAGCTAGTACCAGCTGTTCGAGAAGTTGGTCAGGACATTTATTTCGTTCTCGCAAACAGTTGGTCACGTATCAAAACATCTAACCTGCACAATTTTTCTGAAGCTTTCAGCTTTTTGGGAAGTTCTGATTATGCCAACATTGACTGCATAAGATGTAAAAGTATTGGCAGCGTAAATTCGTCATACATTTATGTACTAGGCACTAGCAAACTTACCCCCCCCCCCTCCCCTCAAAATGCGAATCTATTGTTACAAATGTGGCAACGCTTTGCGCAGCGAGCGAAAGAAGGATCATCCGTCCGTTTCCGCCTTGAGTGATTGCTTTTGCGCGGCACATCTGCAGTACATAGTCGCTTTCCCATAATCAAACATTTGCTAGAACGCCGGATCTAGGCGTAGTTCTAGGCTGACATTTGAGAGTAGAAGCTTAAGTTATTAGCGTTCTGAGGCCCTTTGCTTAAACCTTCAATCTAACCTCAATATTAGCGTGGAGGTATAAATTAAGTAGGTCGATAGCGTGTTCACAACGCAACCAGCGTAAACCATATAACACATAGTTAAGGTACAGTTGATGGTGGCATGAACAAAAACACTAGATGCCTCAGCTGCAAAAAAGGTCAAATAAAATACGAGACAACCTTCTAGGAGTGCACACTTCGTTCTGATGATATGGGAGCTCCTAGTAGTGCGTTAGGTTCAAAGTGCCAGATTTCCTTCGAAATCCTGTTATTTGTATTTACTTGTAAATACATGTTCAAGTGCTTAAGTGGAGAAAAATACCTAAAATTAGAAAAACGTAGATTGTTTGTAACCGGCAGCGATGTAGCCTTCGGTTGATGGGAACAAGAGTCGATACGAAAACACATATTTAGGTTTAGAAAGATGACAGTTTGCGCAGAATGTTTGTCTTGGTAGGGCAGATTCCTTATACGAAACAAGGACGGCCAAGCTTGCCTGCGTGCTTCAGCGCATATGTAAGTAAAAATGCTAGGCAGAAATAGTTCCTCTACTTAAACATAGCTCTTAGTTTACTTAGCGTCGTAGGTTGTACTTTGTACATGGTATCTTACTTAGACCATTGCCAAATGCTAGTTTTAACCCTTTCGGCCCTGGCCGGTGTCAATAGAAATATAAAAAAGTCAAATAAAAGTTCCTCTAGCGCATAGCGAACAAAACCAAAATTGCTAGTTCCCTGGGCATATTTCTTCAGCGATGCCCATTGCAATACACATTTCCGATGTGGTGTTTTCGCGAAGCTTTACACTACAAAGCAGAAGAAGCTCCTGTTAAGAGAAAATTAGGACATTGAGGCTGAAAAAAGTGAAGCTACCAGCTTCATTCCCAAGCTCGTGAATCTATAAATCACTACCAATAATTCACTACGTTCGCTACAAAATCGTTCACTACGAAGCTCATTTTTTTGTTTTTAGGTTCATGTCGTCATTATTTAGGAAAGTATGCAAAAAAGATGTATGTGCTTAACATAAATTTTTAAATTGTCCCATGCTCTAAATTGCCGTATTAATAAATGCGAGTACTAGCACTGCTACCTATATTTTTTCTTTGTGTACTTATGAGGTACTAAAATTTAATACAAAACACAGAAAACATTGTTTGCCTGAAATAAAAAATATCAGGGCTGAAAGGGTTAAAAGCATTTGCACTATGAAAGCTATATCAAAACCATTCGCACTAAATGCTAACTTATTCTTCAGAGCTGTGAAATTGCAGTGATTGGTTTGGAAACAGAAAACTGACGATCTAGTAAGTGGCTGCACTTCAATTTTTACAATAATACCTCACGAGACAAATGTTCTTCGTGCACTCGAGCTTTCGTAATTGTTGCCTAGAGCGACAATATTTGGCGTGGGCCGTGAGTATGCTGCCCGTACGGTTGCTTTTTTGCGTAAGAGATTGTAATTACAACTTGACTCTTACTTCGGACTATTACTAGTAGGTTCATTGTTCGAGGACTAGCAAATAAGCTTTTGTTGCCCTCTATTTACTTTAAATATTTTCAACCACTGCATAGTTATAGAGACCAGTCTGCAATGGCCGGCACTCTGCACTCATCGGCATTCAGTATCACTTAACAACTAAAAATTGTCATGGAAAACGTTCTATAAAGTGCAGAAATGTACGCTTTTGGATAATAGAAATAAGTTGTGCATTTATGGCGCGCAGGGGTGCTCTTCGCGTTGTGTTCCTTTTTTGCGCGTGTTTGCATATTGTACAAAATGTGTTCATAAAGTCTGAAGCCCAAGAATGACTTACGTCAAATGTGGTGCAGTGTTGCTAAATGTTCCACTATCGATCCTCTTCATTTATGGTGGCTGTAAACAGTGTTGTCATTCGATCGTCTGTGGTATTGTTTTCAACAAGCCATCGGAAAAACGGTGCCGTTGTTGCGTGACCAGAACTGCGGTTGTTTTCTACAGCCCGCCGTAACGGCTGCGCAATACTGCCGTCCCACTGCACTTTTATGCGACAGCGAGAAATATTGCGCATAGGCACTCTTGTCAGGTGAAACATATCTGCTAGTATTTTGTTTCTTTGGCTACATAGTACATATTTCTTTTGCTAACGAAGGCAAAGAAGTTGTCGGTTCTATGCTTAAAACTAAGACGTACCCTGGTTCTACTGAAAGCAAGAAGCCAGTTACGAGGTGCCCTCATTGCACGAGGTTTAAGGAGGCTTGTTTCAAGGATAGCCTCACTCATTGTCAGGCTTAGCGCTCACTTAGTACGCGCGCTGAGCGAAAATCAAATAACCCAGGGCTCTGGTGCTTGATTGATCGGTTGAGTGTGTGGGTAGCTTGGACAGCCCAAGCAGAAAGGGACACAATGCTGATATCTATCTACAAGTGGTCTTGCTTAATGTAAGAGTATCTTGAGCAAAATTTTAACTTATTATTGATGTACTGGTGCTGGTGTATACTTACCAAAGCCTGCACAGGCTCCTGCTTTTAACAGTTTTCTGGGTGTTCCACATCTGTATAAAGAGGACGTTGATAATGACCGCTTTTATACATATTTGAGTGCAATACCCTACCAATCGCTATTTTCCTAAATACAACAGACCTTCTGGCGAACTGTACGCGCTGCTAACCTGGGAATCTGCCGTCCTTTTCAAGTTTTCACAAAAGAATTCGAAACTAAAGACCTCCCTTGCGGTGCATTTTCTATGCCACGTGTAGCGAAGCTTTCTCTGCGGCGCGTTTGTACAAAGTTTCAGGCTGGTGTTCAGCTTGTTCGACCCTCGCAATTACTTGCCACAATATTATGTGATGACCGCTTACACTTTCACTATTACTACAGAGAGGATTGAGATTGTACGATGCCTGGTCCTCCTTCGCCTCACTGACGAGGGATCGTGTGTGTCTGTTTTTATGACGCAAGTGCAGCTTCCAAACAGTGTGTGCGAATGTGAAACATCTCTTGGAACTTTGTAAAATACAACATTTCATTCACTTGAAGACTTACGTGTGGTTATTTGCGTTCTGTCTGACTGCATTGCGCCTGCCGTGGGCGAAGGCGTTCATCCCCAGTAGGAGGTACGGAACTCTGCCCGTCCCATATATCAACATTTATGTCGTCCAAGCTTTGGAGCAGCCGCGCTTTTCCTTTTTGTGTTGCCTTGGTGTAGGTCTTCAGTTGTTGACCGCAAGTCGGACCAGAACACTGCGAGAATTGCACTACAGAAACGAAGTACATACCGGGCTAACCAAGTAAGGAGTACTCCTGGGAGTTATTTTTATACGTAGACTCGCGATAATTCAAACTCGGAGAATTAAAACTTTCGGTCAATTCAGACAAATTTCAAACCTTTGGTTGGCTCGGCATGTTTCAATGGGTATTAAAGCCGCCTAATTCAAATTGCTATATTGCACGAATTCCCTTAATTCGTACTTCTTGCTTGTCCTCGCCCGAGAATATCTGCTGCATTTGCCGCTTCTGGCTGCACATTAGCATTTTTACATCACCAACAGTCATAAATAAAGCCGATTACCTGAACCCACGTCTCAAAGCGAAACCACGCGCGCGACAACCGCGTGTGCATTGAGGAAGAAACATAGAAGAAAAAATACAGGACGGCAGGCGGGAATTCCCGCCATGTACGATAATGAGACGCATGACCATTCGTGATTCTTTTTTTCTTTCTTTTGAAGTGTGAATAGCACTTCAATATTGTGTCTGGAGGTTGCCAAATTAGATATATGTTACTCTATTGTTACAATACAATTTGTTTGTTGCTCCGAGTCATGCCTACGAAAACTTCTGGCAATTCAAACCTGATAATTCAAACAAAATCGTGGGGTGCCTTCGACTTTGAAATATCGCAGGTCTACTTATTTCGTTTAAACTAAACAGTACTGACATAAGATTTCTAAAAACTGATATGGTCCGCTTCATAAAGCTGCCAAGTTGCCTTCGTACGATTATGGGCGTCAAACGTCGCTTGGAAACAATTTAAATAAAAAATATTGCCGCAGTTTTGAGAGGCCCGGAAACGACCAGCTCAGCCGCTGTGGAACGTAAGTACCACCGTGGAAGGGTGTGCCGTAGAAGACTCCTGCCCGGTCTAACTCAGAGTGGTATGTCCCTTCCCTCTCAGCGAATGGCACGCATATTACTCAGAACTTAAACCGACAACAACACAAAGTAAACATTTCGGTGGGGTTCTCGTGTGTTTTGCCCTGTTTCGCCCCGCCTACCGCAACTCTGGGCAGTTTCAGACGGGCTGATTGCGGCGGAACCAATCTTTGAGATTAGGGGGAAGCGGCGTCGTCAAAGGTTGCCTTCTGGCTTGAACAAAAAATGTGGCGTCATGGGCGCCCCCGCACTCGCTCCCGGGCTCTCTGCGGCCGAAATCGCAACTGATACCATCAATGGCTCTGTAATTCATAATCGGCAGCACTTTGGCCACTCTTAACCCGTGCGTTATGTTTTATGGGGTAGTACGGACACATCGGATCCAAAATATTCCCGAGGTGGTGCTGAACGAATTATTCTTAAATGGCGGCCAAAAGTGTTTGCAGCGTGTACCACCGAACAATTTTTTTTCATTGCGGTGTGATACTTTTTGTGGTCAATCCGGAACAATTGCATAATGAAGGTAGAACCAGCTGTTTTGCGCAACCATACGTTCCCCAGTGTAACCCATGACATTGATTCAATTACCGAAAAGAGATGCGAAAAAAGCCACGCAAACTGAAATAATACAAATACTTCCCGTTATTCAAGACGTTAGCCTGCTACAAAATGCAGAAACTCGCAACAGGCACTGCTTCTTTACGGAGAAAGCGCAGTTTCTTTTCGCACTTTGCTTACTTAGAAAGCTTACAAATTGTGGCAACAGCGCAAAAAAAAAACTAGTACAATAGAAGAGAAAATTGATATTTTGGATGAAAATTCGCCAACGTCCTCTATTAGCAAAAGCAACTTCATTGGGGAACACGAAGCAAAGCTCAAAGGGAATGTATTTACGTGGAGAAACTGTATTTCAATGACGCCCGGTTAGGCTTGACACATTGGAATTACTTCACTACCTGGTATCAGTGTAAGAATATAGTACAAACACGTCATATGGGTTTTTAAGGAGACACGGGGCCTCACCTTTCTACTGTGTTTGCTCATGTGGTCATCTCAATTTTCGTAAACACGTACACGTAAAGTCTTTCACTAGACGGAAACTCTGCAAGCAGTCGCCTGAAGGCCGAGCGTGTCACAGACATCGCATACCTTGCGAAACGTGTACAAGGTGTTTATCCGAGCGGCATTGCTAGTTGGCTGTACAGGGGTGGCAAATGTATCCGGTTAAATCGAGCATGACCTAGATCCTGGATGCTGTATGTCTATGACCCTTCCCAACGCTACCCCAACTTTCATTAAAAGTTGATCAGCTGTAACTTACGCTACTGTTTCTTACGTTTTACCACATTGCGGCGTCGCTTGGTTGCCCGCCCAATTGGTTATGTCGCTTCTTGCTTTGGCGATGAATATTGACGTGAATTTCCGAAGCAGTGGTTGAAATGGTAAGCATGCGGGTTTTTACAATTTAGTAACCGTTTGAATTAGCAAACGCTCCCGTGTATCATCGAAAACAGATAAAACGTCTAACAAACTCTGCGCATGCCGGCTGTAGCAGAACCTATAACAGGCATGAGATAAAAATACAAGCCGTACCCGCAACATTTGTGTTGAACAGCTTCGCCAAACAAAATACCATACAGGGTTGTTGCGAAAAGGGAAGTTTTAAAAGTAAAAGAATATAAGAATAAAAAAGCAAACTTCATCAGGCTTAGCTACCCGCGGCGTAAATTGGTTAGCGTTTTTTAGACAATTAGAGTTTATTAGATACTATTTTGCTGGATTTTTAAAATCCTTAACCCTTCTTTTTACAACCCTCATTTTAAATGCGGTAAAGTATATCCCCCGTGAACCATGTCTTCATGCGGACAGACTTGCAGCGACTTGATGTGCTTTCATAACTACTTGCGGGACGCCGCCATTTCAGAACCAGGTGGTAGCTGCGCGAGATCCACCCACCCACTCTGCGTAACAAGAAACTTGCATGTCTTTCACACTGTTTTCGCGCATTTTAGCCGGCGCCACATGCATGTCACAGGAACACCTTGGGACACGTAGAGTACATAGTGTAGTGAGGAACACCACCGCAGTCCTTCCGTCATGAGCTGGGTCACTGGACGTATAACACACAGTTGGCTAGCAAAAATAACATGCATCAATAACATTCATACATTACAGGAATCAACGGCATCTTTCAGCAAAATTTTTAACTTCGGGAAGCATTTGGCTGCCCTTTCGGACAACTACAACACACACCAGGCTCTTTTTCTAAGAGTTTACGAACAGTCCTCGCCTCGAAGGATCATCAAATATTTTCTTACGGGGGCACTAATTCCACGATGAGTGAAGCAAAATGTCTGCGCACGACACAAATTTCTGTAGAATTAGAAATGCCCAACGCAAAAAGAAACATTCGCTACAACGGCCGCCTTAGGCATATATATCCAAGAGGCAAAAATAAATACTATACAGAAGTACCGTAACCTTCAGTAGTAGTCCAAGCAGTACTACAGCTGTAGCGCCACCCATGGGAACCTATCCGAACTTCTTTCATGTTTCGGCAGATACGTTGAGTTTGCATAGGTTGCAACAGCGGCTTGCGTACAATGCCCGTTAGCTTGACCTAGAGATCCCGTGGGTTTTCCGGGTCACGCCGAGTTCTTCTGGAGACTGCGACGTTCGTTATAGTGTCCCGTCGCGAATATTAAGAAGTGTATATTGGTCCCTGCGAATGCTTAAAGACGTCGCAAGCCTTAGGCGCCCTGTGAAGTCAGCACGCGTGTGTTAACAATAAGGCCTCGTGTTTATGACTGCTACTGTAAAAGTAAAGTAACAGCCTGCCAGGAAACGCCGTCTTACAGTAACGGGATTTCATGAGAAAATTCAGCTCGGTTGACCGAGACTAGACATCACGGTGCTATGAATCAGCTGGTATATGCGACATTTACGTGCCGCCGATGATTCGTTTGCGCGCAAAGCAATTTACCGTTGCCCAGAGCCACAAATCAAGCTACACTTGCCGCAGCTAAGTTTACTGTACCGCGGTGGAGGCTGGATACAGTTTAGATTCTATCGTGCAGATATAATCAAGCTGATAGAGTCAAGTAGATAGAATCACAAATCAAGCTACGCTTGCCGCAGCTAAGTTTACTGCACCGCGGTGAAGGCGCGGTACAGTTCAGATTCTGTCGTGCAGATAGAATCAAGCAGATAAAATCACAAATCAAGCTACGTTTGCCGCAGCTAAGTTTACTGTGTCGCTTGGTAGCATTTCCTCTTTTATTTATTTCCACTTCGGTGGTTAAAAACATCTTTTGCCTCTCGGCCAATTCTTTTATATTAATATTGGGTTAAGCCTGTTATACCTATTATACCTAATGGCACAGGCGGAGGCATTTAATATTTTATATTCTTTTTAATCTGCCTCAGATTATCCATGTCCATGTACCGCGGTGAAGGCGTCATACAGTACATATTCTATCGTGGCTGTACTGTACCAAGATATTTACTGTATTTTGATAATAGATGCACTCACACGCAGACGCTGCTGCAAGCGGAGGCCAATTTGTGGTTTAGCCTTGGTTTATCGATTCGTTACACCCGAAATGTTTTAATTGCAGTTCACTCACGCCAAAATAGGTGTTCTACGGGTGAAAGGTTTGCAAGGAATGGTGGCGGAAGTATATGTGTTATCTCACTTCTCAGAAGGATGAAGTAGGAAGCTGTGCTTTTGCCTTGTTTTTTTCCTGTCTCTGTCTGTGTCTAGTCGCGCAGTAATTGTTCATTTAAAGATCATAAACCAGTTATCCAGCAACCAAGCCTTATTAGGAGTGATTCGACATTTGTTTATTGAGTTTTGTCAGGCTCCTGGACAGTTGATGGAGCGGGTGTCTTGAACGCGTCCGCGTGGAATTGGAAAAGTAGTACGTACCATTCATTTGAAAGCGGCGAGAAATAAGCAGTTGCAGATTGCAAAAGAGTGGCGTTGGGGGCTCTCAGACGGGCTAAAGATGCCTGAGCGGACAGAAGCGACAGTTGCTATCGAGGCTGGCGGTGACGAGCTGTCAGAATGCATTGAGCTTATGATAGAATGAAGACCCCGCACCGTCCGTTTATTTTCTTCTTCGCGTTTTACTTGGAATCGTTTCACTGTGAACAGCTGCATTGTAAGTGAACAATTTCGCATGCATTATTGAACAGACGGTCTGTAATGGCCCTGCTACACTGGCGTCTCGAATGCCCTGGAACTGAATGTCATTCGACTGAAATGCGAAGTTGTGCTGCTCCACTATGTTTTTCAACGGCATTTGGCTCAAATTACCGTCGAGCCGAATGAGCATCCCGATAGACATTTGGGGCTGTGGAACGCCATTTCTTGCACTCACGCGCACAGCGTCTTATGCCAAAAATATATTAATTGCGTACGAAATATTTTTAATTGTGGGGCTCTTTCTAACTTTACATTATTTAGTGATCATGCCAAGATGCTATAATTCCCTACTCTCAACACCAGTGCGAGAAAGGGACCAATTAGTGTTGCCAGAGGGCACAAAACATGCACCTAAAAGTATACAAAAAACCTTGACTGCGATTAATCATTAAACAAAGAGCCACGAAATTAATTTCAAAGCTTGAGTTACTTACACTTTCGTATAATTTTACTGCCAAATACTACACCAAAATTTGATTGTTGCAATATTGTATTAAAACAAAAATCGGCGACAGCAGCGCCACTGCACACGGTGAGTGATTATTAAAGCTTTCGACTGCCATGGAAATTGTAGTGGAGCACGGGTGATTCTGGATGGCATTCGAAGCTCTTTGATTCGAATAACAATTCCAGTTTTAAAAGGCACCCGAGACGCCAGTGTAGAGGGCGTTAAGTGCTCCCTCTCGCAGATAATCCGGGGTCGTCGGCGGAGTTGAACTTGAGGAAAAGATTTCGTAGCGCCACCTTGCGGCGCCCAGGGAAACTTCCCGGATCCTAAGGTGCCCCCTCTCCTTCCTTCCCCCCAACAGATGGCGTGCGAGTGCAGGGGCGGCTAGAGTTCCTTTATATAGCTCCCCTAGGGGAGCAGAGTTGCGCGTCCATCCGCCGTTTTGAGTTCCAGGTCGTGCGGGAAAGCCAAGTAGGCTGTAGGTTTGGGCAAGTTGGTAATCCATGCTGTACTGCAAATCGGGAGTGCAAATGTACCCCCCTGTTTGCTAAGTGTTATATTATAGCAATGAACAGGAACCAAACGACCCGCGAGATCATAGAGGCCAATGAAATTGCACGTGCAGGGGACTGCTGTGTAAGTACTCCCTCCCTCGCACTGACGGAAAAGGAGATGCACTTCCTTGGGCAAGACAACGGTTTGTCGTGAAACCGCAATCGCAGTGGCACGTGCCCTAAGATTGTGGTAATGCACAGAAGGGAGGATGTGTTTGTTACTCTTTTTTTTTATGAGTGTGTATGAGAGAGAGTGGGCAGTATAAATTTGGGACTTCTTAATAAAGTTTGTTGAAAGTGCGCTCTGTCTCGTGTCGTCTCTCTCCAGCCTTCGTTACTTTTGTGCGCAATAGAAGTACAGCGGGAAAGCCACCCGTCTTGCATGTACGAGCTGCCGCCGGGCCTCCACGCCAGCGGCAGCGGCGAGGAAGAGTGGCGAGGAGCGGCGCGCACAAAACCTGGCGCACGTTAGTCGGCCGCTGGTCTGAGCTGAGCGGCCGCCGCCGCTGCCACTTCCGCAACCGCCAATACTCAGTGGAGCAGAACTGACTGAACACGGGGTCTTGTGTGCAGAACTGAAAGCGGGCTTTCCTGTCGAACTGGAACCCGGGGAATGTGGGAATCAGACACGCAACTCTTGCGCTACGCAATATACAGCAACTCTAGGGGCGGCCACTTCATGCCACACAATATATCGCATCTCTGATTCCTCGGTTCCTTCTCTACTTCCAGTAGATGCGTGGATCCGCGTCATGGTTTCCATGGGGCGACGACTAATGAACTCGCGTTATCTAATAAGCGAGCACCACAACGTTCGGTTTCTTTTTTTTTTTTCGAAACGCGATAATTCGAACTACAGGGATCGATTCATAAGACATTGCCGATCGAATGGCGTGCGAGCGGCAGCGGAAAGCTTTCACCGCTCGGAAACTGTCCATGCGATTCAAACGTGGTCCGATAACGCCATCGTGGTGGCTATGCCCTTCTTAGCAGTGGTCTCCACCTGCTTCGTCAACGGCCTTGTTGTAACCAAATTGGGAAAGTTGCGGCGGTGATTCTGCATGATCGTAAAGTTCGTACGCTTAATGTTAACAGCGCAGGGGTAATGCGCTCTTTGCAAGAAAAAACACCCAGGAAGCGGCGATTTGTGTTGCAAGCCAAAGTGCTTGCCGATATCTGGCGGTGGTCTGACCATTCCTTGATCGATATTTTGTTCACTCCATCGAGGGCAATTTTTTGTGCGATCCGTCGGCTAATTTCGGCGCCATCTCTTGGTCCCTGCGACACGAAATTTCCGACCTACCGGCTCATCTAATGCTTTCACATTGAAAAATCTGGAGACAGAATACCCGCACGCCAAAGCAACGCTTCCATACTCGTCGCATCGCCTAGCACTTGGGTCTCGCTACCAAAACGAGGCTTGACGGTGTTTGTGAGCCACGTGTTCCATCGGCTTTCTTGCACTCAAACAACCTCGTCATCATCCACAGATATAATTTGGTCCGAAGCAGCCTGTCTGTTCTTTCCATAATCTTTTTTGTTGGTCCGCCACGGTGGCTCAGGGGCTCAGCTATGCGTGGCGCTGCTGCACCTGAAGACGTGGGTTCGAGCGTATGATGTCGGCCGCTGTGGCGGTTTTAATGCTAAAGCATTAAATGGCCCATTGTGCAAAAAACCTGGGTCAATTGTCGTCAGTTGCGCCTGAAAAAATAAAGCGATCCCCGTTGAACGCAGTACGGCTCGCACAAGATGTCACCATTGCCCTTTCTGGTGCACTGCTCTTAGCTCTCTATGCGCTGTTCGAGATAAGAGCGGCAGATAAGTTCACAGCTTTCCAGTTTGTCTAAAAACCAGCAAAACACATTTCGACGTATTCGAGCTAACACGTTCCCAAACCCCCTACTGCAAATCATCTGTCCCTGCGCAATACTCTTCAGAGTGAACATTTTCCAGCAATTTAAGCACACGCTATCAAATTGTTGGTAGTGCGGCCGTAACCCTACCTTGCCCCATTCGCAACCCTTCCCATGGAAGCTTAACATTCCCACCAGAACGAAAAACATAAAGTTAAGCTATCTGGCTATGAACTTTTTCAATCAGCCACATGGAGGGAGCCCGGTAAAGTCGCGGTTTTCATCAGACGTGAGCTCACCTACGCGCACCGTTCTATGCAGCCTCACAGGGGTAACGAGTACATCTGCCTGACCATCAAGAAGCGTAAGCGCACCTTCACACTGGTGGATGCGTACATACAGATCAAAAACAGTGTTTCCGTAAGCAAGTAGCAAGAAACCACGCCCCTTTTAGAATGTGCTCCGGGTTTATTGTCTTTTTTTTCCATCAAGAAACTTCCAACTCCACATCAAAACGCTTTATGGAACCAGCTGTATAAAGAAATTGCTTGGCAACCACTTCATAGCTGGTTTTTCAGCCAAGGCAATCCAAAGACGATGTGCATGTTTTTTCCACATTTGTGCTTCGGAGCCGCACACCAAAAAATCTCTTTCTTGGGCTTGACTCTCTCAAGATTGCAACATTGAATGCTTTTCATTCATTCAATGACGATATCAACGCACGAGCCAGCATTTTGAAATCATTTGGATCAAAACCTGGGCGCAACACCATCATCAAGTGGATAAAAGAAGTTTACAAGAAGGAAAATACTTTGAGAACAGAGCTGTACGATGAGGCACAGAATAGGCAAGAAGGACTGACGACAGGGTGAAAAGAAAAACAAAGAATGACTTCGACGGTGAGTACAAAGCTGGTGCTTTTTAAATAAATGGCTCCAGTGGTGTACTTGGCAAAAGTTATTGTTTTTTATTACATAGGTACCATTATTTCCGATATTTTCCAGGACAAACTTCTCACACCTACTGTACTAGAATTGTAAATATGCACGCAACCGTTTTGTTTTGTTACACAACTTTGAATACTAACATAATGTCAAAATGTAGGTACTAACGGACAAAAAATCATAAAATATTGCATTTTTAATGGATGGTTCTCATTTTGTTAAGGTTAAAAGAGCACAACATTTGAAATAAAATGATACATACATTATGTAGATACCTTTATGAAAAAAATGTACCTCAAAATGGCCGAAAATGCATGGTAAGTATAGGGCTTACCCTGATGTTCTTATGCACCACCCTGCCAGGCAAGGGCTCCGCGGTGAGTTTCAGCTGCTGCTGTGGGTGCGCTATTCGGCGGCTGATCTCGCTTACGCCCGCTGACCTTGCACAGCGGCGCACACAGCTGCCACAATTACTAGCAGCGCAATACTGAACGGAGCACTCAACGGCAATCAATTTAACATTAACGCTTCCGCCCCACAACACATGAGAAATGCTCAGGCGTCTTCGAATTTTAACAGCAGAGCTGTTTAGGCCGACACAAATCTGTCGGGCGTAGACAGAAAACACCCAGAGCACGTGAGCGCGTGTCTCGCAGAGACCGCCCGGCGTCGTCCAGGCTTGCGCGTGCGCTTGCGCCGCCTTCATCGTCGTCGTCGTTTAGCGATCGGCGCGCCATGGGTCCGCCGCGCCGAAGACGATGACGACGAATCTGTCAGGCCGATCCCCTGTTTGGGTATGGGCCACTCACCAAGGATCATCTTAATCATCATCATCACATCATCATCCCTTCACAATCCATCCGCACCATCTGACGAAGAAGTGGGTTTTTTCACGAGGCGCAGGGCGTGCTACATGAGTATTCGCCCTACAGCGGCTGTGCCGTCGGAAGACGACGACAAAAGGGAGGACGACGATTGCTACTGAACGAAACACCGCACTTACTTTAACGGTTTTTGCATTGCAGTGCCGTTCAAAACGGCTTTCTCTGCTGGGCCCCTCAGCTGGCGAGCGAGGCTTGTCGAAATTTCCCCCCGCAGCTTGACGGCTCCCGCACTGAGGAGTTCTCCTTTGATCCCGATGGCGAACGCCGCTGCCGCAAACAGCGCCGCCGTCAGGAGATCCTTTCAACAGTGCCCATCAACACGTACCCAGTGCCTCCTGGCCTTACCCGCGCTGCACATGTCCTCCTTAACCGTGCGCGCTCCGGATACGCTTTAACTGATGACGTCGTGGCCAGGTGGAGGCACGCCTGGACTAGAACAATGAGGAGCGGCAATTCCACGGCAGCAGCTTCCGAAGACCTTTCATCTGCGGTGGCATCACCATCCGACCCTTCGTACGTCTGCTACGCATGTGCGCAGTCACTGAAGCCAACCATCCATCACCTTGTATGGGACTGCATAGGTCTCGTAGGGCCACGTGAGACACATCGGCCTGCCTGGGTACTCGCTTACGAGGACTGGATCCGCCCGAAGGGCCGCATCAAACAGACTTTATCCGCACTTTGGCGGTTCGTTCTGGACTCCTCCATGTTGGGACACTATTGAGGTCTTCATCTCCCCTCCCTCCTCTTCCCCATGCGGCTTTGAGCCATCCCTTTTAATAAATCTTCGTTCGTTCTGCTGGGCTCCGGCTGCTCCCTGTCTCCTGGAATTCGCTGTCAGTGTGAGGAGGGGCTGGGTCGGCCCCCAGTTCAGCTGTTTCTCCAGCCTTGCGCCACTAGTGCACGTTGCACCATTTTTTTTTCTGACGGAGGCAAAAATTAAATCGCCCGTGTTTCGACATTTCATTCAACGTTAAATGATCCGTCTGGTCTGGATTAATCCGCCCTCTACCAGTGCGGCGCACTTCATACCTCAGATGAAGACCAGCTTTGGCTGGTGAAGGTAGCCCATGAAGCCGGACTGTCTCGAAGGGTCTTGGAATAAGGACTCTTCCCCAAGCCGGACTACGCTGTAGAGGCGTTTATTTCTCCTCGGAGCGCTAAAACGCAAAAATATGAAACTTTCTTTTTTTTCGTGCTCAACATGTGCTCACCTTGAAATCGAGAGTTTTGATTGGTAAATGCGACGCAGCACATGTACTAATTACCGGCGGGAACCTGAACCCCGGAAGCGAGTGCGGCTCGAGGCCCCGCCCACTGCGCTATACGTTCTGGCAGGTTCGCACGAACGAGCGTTCAGCAGTACTGGGGAAAGCCATTTATTTCAAGCGTCCGGCTTTAACTCATCAAAGATGGCAGATGTTTTTCTGGGCTGTGAAGTTTATTTAAATTCAGACTCCAACTCTGCAAATGCAGTACTCCAACTTACCGATTTGTTTATTAACATTTTTTTATTGCACCAGTTTAATTTGATACCCGTACAACAGTGGTCTATAAAATGTGGAAGCGGGTAACGTTTCACTCAGCGGATTTCGCCCATGAAAAAGAAAGAACAAAACTTTGCAACACAAAGTGGCGTTAACGAAGCGTCGCTAGTGACCAGGCATTGTTGGCGAGTGTTTGGACATTCATCGCAGGTATGCCAAGCGTTTATATACTTTTGTGCAGTTTGGGGTGGCGTAATCTTTGTGGAGTTGCGAGAAACTGCGTGCGCATACGACCTTGGTGGCCAGTTTACGACGGGGAGTACCTGCAACAAGTGTTCTGTGTGCTTCCGTTCCTGCCGTTGTGGAAAAGCTCTTCACATTCAGCGGAGAAATACCTCGGCCCCCTTCAATGGCGATGGCGACATTCAAGGAAATGCTGTCCGCCTGCGCACCTAATTTATTGTGATAATCTGAGCTTGGCAATGCCACAGACGCGCTTTGGACCACCGCTTCGACATCGACGAGGCTGTTGGTTTCTGCTTAATGCAACCATTAAATTTTTCCTGGTATGTGCGTAAACATGAGCACTATTCTTGATGTGTACAGCTTGAGAGCGACCTTTGTTGCCGTGGGCTGTGCTGACGCAGAGAAGACGTTAAAAAAGATGGCTATATAATGAGAAGCTTTCTTGGATTATCTCGTCTGAGTGTACGGCTCTTTTGGCCATCAAAAACGGCGAACGCGTTGAAACAGTTGCCGGCAGTGTAAGCGTGCTTCCCCCGCTCCACACACACACACATCTCAAGCCTATTTCAAATAAGGATCCAGAACATTTAGTTCGTAGAAGCCCGTGCGGTAATAACGTATAATGCGCACAATCCCACGAATGCTTTGTACTTAACGACAATTACTGGAGATAAATTCTTCCTGCAATTTTTGTTGCTGTTTGAAGAGCCGCATACAAGTAATGATTGAGTTTATGTCTTTTCCGCCAGCCAGCCAGCCAACCAGAGCCAGCCAGCCAGACAGACAGACAAACAGGAAAACATTTGGACCGAGCGTCCTGTGTGAAATAGATTCGGGCGGAAGACCTTATACCAAAGATGGACAAGTGGGCTTGGCTGGACGTGCGATACGGAGAACGGAGAACCTGTGGACCTTCAGGGTATCAGAGCGGCTGCCGAGAGACGGTACAATAAGACGAGGAGGATCATCAACTATATGGAGGGAATGGAATCAAAATTTTCGGAACCAAACAATGAACTTAGGCATCGCAAGGCAGCAGCGGCTGCATTAATTTGGCAGCATCCTTTGTCCTACAGTCGGCAGAAACGTGGTGCTGCTGCAGCTGATGATAATGCTGATGATGATGACAACTACGGCGGCGGCGCCGGGACGAGAATGGTGATTATGTTCATGCCATTGGTAAGCCACCTATTACATTTAATGTTTGAGTATGCGGAAGACGGGCGTTTCTTTGACATAGAAATGAATGGTAATTGTCGCCTTCAAATACATTGATTTGTATCATCTGTTTTCCTTCTACAGAGAATCGATGTTCCAACTTCTGGAATGTCTAATTCATTATAAAGAGGCTTTTTTATATATTTATATTCTCTTGTTATTACTGCAACCGGCTTTGGCGATTCTGGCAGCAGAATACAAATACCATATTAGCTAACATGGAAAATCGAAAATACACCCTTGAACTCTTGTAGACATTAAGAAAGCCTTTGACTACATGCAATATGACCTGCTGCTTAAAAGGCTGTCCATTTATGGTGTACGTGTAATTTCAGTTGAACTTATTAAGTCCTATTTGCATCACCGCTACGAAACTATGATTGTAGACGGTACAATGTCTTTAAATCATTGAAAATCAGCGCGGAAAAAACACAGCACAAAAAAGGAACGAGAAGTAGACAGGACCGTGCTTATTAGGCAGGCAGCGCTGTCAGTAGACAGGACAAGCAGCGCTGTCCTGTCTACTTCTCATTCCTTTTTTGTGCTGTGTTTTTTCCGCGCTGATTTTCAATGATGAACGTTCACCAACTCCATATAATCGTGGTTCTGCACAGCTTGTGTGCACCTGTCATTCTCATGTGCCATCTCGTTCACGTGTGACGCATTATTCTAAAACTTTTATTTTCCAATTCACAGTTTTGTGAATTTTCAAAACGGAGCCCATTCGCTCCTCATTGCGGGTAAGTCACCCATTTGGCCATGTGCTACGAAAAAAGGAATAGCAACAACCACAGCTTTTCAAATGTGTTTCCTTTATTTCACTTTGCTCTTCAGAGCTCTTGTTCGACGAAGCTTTCCACAGTCGTTAGTTTTTTTTATGGACTCTATACCTTTACTTTTCTTCTGGCGTAACGCTGTTTCTGTCGGTCTCAATCTTCCTTTCACAACCTTTGCATGCTCCGCTGCCTTCTAGACGACAAAGACGCGGGACAAAACCCCTTAAAATGCGTAAACATCGCCTCCGATAATAGACACACGCCGTTGACTATATACTATACTGCGAGTAAAGTTTTCGCAAGAAAGGTGTGACACGAAACGCCTCAAGAAAACCGTCTGCCGCGCTGAAGATAAATGAACCGCACGGTCATGCAATGCCACATCGGAAAGTTTTGCTAGCAGACGGTAACTGAAGTACGTACAGCCACTCAATGGAAACCTTCTTTCCATCGAGCGGTCACGACTAAAGCGTACGCTCTGGCTGAAGACGGATAAACGCATGCTAGAACCTGCGGAAGCCATGTCCGGCTAACCACATAAAAAAGGCGAAGCTTGTCTGCAGTAATCCTATAGCGCACACACCGGCTGACTGTCGACTGAGGGAGGTCGCTGGTGCGGTCGCTACCAACGCTTCCGGGGAACGTGTCCGTCGCGTAAAACTTCAGCGCACGTAATAATTGCTCCTCGGCAGTTATGAAGCTAAAGCCGCCTCAAAGTCGTCGCAAAGGGGGTCGGGTGTCAGATGGCTGCACAGCCAATGCACAGTACTTTCGAGAGACGAAAAAGGGCTTGAAATTCCTCCTCCGCTAAAGGAAAAACTGTGTCGGCATAGATATATGCCTGCTCCGGCGACAGTGAACCATCATCCACGCCGCAGCAGCCGCCAAAACGAGTGTCGCGAGTTCAACTCGGCCGCGCAATATCTCTCCCGAATTTCTTCTGAGTTCACGTGTCAATCACACACACCCAGCCCATTCGTGGGCGCGGCGTAGCGACAGAAGCCGCACCCAACTATGGCTGCCATGGCGTCCACATCGCCGATGGGGTAGCGTCGCAGCCACGAAGTCACTGGCATTAGATGCTCCGGTAGCAAAGCTTAGCAGGAAACAATGAACGAATGACGGAAGAGACAAGATTTTCCCACGGAAGCCGCATTCATACACAGCAAAAACACAATCGATGACAGAGGACACACCTTCAACGTCTAAAACGCACTCGTAAAATGTTGAAACACGCTCATGACACGCTCAACAAGGGGCGATGTTTGATACTACGCCCCCCGTATGCACGAAAACAAAGCCGGTCAGACTGACAGTCGGGAGAAGGGTGCGTTCCTTTCGCTACAGTGAACTTCCTCGCTTACTTGTTTTGGGTTTGCGCTGAGCTGCACTGGAGCCACCCTCAAACCACGTAGCAAACAGATTTCACTGGAAGAACAGAGCGCCAAGAAAATCGGAGCCGCCCCGCGCCGCTTTACAGGGCGAAGCTTGAAAAGAAGGCTGGGACCAGGCCGGAGTTTTAAACGGAATAGCTGGGTTATCTACTTTGCATAACGGAGTGCATATTGCAACTCGATTTCAGACGGCGCTGCACATGGATGTTGGCGCAAGCTGTGTTTTTTCGACGTGAGAGGACTCAACTGGGCGCGCTGATAATGCTAAGCGTGCACGATTGCGCCGGTTTCGCTTGAGGTTTATCTGATGCTGTACTATCACTACTTCGTTAACTCGGGCAGCTGGAAACTCGGGAGCGAGCTATCTCGGGCCTTCTGGAATAGCGCCCCCGGACAAATTACGGGAAACAAACTTCTGCATAACAAATACTCTTTATTCTTATTCAATTAAATGGTAATATAGATTTCACGCGTTCAGTTAGCGCGTTTAATATTAACAATGTATTACAGTCACGGGTTCTTCATTACACCAATTGATATAAAACCATTCTTTTCATGTGATCTGGTTGAGATTTCTTTTTCTTTATTTTTGTGAGTGGCGTTACCGGGCATATGGAAACGTTGTATACTTTTGTATAGTTATACACTGTGTCATGAGTAAATGCATGTACTGTTGGTGTAACGCTTAGATCATGTTGTATGTGTTTTTGTATCGTTTGTATCAGCTGGTTTATATTATGTTGTGAAGTCGCTTCTATAAATTATGAATGTAGTTTTTTCGTTGATCTTCTAGACAAGTTGCTTTATTATTTTTGTTTTTGCAAACTTTCTCTGTACAGGTACCCAAACTGTCTATCTCTTTTGCGTAACATGTACACGCACGGCTGTTGAACTGCAGAGGGGCAGACTCAGCCTTCAGAGTCAGTCAGGCAAGTCAGCCTTCACTCTCTGTCCCTGTAGCACACTATGTATATTGGTGTCTTCAAATAAAGGATGAATGAATGAAATTGAAACAATATAATACCGTAAAAAAGCCAAACAACAAATTCAAATGGCGAGGAGGAGCAGGAAGAGAACAAAGACAAACGGAAAGGCTGAGAGGTTATCCATGCGTAGAGCCCATTTTGCTACTTGGCACTGTGTGTGTGCGTGTGTGGGGGGGGGGGGGAGGGTTCATGGGATGAAGCAGTGGCAGTCGAAAAGGAGAGGATAGTAGCGGGGACGCACACGCACTTTAGTCACTTTGTGGACGCTTTAGTCGCTTATTTAAACTTGTGCCTTCAGAAAACGCAGAATGGCTTTTGTTGCATTCTGCGAAGTCGACGGTAGGGGTCGATGTCCTAAGATGGCCTCTACTGCGTACGGTTGCTTGCCCAACAGGGAGCGTTCGGCGGCCAACAGGCGTTTCTCCGGTGAATTCGTGGGGAAACGAAAAAGCACATGCCTCGATTGTCTCTTCAACCTTGCAGACGTTTGAGTAGGCGTTACCGGCCATGCCGATGAAGAAGGGGTAGGCTTTCGTGAAGGACACTCCTAACTAGTCTGCAAAGTAGAGTAGACTGTGATCAAGACAGCCCACACGGAAGGCGGCCCCAGGTTAGAGGGCCCTGCTTATGGAGGTGCAGATGCACAAATGTCGGTGTATTTAATTGACTAGTGCATGTCTTCCGCACAAACTGACGAAGCACCCTAGCGGCATTGGTTTTTGAAAGCGAAACAATGAGGGTGATTCCACTGTCATAGCCTCTCCGGGCAGCTCCATTCACCCAAAGCATTGCCTGTGATTCCACAGAGACTTGTCAGCCACTGAAATCAAATATTATGGCTTTTTGTGACGGCCTGGTGAAATAACTTTCGAATTTCTGTCACCAGTTCGTGGAAAGGACCGCAGCGCAGGGTTCCTCGGAAACTTTGCAGGGCGCCTTTGGAGCCGGTAAATCGGTAAAAATAGACCACTTTTGGGTAGCAGCTGCCATGATGTGTTAAAGAGCCCCATGGATGGATGCAAGTTCAGTAGCCGTCGAGCTTGTGGGCCCGGGCTAGACGGAATCGAATTTTGGCTTATTCTGACGGTATGACCACCACGCCTGCCGAGCTCGAGGACGTTACAGAACAAACTGTGTATATATGTTTCCGGTTATTGTGTTGCTCATGCCGCAACTGCATAGAAAGTTGTTTAAGGGCCAGTGGTGGCCAGTCTGCCTCCTTTCCAATGTCCGGAACATGGATACGAATCTTGAGGGTTGATGCAGGCACCATGATGGGGAAAACGATGTGACCTCAGCCATGTACGTCGGCAGTACTTCAGCCCTGTGCGCTCCGACAATCGCTGCAAATGAAGAGCGTGGTCGACTTCAAAGGAGCTGGGCACGTTCGGGACATGGTAGCCTGATGGGAAGGCGCAGCGTCTCAGTGGTGGTATAAGTTGCTATAGGATGGTCTTGGGCATGCAATGCAGATTGTTCCCACTATCGTTCCCGCTGCTGCCCAGTCGTTACCAGTCCATGCAGTGTTTTGATATACAGGACAGAGGTTTCCGGGAGTGAAGAGATTCGCAGAACGATTTCGATCTGCGTGCTTGGACCTGTGCGATGCGTCGCTGTATTTTCTTCTGTGTTCGCCTGGCAGCCCTTAAGTCGTGCACGGATTTTATACGCCTCTACCGTCGCTCGGCGCGTACGTCTAATTCCGTGGAGAGGGTCCAGCTCTAAAACCCACCCCGGCAGGTGTCCTCCATTAGGGATTTCAATTTCGGCGAGTGAATATGTCGGGTCCCAGTGGGCGAGAAAGAGTGATGACATCCGTTAATCTTCATGCATGGGGGAATACGGTCGCTGCTGTAAGTTTCAATATATCAGTAAATCCTCATAGACGGCCAGCCGAACGCGTTGACGCTGAAGTAAGATCCAGACAGCTCCCGTATCATGGACCACGGAGAAATGTATGTCTGCCATCATTTTAGTATACAAAAGCCGTATTCAGACGCCAACGATGGGAGCCTTCGGCCGCTGTGGTTCACCTTTGAGCTTCCAGAGAGTTTGTACTGAGCATTGAAGTCCCCGGTGATGATCCAAAGGCTGGGTATTGTTCTGCAGATATTGAGGTGATGGGAATACGTACACACCATGAAGCGTAGAGAGCTTTCGTTTCGTTGCAGTTAGGCACACATTTTTCTTGGTGCCGTGAGGCAGCAATGAATGCGCTGTATACGTGAGTTCTCGGCGGACGAATACCATTACTTTGCTGGGTATTCCCGCAGGTAGAGGATTCAATGCTTTGATACATAGACAGTCTAATTGGTGTGGGTAAGTTTTGTTCACAGATCACAAGAATCAGGAAGAGATTTTAAGAACAAACTGGCGATAATCAGATATGAAGTTTCAGACCTCTGGCATTCCACTGAAAAGTGGAACCTCCACGTATTTTCTTACGAAATGGTCAAGACACATGGGCGATAATGTCACTCGTGGCTAACAAGTAGCACATCCACGGCGTCCAGAACTTCCCGAGAGCACGAGGCGGTCGGCGTTTTCAGAGTATTCAGAAGCTTGCGCATGGCGTTGATGACTTGCATATCTTTTTCGAAGAGGCATTCCAAGTCTGGCGAGGCTTAGAATGCTCCATTCGGGGCTCCGCAGGTGACATAGACGACAGCCTGGGCCAGCCTTCAGCCGATGTAGACGACTGTCAGTTTTGTTGACCTCCCCAGTTTATGCTGTGGCCACGATGCTTGTTTACTCCGCTGGTGGTAATGGTGGTGGTGATGTATGGGGGTTAGAGACTCCGGTGGTGGCGGAGGCAGGGCCTGTGACGCCGTGGGATCCTCACGGGAGAGATCATATGCACCTTTTTAGTCCAGACAGCGCTCGATGACCCATGCCGTCGCGATCACCGGCGTCGTCGCAATCTTGTATTTGCGTCTTTATGCGACGAGTGATCTTCGACTATCTCGCTTCAGAACCTTCCGTTCCTCTTTTATGCGAGGGCAGGTCTTCAAAGAGGCGTCGCGTGTGCCTTGAGAGTTGGCACATTTATGGTCCCTTACGGGGCGAGCTTTGGCATCGTCCTGGGGCCCAGAACATTTGGAGCACACAGGGGCGTGTCCACAAACGCTGCTGACATGGCTGATAATCAGCCATTCGTGGCAATGTAAAGGTTTCGGCATGAAAGATCAAACTGCGTACCGAAAGTGGCCAGCCTTCACGTGTGCCGGGATGCAGTTTTCTTGAAACACAAGATTAATGCAGCGTGATTTTCCCGTACAAATAACCTGCTTGGTAGTCGCGCCACCCGTCGCGGCCATCAAAGGGTAAGTCGGCATCTGGAATGGAGACGTCGACATCATAGACAACGCCCACGGAAGCGCCTTGGTCTGGAGATACGTATGCACGAACCTCATGGTCAGTTGATGTAACATTTCAACTGCGGCTGAATGCTAGTTGTCTGTATCCAAAATATTCTTTCGTGTGTTGATTCTGGCCTTCTTAATTTGGCCCGGCAGAGCTTCCAAGGAGACAGACATTGCTTGTCGATTGAGCATCCTGACGATGTCCTTCGGGGACTTCAACATGAACAAGACGGAATGGACAGGGTGCTTCGATGGGGTGGTCACAGTCGATGCGCTCGACCGTGAGGACGCTTCACTCGAACGAGAAATCGCTGCACGCAGCCTTCTTTTCGCCTTCTTCCCTAGAACGAACTCGAAGTCGTCGTCAGGGATATCATGACTGAGTGCGGAATATATCACCTCGGTGTCCTCGGAGCCAGTATCCCTCGGGAGGCAGATCTGCTTCCATGGCGTGGCCCAAGCCGGGGAGGAGTTACCGGGCAGTGTCCCCAGGTTCCACTTCCGCCACCGCTAAACGGAAGCGGTGTTCCGGAAAAGAATACACTGAAAAACCTAAAAAAAGCCCGGCGACTGACAGAGAAGCGATTCGCTGAGAAGCACCAACAAATTCATAAGCACACAAGAAACATAGATGACGTAATGTGCGAACTAAGTTGGACACGATGAAATCAGATAAGTAAACGCTGTTGAGCTTGGGTGCCAGTAAGCTGGTTCTATTCGTGTTACGTGCGCGAAACGCGCCAATTGTCAATTGAAAGAGAGTTTTAGCAGTCCGTCTGTTCCGTCATGTACGTAGTTACCGGGTCCACCGGGACCCGTCTGCGCCAGCGCGCGCGGAAGGGCGAGTAGGAAGGGCGAGGAGGCGCGGACAAGGCGAAGGCAGCCCCGCGGAACTAATCCCCCTACCGTGACGAATGCCCAAGTGCCGAGACGGGTCCCGGTCAACACCGTAACTACGTTCATGATGGAACAGACGGACTGCTAAAACTATCTAATGTCTTTGTCTAGTGACATACCCGGACGTAAATTTTATTAAGTCTGAAATGTCTAATTTATAATGGCCTTTTAAAATTTCGTACATAAATTTCAGCGCAGACACAATTTCTCTCGATCATTTCTTTTAGTTGGCTCTAGATAAGAGGGTAGAAACAGAAATGCTACCAAAGCTAGTATATTTAAATCGTACACTCTTTTCTTGTACATTGCCAATTTTGTGAGTGAGTGAGTGAAAGAGACTTTAATGATCGCCGGCAACAGGCGTAATGTCTCCACTACGCCCGGACGTAGCCACTCGTCGATCCTGGTGGCATTCTACTAAGCAACACTTTCGCTACTCACTGCGGGGGTGGACACCCTTGTCCCCGAAGGGAGGGCGTCGGCCCGCAGCTTTCTCTCCGGTGCTGCCGTTCGAGAGCCGTTAGGACCTGCTGGACGGCTGATAGTTGAATGTCCTTGTCGTAACTGCGTATGGCGTCTTGTAACCACGGCGGAAGGTCGGTCCTGGTTGAAGCTTCGTGTGGTCGCACTTCACAATCCCATAATAAATGGGCGGCTGTTGCCCTGGAGTTACTACACAACACACACTTGTCGTCCGTGTAGAGTTCTGGTTGGAAATGTTTCATAATGACCGGGGTCATTAATGAATTTGTCTGTAGCTGTCTGAACGTAGACGCTTGTTCTCTAGTCAACTCGGGGTGAGGCGGTGCCAGCACCCTCCTGTTGTTCCTGTAATACTTAGTGATACCCTGAAAGGTATCGTACCTATCCTTTGTCTCCGTCCACCACTCTACAGACGAATCCATTACAGCCGCGCGGCCTGCTAATTCTCGCGCCACTGAATTTGCCGTCTCGTTGTGGTTGGCAGCCGATTCTGACACATCGTTCCCTGCGTGAGCGGGGAACCACTTGACTGCTACCTTACGTCCGTCGATGTTCACCGATTCGAGCAACCGCACTGCTCCACAGCACATCCGGCCTTTGGAGAAGTTACGCACTGCACTTTTGGAGTCACTTAGCACGGTCGTTGTTTCTGGGTCCGCGATGGCCAGGGCGATGGCCAACTCCTCTGCACACTGCGCTTCTCGTGTAACGATGCTCGCAGCGTTCACCGTGTCTCCCGTCCTTGCATCGATGACTACTGCTGCAAAGCATCGGCGGTCGCTGTACTCTGCAGCGTCTACAAATCTGGTGCCGGGAACGCTCAGGTGCTGCTCTACCATGACCTTCGCCCTGGCCATTCTTCTATCCTTGTTGTGAGTCGGGTCCATGTTCTTGGGTAGAGGATAGACTCTGGTAGCATTCCGGACGACAGCCGGGATGTCTCGTTCTTCTTGCTTGCCGGGGCTACGAGTGGTGGACGCCGTTTCCATACCGAGTCGGGCAAGGATGGATCTTCCCGTCTTCGATCCTTTGAGCCGCTCGATCTGGGCGAAGCGGTCCCAAATCATAGCTTTATAATATAATGAAGAAAGGAAGGCGTTTTAATGTGGTCGCACAGTCATCAGGAGTAAAAATTTAAAGCTCTTACTATAATAAAGACCTTGCAGTTTAAATTTCTTGCCGCATAATCAATGTGGTACGTCCAGTTTAAGGTATTTGTGATCCGGAGGCCCAGGTATTTGCAATGAAGTACTTAGTAAAAACATTGCTCTTAACAAAATAAATAAACGCTAATATACTTTATTGTGAGTAACTCTGATACACACGGTTTTTTCATAGGTAATGGACATTTGCCATGCGTCATACAGCTGCATAATTTTGTGTCACACCACTGCATCATCTAGAACACTGTACTGCCATGCCATGTAGATCGCACAATCATCGGTATAAAATCACATCATTCTGACAGAAATTTTTCACACACAAAAAAATGAAAACGAGTCCAAGCACCGACCCCAGAGGGACGCCAGAGTGAACACAAACAAATTCTGATTTTTCCCCAATGTAAACTACAAATAGTTTTGGATTTTTAATGCATCTGGCAATCTAGTTATTATTAATTTTGCTTGATTTGTGAAGTCATCCCTTATAAGAGACTTTATCAAATGTTCTTGTAAAATTTATGAAAATAGCCTCAGTTTGTTTCCCTTTGTTAAAGGAAAGTGCACGGTCATGTATTGTTTTCGCCAGTTGGGTCATCATCATCATCATCATAAGCCTGTTTGTGTCCACTGCAGGACGATTGTGTCTACTACAGGTGCCAGTTGGGTACACATATAAAAAACTTTTTCGAAATCTGTGTTGATACTTGTTTAATCTATCGTGTTCATTTATAAACTGCGTAATGTGACTGTGTAAAATATGTTTTAACAGTTTACACCCTACAAAGGTTAGCGATATTGGTTTTACTGTAGCAGGTCGGGTTAGGGAGTTCGGTTATCGATATGTTTTACTCTGCGATTTCCCAGTATTGTGATACTCGCTCAATCTGTCATTGCGTAGAGTTTCATATTAATATATACTAGAAAGAAATCTGGCGCCACTGTCTAGGGGAGCCGCGCTTCAGCTAGCGTTCCGTCATGTACCCGGCAGGGACGTTCCACTTGTCCTTGGCATGGCTCAATAACAGGCTGAAAACTTGGCTTTGGCTACCAAAAAGCAACAATGTTACTGCAGACGATTATTCGAATTTGTTTTGTTATTTAAAAAAAAAAGCTCCAGAAAGATTTATTTGTCAGGGATTATTTAGCAGCTTCATGCAAGATGAACAAGGAAAAAATGTCACAATTCCTTGTTCGTTTAGACTTCGAGGCAAGAAAGAAGCCATGTGGCTAGCCATGTCAAGTAAGCGAGGACCGTCGCTAGCTGCAAAGGCGCCGCCCACGGCAGCCCACGACTGCAGCGCCACATCTCCCTCTAGTATGAAACTCTATGTGTCATTGAGGCCTGTTTGTCCTACGTACTTTTTTGCAGGAAGGTGTGTCAATGGCCGATTGCGCGAGCATCACAATAGCGTAGAAAAAGGAGATGACGGTCATCTGGTCACACGTTGTAAAGAGTGTTGTTGCCATCCTTACCTGCTAAAATCCGCCATAATTTATACAAGGAAGAACCAATTGACACGGAGATCGTTGAGACCTACGAGATTTATTCAAAATAAGACACGTTTGTCAGCTACCTTCTGTGCTGTTAACCAACGAAGAAGTAGCTTTTTATATGGGGATACTACGTGAACATCGTTGAAGTCTACCAGATTTGTTGTCCCCTGGTCTCCTGTGCTGATAACCGAGAAAGAGAATACTTTTTCTATCTGCTGATAATACGTGAACTACAGTGAAGGCTCGAAATGTATATGTGTTTTACCTGCTCCCCTCTTTCGCTCCTCGGTTGCAATGTAATTCTGTATATAAGTAATTTTGCTCCGTAAACGCCTGTTGTTAGTTTTAGGGAGAGAATGGTGCTGGCCCTACTCGAATGGTTTTTTGAGAAAAACAACATTTACCCGGATGTCATGACAGGATTCCGAAGAGGACGATCCTCTATAGACAGTGTCATCGATCTGGTGTCTTCACTGGAGCAAGAAAGAAACCATCGCCGAATCGCGGGCGCATTGTTTTTTGACATCAAAGGCGCCTATGACAACGTGCTCTACAATGCGATTATCGATGCTCTAGAGATTGTGGGTGTAGGCGGCCGACTCAATGAGTGGATTTCCAGTTACCTCACTGGTCGCACAATCTTCATGTCCACGTCTGCCGGTGACACAGGACGCCACCAGGTTAATCGCGGTGTTCCACAAGGAGGAGTACTGAGCCCCACCCTCTTTAATATTGCCGTAATCGGTCTTGTGGCCGAAATGCCTGAAGTCGTCAGAGTCACTATGTACGCTCACGATATCTGCATCTGGACTTCTGGTGTAACTCGACCGAAGCTGCGAGCCCGTTTACAGCGAGCCGCAACAACGACGTCTCGGTACTTGTGCCGTCAAGGTCTGAGTTTAGCGCCAAAAAAATGTGCCGTTCTTGCATTCACCAGAAAGTCGATGCTCCGGTATCCCATTATTATTGAGGGGACACTGATACCTTACGTCACGAACCAGAGATTTCTGGCAGTGACTGTAGACCGCGGTCTGTCGTGGACGAAACACATCGCCTCGTTGAAGACTAAACTTGCAAGCCTTGTACATGTTCTTCGCTTCGTGGCGGGGATGAGATGTTGTCCATCTGAGAGCGCTCTTCTCCAGTTGTACCGGAGCCTGTTTTGGGGGCATCTTCGTTACAGCCTGCCAGCCATTTCAAACCTGCGAACTTCTTCCCGGCGCACATTGGAGGGTTTACAAGCACAAGCCCTCAGAAAATGATTGGGACTACCACGATATACCTCTACTGTGGGCACAATTGCCGAGGCACGTGTTTTTTCAATGGATGCACTTCTTTTGGACGAACCCCTTCGAGTCTACCTTAGATGTTTCACAAGGCATGAATACCATCCATTATCGGCTCTTCCTACTACGTGTTCGAGAAGTAGTTTTGCGGCAGCCATTTTGCAACATTAACATAGGATCCCATCAGGTTTCGCCCCAATGGTGGTTTTCCAGAATCCTCTGTGGGTACTATCAAAACCATCAATCCACCTTTCCACCCCGGAAATTGGGAAGAAGTCCTGTTTGCCATCAATAGCCCTCAAACAGTTGACTCTAGCGTTCTTGACAGACAAGTACGCCGCAACTGTACATATATATACTGATGGCTCTGTGACTGCATCCCGGTCTACCGCGGCTGTGGTAATTCCAAGCCTATGCGTTACCCGAGGATTCACACTAGACCACAAGACAACTTCTACTGCCACTGAGTTGTTTGCGATACGGGAGGCGATTCGTTTAGTCTCCCGTAAATCACCTCAAGCTCGGACCCTGTTTTGTGATTCCAAGCCAGCACTCCAGGTCCTCAACGGAGTTATGAGGCAAGGACCTTATTATGCCGGGCTGCGGAAGTACTCGAATTATGCTCATTGGCACTGCCAACAAGGACATGTCCTCACCTATTCAGTGGGTAACCAGGCCATTGCGGGCTAGCTGCTAACGACTGGGCTGACAGGAGGCAAATAAGGTTTCAGCAAATGCAGATGTTGTACGTCTGCCCTTCTCAAACACGGACACGACCGCCCTTCTGTCTACAATTCTCCGCCACGCCTCGGAGAGTCACTGGTCCCCCCCTGACAATCGTCATAGAAGACTACATCCGCTGGTCCCCGGACTGCAAGTTTCGGTTACCTCCTGGTATTCAGCGAAACTACGCCACGCTGTTTCACCGACTACGGCTTGGCGTAGCTTTACCTGTCGCTACACGCCACTCATTGGCTCTAATAGTGACCCCGACTGTGAAACATGCCATGTACCAGAGACTATTTCGCATGTTCTCTGCCACTGTCCACGCTATGCGCATCCTCGAGAACAATTAGCGAGAACATTGGCCCGTTTGGACTGTCGTGTGGTGTCGGAGGAAGTGCTGCTGGGACCTTGGCCAGACGCGAAGCGTTCCCACAAAGCATTTAAAGCTGTGCTGAAATTTCTGCGCAGCAGCGGCCTCTCAGAGATATTGTAGTTGAGGCCCGTCCGGCTTAATTTAACACATGCGCAGTATCGGTATAGGCATCTTCTATACATAGCCATTTATTTATTTCTCCGCCATCTTCATCTCTCTCGTCCTCTATCCACGATCTTTCCCTCCCCTTTTCCTTCCCACACACAGAATAGCTGGCCAGATATAGCTACCATCAGGCTGACCCTTCTGTGTTTTTTTCATTTCAATAAAATTCCTCTCTCTCTCTCTCTGTACGGTGACCCGTCTACGTCTCGCTCTCGTTTCTTTTGCGCTGTTCCATGCTGGGTCGATTTTTTTCATCATCTACTTGCCCTGTGTGTCCAGTGTTTTCGTACTTTTGCACCTTTAATATCAAAGACATCACCACTGCCAGAAGTTGGACCTGTTTGTCAACAGAATGTCTGCGGGGAGGCGTTTATAAATTTGGCAATGACTCTCTGAAATACCGTTGTTTGACATATCACAATTGTATTTTTCGCTTCAATGCAATTTCTGCTATTCTAACAACGGTCAGCCCGTGGCCCCAGTACTACTTTGTTCGTTGTTTTGCCATGAACGGCTAAAGGCACAGAAGAGTTGAAACCTGAGCGGTTGGTACGTAACTTAGAAAGAAAGCGACGCAAAATTGAAAAGCACTTGGGTTTGTCTAATTACTTCCCGTGTTTGTTTACTTTTTTTTCCCATTCCGTCCGATGCGCTGTCGCTTCATTTCAGAGCGTAAAACACGACGGCCAAGCGTTATTGGTTAACTTCTATGCTTCAGAACGGGTCTTATTTCAGGCACGGTACGGCGCTCTCAAATGTTAGCCTCTCAACAATTACGCCTTTTCGAATTCCTCACGCCTCTTCGTAATTTCTATAACGCCCCTTCCCTTTCCAGTGTTCTGTGTTTTATCTTAACGCCGTCCCATTTTTTCCCATTTTTTAAATGCAGAACGTTTCCTTGAGAGTTTTGAGGTGGTTATTTCCTTCACTTATACGCACACCATTTCGCCACCGGGAAGCGCCCAATTTACGGTGTGGGGCGGAAACTCGACGCACGCGAAGTCAGGCCGAGGAAGCGAGCAAGATGCACTAAGTCTGCTGCTGCAGCAATCTGAGAAAATAGTCCACGTGCGGAAAACGGGCCCGTAATAGCACGCCGCCGTGCGTTCTAAGGACTGACGGCTTTATTTGCCTCTGGTTTACTGAGCAGATTTGATATACTGCGTCCACTACTGACGTGCATGCCCGTTCGCAACTTCTATCAGCTATGACAGAATGTCCCACTACCAGTGGCTAAACAAGAAATATTTTGCGGGGGGTCTGATACGCCGCCGGCAAAAAACCATTAAGAAGATCAGCTGCGTGCGACCATCAGTTTAATTTTATTATCTAACATTTTACTTTTGTTTTAGGTGCGGAGTACAATAGGACCGCACAATATCCGTCCGCGTCCATCAGTTCGCACACCATCATGAAGCGAAACTCAAGCGAAATTCGATTTGAGCCGTAGTTTCACCTTCATTTAGGGAATAATCAAGGTGCAACACACGGCTCAAAGCGAATGACGGTCGGGGTGCGAATCGGATGTCACTTGGGGCGCAACTTGGGTGTCATTTCGAGTCCCTGTACTCCGCACCCTCGCCATCATCCACGGAGTGGAGAAGCTGACATTTTTTTTATGAATTGATATACCGAACCGGAGTACGAACAGCGTGGACGAAAGAAAGGTCAAAACAGGGGGGCCGAGGAGGGAATGAACCACTCAGAAAACTTAGGTTCGTGTTTTCACCCATCCCCCCCCCCCCCATTGCCCACGCCTGTACCCATGACACTCACATGTCTTTCAAGCCCGTTGTCATTAATCTTGATGGTGGTGCCACCACCAAACTTTGGTAGTCAGGAACAACTGAATGTTCTCGCACTTGGTGAGGTTAATTAAAGCGAAAGACGTATACGCCTCAGCCGTAAGTCGACCGAGCCCAAACATGTCGACGACTGGAAAGGCAAGAAATATCTACTGGACGCATAAAAGAAAATTGGATGCATTGGAGTGAAAATCGAACCCGGGAGTCCGGAATAGGAATCAAGTGCGTTTCCACAGCGCAACAACCCCACCTTGCATGCGACTCAGAAAATGTCCGTGGAGTACGTGCGCCGAACCACTTACAACGCGACTAAGTGGATTACTAAGTTAATTAAGGTGCATCAAGGTTATAAGAGAACAGAAGTGAATTATAGGAAATTGGGCAGAATCTATCGAAAAGGCATACGAGGAAATAAAGTGCAAGACTAATGAATTGGGGGATGAAGGTGCATCAGAGTTATTTACGAAGTATGTCTGCTTCAATTAGAGGCTATCAAAGAGTATAAAAATGATTTAAGGATGGTGTTGAGGCGTACTACTCACCTAATTGGGATAGCTCAGAGAGCGAGTAATGTAAATGAGTCAGTGATTTATGGGGTATAACTACGCGGAACAAAGGGGATGACTGGCAATTAGGCCAACTTACGAACGAGAATAATCAGAAATGGCTATTTAACGACAAACTTCGAAAATTCGGGGCAAAGGCTGAACTCGACACTCAAACAGCTGGAAATCTTTGGAGGACATCGTTCCAGTAGAGACGAACAGGGGTATGATGATGAACAAGATGATAACAGTAATACCTGCATAATTATTACTAACATCAATAATAATAATGACGATGATGCTATGATGTTGTTTGGAATAACTTTGCCACTTAGGCGGATTAATCTAAGTAAAAATATTGATGAGAAAGCGAATTCATGTAAGCGGTATTACAAGCTTGCCGGGAAAATAGGTATGGTGAAAGAGGAAGAAAGGTATTTTGGAGGAGGACGGGACAGTAGCGCCTGTACAGTAGCGCCACAACTTGTCATGTCAAAGTATTAAAACAGGTTCACGCCTCGTGGGGGTTCATCCCATCAGTCTCTGTAATGCATTACCGCTCAGGCGTTTGCCTTCGAGTCGTCTTAGGGATAACACAAGAGACCCCGTGCATTTTTAGAGCGAACGTGTGCTCGCATCTAAATTATTAGAAAGATAAATTGCGGAAGAAGCATTCAAACAAAGTGGCGGGCACGATCGACAATCGGAGAATCCAATACCGCCACGCTTGGTCTGCCTGCAGCGTATGATCTTCGAACGTTCTCTTTTGTGATGCGATCGAGACTTTGTGCATCATACCAGAGCAGTGTGGGTTAGTGAAGAGCAGGTACAGCAGTCAAAACTGTCAAGAACAACGTGCGAACGCGTGGCCTGTGGTACAAGCGTCGCGGCCTCCTGATAGCTACTGTAGTTACGAGCGAAGGTTGGGTTGTATTCACTGGCATGGAGCGCATGCCGGTAACCAAGCAATGGGGACGTGCGGCCACCATCATGGCGGCACGCGTATCAGATTATCCCACCGAGATCAAAAGCATTACCTTGTGGAGAAACATGGGTTTATTCATTTGACGTTAGGCGATCTACAAGTGTTCCTCTTCTCGGCGGAATGAGCCCTCAGGTCTGACGTAGTTCCGCCGCGCGTATTCGGTTACGGAGCCACCGGTTATTGCGTGGCGTACTAGCCAATTGTTTTCGTCACCGGCGCTCTCGGAGAGAATTCGCTTCGGCGGCCCGTTGTCTACGCAGGCCGCCGTCCTGGATTTCGATGTCGCCGGGCTTCCGCCCTGCTGCTATGGGCCGTCGAGTGCCAGCTCCCGCTCCGCAGCACCCGTCTGTCGCCCACACTCCATTCCAGCGAACACCAAGTGGTTGGAACCACCGCATACTTCGTCCTCGCCACAGCAAGCTCGCTCGCCTGTGTGGCTTCACCGTTCCCTTCGAGGCTTCTCGTCTCCCGGACGTAGGATGACGCCAGGCAGTAATGTTCGAGGGTTATTGTGTGCGACGGGATCAACCACAGTGGAACTACTCGTCTCTACGCCTTGCTCACCTTTGTAATATTCACTTTTCTCTATTCTATCCCAGCATCACTTAAAAGTTTCGCTGCTATTATTCATATCTGTTCACGCTATGGCCGAGAAGACAGGTGCAAAGGGTTCGAGGGCAAGTAGAGCGCCACCTCATAACGTGAGTGCAATTAATAATATATCTGTTCGCGCCACCACCTATAATCGGGTTGAAACGCGGTAGGCGATGCACGCTGGTGTTTTTTTCTTCGAGATGCGGCGCAAGACGCATGCGCAAGCACAGTGGCCACCGACATGGCGGTTTTCAGTGTTGCCAAGCGAAGAAATCGCCCGCTAAACTTTTCAGTGAATACCACCTATTGGACGGCGCTGCGTCAGCTAGGCATTCGAAAAATATCGCGGGTGCTTCCGTGGTTTTTGTTCTACGGGGGAGGGACATAAACAGCGACAGCCACGCCCGAATAGCGACCAACGCCCATGTCACAAATTATGTTCGGCTGGTAACCAGTGAAGTTTCCAACTCGTCTTTGGCATGGTGCCTAGGCACAGACATCCGTTGTCGGCGCAGCGAAGTTTTAGCACGCATGTGCAAGCATGCTAAGTAGCGAGGGTTCTCGTGTGACGCGACGCCTTGTGCGTCATATTTACTAAGGTTATTCCCCGCAATATATTATTTAGACGCTATATTTTCACACCCAGAAACACTACCAAGGCTAATACTGCCTGCCAAAAAAAAACTAAAGGAAGCAATAGCTTTCATATACCTGGCTTGCCCAGCACCGTCCAATAATCTCGCTGGCAACGCCGGAGGCTATCACCAGGCAGCGGTGTATGTATCGACAGCCACGTGTTCGTGCATTGTCGTTACCCTCTCGGTACGTGTTTTCACCATAAAACGCGATTACCTGGCATGGCCTAACGACAGGAGCAAGCTGCACCTCTACTTGAAACAAATCATAGCCATTCCTATCCGCGCTCTCCATCAAAATACGGTCACATCTGAAACGCGTAGAGTTAATCAGCCCCGGCCTCAGGTTGAGCGCCTGCAGACATCTCCTCCCCAGCACCCCTCTGGAGAACGGTTGGTGGCCCTTATCCATCGAGAACTCAATAGTCCCCGGAGAAAACATGCGTGCACATGTGCGCATGGGTGTGCATACGTGTGTGTGTGTGTGTGTGTGTGTGTGGTGGTGTGGTGTGGCGTGGTGTCGTGTGTGTGCGTGTGGGTGTGGTGCGTGTGTGTGGTGCGTTCGTGCGTGTGTGTGTGTGCTGTGTGTGGGGTGTGCTGTGTGCGTGTCGTGCGTTCCTGTGTGCGCGTGCGTGCGTGCGTGTCTATCGGTCCGCGCGTGTGTATGTGAGCGCGCCTGTGTGCGCGTGCGTGTATGTACGTCTGTGTGTGCGTGCGTTCGTGCGTGCGTGTGTGTCCGCGCGTGTGTGTGCACGTGCGTGCTTGCGTATGTGCACGCGTGCTTGCGTGGGTGCATGCATCCGTGCGCGTGCGTGTGTGCGTGTGTGTGCGTGTGTCGGGGGGGAGGGGGCATCCGCGCTTCAAAGTGCACAGCGTGACTCGCCGTAGGACTTTCCCGTGGATTCCCAGTGTTCTGCGGCGAAGCCCTCATACCGAAAACAAAATGCAGGAAGCTCACACTAACGCGTAAGACTTCAAGGTAGCGAAGCTGAACGCACGGCTCTTCTACGGTACAGAGCGCATGCGCACGACGACACGAGGAAACGAACGAGGAGCGTACCTAGCGTGCTTTCTCGTTCCATGCGAGGGTGGCCATGATACAGCGAACGGTGGAGTTTTTTTGTGGCCAATGTTGGCCAATCTCACTAAGTGGGTATCCTTGGCTTGACGAACGTGCGCTCGCGGGATGAGGCCAACGCTGCAGTCTTTTTTTTGTGGGGGGGGGGTTGAATGATTCGCCATCTCCCTAACTGGGTATGCTTAACTTGACAAACGTGCCCCCGAGGCACGTGGGAACGAGAGCTCGGAATTTTCTTGGTATTCTGGCGACAGTATTTTTAACTGCGGGCACCATTCACGCACGACTTGCTCAACAGCTTCGCTGTTAGAAAGATCCAGCAGGTGCGTATATGTCCTGCCGCGCAGGAGGCCTCGAAGTTGCAGCGCGTCCCAAGTACTGTCCAGCGAATGAACGTTGGACCAGCACTCCTGCTCTTGGTGCCGGAGTCGTCGTTTCTCTCCATGGCTTAAGCAGTGTTTTTGCTTGTTTCACCTTGCCTGTAACTTTTCGTGGTGAAACTTGTTCGACGCCTGGTGTGGCCGTTGGAGTTAACTTAGTGCGTTCCGAATTCAAACAAAGCACTGCTTTGTTTGGGTATGGCTGGAGGATGTTACTCTTCCCGATTTAGTTGCGATGCTTAAGCGCACCAATGTGTTGCCGTATCGTCATTTTTCTATACTGGCCGTGAATTAAAGCGCTGTTCGGTCGTTTGGGTCTTCGTCGTAGAAACGGAAGTAACCCTTCTGAAAGCCTCTCGCCAGTCACGTTACTTGGACGAGATGGTGACTGTAGTAACAAGCTTCGATCCTGTGAGAGACTTCTCCCTGTCCTGATATGTTTCGTTCGTTTTTCGTGGGCCACAACCACGCATTTGCCGCCATCTTGTCATGGCTCAAAGCGAAACATTCTTTGATTCTATGACGACATAGCTTTAATACAGCTATCTTGTCTGAGAGCAAACCATTGCATGGAGCTTGGCACACGGCATTTTGTTTTGTCGACCTTGCTTTGATCTGCATTTCTTCGCGCGCTGTAACTTTTACACTGACGAACGAGTTGCCATTACGTTATAGTTCTTACTGCAATCAACGAACGCCAACCTGTACGACTGCTTCTCTGGCTCCTGCTTTGTCAGTTGATTTTGGAGCAGAAATTGGCTCCACCAAAATTGGTTCGTTTACCCTGCCTTTCGAGAACTCGTCCTGGTGAATACACGTATGACTGTAAATTTAGAGTGGATGCAAGCCATACATTGCCATGCTTCTATCTTACCGGCCGCCACTAATATTACATTTTCAATGTCCTTGAACACGATTGAACCCAAGCTCGCTTACCTGCGCTTCAAAAGTATTTGTATCTATACATCTTGTTAAGGACTCATGACCTGTAGTGGCGAAGTGCATCGTACGACCTATGCTGAGTTTTTATAAGTGAGGGATGGTAGGTAATGACATTGGCCATCTGAATGCACGAGGCGTACGAGTAAACTTTAAAATGACGGTAATTGCCACTCCACTACACTCTCCGTTTCTCTTCCTCTTTCTTTATTATCTTGCATTCAACTTAAAAGGAGTTGAATCCACAATATGTATCGTCTTTTTTAAGCACGCTATCTATTTATCTCAGCGGACAAACTTTCTTAGACTCATCCTTGACAAAAAATTGCGCCCACCTCCCCGCGAGGGGAGCCCTGTGTAGATGCGACGCATCGTGGCGTTCACCTGGTGTTTCCGTTGGATTGATTCTGAAATCGCGTGAAACGTGTCGGGAACACGTATGATTATTATGTTTTATGATTATTATTATGTTTTATTGGCCAATCTTGGTCAATCTCTCTAAGTGGTATGCTTGGGGCTTCGCTGTCTCAACGACCTTTACTCCATCATTGTTGCTGTAAGTGGTAGCTTCTTTTCTTTTATTGCAAGTGTTACTCATTGCCCCATCATGCGTTGTATCAGTAGCATCTTGACGTAGTTTGAATGAGTCAAGGATATAAGGCGTGTTCGTAGCATTTGATTCTGTCTCGGTTTTGTGGCGCAGTGGGAAGAGCACCATGTACTTCGCGTTCCGCCCACAGGGTCCTGGTATCGAAACCGTGCGTCGCTAACTATTTTATAGTGTAGGGGGAGGGGCGGACGACAACAACGCCGACGACGTTGCATGGACAAGGCGAGTGAATGAGATGCAGTCGCATCTAAAATCTAAAATTGACGAGCACATCAATTCGATTATATCCAAAATCAATTTCGGCATCGCGTCCTCGTTAAAATTCGGTATTTTTTTTCCAATTGCCTATTCTGCCATCTTTATGCTGCACATTGATTGATGGCCATTTTACGTATTGTTCTCCATCTTCGGACAATTGATGTGATGCCCACCTCGTTTTCAACATAAATTCATTCGTTTAGTATCTTCAGTTATTGCCGATGATGTGTCCAACCGAAATACCCATACTTTGGCATGTGTCGTCTGTCACTTCTTCATGGCCAGAAATCATTTGTTATGTTTGGCGTGCGCAATAACACTGGTGTTCTCAAGTAATTTAATGCATGCAATTGTTGAACACTAATAACACCCCGTCCTCAGAGAAACGTAAGATACTCCCACGAAGGGTCAGAACTAATTATAAAGAACAGTGTTATTTTCCGCTGTTTAAAATTCCTGTATTTTCTATCCTTCGAGAAAAAGTAGGCAAGGAATAAATGGCGTACGAACAGCTTTACAAGCTGCCCCTTCCCCCTCCCAAACTGATGTACAATATGAAACGTTTAAGTTTTAAGCACTGTACAGGCACCCTACCCCCAATTAACAACATCCAAGCAGCACTGTTCTATTTATTTATTTATTTATTTATTTATTTATTTTAGTTATTTATTTATTTTAGTTATTTATTTATTTATTTATTTTAGTTATTTATTTATTTATTTGTAATATCTCAGGGGCTCCAGTCAAGGGGTGTTACATGAGGGGGTAGACAGTTTACTAACAGATGATTTGTTCGATGGCTTCTTTGAAATGGGCGATACTGGAGTGGTGCATGATCTCAGCAGGAAGATCGTTCCATTCTATGGATGTTTGCACAAAAAATGAAGAGTGATGGGCAGTGGTGTGCGCACGGGGTGGATAAACCGCTTTCGAATGGCTGATACGGTATGAAAGACGATGAGCTGGAACGATAACATGGTTTAGGTGCAATGCATGATAAAATTTATGAAACAAACACAGTCTTGAAATTTTGCGGCGTGATGCTAAGTTAACCATGTTAGCTTGAGATTTTAGTTCGGTGACGCTGCTATGATAGGAGTAGTCTGAATAAATGAATCTGGCTGCGCGATTTTGGATGGATTCAAATGTTTTAATAAGGGTGATTTGATGGGGATCCCAGATGGCATGCGTATTCTAGCTTCGGGCGAACTAGTGTTAGATAGGTTAAAAGTTTAACAGAAGGTGGGGCTAGACGTAAGTTTCTTCGGAGATAGCCAAGAACGCGGTTGGCGTCATTAGTGATGTTCATTATGTGGGATGACCAGGTCAGATCTGAAGTTAGAGTGATACCGAGGTATTTACATGAATTAGCTGCTGTAATTTCAGAATCAAACAGGAAGTATTTATTGGAGGAATAAGATTGTCGGCGATGGAAAGAAATGACACAAGTTTTCTTTATGTTAAGGGGCATCAGCCATTAGTCGCACCATGATTGAATCAAGGAAAGATCAGACTGTAGGATGACAGTGGCGTTTGCATTGTGAACAAGACTATAAATGACACAGTCGTCTGCGAATAGACGAATGTTAGAAGCTACGTTATTGGGGAGGTCGTTAATATAGATTAGGAATAGTAGAGGACCAAGGACCGTGCCTTGAGGTACGCCGGAGGTTACAGCGGATAAGGAGGAGCGATGGTTATTAGCACAAACGAACTGCTTACGGTTAGTCAAGAAGTCACATATCCAATAAAAACAAGATAATTAAGGTTAACACGTGAAACACGTGATAGGGAACTTTGTCAAAGGCTTTTTAGAAATCAATGAAAATGGCGTCTACAGGTAGTTAATATCCCGGCTAGAACTAAGGTCGTTAACGAACAGGGCGAGTTGAGTGCCACATGAAAGTACTTTTTGAAAA
Organism: Haemaphysalis longicornis; assembly: GCA_013339765.2. Taxonomy (NCBI): domain Eukaryota; kingdom Metazoa; phylum Arthropoda; class Arachnida; order Ixodida; family Ixodidae; genus Haemaphysalis; species Haemaphysalis longicornis. Next base: position 129,442,845 of record CM023456.1, read on the forward strand.
CCGTGTTGGTTAGGGTGAAAGAAATGTACTGAACGTAAAAAAGTTACTATGTGGGAATAAATTATGTGTTTCATTAATTTAGAGCATACACTTGTGATGGAAATGGGGCGATAATTCCTCGGTGAAGATGAAAGACCTTTTTTCGGGACAGGAAGGATCTTACCAAGCTTCCAGTCCTCCGGCACCACTCCGCATGAAATGGACTGCTGAAATGTGTACGAAAGAATAATGATTCTTATAGTCTTAGCGTTTTTCAGTATTTTGGAATTGATGGCGTCCATTCCCGCGGATGATGTTGGTTTCAAATCGTCAATTAGTTTTGCAATTCCATATGAATCGAATGTAATGCCTGGCATGGCAGGATAATCAAGGAATGGGGAGTCTGGAAGCGGGCTGCAAGATTCAGGGGTAAATATGGAAGAGAAGGCAGAATTTAATACTTGAGGGGTAATATGTTCTGGAACAGGATCACCGTGTTCATCAAGTAATGATAATGTTTTTGTGGGGTGGGGGTTAATGGGCCTCCAAAACTGTTTGGGATTATTGCGTAGCTTATTAGCTAATGTAGAAGAGAAAAAAGAACGCTTAGCCTTCGCAGCAAGCGATTCAAATTCCTTTGCTATTCCGCGGTACCTGTTCCAAGCGCTCGCGCTGTTAGACAGTTTTGCCGAGCGGTATATTCCCTTTTCCTTATTGTTAAGACGCTTAAGAGATATGTTAAACCAAGTTGAAGGCGCCCGTTCCGTAATTGTATTTGTGAGTATAAAGCTAGTGATCAAATCATGGATTTTGCACTTGAACAAAGACCATTTAGTTTCAAGGGGGCGTTAGAAGAAGTCGTTTAAATACCAGTCACAAAATATAGATAGTTCGTTGTAATGGCGGCATAGTTACCCTTATCGTAGAGTGTGAGGGTTTTCTTGGAATGTCTTGGGCGGGTAGTTGATTAGAAAACGAAGCGTGAAGTACGGCGTGATCATTTATCTCGGGGAGAGGAACTAGGGATACAAGATTGCCGGGGCGTGTTGTGAAAATGAGGTTAAGAATAATTGAAGACTGCTCAGTAACTCGCGTTGAGAAGGAAACAAGTTGAGATAAACCAAATGTTAGGCACGCGTTAACAAAGTCGCTTGCCATAGTGTGTTTAGATATCGTGAGCGCGAGGTTAGACCAGATTATTCCTGGGAAGCTGAAGTCACCCATTAAAATAACCGGTATGCTAGGATGAGAGGCATTCAGGAAGTTAAGAGCACTGTGGAAATTAGGTTATTGAAGAATTATTAGATACAGTATCTCCAATGTTATTCACAGCATCTTTACAAGAAGTATTCAGAACATTCGATTGGGAACAGGTGGGAGTAAGGGTCAATGAAGAATACCTCAGTAACCTCAGATTTGCTGATGACGTTGCCTTGCTAAGTAACTCGGGGGACGAATCGCAAAGAATGCTTACCGCACTCGCCAAACACGGTAGAACCGTGGCCTGAAAATTAATATGCAGAAAACCAAAGTAATGATCAATAACCTCAGGACAGCACAGCAGTTTGAGATAGGTGGCGAGGCAGTGGAAGTGGTAAGCGAATATATCTACTTAGGCCAAGTTGTGACCCCGAATCTCAACCATGAGGCCGAGATAATTAGAAGGATAAGAATTGTGTGGAGTGCATTCGGCAGGCATTCTCAGATAATGAATGGCAGCCTGCCATTGTCTGTGAAGAAGAAAGTGTATGATAGCTGCATCTTACCGGCACTCACGGGGCGGAAACTTGGAGGCTCACAAGAGGGCTCAACTTAAATTGAGGATGACTCAGCGAGCAATGGAACGGAAGATGATAGGAGTAATATTAAGGGACAAGAACAGAGCGGAGTGGATCAGGGAACAAACGCGTGTTAAAGACATATTAGTAGAAATTAAGAAGAAGAAATGAATGGACGTGGGCAGGGCATGTAATTCGAAGGCAAGATACCCGTTGGTCATTAAGGGTAACAGAGTGGATCCCTAGAGAAGGCAAGCCTTGCAGGGGGCGGCAAAAAGTTAGATGGGTAGATGAGATCAACAAGTTTGCGGGATAAATTGGTCGCAGTTAGCACAAGACCATTGTAATTGGAGATGAATGGTAGAGGCCTTTGCCCTGTAGTGGGCGCAGATAGGCTGGTGGTGGTGGTGGTGGTGGTGATGATTATGATGATTATGATGATGATGATGATGATTTGATACAGTTACAACACACGCCCGGCCACCGAAACATGTTGTCACTGACGTAGATGGTGCTTTATCGTGTACTTCTATAGATTTGTTAAACAACCAGAGGCCCAATGGAAAAATTCGACAGAGGGATGTCATCTTCATTAATGGCTATGGCGTTCTGCCGCTGAGCAACAAGACACGGGTTCGATTTTCGGCCGCGGGTGGCCGCTTTTCTGGTGGAGGCGGAAAGCAAGAGCACCAGTGTGTTCGAGATTTCGGCGCACGTTAAAAATCCCCAGGTGGTCAAAATTAATCCGGAACAACCCACTATACAGCGCGCCTCATCGCCTGTGTAGCGTTGGCTCATTAAACCCTACAATCAATCAATCAATCAATCAATCAATCAATTAATCAATCAATCAATCAATCAACCAATCAATCAATCAATCAATAAATCAACCAATCAATCAATCATTCATGCCTACAAAGTACTTGATTTGAAAGGCAGCATCGGGTAGTGCAATAAATGCGAATGAAACCAGAGAACAAATTTGTTATGAGCAGGTTTACGCAGGTAGCACGTGTAAAAGCGACATTGTAAATGTCTGTAGTCAGTACTTAAGAAGCTTACCCGGTAGCATTTCCTTGAATTAATGTGTGCGTGCGTGCGTGCGTGTGCGTGTGCGTGTGCGTGTGTGTGCGTGTGCGTGCGTGTGCGTGCATGCGTGTGCGTGTGCGTGTGCGTGTGCGTGTCCGCCTGGGTTAGTGCGTGTAAGTGTGTGTGTGTGCTTGTGTACCATTTAGTTTCCAGCTTGTTCACTGTGGCACAGTTTGATATGAAGCGTTGCCCAATACGCACGTCCATGGCGTGTTTGGGAGCCCTTTCACAACACCTCGCCGCGTATCCGTACTTCCAACTTCTGGAATATGAACAGGGCGGGGCCCACGTGCAATCTTCTCTATGGTACGTTTCATTGTTTCTATACTCGGACACTACAGTAGCGCGGCGCACTGCGCACAGTACGCGCTCGCCCACTCACGAGGGCAGACAGCGGAAGAGTCAGCGCCGACATGTTCTCTTTTTGCAAAAAGCGCGCTGGCGTCGGTTGTTTTGGAAGGTAGAATCAAGGCCGCGACCGCCGACGTTGACCGAGGGAAATGAGTGCGTGCCGCAGGCACTTGCGCCTTTTCTGGGCGTGCATTCAGTTTCTCCTGTGGCCACAAGCGCTCGTCTTCCCGTTTGTGCTTACCCGTGGCCGCTTCTTGCAGCAGCACTCGGCAGCCGTGTCAAGCGCCGCGACCAGAGGACCGGAACGGAATAGCCGGGTTCCTGCTTCCTTCGCCCGCCGCTGCCGACTCCCAGTCTTTTGTTTCCCACCGTCGCTTGAATGCAGGGAAGTTCTCGGCGACGAGGGCGCGTTGCGCTCCAGCGAGCGGCCGTGCGGCTCCGACTGCGGAAGGTTGTTGCCTATAAAGCGATCATGCTGACTTCGGGGTCAGGGACACACGCCATGGAGAGAAGACGGCGAGCAGCCGCAGGAGCGTCGCTGCTGATTCCGCTGCTGCTGTTGCTGCTGTCGGTGGTCGGTCCCAGCTCGGAGAAGAAGCTGCTCAAGCTGGCGCTCCTGATGTCCGGCGGCACCTCCTTCATTCCCATCCCCCTACCTCTCAACAAGCACATCCAGCACACCAAGTTCGTGCCAATCAACATGCCCTACCCCGTGCCCGTCCCGTGAGTCTGCTTGTAGCATCTCTCTGGCTTCCTCGCGCTTCCCGCCGCTATGCACGATTTCGTCACTGCGTATCCGAGCCTTCAAGGAGCAAGATTAGGAATAAATATTCTCCGCGGCAGTACCGCGCATGTGGATAAACTAAGGTAGCCCGTACAAAACTAAACGAAAAGCTTTGGCAAAAGTGGTTCATGCTACTACAAAAGAAACATGGAGGGTTTGGAAAGAACCTTAAAAAGCCAAAATTAGTTGGATTTGCGCGATGTGAATTGATATGAATGTCATTCCCCCGAAACGCTGCCGGTATGCATGCACCTGCTCTACCAATGTCCATCAAATGTAACCGTTATTTTCTTGTATACGCGCCGAAGTCTGTCGAAATCGCAATTAAAATGCTCGGTGTATGCCCAACAACCAGAATACCTTCTCAGGGCGCTCTTAAACGAATACCTCAGCGCAGAGTACCTCCTCTCGTCCCTCGTAATAAGAAAATACTGAGACGCGGCTTTCGGATTTTATCGCGCCTGAGCATTGATTTTCATGAGCGACTAGCAGAGCATCGTCACGCGTGCACGTGTTTGTTTTAACTACGAATAACATGGTATGTAGTACTGTGAACCTCCCAATCAGAGCCGCGCTCTGGTGGCAGTTCTCTTCAGCTACTCCTTCTCACGGGCGCTTGTGTTCCTATCTACAATCTTCCTGCATCTTGCTTCACCCCCTGCTCCACAGGAAACCGTCATATACGGTAGGGGCTGCAATGGTGAAAGGCACTCTCTATGCTCATTTTGTTTGTTAATGTATGTACTGCCGCCCAGCAAAAGACAAAACACAGTTGCCAACCGATTTTTAGCACCTTTAGGGAACGAAAACAAGTCCGAATGAAGGAGCAGTCCGAAAACTACGGGAGTAGCAAAAACAAACTTTATTTCATTTAAATGGGACTGAAGAAGTCGCGAATCTTTTCGAAGTCGCGAAGTAAAAGAACAATGTGCGCGACGCATGACACAGGACAACCAAGAGGATGATGTTGCTTATAGTCAGCGTCACCTGGTGCCTAAAAAAGTGGCATCTGAAAAAAAACTGGCCACCTATCATCCCTTCCCGGCTTTATAGATTTGCTTCCGCCGCAGACTGTACATGCGAAATTATGACATGCAAGATCAAAGTTTGTTACCCCGGCGGCAGTCAAGCCAAACCCCATCAAATTCCAAGCTATTCAGGTGGCTTAGGATTCTAAATTGCGTCATCCTGATGTCGCATCGTGGCTCTGTCGCGGAAACGTTTGTCCGAAAAATGGAACTTTCGGCTTCATTATGTCCGAAATTTCCGTTGTTACTATACATTACTCCTATGGGAGGACTGGCGGTTCCTCGGCAAAGTCTGAAATATCCAGCAATTCCGAATTTTTGCAGTACGACAAAACGTCCGCTACTGTATATACTGCCCGAGTATCAACGTTACTCTCCAAAACTGGGTGATAGGTGAAAGAACCAAGCCAGAGAAGAAAAAAACCTTATTTTCGTCATTGAAGGCTACTGCTAATTGGCTGCGTCGAAACTTATCATAAATGTAATGGGAAGAAGAATTGTACCTTAACGCATAAAGACGAATCAGTAGTGAGAAGTGTGGCAAAGGAAAAAAAATTGGGGGAAATGAAGCGTAACTAAAACGACGACTGTCAAGACGCGTATCAAAATACGTCTGTGGGGCGGGCTCAGCGTTGATGGTGACGGCGACGCGTACATTAACGCTAAGAATAATGCTGCTACTAAAAAAAGAAATAATTGTCATAGATATAGTTTCCTTCCTTCATTAGTTCAACGTTGGGATCTAGAATCTGGGAACAATTACACGCATCGCAACGCACTACGAGGTGCAAACTACATGGTGCGCCCTTGACCCGGAGCGAAACAATAAGCGGATATTACGCCAGAATTTTTATGGCCGCAACATAAAGAGATGGGAAGGTAGCGTATCACGAGACAAGGCAAAACAACTACCGGTACCATGCACGTAAAAGAGTGCAATAACAGGCCACTGCGGAATTATCTTGTGCGGACACTAAATGGGAACGCATATTTAGGGGTGTAGTGGTATTAAACCCTCATAAACATTGACAGGTACGTAGGAAAGTAAGTAACGCGCTTGGCTCATCCGCACGTAATGTGTGCGCTAAGGAACACATTGAATCCCGCAACGAAGCGGGCTTAAACGTACAAGGAACCATTCGTTCATACGCGCGTTTTTTACACCTAGTGAAATTAACGGCGTTAAACACAGGACCAAAAAAAGGAACATGACAGCAGGGTCGTTTCCTTTGTTCTGTCTGTTCCCTTCCCGCTGATACTGCTGACTATGTGGGAATCAATACGCCAATACTACGGCCGTTTAGAATTTGCATTTAATCGCGTCATAATAATGCCACTAATATCCTCGATTAGAAGTATTCCTCAGGTCTGTCTACTTGAATATGTACTCCAGTTTTCCTAAACACGACAGGGATGCTGTACAGTGATCGTTAGGGGGTGACGAAACCCGAAAGTTTTGTCGTGTTGCGCCTTCGTGAGTGAAAAACAAGACGCAGGACCGGAGTGGAATGAAGTGGCTGCAAAACCACCCCTCATCGATTGCGTTAATGACGAGAGGGTGCCGCATGTGCGTATAACAAAATATCCCATTTTGCAACAGCAAAAAAATCCCGGGCCGTCTCCACTATAACGTGAAACCTGGGGAGGGGCGGAGCATGCAGGGTGTAAGTATATTCTTGGCGCTTTGGATTTTTTGCCCACGGAGATCAAACCATCGGGCGTGGAAGTACACAGTTTGGCTGTAAAAGTATCGTGTCTTTGAAGCACGAAGCGTTCTAGTGCTAGACGTTGGAAAACGAACGTCGCGGTGTGTTCTTTTAGTACGCGTTTTTGCCCACGGAGATGAAACGTACTAGGCGAGGCGTTGGAAAACAAGTGTCCCGGTGTTTTAGTGCCGGGACCACATGAAACGGTGACGACGACAGGAGCCCCGACAGCCCGAGTCCCTAAGAGGCTTGGCCTCTAAAAGATGAATATGCCGTTGAGAGGCGAAAAGCAATTTACGCAATCAATAACGATGATAGTGACGTCATGCGGAAGTGAATATTGCCAGAAATGACTACGGCGGAACAAAAAAAAAAGTAAATTCTGTCTGTAAAGCTATGTCGATTAAAAACGGTGAGCCAGGCGCCTTCCTACTTCGCAGAATTGCGCCAAGTTGTCGAGGCAGTCCATATTCAGCATCTGATTTTCGGGCTCCGTAACGACACCAATATACTATGCAGACTAGACGTGTCAAATACAAGATTTACTGGGGACGTACTTCGGTTACAAACAGAATAAACTGTCCAGATTCAGTGGGGTTGATTCTAATGACCGATAACCCTATACCTGACAGCTGTCATATTGTACGAAAACGATAAATTTTAGAAAATCTTTTGAATAAGTACGTTCAGCGTTGACCGCGGTGGTGTCGCCTTAGCAGTGCCGTTCTTCTTCTTATATATTCACGAAGAATCAGTAATTACGTATCATTATGGAGTAAAAAGGGTCTTCGCGCCCGAATTCATTTCCAGTATTTGGGTGGTTTTCTGCACATGTGTCGAGATTAAGGCGCACGTAAAATATCCCCATGCGGTCTAATTTAACCCGCAGACCTGCACTACGAAGTGTCCCATAGCCCATATGTACCTTCAGTGGATTAAGCACCCAAATTTTTTTTTCGGGAGAGGGGGAGAAAGCTAAACTATTGCCACGAAAGATAGACGCCAATTGCAATATGGGTAAGATAGACTTTCTTATTATTATTTCTGTTCTATTTTCTATATACACATATCCCTTTACTGAGAATGGTTTGTTCGACAACTTCAATTTTCTCCAAAGCTTTAGATTTTTATGCATAAACCCCTGGTTTGCTGTCATTTAATTTGCGCAGTTCCGTCGACTATGGTTTTCCTGTCAAATGGCACAAGATCTTTTTTCGCGCCTACAATGCACTTCCTCTGCGTGGAGAAAACGCCACATGACAGCAATGGGCCACATGCAAAAAAAAAAAAAAGTTCTGCCATCCCAAGTAAATGGAGTCTTTTATAAAGCAAAATAGGCGCACAGTTCTCTGCTGGCGCGCTGGGTATACCACGGGGTTCAAATGTTGAAAAAGAACGCTACTTGACCTGAAGATAACGTGGGTCTACTAATCCTGATGCGCGAACAGTAATCTAGAATACGGAAAGATCTGCTGCGCATTCAACGGAGTTCATTTTAAGGCGAAAACCTTAAGTTATTAATTCTGCGGACAACCGTCGTAGTTGTTGCTGTAGTTCTCCCATCAAGGAAATGTCTGCCGCTGTAAAGAGTAAAAAAGAAAACATACGTGATTAGATAACATTTGACCTCCGGTTACATTTGACATCTGGCATTTGACCTCGGGTCACGTTTGACCTCTGGCATGGCATTTGACCTCTGGTCTCCAAGCTTCAGCCCCGTCGCTACCACTGTGCAATTTCAGCTCAGTGCGAGCTGTAGAACAAATATTGTTGTCGTTGTTCTTTCTTTCTTCCAAATGCTGCTGTACAAAACCCGTGAAAGCACAAATAGGAAATGCAGAATACACAGAATAGTTCCGGCCGTGTGACACCTGAATGTGATGGCACGTGAGTATAACAGGTGTACACTAGCCACGCAGGACCCTCATTTTAAAGAAACTATGGCATGCGCCAGCCTACTTGCTGATTAAATTCGCCCAATAAGGAGTAGAAATGACAGAGAGAGAGGAAGAGAGAGTCGCCAACACGGTGTAGCATAAAAGAAGTAACTCGCGCCGAAAGACAACCACACGGAAGCAAATGAGGATGCGCATATTCGATGTACCAGTAAAAAAGTGGTTACTATCACCCGGCTTTAGTCTTCAGATGATGTAAGCATATGTACGTCCCCGACGAAGGTTTTTTTTTTTTTTTTTTACTTTATGCGCGAGTGTATCACGGATCTGTGTAAATCAGCGAAAGTACCCCTCCCGTCCATCAAGGCTTATCGATTGATATGTGTGCTTACAAAATTTTGTAATTTCAGTTTCAAAACTATTTCTTGAATTTGCTGTCTGCTAGTGCATTAGGTCTGCAATAAATTGTATTAGCAGCGAATCTTTTCTTGGTCGAGGCTTTATGATACGGCCTAGGAACGCGAGTGCAGCGATGCGGAGAGGGCGCAGCCCAGCTAGAGGGAGACCAAGCACCACCACGCCCACGTGAAGCGGGGAAAGTGTTGTGGGCCAAGATTACAAAAACCCGAGGAGGAGTGGGAAAAGGGGGAGGGGGCGCCAAGCGCTGGTGGGCGGAGCCTAGCAGCGGAGGAGAAAACTCGGCCGATTAGAGAGCCCCAACATATTGTTCAGATGACGTCTCATATATAGACGAGTGTGCTTGGCGGTCGTTTCTGGAATGTTCGGAATAGAGCACTGCACGGGCCGGGCCGGCCCGAAAGCCCGGGCCCGACCCGGCCCGCGGGCCGGGCCGGGCCACCCGAAGTCGATTAACGGGCCGGGCCGGGCCACCCGAAGTCGATTAACGGCGGGCCCGGGCCGGGCCCGGGCTCAGTGACGCGGGCCCGGGCTGGGCTCGGGCTCAGTGCCGCGGGCCCGGGCGGGCTCGGGCATGTATTCATAGGGCCGGCCGTAATAGTTCCGACGTGAAGTGTAGAAAAGAGCATAAAATTGAATATTCTGAGTATACTTTACGCGCTTCTTGATGTTTAGTTGCACACATTGTTTTAAAAACGTGTTTTGCTAGGGCTTGATCGTCACTATACTGCAACTTTAATGACATTTCATGTACTGCATCAAGATTTTATATTTGGAGTATACATATCAAAGATCTGGTACAAGGAAATGCCATAGCGGGGGAAGGAATTAATTAAGCCACCCTGGAGCTGTGCACCTATGTCTATGTACGTGTGTTTTAGATGTCGAACCAATCTAAATGCGGCTGGCCGTGGCTGGAAATCAAACTCGCGTGCTAGAGAAGCGCCACCGCCTAACAACCACTCTAGGGAAAAATATTTCAACGCACGCACATACTCGTGGATGGATTCAAATAGAAGCAAGAAATTTCATTAACACCAACTTGTGACCGAAACAACCACATGAAGTTGCTAAGAGTCTGGTCACCAAAGGTGATGGTGTCTCTCGGGTAAGAATACGAGCTATTATTACACCCATGTGGCGTGAACTGCAGATGGTGTGAGCTAAACTACGTGTACTTATAAACCCTTACTTTTTGCGTTACAATTCAGGGCGTGCTTGTACAGACTAGATGCTCCGTCTGATTTCCCACTACGAAGACACTCGACCAAATATAATAAACAAATTTTCTTCAACGTCTAAGACCAGGCCTGGTCACACACATGCGGGCCCTCCTTAGGCTAAAAAAAAAACCGTGCCCGGGCTGGGCGTGGGTTTGAGACGGCGGGCCCGGGCCGGGCTTGGGATTGAGACGACGGGCCCGGGCCGGGCCTGGGCTTGAGACGACGGGCCCGGGCCGGGCCCGGGCTAGGCTCACTTCTGAATGCCCGGGCCCGGGCCGGGCCCGGGCTCGGTGTTACGGGCCCGGGTCGGGCACGGGCTTCACAAAGCGGGCTCGGGCCGGGCTCGGGCCTTAAAATCAGGCCCGTGCAGTGCTCTAGTTTGGAAATGGTTAAAGTCAATCGGTCTCCGGAAGGCAAAGCCGCCCGTCGGGAGCGCCAGCTAAAGTTGGCGCGAGAAATGGCGCGAAGAGGAATGAATATGCTGGCGTTTAGAAGTTCTATGGGGCTTAGCCTTGCGTTTAGGGAACGCCAGGTACTTGTCCTGTTAGAAGCGTTCGCGACCACAAGTCATTGAGGCTGGGCTAATTGTTTAATGAGAAACAGACTTTTGAAAGATGTGGGCTGTTGCTCAATTATTCAAGACAGTGCGGCGTGAACTTCTTCCAAGATTTCAAGATTTAGGCTCGCGTTATGTCTTAATGAAATGAAAGCGCGCGCAATCGGTACTTAAAAAATCCTGTGGGTACAGAAAGCACTAATGAGTATCTTAAAGCGACGAGTTTCCTACAAAGCGAGTATAGCTCCTCAACTCAGGCAGGAAATGCACGATTAGGTTGCATATAGTCAACCAGCTCAGCCGCAGCAAATATGGTCGTTTTCTTGCCTTACCATGGAAGAAATAAGAGTAACGAGGATGAAAATGAAGACTGAAAAGCACTTGGCAGGATTGCTATTGACGAAAAAGCGGTGTAGTATTGGGTGTACCGTGTACAAGACATTCGATGTTTGGACTTTACGTTCAAACGATTTATAACCTAATAAAACCTCCTCGCGCAATTTAGAAAAACATGTGAGCACAAGATGGCGACGTCTGAGTGCGTAGTGGATTAAATGGAAACAACACAAGGACGTGAAACAGGCCCTGACTTAACCTCACCTATTACGTACCCGAAATCTGCAGCTTTGGGGCCTGCTCCACATAAACACAGCCACCACTAGCTCCTGCTTACCACTGAACCCCCAGAAAAAAGCTCAGGGTATTGAATCGCCATGTGGCATGTTAAACTACTGCTAATCGATGAAATCCGTGACATCACAGGTGTGCAAAGTCGGCGCTGCACTGCGCCCTTAACGCACGAATAGTTAAATAATTGCTTAGCCGGATTGTATTTCTTTGTAAACGACGGACAGTAGCTCAACCTGTTTGTCATAAGGTTTGTTAAATTAGATAAAAAGCACTACGCTAAAACTTTACAGTTCATCAAGTAGAGCATTGTGATTTCATCTGCAGCCTTAACATGCGATTTCAGCCACGCTGTGCACTATTTAGTGCACCGAATTACTTTTCTTCTTTTTGCAAAATGTAGTGCTTAACTCCTAGCCTTGCTTCACCAAAACAAGTTCTTAAATTTTGGAGCCGATGTCGTCAGAATATGTGAAGCGCCGCGCTAATTTGCGTTGGTCACCAGGGCATACACACGGGAAACGCGTGGGCGTGTATACGCAGACAGCCGATTCAGCCTTCTTCCCTCTAACGCCACCTGGCCGGCGCAGGAGGCCTGTTGTGGGTAGTGCTATTTCTGATCGGTCTCGAATGAGAAATGCCGCGTGTAGTACTATTTCGGACGCACCTCATTTCCGACTAGCATTGCTCATTTCCGAAAGGCATTACGAGTGAGAAATTGCCAGTGGCGCTCTTTCCGGCGCCTATATAGATCAAAGTGTTACAGATAATGTCCCCAAATTATGATCATGCGTGATATTTTATAATGTTGTGCAAGCTAATCACAACTAAGCTTATCATTATTTCTGTAATCTGCTTTTGATCGCAGAGTGCACACCCACGAGCACGTTAATCATGGCGGGAAGCACGTGCACGTCAACTATAAACACGAACACGACCACTCTCGGAGCAAAGTGCTCGTCTTGGACGACGACCATTACGGCGGCCGCGGCGGATACTGGTGAACAGCTCCTTGCCGTGGAGTCCCTGGCACATGCCTCGTTCCCAAAGAACACCACTCTTCATCCTGCAACACATCAGCGCACGCCGTGGGCGCCTCCAGACCGCACGGAGTCAGCCGCATCCTAGAAGCGGAAGACAAGCAAATGCAGGACTCCAGTGTGACCACGTGTGCTGCAAAAGAAAACGCTGCCAGTGAATGTGTAAATATGTGGGCTGCAAAGAAACAGCCAAGGTTCACAGCAGCCAAGTTAGACCAAACAGCTCTTTTCATGTTATTCACCACAGCATCAGGATTATATTGAACTGCTCCGCTAGTATTGCCTATGCGGAAATTGAGAGCAATCTAACATTGAAGCTGCATACCTCCAAACTTAAAATCGGGCAGGAACCTACACTTTAGGTTCATGCATCCATCAGCTAGTCAGTGGTAACTAACATTATGGCCGCTTCCAAACATTGCCCCTGGTGTCAGAGTATGGGAGATAATCATAACTGTCTTTTTGTTTTGTGGGATTCGCATGAAAAGGTGCTGTAAAAACCTTGTGGCCAGAAGATGTTGTCGCTTTACTTTAATAGGACCAGGGCAGGGTATTTCATCTTCTGGTCAACCAGCCCAAGTTGCCATCTAAAACCTGTTTTGTGACTTCGACCATATATAAGAGGACGCTCGCTTGCGTAACGATGGCTTTTCATTCGTCATTAAAAGTAGCGGACCATAACAAACACAACTAGCCCTGCTGGTGCACATGCAGTGTGAGAACCACATGGAAGTAACACAAACCTCTGTATGTGTGAAATGCAATGAACATGACTGATAAGGCGTCACAAGGGAGACATCAACTTAGGTAGAAGCCATTTCATCCCAACGATACCTTCTTGAGCGCAAGATGACAACGCATTGTATAGCGGAAGAAAGCACCTAAAACACTCATTTTTAAGCGCTAAATAAAAGAAAATATACTTTTATTTTTCACTTGTTTTTATTCCTGCACGTGAGAAAGACATCCTCAAAAAATTAAAGCCGTTCCACTCAAAGTGAAAGCTGTCGGAAGTGCAGAGCACTGATTCGCCATAAGGGGCTGAAGCGCCGCTATCCGCTCACTGCTACCACCAAATGCAATTAAAATTTCCCGCCTTCGCAATGCTCGCGCGCCCCATTCCTGAAGCTGCTCCAGCGGGATTTCTATCCTTTCTGTGCTTCTCCTTCCTCCCGCACGTGCCGGCGTTTCACTGCCACTTTTTCGGTTACTAGCGTAAAACCCAACCCAACCAGTGTTCCTAACTAAATGAACGCGGGCGCTGCCAGTTAATGACTTTTATTTTGCCTCAAATGTACCTGCAGTGTTCTTCGCGCTAAACAACGGGGAGATGTACGACAAACGCCAGCGGATCACGAGTTTCGAACTCTTATGACTATATAAACCGCTTGGCTTTCGAAGCTTTTCCGCTACGCCGCGACAACAGCCGCTACGACGAAACGCCGTGTGGCTCTACTTGGGTCCAGCGAGCGAGCTACGACGAGAAGGCGAGCCCCTAAAGTGCTCTGTACTGAAAAGTCTTGATTTGAAATGCGTGTTTCCCCCTACCAGTCTGCACCAAGACTTGGCAAAGAAGTGTTGTGTTATGCTGGTGAAATCTTTCTTGTTGACATTTTTATTTTGAAACGAGATAAAATATCATGTATCAGTGGTGTCAACTGTACGACGAGTGCTGTTTTTTGAAGTGATCTAAATGCCACGGAAAGATATACAGCTGCGGGACAGCTAACACGATGCTTGTCTGGGTAGTCGGCAAGACGCAGCTTGTGGCGCAACCCAGAAGGCTGAAACTTGCGGTATGTATCACTGCCAGAGATGAAGCCCAGCAGTTCATACCAAAACATTTGGAGAAACTCCCGAGGGGGAATTGTCGGACTCATCTCCGTACTTAGGCTCTACGTATCTTTGCCTTCGATGCCCTAGGCATCTTACTAAGCGCCCTCTTTGCAAGTCAAGGGAATTTTACTAAAAAAAGCCCGAGTAAATTTTGTTAAATGCATCATACCCCCATATATACCTAGTAAACGCATCCTGGGGCGCGCTACGCACCGACGGAAGATTTGGTTATCTTAAGAGCGACAACTCTCCGAACTACTTGCAGCGGTGGAACAGTTTATACATCTCAACACTGTTGAACACAACGCAAACCTTGGGCACACCTGATGCAATACTTGTACAGAGGATGGAGGGTAGCAGTTTTCTCTAATTAGGATAAACATTGGGGTTACTATCGTGAACGCTATGGTGATGGAGAAAAAGCAAAATTCCGTCAAACCAACACAGCCGGCCATGACGTAATATTTCAGTGGCTCTCAGGGCACTGCGGAGTAATCGGTAACGTATTGGCGGATGAAGCTGTCCGTACAGGCCATTGAGAGGGACCGCACCATCCTGCTTCCGCTTTTAAGGACCGATGCCGCGAGGACGCTTCGCTTCTTTGCATGCAGGATTACCATGCAGCAATAGAACACACCGGACTTTTCGAATCCCCGTCTGTATATTCGAGATCCTCTTCATTAGCGCCGTCTTCCGTATGGGCTGTCTCGACCCCCCTCGACTGTACTTTGTAGACTGTGGTTGGGAGTGGCCTTCACGGAAGCCCAGTCCTTCCTCATCGGGATGGCCAGCAGCGCCCACTGTGACGCCTGTGGGGCGGAAGAGGCTAGAGCATGTGCTGTGTCGCTGCCCCGAATACTCGTCGGAAATAAGCGTGCTTGCCACCGCGCTTATACGATTGGACAATCGACCATTTTCAGTAGAGACTATTCTAAGTCATCGGTCTCTACCATCGACTTTATAGAAGACGACGAAAGCCCTTTTACGTTTCCTGAGCGAAACGAACTTCCATGAAAGACTATAGTGCCCGAAACAGGGCTAGAGGGCGCGCCTTCCCACTCCTATATCGTCCTCTTCTCCCGCCCTCTCTTTTATCCTCTGAACACCACTCCCCCAATGCAGAGTAGCAAACCGGGCTCTACACCTTGTTAACCTCCCGGCCTTTCCGTCCTTTCTTCTTCCTTCCTTTCATACCACCCCGACTAGGCAAAACGCTGGCAAGAAGAGACCAGATGGCCGCCTAAAAAGGTGAGGTAATATGCGTCACGCCCACAAGCACCATCCCTGCGTGGCCTACCTGGTCACACGGCCCACGGTACCACCGCCAGTATCTGCGTTTTGTTTGTTTGCTATTTAGGTCCTGTTTGACTTATAGGAACAGTAAGTACAGAAAACAACTATTTTAGTAGGCAAGATTGAGAAGCTCCACCTTGCTTAATCGACGATATCTATGATCCACAAGAAACGCTACTGCCATCACTGGGGGATCGAGGGCTAAAGGGGTAGATTTCAAATTAACCTCTTACTGCGCTATTCTATGCCATTTTAAGAATTCGGCGTCAGTACAACGGCGTAGTGCCGTGGAAATAAGATTGCAAGATTGGTCGTCATCTTCATCATCCTGTTCGTGACCACAGAAAAGCGAGGGTCTCTCCCATGTTCTTCCAGACATCCCTGTATAGCGCTCTCCTAGTCAATTATTCTCCTACGAATTTTTGTATTCATCACAAGTCTCGCTTCTTCGTAGCCCCTGTGTTTTCCTAAATGGTCCACCAGTTGTGAGTAGTTCTATGTACCTTCCCAGCCCAACTACACTTCTTTCTCTAAAAAAAGAGACAAGTGAATTAGCCGCACTTCTGCTCTTCTTTGCATTGCATAGATTGGCTCAAATAAACCGGCTTTTCATCGTTTATGCGATCGATAAAGGAGAATTTATTTCATAAACCCTGAAACAAGAAAAAATCCCTTACGACATTTGCGGAGACCGCAACAACTAACAGCAGTGACGCGTATTCGCCTTGCTATGTGATTGGATGATGTCCCACATTTCAAAGTTCATGTATACGAACTTGCGTGTGTGTCAGTGTTATTTTTATCTACAGCAAAGATTTAGTACTATTGGAAAGAGCACATGGGTAGGATGTAGTTGTTGCGGTGTATTTTTGGATAGTTGCTCATACCAGTGTCAGTTTCGGTTCTGTGCAACAACATGCTTGACGTTCGACGTTATCTTTGTTTTCGCATGGTCGATGTCTCCGAAATCGGCATACCGCGCTTCTGCCATGTTGTCGGCTGTAGAATAGGTTAGCTAAGTCTGCCAGCACCGCTTAGAATCTTAACGTTCACTACGCGAGGCGTGAGCAGTGGCTCAACGCCCTCCGCATCATCGGAGACGCTGAACTGTGAGGCGCTTTGCCCTCCACCTTTAAAGCTTTCCTGTCTCGTCCCTGTGCCGTAAGAGGTCAACACCACCACCAGGTCGACACTGGTCTCATTCGGTAGTGTGTCTGCAGGCTGTCGGTGATTATGTCAACATCACGCCAACGAGAAGTCGCCATCGAGTCGCTATCTGTCTGCACGGCAGCCTGCCAACTCGCTCGTGAAGTAATGAAGCTTGCAGCCCAAAACGATGAACTCATTATAGAAAACATTTCCTAAATAAAAAAAATTCGACTAAAAAAACAATTACGCCACGGGTTCGCAGATGCTCATTTCGAAGCACTACCAGTGATTCAGAGTATTCGTCTGTATCTCCATGATTTCCAGGAAGAAAATATGATGTATACGTCGAACAAGCTGTGTATTCTTTTGAAGTTTTAGCCTTCCGAGCAGCTTAGGTGAGCATTTGTCGAGTAACATGTATGCAGTAAGTGTCCCCCAAATCGCCACGAATACCTTACCTCTCGCGAATGCGTTCCTTTGGCAGAAACGCGATCGCAAATGTATGGTCGTGCATCTGACCGCTGCTCTAGTTCCGTCTGAGCAAAAAAATTGCATGCCGTAGCTTGAATTTTACGCTTTACAATGGGAGTTTCCTTACAACGTATATTAAATTCGCTAGTCTTTTTACGCCTTTAAGTGGCCTGACATTTTTTACTATCGTACCAGTCACCCCAGGCATATGCAGCTTACAGCTCCAGGGAAGCGAAGTCAACGAAGTGACATAAGCCAATATACGTATAGTGTGGAGCGACTTCGACTTCATCAACTTTACAAAGCTTGCAAATCTACAAAACAACAAAATAGAGCCGCGTTCTTTCAGGATTAATTTTGTCGTGACTTAGTGTTGACTGATCGAGGATAACTTTGCTGGAGGTTTGGCAAGCCGCGCAGTAGGCGCACTCAAGCCAAGCCTGCAAGTGTAAGCATCATACAAAACGTCATAGGAAGTCGGCAATGAGGAAGCAGAGAGGACAGCCCTTTTATGTCTTTTTCCATGAAGGAATTTGGGTCAACACAGCCAAAGTGGTCGAAACATGGTGAGAACGTCGACTTCAATTCACGCAAGTAATCCCACAATGTTTACAAATAACTACAGCGTTCCATTAATTTGATCGAGCTCTCCCCCATAGGTTCCAAGTTCCGGCCCAAGATCACTAGTTTTGGGTCACAGGATTAACAGTCGCTGACCCAACCGTGACTCATGCGACCCGCTGGGGCCCAAGAGTGACCAAGGGTGGGTCGCAGATAGCTACACGGCGGCTTTAGCGCTAACCACATGGAGTGATTTTTCCGGCGACGCGACGAGCGACGCGACTAGGATCCGCAGTCGCTGATCCGAAGTCGCTCGCCGAGGCAACCACATGACAGCGACGGCTCGAGCGACTGAGGACGGCGATTTGAATGTTGCCGCACTGCGCATAGTAACGCGCTTGGTATACGCTGGTTGTTTACAAACATTTAAACCCAAATGTAAGTGCGACAGCAACAGATTATTGGTTCATTTGTCATAAAAAACGTGACTGAAATGTATTACGCCTTTCTACCTTGCTTTTCGCACTTATTCAACCCTAAAACTGTTTTGGGTTTGCGATAGCGCGCGCTTTTCCTTCTGCGCCTCGTCTCTAGGCTCCTACATGAACACCGACGAAAAGCAAATTTTCAACGCGAAGCTCATCGCAGAAGTTCGAAAGCATGAGTTTCTGTGGAACTTCACGGATAAAACTATAAAGCGACGCATTCAAAGGAGCCGAAGTGGCGTCGTATCGCCGAACACCTTGGATCGACTGGGGAGCAAGAATTCATTGTAAACAACGGCTTGCCTGCATCCGCAAAGCAAGCAGAAAAAAAAGGACATAACCTAAGTAAATCCTCTACTGTATGCATTGCTGTAGCAGAATGCAATCCATACATGCTGTTATGTTTGCATTAAAATGTACGTTTTGCGCTTCCCAGTGTGTGCGGAAGCTTTCTTGCTTCTGCCTCAGCATGTACACAAGCTTTAACATGCAAAGCTTTCGTTGCCGCTCCATCGCAGAAGCCGTCTGCGCGGATTTTGTGCGCACCTCCAAATCTCCCCCCCCCCCCCCCCCTTTCCGTTCTCTTCCAAAACCGGAGGTTGCGTGCTTAAGTAGGGGCTCTGCTATTGACTAGTCGCTGAGGCCACTTCCGGGAGGCGAGCGACTGTTTCTGGCGACCCAGAACCGAGCGATTCGATGAGCGACTTGGTCCGCAGCGAAAAGAAGTTCGTCGCTAGTCGCGTCGCTCCCCAAGTCGCTTGCGAAATCGCTGCATGTGCTTAGCGCTTTTCAGCTTACAGTTGAGACACCCCTAAAGAAGACAGATGGTTTGAAGGCCTTCAGAAGACCTTTGAAGGGGCCGTACAGCCCAGTTATTGCATATTGCTCTAAGAGGACGTATACAGGCTGTCAAATCGGTATATTTTACTATAGGCGTGAGAAGGTCCCTATCAGAAACAGGGCAAGAGACAAAAACACACTATCTATCAAAAATTGTTTAGCGCCCACCTGGAGGGGTATTTAGGAAGCTGGATAGAGAGAACTTATGCACGATTAATAAAGAATACATTAGTACCCTTGCCCTGACCTAGATGGCTTAGAAATCCGACCGATTAAGTATGTTCCAGACGTTATTTCACCGGTGTTGGAGCATGTCTTTAACCTTCTTTTACTGCCGGTACTTTTCCTAAAAAACTTGAGATAGCTAAAGTTATCGTTTTGCACAAGGGAGGCGACAAAAACGAATTCACAAATTATAGGCTGATCGCGATACTTCCTATATTTTCAAAAGGCCTAGAGAAGCTTATACACACTCGCATGATTTCAATCATTGATAGGCACAAAATAATAACCACTGCACAATTTAAATTTGTTAAGGGCCTTTCAACTGAGACTGCCCTTCGAGCGCAAAAAGAGGCAATTCTTAAATCCTTTGAGCAACAGTTGTACACATTAGGAATATTCATCGATTACTCAAAGGCGCTTGACTGCATTGATCATGTCACTTTACTAAAAAAAGGTCAGCCATTACAGCTTTCGTGGTACCTTTTTGCAGTTACTAACCGCCTGCCTTAGCAATCGCCAGCAGAAAGCGCTGGTTAATAATCATAGTTCCTGTTTCAAGACTGTTTCTGCAAGAGTACCGCAAGGAAGCATTTTAGGCCCCCTGGTATTTGGCCAATATTGATAGCGCTGCTAATATTAAAATGTATGCCGATTACACGACCACGCTTCTTAGTGCGAAAAACTAAACTGATGTGTTTCGCATGTCCAATAAACTGCTTGATAAACTGTCACGCTGGAGCCGAGTGAATTCATTCGCAGTCAATGCGAATAAAACTAAAGCAGTCCTGTTTAGACCAAGAAACCGTACAGTTCACTGCCAGCACACGCTGAAACTAGTTCATTCCAGAATTGAAATTGTACCTACGGTGAAATTTCTTGGAGTAGTGTTTGAGCAACACATGTCGTGGAATGCTCATGTTGACCTCGTGGTATCAAACCTTTCTCGCATTACTGGAGTTCTTTCTAAACTTAGGTTTTGTCTGCCCAAACGTGTGAAGCTTGTATTATATCAGGCCATGTTTTTATCGCATTTGCAGTATTGTCACTTGGTATGGGCACCACAACTCAGGCGAATATTTATAAACTTTCAAAAGTACAAAAAAGGCAGTTCGCATCATCACGTACCCAGCATACGATAGTCATACAGCCTCCTTTTTTGACGATACGAAGTTATTACCAGTGACCCATTTCTATAAATGATTGCTGCTCAAACGCTACCAAACCAATGTAAAAAAAAATAACAACGTACTATGCAGTGTTTCCAAACTTGAGCTAAATGTACCCGCGAAATATTTGCCGAGTTGACCGCTGGCAAATACCGAAGAACCGAACAAATTACGGTGAACAAATGCTACGTTATCAGTTGCCATTTCATGTTCATGTATTATCCGTTTGATGTATGTGAATTTTATGATGTACCATTTGTGTGAATTTTAGGATATGTTGAATGTGTTAATTTTATGATGTACCAAGACTGCTAATCAACCATTTGTTACATGATTGTAAATTTTATATCTGTTCTGGTTGCATCTGCTTTGTATAGGGGCCGTGGACCCTGTCAAGCCCTTTCTGATGCTTTTGTTCACGGTCCTCAGCACTTTGTCTTGGAATAAACTGATTTGATTTGATTTGATTTGCGGACGCCCTTTCTTGTTCGATGTGTTCGGAAAACGCAGGCAGACGATTCGTAAGTAACTGCACTCAGGATGCTCCGTGTTTAGTTACAAACGACATTCACAAACCTCAAATTTTAGCCTATGTGACCGCATTTTTGAAGAGGTGGATGGCTAAACGTGTCTCGGACAAGCTGTCAGGGCTGCTCGCAACAACGCTAAAGAAATTGGCGCAGGCTTAGTACGAGCTGGAAGAGTTTCGGCCAGCACCCTCGAATAGTTAACATAGGCTACCTCTGTCATTGAAAGGGATACTACTAAACCAATGCCAAGCGCCGGTGATGGCTTAAAAAACAGGAACTTGGCGCCGTACTCAACCCCTTGGAAGGAGAAACCTGAGAACACCGGACGAGCTATGGAAATGAAGATGACAGGAGTAACGCTCAGAAAAAGGAATGAAGCCCTTGTACCGGGAAGCTAACTCCCGCATGGAAGAAAATAACAGATCAAACTAAGATTAAAATGTGGGCTTAGATCGCGGGTGTCATGCGGAGAACTGACGTTCGGTGGACCATTCAACCGACAGGATGGATACCAAAACACAGGGCAAGAATTAACGGAGGAGCCCCTGCGGCGGCTATGGCGTGCTGCTGAGCCCGAGGACGGGGCTTCGATGCCAGCCCGCGGCGACCGCTTTTCTGGTGAAGGCGAGAGCTAAAACGCCCGTGTGTTCGAGATTTCGGTGCACGTTAAAGATCCACAGGTGGTCAAAATTAATGCGGAGCCCTCCAGTACAGCTTGCCTCATTTCCTGTGTAGCGTCGGTGCGTTAAAACCCACCATCCATCAAAATAAGTAAGGGAAGACAGTTATCGGTACATCGGTGAAGAAAATTCAGGGTCAAGGAGTGGATTGGGGCTTCACAAGATAGGAGCGTCTCGAACTATAAACGTTCACCTGCAGTGCGTCGATGTTATACGGAATTGTGTGCTCTGTCGTACCATATCAGTTTGGGTTATGTTCGTTTTATGTGCAGTATGGCGTGCTAAGTGTTCTTCTGTATTTTTTTTTTGTTTTCTTAGTACCCAATACAAAGACATATTGGATAATTTTGGCCCCGTTAAGGAACTTTAGACTATTGACATCGTTATTATTTCTATTATTGTAATTAAGATTAACATTATTATATTATTATCGTTACAGTAGTAGTAGCAAGCTTATCCTTGTTACTATGGTTGTTGTTATCCTTGTTACAAATATAAGTGGCATCTTGAAAGGTGTGCGGGGCAAATAATATCTTCTTTTTGAAGTGTCGCTGTTGCTCCAGTCACTGATTGAGCTTCTGTGGACGTTAAACAGGGCCTTCAATGGGCTACCGTGGTCCTACAGTGATGATGATGCTCATAAAGGCGACTAGGCCTCATCAGTCACTGGAGCGACAGAGATACTTCGAAAAGATATTATTTGCCCCGCACCCCTTTCAAGATGCTACTTAGATTTGTGTACGTAGACCCATAGTAACAATGATAAGCTTGCTACTACTACTGTAACGATAATAATATAATAATGTTAATCTTAATTATAATAATAGAAATAATAGCAATGTCAATATTCTAAAGTTTCTTAACAGGGCCAAGATTGTCCAATGTCTCTGTATTGGGTACTGAAAAAACACAAAAATACTGAACAACACTTAGCACGCCACACCGCACATAAAACGAACATAACCAAAAACGAACAGAGCACACAATTCCGTATAACATCTACGCACTGAAGGTGAACGTTTATATCTGAACGTTTATATCTGAATCCTTCACATTGACCACATAGCGCTAATTAGTGGGCGCATAGGGTCGCCAGCAGCCATAATACCGGGCACCGTTGATCCCCTGGCTCGCAGGACCTCGGAGGACTCTGGGAGGCTCTCTGCTTTGAACCATCAAGAAGGTGTACCCGCGGCTCTATCTACACAAAAGCCTCTGCCCAGCCCCTAATCCATCACTCACCGTGCCTGATGATCGACGTCTCCGGCACATCCGAAATGAATGCCCTAATTACCCCGCCGCATCTTCCTCAATCGCTATCGATCCGACCCCACCTGGCCTATATAACCATTCGGCTTAGCTGATTCAGCCGATTGGCCCTTGTACGGCAGGGTGTTTCAGCTGTCAAGTTCCCCGACCTCACCTCCCTTTTCGATGACCGGCTGGGTTGAAATGAATTGGTTCTGAAATACAGCGCCGTGCTGTCGATATGTTCTGCCCGTAATTTCCGCCGAATGAGTCCTGTACTACTATAAACATGAGAAGGTGTTCATAACATAAACAGCATACTATGGGGACAGTGCAGCATAATATGGTCTCCTGCCGCCCCGCCAAACAAATACACCTCTTCTTTCCTCCGCCCACCTCTCACGCTTTTACGTAGTTTCGCTCTGCCCACGCTAAACACGTTGGAGGTGTCCTCAAGTAAATTCAATTTTCCCGGTTGCGCACTGCTCGCGCGCCATTTATTCGTTAATGTTGGACTTAGAATGTCGCCTTGAGATCTAGGCTCTAGCTCAAGCCCGTTTTGTATTTGCTGTCAAAACATTGTTTTCAAAACGGTTTTAACTTGCTATCGCAAAAATCAACTGCACATGTATTTTGCCTAAAAGAACACTGCTAGTACCAGTCTTGGACGTTTTGCTTCAAATAACGCCTGTTCTGTTTTCTATCAACAATGTTGACAAGGACAATAAGTGTGGTAGCAGATTTAGTAGTTTGGAAAGGTTTAGCCAATATAAACTTAGTGTTTAAGAATAATTCTAATTTTTGTGGGGTGTGGCTGAATCGACACAGACAGACAGACAGACAGGTCAGAATTTTCTGGATTTGTAGCCCTAAAGGTTATAAGTTCAGTCTGGCGCAACAGGCAGACAAGGAACGTATTTGATGGTCCTGTGAGACTCCGATGCCCCCATTCTCAGGTGGCTGAAGAAGCCGCGGGCAGCCTCTACGTTGGGACTGGAAGGCCAGGCTTCACCGGCGCATCGTGGCCTCTCTGGACAGCCCATAAGTGACGTGAAAACTCGGAGCTTCGTAGCGCAGAGCTCCACCCTTCTTCGCAACAAGGAAGGAAAAATATGCGATAACCCCTCAGCACTTCTGCTTGGTTGTGAATGCAAAAGCATGAATGTGCAGCTGAACGCCTGCCAATGTCTTGTTTCGCACAGGGTTGCCGAAGGGCTTTACAATCTTGCCACTTGACACGCTTTGCTTTGCGAGCCTGATAACTATCTCGAGTGGCTTCGATCAGTATCCTACGCGTTGTGCATCCGTTCGTTCATGCGGCCATGTACGAGGAGAGTCGACGACGATGCTTAATTTCGCTGCTTGTTCATCTGCCACATGCTCTCGGTGACGTAAGCGGCGTACTGCCAGTGACGAGCTCATCTTAATACTGACTAGTGTAAGCTCCAGCGGTGTAACGACCGGTAAAGGGGGCATAAACCGCAAAGCTGTCCTTCGTGTAGGCTTTAATAGGACGAGGCGTGGTAACGCGGGTGCAGCGATGTGGAGAGAGCATATCCTGGCGAGGGGGAGAGCCATCGCCAAGCATACACGCAGCAATTCGGAAAACTCTTGAACGGGGCGTTTATATAATCAATCTGGTGGCAATTACTATACTTGCCAACATTTTTCAGCAAAAAGAAAAACATTTAGGCATATTTGAGGCGAGATATTAATACATACGTGACATTTGCATTGTACTTTTTTATTAAAAGTACATAGCGGTTTTCAATAGCGAATAAAAAATACGCCTGGAAAAATGTTTGACCTCAAATTAAAAAAAGCCCTTTCGGCGCCTCCTCGTGGCAATGTTTCAAGTTCAAAAGTAACAAGAGATTTCCGTAGATAGTGCGAGCAGTGGAACTCTTCAAAATTCAAGTGGCACGAACAGGAATCGGGCTGATGGTTTTGAAGGTTTGATGAGTTCTGTGAAGCTTAGCCTAACATTAACGTCCGCGAGGTTAATTCGGTGAAGCTGGCAGATTTTTTAGGGGCGAAGCTCCTTAAGTCATGGGTCTGTCCATCCCTTGTGTCTCGTGGTACGTGACCGCCGCATGCTTTCCTAGATGTCGCAAATTGGGCCGCGTTGCAAGCGCAAGAACCGGCTGCAACCGGCAGCGCAAACTCGGCACCGAGAGAGCGAGCTTGTCTGTGTTCGCAAACGGAGGCGCGAGCGCACGTGCACTGCGAGGGGGAGATCACGCAAGAGATCACGCCACGAACGCAGGAAGTCGTTCTCGGAGATCGAACGAGACGCAAGGACCTTTGCTCGTTTCCTCTCGTCTTGTTCGGGCACAAGTTCGCCCTACATCAAAATTATTTCTTTACCGTTGTGTCCCATCCTACGTGACAAATTGTGGTGGAGGTGCGGGGTAGTCTTCGATGGCGCGGGGTCTTTCACCAGGTCTGGGCCTGGGAGCATTGACTCCGAAAATAAAAGTTGATTTGTACAATGTACGCACACAGTCTTACGTCTTTCTTAATGATGTAATGGGCGAACTTTCACGGGAGAGTTACGGTTACCGATGATCTCCCCCTCTCGATCTTCGCCCCACTTATCATCATTCATTCCGTGGATATGGCGTGATTTTTTTTTCTATTAGCCAGACCGATTCTGGACGCCGTATTTTCGCCCAATCTTGCGCCGTGGAACGCCTCGTGATACAGAACGCTTAGGGCTACATAATACCTCGTGCAATAGAACGCGTCGTGAAGGATCCGTTTTTCTGATACGGACGACGGACGCTGCTTTTGTAGCGTAAGCTACACTGGCCGAGGTTGAGCAGTTTTGCGTGGACCCTGAAGGGCCATGCTGCGGAGGGGCGATGAGCATTAAATTGGATTGAATTGGATTTGTATTGGATTGTATTGGAATAAGTGGGATTGTATTGGATTGAATTTGAAATCCAATCCAGTTGGAGTACGGGTGTGTAGAGTATTGGGTCTGCACATTCGCCGGTCTGCGCATTCCAGAGGAGTGACGTCATAGCCACGGCAGACGCACTGGCGCCGGCGCGTGCCCAGCTGTGCGCCTCTGTTGCGCAGTATATAGCCAAGTCTGACGCTGCGCAGGAGCCGCTTGATAGCCGTTTCGCGTGGCTCCTAGAGAGCCGTGCTGCGCATGCGCGAGGAGCAGTGACTCGGCTGGATTCGACTGGGATGGACTGGATTGGATTGCATTGGATTGGATTGAATTGGAAATCCTTTTAGCAGCAGTGAGCATGATAATCAGCTAATCCTAGACAACCAGGAAACCGAAGGATAACCAGCTGAACCTTAGCTCACGCTACGTATATCCTGGCATAGCCGAACTAAGCCACAGGTAATTGTTTTTAACCTTTCGCCTTTGAAACGGACAGGCTTGCTCAGGGGATGTGGCAACACAATAAAACTAATATTTATGATGTGACTAGTATGTGCTTACTGTTACGACCTTCAGCTCACGCAAAGACATGCTTGCACCGGAGCGTCCGCACAGGGGTTGCAGCGGTAGCGTTGGTTTTCCTGTGATACAGATGAGACATGGCTCCCCCAGTCAAAGGGCACTGCTGAGCATCTGCTGAGCCCCAGATGGCACCGGGAAGGTTCGTTTGTTTGAAGAAAACAAAATTCTTAAGGGTCACATGACATTCACTTCATATCCCGGTGGCGCTGGTCACTAATTCAACGATATTCTTCGCCTTTGTAAACGCCCCCAATTCTCAAAAATAGTGATTTAGACGTTACACGGTTTGAGCACATATACAGTCGAAAGGTGTTCGTATGGAGCGTTTGACAAGCTAATCTCCCGTCTCATTATTCCATGCGTGCGGTATCAATCAAAGAATGGACGGTATATTGGCTTTGCCTTTTGTATCGGGCTCATATATCATGACACAAGCCAGCTCCACTGGACAGTATGGCCAACATCCCTACGCTAACCAGCTCAGATTTATAAGGGAACTCCGGTTCCCTAAGCGGGTTGCACCAATCGCACATTTACTCAGGCTCGAACGAAGGATCTATTCACCGCCACACCCCCAGTTAAGTAAACACCAAGGATCCACGCTTCGACTGCTACAAACCAACACGTTCCCTCACCCGGTTCGACTTCATAAGCAATACCCTAACCAGCATTCCCCGCATTGCAAGTTCTGCGGACAAACAGGCTCCCTGTATCACATAATTTGGGAATGCAGTCAAAACCCAGACTTGCCACCCCCTTTTTCTAGCCCAAACCTCGAGCAGTGGGAGACTGCGCTGTCCAGCGCACACCTCGCCGACCAGATCATGCTGACGGAGAGGGCTGAACGTGCGAAGACAGCGGTTGGACTTCAGGACGGAGAAGCCACTCCCACGCATAAATACGCTAAATAAAAGTTGCTCTCTCTCTCTTTCTCACACACTGTAGAGCTTCCAGTAGAGATATCAATAGTTCGGGTATATATTACAATACATGAATGCATCCGTAACATACCACTAATTTTCCTAATGTAATGACACACCAGAGAAGCACAAATATTCGGAACAAAATAAAAACGAGTCATCTGTTGTGAATGCGCGTACTCTAATGTATAACACACTTGTTTCCATCTCCATGTACATTTTAACGCACCGCAAAACTTCTTTTAGAATAGTTTAGATGGTGACACTGCGCCGTCCCCTCGGCAGCCGGCGCGACCAGTTCGTGTTCGGACCTAGCGGCGGCGCCGATTGCGCAATTGAAGAGGGCGCGGTGGCATGGGAGCCCGGCCGATTGTCGAGCGCGGCTCGGAGCAGCGGTAGGTGCTGTGTAGCGCTGTCGTGCTGTGGCCACTGTTAGCAGAGTGATTGATTTGATTGTAGGGTTTAACGCGCCAACACAACGCAGGCGATGAGGCGCGCCGTAGTAGAGGGCTCCGGATTAATTTTGCCCACCTGGGGATGTTTAACGTGCGCCGAAATCTCGAACACACGTGTGTTTTTGATTTACGCCCCCATCAGAAAAGCGGCCGCCGCGGCCGTGGACTGAGCTCGCGACTTCGTGCTCACCAGCACAGCACCTTATCCTCTGAGCCACCGCGGCGGGTTATTGGTATTTTTTGCCAGTGCTTCGAATAAAGGTGTTTGCGTGTACAACGTTGTCGGAGGCGCATCATAAATATTTCCAGTGGTGTGTATGTGTGTATGTATGCCTGTGTGTATGTATGTATATACAGTAAAATCGCGAAAAACGGAAATTGCTTAAACGGAATTGCCGCTTAGACGGAACAGTTGCCTGGAATTTGGTTGGTTTTGTAGTCAGATAACGTAAAAAAACTCTCGGTAATCGGAACTAAAATAAACGGAACCAGAAATGGAACTTCTTGTGAAATCCACTGGCACGAGAATCAGCTTTTTACGGTTCCGGCTGTTTCGTTCTTGTTTTTTTTTCTTCCTTCATGCTTGTTTAGCCTTGTTGGCCTCGTAAGCCTCGTCTCGTAAGTGGTTAGCCGTGTTAGAGCAATGAATGCAACATCGCAGTTCTTATTCCAGTCGTTAGGTCTCGATTCTAGACGCCGAAGCTACAGGGCTCACCTCCTGTCCCCTCGTTCGTGCCATCGTTGTGCTATTCGTCCTTCATTACCACGTTGCCGTATTCTAAATTCGGTGGCTCGTAAGCACTCGCGAAGTTGAGGCCTCTAGCCTCCGTGAAGATGCTGTTGCAAGGACTCAAACAAAAATAATTGACGCATTTTGTAGTGCACGGCGACTCATTGTTGCCAAATTAACTTTGTGAATGGCATACCTATGCTTCTTGTAGTTTTCTTGCTTACTGAAAACTATCAGCTACAGTCACTTTCTAGTTGTTAGAGTTCCATGAAATGCCCTTAGAAGTGTGTACGCACATCAATTTGCACCTTAGAACATCTCTCTCAGTAGACAGAACTCCTGTCAAACGGAACTAATTTTTCCGGTCCCTTGAAGTTTCGTTTATCGAGAGTCTACTGTATATGTAAAAAAAATAAAACATCGAACAAGGTAGAAGCACGATTGTTGCCAACGTTTCAGCAAAGAGGCTTGCCTTCGTCAGGGCGCCCTGACGAAGCCAAGTGTCTTTGCTGAAACATTGGCAACAATCGTGCTTCTACCTGGTTCAAAGTTTTCTGTTCATGTGTTCTCTACCATCTTCAAAGTTTTACTGCTCCCTGTATATATATGTATGTATATATTATATATATAATTATATATATATATAATATATATATATATTATATATATATATATATATAATATATATATATATATATATATATATATATATATATATATAGTAAATCTCGATAAACCGAAAAAGCTTAAACGGAATATCCGCTTAAACGGAACAGTAGCCTGCAAGTTGGTTGGTTTTGTATTCAGATAACGTAGAAAAACTCTCGGTAATCGGAACTAAAATTTCCGTGTCGCCGTGTAAGCGGAACCACAAATAAAACTTCTTGGAAACCCATTGGCATGAGTATCAGCTTTTTACCATTCCAGCTGTTTTTTTTTTTTCTTCCTTCATGTTTTTTTGGCTTCGTTGGCCTAGTAAGCCTCGTCTCGTTACTGGTCATCCGTGTTAGCGCAACGAATGGAACATCGCAGTTCTAGTCCCACTCGTTCGGTCTCGGTTGAAGACGCCGAGGTTACAGGTCGCAGCTCCTGCCGCTTCGTTCGTGCCATCGTAATACTGTTCGCGCTTGATTACCGCGTTACCGTCTTCTGAATTCGGTGGCTCGTAAGAACTCGCGATGTTGAGGCCTCTAGCCTCCGTGAAGATGCAGCTGTCGAGACTCAAACAAAAATAATTGATGCATTTTGCAGCGCACAGCGACCCATTTTTGCCAAATCAAATCCCTGAATGATGCGCCTAAACCTCTCGTAGTTTTTTGCTTTCGGAAAATCTATCAGCTACCTTCACCTTCTAATACTTAAAGTTTCATGAAATGGGATTAAGAGTGTCTACGCACATAAATTTGTACTTTCACACTTCTATCTCAGTAAACGGAACTCCTGTTAAGCGAAACTAATTTTTTCGGTCCTTCGAAGTTACGTTTATCGATAGTCTACTGTATATATATTTAATCGCGTTGGGAATGTGTACAATGCACTAATGCACGTGTGTGTATATAGATATGGGCCCAAACACGCACGCCCCCCCCCCCCCCCACACACACACATGCGCAAGCGCACACTCACACGCGCAGACCCGCAACACCGAGCACACACACCACACACACACACACACGCACACGCACAGCACACACCACACGCACACCACACACACCACACACACACACACACACACACACACACACACACACACACACACACACACACACACAATATATATATAATATGTATCACAGTCCCATAACTATATCCTTTTTCATATTCTACAGTTATACTACCCAGCAAGTTTCTTGATGCTGTCCCAAGTAAGTAACGTTTACTTATGATTGCACCTCAGGCCAAAAAACATTTGTTACGTGAGAGGAAGCAACAAATACAGACGTAAATTGTACAAGCGCATAAAATGTGAAAGTATAGTGAAGATAGTAATTAAATACCTTACATTTCGTGCACGATCGAACCATGAACAACAATAGCACTAGCAGCCATTTGTATTTCGTGATGTTTTGCCTTGGATAGAATTCTGCCGCATTGATAAACCAAACAACACAAAAAAATATTTTAAAAAATGTTCTCTCTCTCCCCCCTACTTATATTTTAATTATAGACTCCTCCGTACCGTTTCAGTATGCTTTGTGAGCAAGTAATAAGTTTTCTTATGATGCACCTTAGGTTAAAAACATTTGTTATTGGAGGAAGCAACAAATAAAAGACGTAAATTGTACAAGCGCTATAGTGAAAGTTAGTGAAGATACCCATTAAAATACCTTACCTTTGGACCGGAGCGAAAAATGAACAAGACCAGGAGTGCAGCCTTTGTTTTCTTATTTTTGTTGAAATAGAATTAAACGGATTAAACAAACCCAACTTAAGAAAAAAGGTATTTTTAAAAATGAATTCCTTGCCTTCTCTCTAATGTATTAACTTCTCCGTACTTTCAGTATGCAATTGTGAGAAATGAGCAAGTTGTTTGCACCTTTGGACCTTATACTTCTCATTAGCAATGAATAACCCTTTTCCCCAAACTTTGGGCGAGGCTATTCGGATGCCTCAAGCCCGTATACCCATAATACCTAACCTCTTTGGGAAACCCGCAGTCGCAACAGGCATTAGAAACCAGGATTTTAAAGAAGTTTACTTCTTGACTACTTTATGCCAAATATCATCCAAAGTGGTTTTCTAAAGGTTACGAGAGGTGTATTTTGAAGAAAGCTGGGATGCTATGGTATCCCGACGTATCGTTTGGTTTTTCTGCGCTAAGAGCGACGACAATTTTAAACGTACCGGCAAGATTTTTACACTAAAGCCAATAAATCTGTGTGCTGCAATTAGGACGCCTGCGGGCTCCGCCTACGCGCCATCTACCGGCGCGAGTGAAAAGCGCGCCGGAGCGCCGAACAAGTTGTGGTCGCCTGGCCGGGGCAGTGTCACCACCTAAACTATTCTTACACCGTGACTGCAGTATTTACTCTCTTGCTTTGTCAATATTGTTCGTGTAGCTTTCCTTTGTCAGCATGAATGTGCTGGGGTCATAGTATGATCGCGGTTACGAGGCAAGTATATAAATACGCTGAAAGTATGTATTGTTTTTGCAAACGTCTTTGTAGTTTTCTATTTATCTCTACGTACACTGTCTTTCTGTATTGATGAATAAGAAGGTATAGAATCGTAGGTGCTACCGCTGCTTCGTGTAGAGGGCACAGTCACCGTGAAGTCACAAACTGGCCTTTTTGCTGGGCTCTGCAGCATCTGTGATGCTCAGTAAGTATTTAATTGGGCTTGATTTGGTTGTGTGTTGGAGGGTCGATTACTACATATGTACACTAGTCCTTTTACCGCCACTGTACAACCCCTCCAGAAAAGCTTACTAAAAATTATAATAATATTTAAAAACAACCATAACAGGAGTGATATAATTGATAATGACGATTATGTTTATTGTTGCATATTTTTCGCCCCCCCCCCCCTAAAAAATAGTTCCGACGCCACTGTACTTGCAACAAGCGACGGAAAATGCTTCGGCAAGCAGCGAAATGGGCTGCGGCAGCAGAGCGTTTCATGCCGTCTGGGCATTGGCAACGCGCCAGTTTCTCTGCTCTTTTTCTTTTTCAATGAAATGTCGACCACGCAAAAGGGACCAGATCCGTGCGGTTTAAACCGTCCGTGCGCAGTTATTGGCGCCACTTGAGCCAACAGCGCCAGACAGCGTCTTTTATTCCCTTTTCCTACCGCGTTTTTATTTTGCTTCCTTTACCAGCTGTTTTCCCACACGGAATTTTTATTTGGGGTCATAAAACAACGTGTAGCTGTATTTTAAAGAACGCTGGGATTCTCTGTTACGTACTTATGGTTCGCCTCAAATCTGCGCAAGGTTTTGTTTTCTTTTTTTTGCGCTAAACAATGTTTAAATATATAAGCCGTGCCACCAGTGCTATTAGTTTTGAGGGTTACTGCCGGTATACCCCGAGTTCATAATCTTTTTGACGCAGAATTGCTTTTTTGAACGGCCTAGGGTTTTTCGGGGGCTGGAAATGGGTTTCAAAATGTCCGAGGCGAGCAAAGCGACGCCTAAAAAATAGAAACTAAAAAAATCGATGCCAAATGATCAGCCGGCGTTCACGAAGATATGCTGTGCATGTAGTATACTGCCCAGCTCAATTGGAGATAATAATGGCGAGCTGCGACTCGAGATATGAGCTGAACAGATGGCAAGCTCAAGTGTCTGAGCCGAGCAGATGGGTTGAGCTATTGAAAATGCCGACGTGCGCGGAATAGAAGTGATGTGCAGTCATGAACAGGGGACAGTGCGTGCTAGCCTGCTGAAAGTACGAAAGGGCGGCATTTTCTGGCGGTTCTAACGGGACTATCGCCTTGAGTTAAAATATAATAATAACACTATACTAATATTTGCTAAATAGCAAGGCTTTTTGGGGCTTTGCAAGTTGGTGAAGGCAGCTGATATGTTCCACTCTTCACCAAAGCAGCCTAATGAGCAGAAAGATCCAATTCTGTCTCGTACAGAAAACCCGACTTACTTGTTTTAAATTGTAAGTAAAAGCTAGTTAGCGGTTTACATTAGATATGAAGCTTTGCGGTATAATTATGCATGTTGTTTCTTGCTTTTTGTCGTCTTAACAGCCGGTTTTCGCTGTTTTGAATACAGGATATAGGTCACGGAAAGTGAGTGAGGCTCCGCGATTTGGGTAAAAGCATTGGCATAACTTCGTGAATAAAAGATAGCCCTACAAGGTCAACAACGCACTTTTGGACGATGTGTTTTGCTCCCGGAGAGATTTTGTTTTCCCGTTGACCTTATGTGAGTGAGAATCAGGTGTTTAAAGGGGGCCTCACCTGTTAACATTCCTATAGGACTTACTACGTCATGACCTACGGGCTTAAAAACCATCTAGCACCAATAAGAAAGTTTTGCGAAAACACGGAAATGTTCACAACGACTTAGTTTGCTTATCTTTTACATATGTCACTTCTGTACTGAAATAAAAAAAATAGAACTCTCCCATAGAGGACCGCTAGCGCCATCTAATGAAAACTAGATAAACTAAAATGCTTTTCTTGCTAATTTTTATTTCAGTAAAGATGTGCTACATTTCTAAAAGAAGCAAACTAGGCCATTATGAACATTTCGATGGATTTGTAAAACTTTTCGTATCAGTACACGATGTTTTTTAAGCCCGTGGGTCGTGAATTAGTGAGTACCATAAGATTGTGACCGATTGAGTCCCCCTTAACTGTTTGAAAGTTTAAATGTAGCAGAAACACAAATCGCCAGCTCGATTGACGAATTTAATATTTCCACAACAAAACACGTATAGTACCAGCGAACGCTCCGCTGAATACTTCTCGGTGACTGCATAACAAAAATGATAGGTTTCTTCTCAACCCCGTACCTTTTTTGCGTCAAGGTGCCCCACTGGTAGCAATAATGCATGAGTTGGCAAAAAGCTTTGGAGCCACCAAAAATTTCTCAGGAAAAAAGAAGCGTCGGGGCGCCGCTGTATTGCTTACTACTTGGGTCAACGCCACTTAATTTAATGCAGCCGCACCTATCTGTTGAGAGTGACACCTGCAAAAGGAATTGCCGCAAAAAATATTTCCAGGAGATATATTTCACGGTGCTTGCAAACCCACGAGTCACGACCGAGGTCAAAATATGCCTGGCATGCTGAGGCCAGCCACCGCCAACGACCAGCGATGCGTCGCCCTGCCGGCGGAAACAGCTCAGTGGGCGGGGCGTCCAAGTCTTTCCCAGAATGCCCGGGAATCCCCCCCGGGAGGCCGCTGAAGCGTTTCGTAAACATGCATTTATTCGAGGACGTGTATCGATTTACTGAAGCGACGTAGGGCCTTACGCGGCGCCAGCTGCTGTTGCGCAATGTTGTCAGCGAGTGCTGCCGTTGTCGCGCTATTTCTTACTCCCTAGCAGGACACACCACCCCTGGAGCCGGCGCTAGGGCTTATCGCCAGGTACTGGGGGAAATTCTAAAGGCTTCACTGCACCGATTAATACACCATAGGAGTCGGAGACAAGGTGTTTAGGCTTAGCGTTAGAAACGGGCAGAGTAAGAATCTGTTGTGTTTCCCCTGTCAATATCTGAGCTTGTTTACACCGTCACTACAAGGAAAAGGCAGCAGTCTCGTGAAAAATAGAATGGGGCAACGGCTGTTTTTCTACTCAATGAATCTGCTGCTCATGAGAAAGCATCGCAGGCCCCGCCAGGCAGAAATTTGCTGAAATTGGAAAATCTTCTACAAATACGAAGCATACTCGCGCTGCTTGTCTATGCTGCGAATTTTCCATTGCCAGATTTGGTTTTGAATAGTCACATACTTTTGGTTATTTTATTTTTTCATAGTTTTTCCTTGCTTCACTTCGCCGGTGATGTACATTTACACGGTTATAGAACTAAAGAGCCAGAACTGTGTCAATTATGCATTTTTTATACAAATGCAGGGCTTTACACGGTTGGCCCGTACTCACAATTTTTTTTCTTTGCGCCGCTTTTTTTCCGGTTCTTTTTTAACTTTGTATTCGTTTTGCGTGGAGTGGTTTAGAAGCTGCATATTCTTGGTCTCATTACTTAATTTTCAATATTTCTCTTCTGTCTCTCTTCTTTCGTTTTCGTGCTTTCTTCTACTTTTTGTAATGTTATAACTTTTGTCTTTCTGTTTTTATATCTCTTGGTTTTCTTGAAATTCCGTTAGTTTTTCTGAATTATACTTTTTCAAGCTATTATAGTGATTAAATGTGTTATCTTCTGCAACTTTGCATATTTGTATAAAGGCGCCCTGTTTCTGAACAATGTACTTTACACAGGGTTGTTTCGTGTTCACGATTGTCTTACTCTTGTTTCCGTCGTTCTTTTCGTGGATTTATGTTTTCATGTTCGTTTTTCGGGGCAGATGTGTAAAATTTATATTTTTGATTTAATAAGGTCCTTTTTATAATTTTGTGTTCTGCATTTCTTATTTTGTTTTAATCCCGTTCGACCAATATAGACAGAACAATCCTTACTGAAACTATGTCACCCGAGCTAGGATGACTAGCTTGCTAGGCCAGATAATTTTTTTGATGATGATAATGAGGCCCAAATAGGTAGTGTCTATTATCCCGGAAACCGTGAGAACTACCGTCAAAAACTTCTCACGGCAGTCGCCTCTCATTGGCTAAGCATGCTGCGCGGAGATTTTATTGGAAAAATATTCTCTACAAAGCCTTGTTTGCAGCTGCCCCTGTAGCGCTGTTGTATATTGCTTGGTTTGAAACGAGAAGGCTCAGGTTCAAATCCGACAATGCATTGTTTTTATTTTTGTAGCCTTATTAATGTTTCGGTCATCGTTATTTTGTTAATAAGTTTTTTACTCTTATTTTTACTACGACAAGAGCTCGACGCACAGGACTTCTAGAATTGGTTGAATTACGTTTAATATAGGTTGCGTTCTGTGTCGGTGGGCTGGGTTAGATTCGGTTCGTTGCGGTTGGGCTGGATTTGGGTAGGTTATAACGCGTTCAATTACGTTACGCTAGGTTCGGTGAGGTCATGTTATGGCACGTTAGGTTGGGACGTAATATTATTCGGCAAATTTTAGGCCAGCCAGCTTTTATGGAAAGTGCCGTGAGAATATACTGGAGGCAATTCTCATATATGCTGTGAAATTAGACGAAGCCCTATTTGTTTACAGAGTCGGACCAAGACGTCTACCTTTTAGGCACGCCAATAAAGGTTTTATAGCGCGAGAAGCTTGTTTGAGAAAGTCCAATGACCGAATACGTCCGTTAGTTCTAGTCCTACGGGAACCGGCCAGCCAAAAGACGCTGCGAGGGAGAGTAAGGGTGAGAGGGAAAAGAGTATATTTACAGTCAAACCCGGCTATAACGAACCCGGATAGAGCGAATTATGCTATATATCGAACAAAAATATTTCAGTTACGGAAATACAAGGAAAAAATATTCCTTATAGCGAAGTTCACATCCGATATATCGAACTCTGCGCGCCTAGAATGGCTGCCGGAATGCATGGTCTCGAAGCGGCCATTGAGATGTGGATTGGCCGCGACCACGGAGCAAGAGCCGCGACCGAGACATTGCGCCTCGCTCGGAGTGACACGTGATGCCCGACACTTTCCGTAACTGTTTCCGACGCGCGGGACTCACGATGGAACCCGCCCATTCCACGAGTCCGGACCGAGACAGCAGCATCGGTGAACTGTGGGAAGAGCTCGCCAGCGTTCCCGATGATGTCGCGAGTGAAAGCCGTCCGACGCTTAAAATGAAGCGCTTTCTGCAGTCGATGTGCTTCGCCAATGCTTCTCAGATTTTGGAGGACGCGGACTGGAACTGGTGCAAACAATGCTTCGTGTAGAGAATGCTATGCTAGTTGAAGCCACCAAAACAAAAATGAAGACAAAAATCACCGGTTTTTTTTTTTGCAAAGTAGGCAGTTAAGGCGGAAAGTAGCTTTATTATTTGCAATAAATGGATTATTTTATGTATGGTAATGGCTAATTTACTGTGTTCGTTTCTGCATGCGGGGATGGCGGAGTTTGGAAAGGAGGTGCTCCCGCGGATTGCGAACTCGTAACAATAAGTTCGTTGTAAGCGGGTTCGGCTATATCGAACTATTGGATATATCGAACGAATCGCAGTGCATATTGCAGTTCGCTATAAACGGGTTTGAATGTATTGTCTAGCAGAGGGTGACGTTGTTATGAGCGGCGCCCGTGAAAGGCATCCCTAGCCAGGGATTCCTTAGCTTCCACTGGCTGTCCTTGCCTGCATAGGTCACCAGCTTGAGCTTGGTTTACGGGTGTGGTCTGGTCAAGGAAGCCCTCCATTGCTCTAAGGATGGGTTAGGCAGTGGGGCAAATCTGGAGTGCGTTGGCACGCGCCTATGGTACACAGTTCCAGGCTGAGGACAGTAAGCACAAAGGGAAGGTTGTTAGGCGGGGAGGATAAGGCGGTGGAGGCGGGGACTCTCTTTGTGCAATGAATCCTGCACAATCACAAATCAGATGCTGCAAATCTTGGCGTTCGTCGCCCTGTTGGCAGATTGGCGAAGTCGATTAATTGATGGAGCTTGAAGCTGATGTATCACGTGCAGCCGGTATTCAACCACATAAGGAAGAGTATTGCTTCCTCGTGCTTCGATAATTCAGGTGGCTTCTCGAAATTGGAAAGTGGGTCGACGGAACGCACGGGCTTCGGCCATGGTGGATGACTGCATACTTCATGCCCGGCTGGATGCAAGGACTAGACAATCTTTTCTAGAGAATGGTATCGCTATCTGAGGTGCACGCTGGTCATGCGCGATGAAAGCTGCAACGTCCGCCTTCATAGTAGCACTCATTCCGCAATGCTCGGGAGCCACTGGAGACCTATGCGATGATGCGTTTGTACAGAGCTTTAAGGCGCAGGAAAGACGCTACACATTGAAGGGCAGCCCCAGAGTTCATGAAGGTTACTTACCCACGTGCGGCTGCTCGATAATGTAGCGAACAGCACCCGCAGGGTTGCAAGTTCTGTAGCCGTAGGTGATGCTATGCGGCTGATCATGGCACTGACGGTGGAGTGTGATGAAAGTGTCCACACCCCAGTACTGGATCTTGCGGATTACGACGATTTGTCAGTGTACAGGTGTGTGTGAACTCGGTATGTGTGGGAGATTTATGCAAAGGAAAGAACTGTAGAGCGGGAAATGGTCACTGCTCCTAATGCCGGACACTGTGGTCACTGTTTGCATGGCCAGGAACATTTGTTGGGTGTTAACTCGGCAAATTTAGATTTTTGTTTTCTGCAAATGCAGGGTTTTACGCGGTTGGGGCGGGGGTGTGGGGTGCTCAGTTAATAGTTCCGCGCATTCAAATATATACCTGAACATTGGAGTCTCTTGATCGGTAAACTTTTTATTCAGGACTCTAAGTGATTTACACGCACCTTAGTGTGTCAGACTATTAAAATTTTACGAGCGTAGGTATATGTGTTTGTTTGCGTGCGTGTGCGAGTGTCCGTGCGTAGGATGCATATATCCTTATGACATGTCTTTAAAAAGATATTGTTCCCACGTTTTAAAAGAATCTTTTGGGAGAAACAAGAAAATTTTTGGCGTCGGCTTTAAACCCCCCAAAAACCCAAAACCGGAAACGCGGCGCGACGATAATGCGCTGGTTTTTGATTTACGATTTCTCAGCTAATACTCATCGCTTTAACAAAATTCTTGCGGAGGAGATTGCTAATACATAGTCTTATTTGGTTACATGTACATCCATGCATCGGCGGAAGGTATTTCAGGACCCCTTTAATATAGGTTGCGTTCTGTGTCGGTGGGCTGGGTTAGATTAGGTTCGTTGCGGTTGGGCTGGATTTGGGTAGGTTATAACGCGTTCAATTACGTTACGCTAGGTTCGGTGAGGTCATGTTATGGCACGTTAGGTTGGGACGTAATATTATTCGGCAAATTTTAGGCCAGCCAGCTTTTATGGAAAGTGCCGTGAGCAACGTTATTAGAACAACTCAGTTTCACAGCTTCCCATAGGCGCCCATTATCCGGCGCGGCCGCAATAGCGTGTCGCGGGCGCTAGGGCGCTGTAGCATGCTTTGCTCCGCCACGTCCGCCCGCGTCGCTGCTACACCGGAGGGAAACGCTTGTGCGGCGCGACGTGTTACCGCTCGCATTTCAAAGCGTTTCGCTGACCATAGTTTCGCTTTGCTAGCGGAACAGTTCGTGCCAAGCAGCAGTTTCTTCGTATACATGCATTTCATTGTTGCTGCGGCCCGTTTTCATCTGGTGGAATTAAGGTGTCTAGGGCTCATCTATAGCTACCGTCGCCAGTACATTCTTATGTGGGCATAGGCGGCCTCGCGGAGCATAACTGTAAAAAAAAAATCCCTTCAAAGAAAACGTAGATACAGTAAAACTTTTTAAAGCACAGTGCTCGTTTCTGATGCGCAATAGTCATGCGCCGTTTACCGAACAGACTCGGTCAATCCGATTTCGGTGTTTTTTCCCTTTCCCATTCCCGGTGAATCTTATTTGAAGATAACATGGTGAGAATATAATACTGAGAAAGTAAAAAAGGCAAATACAGAAGGAACATATATTTTCTTGCACATCCAGAATAGTATTGCATCGTTCCCTGAGCAAGAAAGGCAGCTCAAAGCAGCTTAGCTTTTTTCTTGCATTTGACTTTTTTCCGTGACAAGCAGTTCACGTTCTTCTTTTCCGAGAGAAGAAGTGCATGCGCATCAAACAATAGCATTTGATTATCTTTGCGGTGAGGAATTCATGGTGCTCATTACAACCAATTGCAGGCAGTGCAGTC
Organism: Haemaphysalis longicornis; assembly: GCA_013339765.2. Lineage (NCBI taxonomy): Eukaryota > Metazoa > Arthropoda > Arachnida > Ixodida > Ixodidae > Haemaphysalis > Haemaphysalis longicornis. The sequence goes on from CM023456.1 coordinate 129,482,788, forward strand.
GCATGAAGCCTGTCTAATACAATCCAGAAAATATCCCCGAACACTGCGACGTTTCAAGTGTAATCGTGCACAACCTCTTCTACTTCCTTAATTATTGCGTACAGCCGAAATGAGGCCTCTCGAAGGCATCCTGGCTTGAATGACCTCAACTTCAGTCAGGCGCCTCTGGTTGAGCTGTGTTTCCTCGGAGTTGAACTTATCGGGAGAAGCTGGGAGCAACGCACAGCATTCTTCGCACGCTATTGTTTTCGTGATTTTCTTGTGCACATAACCGGCTAGGTAGTATACTACCATCTCATGTGCTCCAGCTTTTTGGTACCCATGATCCCGTTCGTCACAGCAAACGTCCTCGGTACGGTAGCTTTTGCTTTGAGTGACTTCAGTGCTGTCAGGAATGCCAGGAGGCCTCTCCACACGAGCCACTCGAACAAGACGCACTTTCCGCCGATGCTTCCAAGCCGATTTCGTTCCGCTTTTTCGGTGATTTTCGCGTGCATGTCGTCGTTCTTGGCTTAGATATGTGCTCCGGCAATGCCAGGAAACGAGACGCGGCAACGCTTCCTGGCCCTAACTTCCAGTTACCACGGGGAATTAAAACCTCCTGGCCCTTTACAACATGCTTGAAATACTTTACAATGTCTTGCTCTTCGAAATGTCTCTCACATACCTTGGATTTTTGCGTGAGGCGCCTGTCCTTGCGGTGCAGCATTTGTTCCCATTGTTTAAACTCCGTGGCCTTACGTGGTGGGGTAAAAAAATGACGATTTGCGGCGTCATTTCTGTAGCCACTCGTACATCCCGGCGCAAAACACGAAGGCATTTCCACTACAAAAAAGCAAACATTCGGAAACCGGATAATTCAGGCGCACGTGTGTGCACGGAGCTAGAACATATAGGAGAGGAAACGCCCATTGCGGCCGGCGCAATCGAGCGACCAAATAATGTCACAATGATAACTACGGCCACCTACAGAGCTCCGCAGCTGCGGCGGCGAACAATTTGACAGAGGCACCTGGTTGAATGTATTAAAAGCAATACTGTTGTTTGCAGCATTCGCCACAAGGCGTGAATCGATATGCGCTCGAGCTGCTGCGCGACGCGGGGACGGAACGCGCGTTTATCTCAGACGTAGCGATGCGCGCAGCGGCGCGTGCGCGCGTCATAATTTGGCCGGTGCACTCCAACTCGCTGAGTGTGTTCGAGCGCATCGCACGCGAGATAAGGCCGTGCGTTTACAGGTTTTACATTTTTTTTTTTGCGTTTACAGGTTTGTATTTTGATTTTGGGCTTGGTGCTCGCGCAAGATTGCTTACGCGTTCAAAGAAAATGCCCCTTTAATTCGCTCGTACCGGCCGGTTTAAATTTGCCAGAAAATTAATCGCGAAGACGGGCTCTTCAGCCTACGTTAGCGCAGAAGAGCGCGCACACTCTCGCTTCGACCACGGAATGTTCGGCGGCCAGGCGAAATGCCGACGCGATGCCGCGGCCGGGTTGGACTGGGCGAACGCGAACAGAACGGCGCCCGCCGTGGCGATGACCGCGCACTTCCTTCCCTTGCCGCCAGATGCCGAAAAGCTTGACGTTCGCCAAGTGCTTGTGACGTTATCAGGCTGCCCCAGGAACCTTTGTTTCCCCTCCTATTTTATTCTTGCTCCGTGCGTGGGGGGAACGAAATCGCTTCGAACGACGCGCGCCCGCCAAAGCGCCCGCCTGTCCGCGCGCCCGAGCAGGAGCAGGTGAAGAAAAGCGTGACTGCAGCGCCACTAGTTCGCGTGACCGCCACCACGGCCGCCTCGGGAGCGGAGCTGTGAAACTGAATTGTTCTAAAAACGTTGGCCGTGAGAATATACTGGAGGCAATTCTCATATATGCTGTGAAATTAGACGAAGCCCTATTTGTTTACAGAGTCGGACCAAGACGTCTACCTTTTAGGCACGCCAATAAAGGTTTTATAGCGCGAGAAGCTTGTTTGAGAAAGTCCAATGACCGAATACGTCCGTTAGTTCTAGTCCTACGGGAACCGGCCAGCCAAAAGACGCTGCGAGGGAGAGTAAGGGTGAGAGGGAAAAGAGTATATTTACAGTCAAACCCGGCTATAACGAACCCGGATAGAGCGAATTATGCTATATATCGAACAAAAATATTTCAGTTACGGAAATACACGGGAAAAATATTCCTTATAACGAAGTTCACATCCGATATATCGAACTCTGCGCGCCTAGAATGGCTGCCGAAATGCATGGTCTCGAAGCGGCCATTGAGATGTGGATTGGCCGCGACCACGGAGAAGAGCCGCGACGAGACATTGCGCCTCGCTCGGAGTGACACGTGATGCCCGACACTTTCCGTAACTGTTTCCGACGCGCGGGACTCACGATGGAACCCGCCCATTCCACGAGTCCGGACCGAGACAGCAGCATCGGTGAACTGTGGGAAGAGCTCGCCAGCGTTCCCGATGATGTCGCGAGTGAAAGCCGTCCGACGCTTAAAATGAAGCGCTTTCTGCAGTCGATGTGCTTCGCCAATGCTTCTCAGATTTTGGAGGACGCGGACTGGAACTGGTGCAAACAATGCTTCGTGTAGAGAATGCTATGCTAGTTGAAGCCACCAAAACAAAAATGAAGACAAAAATCACCGTTTTTTTTTTGCAAAGTAGGCAGTTAAGGCGGAAAGTAGCTTTATTATTTGCAATAAATGGATTATTTTATGTATGGTAATGGCTAATTTACTGTGTTCGTTTCTGCATGCGGGGATGGCGGAGTTTGGAAAGGAGGTGCTCCCGCGGATTGCGAACTCGTAACAATAAGTTCGTTGTAAGCGGGTTCGGCTATATCGAACTATTGGATATATCGAACGAATCGCAGTGCATATTGCAGTTCGCTATAAACGGGTTTGAATGTATTGTCTAGCAGAGGGTGACGTTGTTATGAGCGGCGCCCGTGAAAGGCATCCCTAGCCAGGGATTCCTTAGCTTCCACTGGCTGTCCTTGCCTGCATAGGTCACCAGCTTGAGCTTGGTTTACGGGTGTGGTCTGGTCAAGGAAGCCCTCCATTGCTCTAAGGATGGGTTAGGCAGTGGGGCAAATCTGGAGTGCGTTGGCACGCGCCTACTAATGGTACACAGTTCCAGGCTGAGGACAGTAAGCACAAAGGGAAGGTTGTTAGGCGGGGAGGATAAGGCGGTGGAGGCGGGGACTCTCTTTGTGCAATGAATCCTGCACAATCACAAATCAGATGCTGCAAATCCTGGCGTTCGTCGCCCTGTTGGCAGATTGGCGAAGTGGATTAATTGATGGAGCTTGAAGCTGATGTATCACGTGCAGCCGGTATTCAACCACACAAGGAAGAGTATTGCTTCCTCGTGCTTCGATAATTCAGGTGGCTTCTCGAAATTGGAAAGTGGGTCGACGGAACGCACGGGCTTCGGCCATGGTGGATGACTGCATACTTCATGCCCGGCTGGATGCAAGGACTAGACAATCTTTTCTAGAGAATGGTATCGCTATCTGAGGTGCACGCTGGTCATGTACGATGAAAGCTGCAACGTCCGCCTTCATAGTAGCACTCATTCCGCAATGCTCGGGAGCCACTGGAGACCTATGCGATGATGCGTTTGTACAGAGCTTTAAGGCGCAGGAAAGACGCTACACATTGAAGGGCAGCCCCAGAGTTCATGAAGGTTACTTACCCACGTGCGGCTGCTCGATAATGTAGCGAACAGCACCCGCAGGGTTGCAAGTTCTGTAGCCGTAGGTGATGCTATGCGGCTGATCATGGCACTGACGGTGGAGTGTGATGAAAGTGTCCACACCCCAGTACTGGATCTTGCGGATTACGACGATTTGTCAGTGTACAGGTGTGTGTGAACTCGGTATGTGTGGGAGATTTATGCAAAGGAAAGAACTGTAGAGCGGGAAATGGTCACTGCTCCTAATGCCGGACACTGTGGTCACTGTTTGCATGGCCAGGAACATTTGTTGGGTGTTAACTCGGCAAATTTAGATTTTTGTTTTCTGCAAATGCAGGGTTTTACGCGGTTGGGGCGGGGGTGTGGGGTGCTCAGTTAATAGTTCCGCGCATTCAAATATATACCTGAACATTGGAGTCTCTTGATCGGTAAACTTTTTATTCAGGACTCTAAGTGATTTACACGCACCTTCGTGTGTCAGACTATTAAAATTTTACGAGCGTAGGTATATGTATTTGTTTGCGTGCGTGTGCGAGTGTCCGTGCGTAGGATGCATATATCCTTATGACATGTCTTTAAAAAGATATTGTTCCCACGTTTTTAAATACGATAGTCTTTCTTGGGCTACTGAAACATAGAAATTTTGGTCTGTCGGTCTGTCTAAGACTCTATTCAACCACCCGGCCAAAGTCACACCGAAACTGCGTAACAGTCTTATATACCCACAGCCAAATCTAAACGTCTGAGTCTGGAGTTAATGTTCATACTTATCAACATTGTTGAACAAGAACAAGACAATACGCAAATATAATGCAGGGAATTAATACATGAGTTATATTTGCAGTGTCCCTTTATTAAAAAATACACGAATGCTTGGTTCTTGCGGTAGCAAATAAAATACTGTATCAACTGCAGAAACCATCGCCTGTTATTCGTGCTACCTCGCAGCATTAAAAAAGTCAAACCCCAACAACAACGAAAGGTTCCACTAGATATGTACCACGTTCCGCTAAGAACGCTCGTGGAGTAGGGCAACGTGATTCTATCAAAGCTGCAATAGGATGCCTCGATTCACGCGCGTCGCCGCCGTATACGGCAGCGCTGGCATCGAGGCACCCGACTTGGAGCAGTGGACGCGGCAAATTTAAATTAACCTGAGCAAACCTTTAGCGTGTCATCTTAGGAGAATTGAGACGGGAGAGGAACAGCATGAGAGGTGAGCGGGAAATCAAAGGGGGGCATTTACTTGCCATGGGTGCCGGTCGACTTTCGTCGTTCGCCGACATTTGCAACGAAGATACACGGCCATTTTTTTTCTGCCAGTGGTTAGGTGTTAATATCTGCGAAAGAGTGAATACGTTGCTGAAGCGTACTCAGCCCTGCATGTAATTTCCGGCACTGATTCGCCTGAGCCACACCATGCCAAATTATGTATGCGGGAAATCCCATTTTGCGCTGAGTTCTGTGACGCGTGAAAACGCCAGACGGGGGTGAGACGCGTCTTTTCTGAGAACCCAGTGACATCTCCGAAAGATGACATCATGTACTGGCGCGCGTGGCATTCCCAGTCTCTAGAGAATGCGAAACAAATTCTCATGCATCAGACTGTCTACGAGCACTTAAATACACTGACCAACATCAGACTGCCCCGTGCAGGAGTGACAAGGTGCCGAACTTGAAAAGCCGAGCCGGTGTCCGTGCTGAGGCTTTATTTACGCGTTGCAGTAAGCACAAATCGGCTGTTCTGGCGCCGTTTATGCGGAACAGCTCAAGGCGTGAACGCCAAAGCTGTTTAAAGTGGCCGCTTTCTGAAACTCTTTAGAATCACACGCCCTCTTGCCAACCTGTTGATGATAACGCATCCCGCACTAAAGTGGTCTCATATTTGTTGGCCACTAGTCCAACGTGGCATTCCAGCCACTGGAATTTCACAGAAACCCTCACGGCGGTGAAGAGCGCCACCGTAGTTTTTTTAGATGCGACTGCATCTCATTCACTCGCCTTGTCCCTGCATCCGGTGTCGTCGGCGTCCGCTCCTCCCCCATTCTCCTCGCCGCGCGAGCTGCCCTCTCCGCCGCTCACCCCCTCTCCTCTCCGATAGCGAACACTCCCTCGCGAGGGGCATTGGATTCGATTCGATTGGATTGGCTTGGCTTGGCTTGGGTTTGCTTGGATTTGATTGGATTAAAGTGGATTGTGTTGGATTGTGTTGCGTCATAGCCGCGGCAGACGCACTGGCGCGGGCGCGTCCCCTCACCGTTATGCGCACTATAAAACGCGGTGCCTGCGCCGCTCCGCTCCATCGTTCCAGCGCTGTTCCTCCGCTGTCCAACGCTGCAACGTGAACCCCCTATGCGTCGCATTTACACAAAGGTTCCCGCGAGGGGAGGTGGGAATTTTTTTCTTTAGGCTTACACTACAGCAGCAGGCAGGGAAGTTTGTTTGAAATCTCTGAATGTTACAACGCGTTGAGCTACGTTAGGCCTGCGAGCTTGTGTAACGTGTGTGGTCAGCTTCTACCAGTGTCTGAGGGCCAAAGTTACAGAGTACTGGAGTGTGGAAGCCATCTAGAACATAGCTGAGGGCACCGTTTTGCTTTGTTGCTCTGTTCTCCGGTGCGACTAAAGCATGCGAAAGTGTCCACCGAAGTTCCTTTTTTGAAGGGGCCACGGAGAGAAAATACGTTTGTTTTATTCAAAAGATTTGATGTTTTATAGTGCCCCCAGGGCTTGTCCGGCAGCAAACGATGCTTTATTCGCTGAGAATGTAATATAAGTTAAAATTTTGATTGTCCCGTCAAACCGTGTTTAGTGACGCCTGCGATTGCGTAACAAGGACAAGGACTGTAAACGAACAGAGCAGAATGCGGACCTACTTTTTACCGCCACTCCTTCTAGATGGCGGCACCTTACTGCACCGCACGCTGTTCGCCTTTGCTTTATTTCTGACCTTGTTCACACTTGGCTTGTTTTAAAGCAAACCTTTCTACCTCACACAGCCAACGGTTCTTTCGTGCAGTGCGGGACAAGAAGCTCCCAACGCGGCTGCGGAGGGGAGGCCGTTTCTCAGCCACGAAACACAGTGTAGATGGCGCGGCAAATTTACCCAGCGTTCCCCGCGCGCTCACGCCGGAAGGCGCATCAGCGCAACCCGGCTTCGTCGTCTGCTTTAGCGACGGCTGTTTTGGGCCTGTTTAGGCACAGCTTCAGGTCCACTGCCCGCTTCCTTAGCACGGCTTGATTAACTCGTTCGACAGAACCTTCTGGGTAACCCGGACACGACAGAATTAAGTCGTCGTTTGGCAGAGATTCGTTAAAGATTGGTTTTGCAGGGCGGGAAAACGAAATGTAGAGACCACGTACAGACATCTGGCCGCTAGACGAACACTACCTTTTGTGCACTGCTTGCCACAAATGGGACTCCATTTTCTAAATTAGTGAATACCAATTCCGCTGTATCTTAGCAGGTATTACAAAAGGCGGAAGGAGAAACTGGTTCTGATAAATAGCGATTATAGGAGTTCCCTCAGACGTCTTGCAATTTTCAAACTTACTAAACTAACTAGTTTTAATCGGCATAAATAGGAATCACTAAGCTCACATGCCGAATTGTTTCGGTTTCCGCGTTTGTGTCACGTGGTGGTGTAGCCCTAAACTAACTCATCAGGGTGGCTAGGTTCCGCTGTCTCACCCTTCGAAAGAGCTCCTCTCCGTTTTCGCTCACTTCCGAATCACCGCCTCGGCAACAGTGGCGGCGTCCGCTGCTCTAGCCCGGCAGTGGCCGACGCTTCTGCGTTCGGGACGCCGCCCTGCGAATTCTAGGTATCGGCAGGCAGAAACTCTGGTTTCACCCTTTGTAGAGCCCCGTGTGTGAATTCAAGTGACGTCACATGGGCAATTGTTGTGGGTGTCGTTTACAGCTTTGCTTTCCAACCAACTTCACAGCGTGGATTGGAGTCAATTTTTTTTCTTACGGTAGGTAGTAATCATTTCGGAAAAAACATGGGGTATGCTCGACAAACAGGGTCATGTAAGACAATGTCGCTTACGCCAATCGGCCAGTGTAGTGTGAGACAGCTCCAAAGCGGACGGACTGCTGTGCATCTAGAGGGAGAGAGAGAGAGAGCAAAGCAAACGGAGAGGGCCGAGAGGTTATCCAGGCTTAGAGCCCGTATTGCTACTCGACATAGCAAGTACAGTGCGCGCAGTGCACTTTCGTAACTTCCAGTGTGTACCTCACCGTTCCTACTGCTATTAAATAAATATCCATTGCAATTTAGCGAAAAAGCACGTTTTGCAAGCTCATAAGCCCTGCCTTAAATGCGTTCGCTTTTGTCGCCCTCAGCCGTTCGCACAGAAGTGCATATTATGTCATAGATTCCAGTGAGGAAAATAAGCTGGTGGGTTGCATGGCCATTCACTGTTTTCCTCATTATATGGCTTATTTGGCCAAAGTTCACGTTAGAACTGGTGTCACTGTGATTTTAACGAGCCAGTCATTCACCCAAACTTGTGTTTTGTCTGCATGGCCCCTTCAAGTCGCGTGCGATACACGGCAGGGCAGGGCACTTCCCCTGCCTGATTCAAGCTTTCTGCTCCAACCACTCCATAGCCGTGCGCTGTAGGAAAGGTATGCATGATTTCATTGATTGATTGATTGATTGATTGATTGATTGATTGATTGATTGATTGATTGATTGATTGATTGATTGATTGATTGATTGATTGATTGATTATTGATTGAGTGATTGATTGATTGATAGATTGATTTATCACACCAAAGTCGTAGTGGAGGGCTCCGGATTAATTGTAATAGGGAAGGCATGTAATGCAGAGAGCACAGCACTGCGCAACGTATCCCAGAGCAGAGTTCTGTGTCGCGTGCTGTAAAGTATCGTCTGGCTGGTGTGATGGTTGCACTAAAAAGGAACTGGAAGAAGGGTGATTACGTACGCCTGTAATATTAGATTGGGCCGGGGCGTCCATACATACAAATGACTATCTCGTGTCCAGGTTATCAGAGAAAGCAGTTGGCAGGAAGAGCGCTACGTACTGCTGCTAGTATTTAAGCAAATCCAAGCAGTAAGGTTACTGATATCAGCGGGGCACCCCATTTACTGTGGTGGTAAAGGGAACATCTGCAAGCCTTAGCATAGCTTTTGACGCCGTGCCCATCTGTGTAATGATTTACGTACGTTTTCAATGGTCGAACTGTGACAAAAATGACAAAGGCTGTGGTGTACATTTTCCCATCTCTTTCCATTAAAGTCCCCTTTGAGAGCATTATTGGGCTCCTCTATGGCTATGTACTGTGTATCTTTGTTTAAATTCGACCACATCAAACTGCAAACTTAAACAGGTACTTCGAGAACAGTCTAGTTCGAGTGGGCAGTATCCCATTATCTCTGTGGACAGGCTACACGAAGCTTTGAAACGGAGCCGCTTGTGTTATCAGCTGCCTTTTTATCCCCCTCATAAATCTAATACCCTGGCTGTGGCGAGCTACAAAATACACCACGTGTCTCCATCTTCTCGGCCTTGTGGTTTCCTGAAGGTTGCTCGTGCAAGTGCGGCGTCGCCGCGAAACCACCTCTGGGAGGACATTATTCGCGTCTGTGCGCGATACATAGAGTTGAATGTCATACGCACACATAGCGGGAAATATTCTCGGCGTGTTGTTCACCCGATGTTGCTTTTGACCCCTGCGGTTACACAACAGCGTGGAATATGAATTGGGAATCCTTAACACTCGCTCCTGATATTGCACAACTGTACAACTTTGGCCGCAGCAGGGGCAGCTGTCTCTGAGCATGTGGGTCGGGTCTAAGGCAATATCGCGCACAGTTATATTATCCGATGCTGCAGACTGTATGAAGTCCCATGGCCTTGCCGATTTCATCGCTAACAATGGCCTGGGTGCAAGAGATCGTGGGTAGTTCGCAGCACTCATCTGCGCATGGTTGTGGTTGTGGTTGCGGTTGCGCACTGTGGTTGCGCACGTTTATGGTGATATCCACAGACGAAGCAACAGGGTCCGGCTTACGGAGCAGCGGAGTTTCGGAGATGGAGGTCATCCCAGGAAGACGTCGCAGCTGTGTGCGGGAGCCAAGTAAATTAGTAGGCTATACGGCATCCCTCGGCCTGCTTTTATAAATGAGCAGGGGAAATGCGTCATCTGCGATGTGGAAAACCTTGTGGCAAACCTTGTCTTCCTTTGACATTATTGCGTCAACCTTGGAGAATAGGGCCAAGACGTCCTTAATATAGGTGACGTAACACTCAGTAGAAGATTGCGCGCTTGTTGAGAGCTCTTGCTTTGCCGCGAGCTGGCGACCCACGGACTTGACGAACCCATTTCGAAGTTCTTTGAAAACATCCCAACTGGTTAGTCTCCTTTCGTTGGCTACAAAACACTTCCGAGCCGTTTGCTTGAGGCAAAAAATAACGTTGGCCAGCATGAGTGTTTCGTCCCATCTGTTGTGAGCACTCACACGTCCGAACACGCTAAGCCAATCTTCTACATCAGTGTCATACGTACTAGTGAAGTCGGCGGGGTCACGAGGGTGGGACACAACGATCGGCGGTGAGGGGGATCCGGGCTCATTGGCCGGCATCGCGTGGCAGCGAGTGTTTCGCCCGCTCCGATGTTCCGTGTTGGGGTGAAGCCGCGCTGGTAAGAGGTACAGAGCACAGGACGCCCACATCCACCAAAGATGTCACATGACAGCGCAGGGATAGGTTGTCAGAAGGCAGGTGTATTTACAAAAGACACCGTTGTCACCGGCCCTGAGGCAGGTTGATGACGCAAACCCAGTACAGCCGAAACTCCATCTTCGTCTCTCTTCGCTTCCTTTCCGTCGTCCCTTCAACAGCAACACATACCCACATAAAGGGAGATTGAACGTAGCTGGATATGTTGTCAGCGTCAGTTTCTGGCGAAGCTGGCCAAGGTCTGCGACAATATAGATGGCTCCGTAGAAGAAAAAAAGTGGAGAATGTGCGGTGCCCTTTTGCGATCAGTTTAAACACTGCGTGCCTTACGAGAGCGGATCATATGGTTTTAAAATCGGAAAGTTGTTGCGCGGCCATCGAAACAATAAAAAGATGGGCTCATATCACGCAGTGCAGGAGCCGTCTATTCATGCTCCTTCTGCTAACCGATGTGGCATATACGTCATAGCGTTTTCTGTAAGAAAGCACGCGCTTTCTACAAAAACACTCCATGGAATATAGCACGACGGAATTATGGGCTAGATAACAAGTTTTTGACTGCGTGAAGCATGACGGAACATAAACAGAGGATAAGGGGCAGCGTTTACTAAGTGACGAAACAGCGCGAAAGACCGGATGCAGACCTAAACGCCAGACAGATGCACGATGACAGCACGCAAATGGTATGCGACTGATCGTTACGATGGTCGTACGGAACCGGTGTTGTCGTCGTACGTTGGCCGGAGGAGGGCCACGACGTGCAACTGGTGAGCCAGATGCAATCGTACGATCGTTGCGACCGTCGTGCGTCCGCGGCCAATGTCACCCCGAAGGTGTCATCGTAGTTAAGTAACTGTGAAAGCTTCTTTCAAAGCTTTAAGGAGGTGCTTGTGACAGCTCCGAGTATTTTGAGGAGCAGCTTTCCGCCGACGCCACCAACCCGTGCGCGCCGCCGGCACAGAGACACCTGGTAGACACGTGTTGCCCGGCGTACCAACAGTATGTACGAGCGGACTTGTCGGTGCTAAACGTCCCCATGCCGCTTTACTGAACATATAAAATACAATGTATAACGTAATATCTCAATTCGTTTTCAGTTCAAGTTAAATGTTTTCTTTTTCTGCTCGGATTTCTCTTGAACATATCTAAATCGGCTAGAGTGTGCCTAAATAAGGAGGCGACCATGGAGCGAAAACAGTTGGCGGAGCGACTCCGACAGCGCATTGCACGCACCGGACCATGTGTCTCAAATTTACGCGTACGACCAGTAGTGGCACCCATATTTTGAACCACCCCGCACGGGGCATCTTGAATCATCTTAGTGACGGTATTGACGACACCGCGAACCCCCAGCCCCCAAACATAAGTTGTAACCTATTGTGACGGTGTGTTTCTGTTCGATCTATGTAGACGACATCCAGCTAGCCTTTAAAGTCTGTAACTTGTCTGCCTGTGAGCGCCAATTCCAGCTTGGTGTCAACAAGCTACCTGGTTGGGCATATAAAAATGGTTTTAAATTTGATCCCGGAAAGTGCACTTATGTTTTGTTTCCCAAGAGGCGAGGCATGGCATCCGGCCGGATCCAGGCATCAAACTCAGTGGTGTCGTCCAAAATGAACACAAGTTTTTAGGTATAATCCTTGACTAAAAGCTCACATTCATCCCACACATAAAACAACTAAACATAAATGCTTACAAAAATTGACTATCCTGAAGGTTCTACCGCCCATTTTCTTTTGGTGCTGACAAACAACTCCCCCGTGTTTTTACTAGCTTCATAGGTTCATGATCGGCCGACAGAAGTGTCGTCTATGGGTCGGCCAACTTAAACATCGCTAAAAATTCTGGACTCTGCTTTATCTGGGGCTCCACCTGGCGTGCGGCGCCTTCCGCACTAATACAGTTGAAAGCCTCTATGTAGAGTGCAAAAAAATAGAACCTAGGACATCAGCGAGCATACACGGGCCTGATTTATGCTTTCAAAATCTCGTTAACGCTTCACCACCCTTTTAAGTTAGTTCTTTTACGGTACATACATATCTGAACTCCTTTTCGATCGCCCATCTATCTATGCTCCCTTCTCTTTCAGAGTGAAAAAGAAGCGTCAGAACTTCATGTCATGTTTTCAGACACCATCAAAACCCCGTTACCTAATTTCTAGAACCATGGCAGCTTCGCCCGATATGATGTGATGTATATTTCACGAGTGTCGAGAAAAATCGAGTGCCTAGAAGCGGGATGATGCAACCTTTCTTGTCTCTGCAGCCAAAAATTTAAGTGTGCTGAGTTTTACACTGACGCCTCAAAAACTGCCACCTCTGTGTCCCGTGCTGCGCATGGTGGCCCCTTTAATGTCATTAAAACCATAAATAGAAATACTTGTATTTCTATTTCAGATTGAAAGTATCTTTTCTGTAGAGGTTTACGGCATACTTCTTGTAGGTAATCCTATTCTTGTAACTCGAATTGCCTAATCCATAATCAATACTGATTCCTTAAGTGTTGGGCGGACATTTCCATCCCAAAAATCTTGTAAAAACCATGTGGTGAATCTTCTCATTAATACCATTAAACCTCGGAGTGACTGTGTGCTGGGTGCCAGGGCACTCTGGGATTGCAGGAAATGAGACCGCCGACAAAATGGCTGTCGCTGCTGCACTTACAACTACAGCTGACATAACAACAATATCCTACAACACCTTCGCACAACATGGCACTGGAATGAACAACCAACTACACATATTAAGCCACTCTTGGGACCATACTCCACCGACACATGCAACAGACACAATGAAGTTACCCTGGCTCGATTACGGATATGCCACACACATGCAACACACTTCCACCTGCTCAGAGGATCTCCAAGACCCCTTTGTAGCAGGTATGAAGACGGCCTAGCTATCCGTGATGGACATGCTACTTCAATGCAAAGCACTCCACACAACCACAACCTGGCACAAATACTTCGCCGAACTATGCAAACACACCCATCACACCCAGCGTTTTTCCTGTGTTACGATCCCATTGTTTCCGTCAAGCGTGTTTTTAACAATTTGGCAGAAGTTAAAATTTTAGAACTAATTTCATACCACGCATTATCAACCCATGGCCTTCTACATGAACCATCCTCATTGTCTTTGACCGATATTAATTGTGTTCTTGCTCACCAATTTTAGTGTTTACGTCCTCATCTCTCATATATAACGATCATTTTTGCGCTCTTTCCTCCAGTTGGACTTGCGGCGTAAACATTCAACCATTATCATCACCAACATACTGCCGACTAGTCATGCATTGTACCCGACGGCTCCATCATGCATATGTCTCGCGCTTTTGGAGGAACACACAGAGCGCTGTATGTGTGTCTATATAAGTCTATGTTACGTTTTTTGCGCGTTGTCTTCGCGTTTCAACATGCGCTAACCCGCCCACGTCCTCCCTACTCTAACTCTGCTGACATCTGAAACGTTTATTTCACGGGAAACACATGCATACTTCAAGTGAAAGTGCTATTAAACGGTCCCTGGTGCACCGCGTGAGCCTGCTCCTGCCAAAGCTCACAGAACGCCACTGAGTTGGTTGTTGAGATTGTGACGTTCGATAGTCAAAATATGTTTTCCCCACCCAAGTAGTTTGCTAGCAAATCTGAACTGCACTACACAAGGACGGTAAAAGGAATACCCAGTGCTCCTTCTTGCCGTTAAGAGCTTCCGATTTTTCCTCCATGGCTGTAATTGCACTAGAGATACCTACCATCACTAACTTTGTTTGCTTATCAAGATTCCGTTTGAGGCAGCACGAATGCAACAGAAAGTCACCTGAGAGAGCTGCCACAAAACACTGGCGCAGACTGAATTTCTGGGCTGGCACTTTAAACGACTTATGATGACCGCGACAACCCTGGCGGTTATCCCGTCTCACTGAGCTAAGATTCCTCTGACACATTCTGGACAGAGGAACAACGACATGAAAACCTCGGAGTACTGTTCGATTATGATAATAAATTTCCTGCAAGCGGTCCTGCGCTTGCTCAGGTTCTCCGAACCGTGCCCAGCAATATCACTCAGCGACACGTGGCCGCTTTCCGGATTCAATCGCTTTGGTGGGCAAGAATGTGTCAAATGACGAAACCGCTCGCCGCTAGCTTTCCCGAGTGTCACCGTTACAAGTTTCCTGGTTCGAAGCGCCGGGAGAACCCCAACCGATAAACCCACCATACTCTTCATCTAACCTTTCCGGGTCAGGTATTAAGCAAAGTAAGCCTTCAGAAGATGTGGACGTCACTTGTATTGGTGGGTAAGCTTTAGTGCCCTTGAATGTAGCTTGTTTTTGTCGCATTTTCACTTAATTGGGACTCCACCCATTAGGAAGTCTTTCAAAACGTGTTCTCGTACTAACGTTTTCGTTGTTTTACGGTAGACCAAGTGCATGAGTTTAAAGTATACGTTGTGTTTCCCACGGAAATAGAGAATGCTGACCACATCGCGCATGATAAACGAATTTATCGATAACCAAATTTTTATCACCAAATTTATAGAAAGAGCATAACGTTTATGCGAAAAAGAAACCTCGCCGCAACTATATGCAGAAGCTGTATGCAATAAATTTTCCAGCTCTATCAGATGGCCTACAAACTAGTGTGGCTAGATAAGATACAGAGTGCCGTCACTGAGGCACGCTAGTAAGCAACGGCGGCCATTTTGTTGTTTATCAGTGTTGCCAGATTTCCACTTCTGCGGCTTCACCGCCACTTGGACGAGGTCGTTTGTAAAAAACACTGCTGAAAACGCAGTAACATGGCTACTTCGGACACACTTCAGCAGCTGAAATGCTGACAAGCGCCTTATCTTTGATTCGCATTCGGAACGACGCCAGTCGCGCGCAGCCGCAGAGTAGGGAGGAAAAGCTGAGTCTACCACAGTTTACCGACAGAAAACGCATAAACAACAAAATGGCGGCGCCCATGAACCGTCGCCGTGCTAACAAGTGTCTCATGATGCGAACTGACCAATGATCACGGCGGCGGCACGGAGCAATAGGAGAAAAGAGCGCCGGTACTCTGTAATCTTATATTGTGACACTACTACAAACCACCTGTCGTTAGTTGCTATTTCTGAACATCCGGGTCTGACCCCCCGAAAGAGGTAGATTGTGGATCTGTGCAAACAGCCACCACTGCATGACAGCCCAGCATGGGGCCAGTGGGAAGGTCTAGGAAGGGGCAAATGCGTGGCAGCTTTCATTGTTTTCACTCGGAACAAAAAGCTTCAACGTGCACGTGCGGAACGGGGCTTTTTACGCATAGTAAAGAAGCCGTTATAACCTCCAAGAAGTCAGTCATATCGGAGAAGCTAATCATACACGTGGAAGCGATTCTCCTGCGCCCGGATGCAGAGAAATACAACAATGGATGAAACTGCGGAAACGGTCATGCCAGCAGCACCTCATATTTGCGCATTTTAAAAATAATTTACGACAAAGCTTCGAAATGGAACTACAATAAGAAGAATAAACTAAGAAAAAACATAAGACATTTGGGTCCGAACTAAGAGATTCGGATATCGATGGATAAGAGCGGTAGGTACCTTACGGAGAGGCCACCGTTTCGTAGTTGACGTCAAGGGATGAGGACAATGAAGCTGATGATGTAGTGACGATGATAAAGTTTGTTCAACAACCGAGCGTTTCTATGTTATATACCACAATTCTAAAACATTTCTGTCACAATTCAACAACATAACCATCGGTTTGTGATATGTAATTATATCGTTGTTCTAGCCGTTCATTAAGTTCCTGTTTATTACCGGTCATGACTCATGACCGTTCCCTTTCGTGGCCGTTTTTTAAAAACGATTCCTTCTTCTTCTGTAATTAATTTCTCCCGGACATACTCATCTCTGAAAGGAACGTCCAATGCCACATATATGTAGGCAATCCAGCTTACCCAAAAATCTTGCAAAGAGTATTATCTACGTTTTAGCCACACTTTTAAAAACGACAGTCTTTCTTGGGCAACTTAAACGCAGAAATTTTGGTCTGTCTGTCTGTCTGTCTGTCTGTCTGTCTGTCTGTCTGTCTGTCTGTCTGTCTGTCTGTCTGTCTGTCTCTCTGATTCGAAAATTTGTCTGTCTGTCTGTCTGTCTGTCTGTCTGTCTTTCTGTCTGTCTGTCTGTCTGTGACTCTATTCAGCCACCCGGCCTAAGTGAAACCGTAGTCTTAAAACCCACAGCCAAATCAATACGTCGAAGTCCCGTGTCAATGTTAATACTTGTCAACATTGTTGAATAAGAACAAGACATTAAGCAAATATAAGGCAGAAAATCAATACGTAAATTATATTTGCAGTGTTCCATTATTAAAAATTTATGGGTGCTTCGTTTTTGCGGTAGCGAATGAAATACTACATCAACTGCTCTAAACTGTCGCCTGCTGTTGTCCGCGCTACTCTAGCGCCTGGTGGCATTTAAGAAATCAAACGGCAACAGCAACGAAAGGTTCCACTAGATAGGTTCCACATTCCGCTGGGAACGCTTGTGGAGTAGGGCAACGTGGTTCTGTAAACGTTGGAGTGGGGTGCCTCGATTCACGCGCACCTCCGCCATACGGCAGCGCTGGCATCGATGAACTGACGTGGAGCAGTGAAACGCGGTAAATTTAAATTTATTTGAGGAAACCTATAGCCTGTTATCTTGGGAGGAACGATACGGGACTGGAACAGCATGAGAGGTGAGCGGGAATGAGAAGCGAGGCATTTACTGGCAGATGCGCCAGTCAACTATCGTCTTTGGTCCAGATTTGCAATGAACGGAGCAGATACGCGGCCACTTTTTTTCTCTGAAAATCCCAATTACCAAGAACACCCACCATGTGCTTGCTGTCATTTAGGTCCTGCGCAACCACTAAAAATCGGGCAAGAGTGCAAAACCCGTATTTGGCGATTGGAAATCACGAGAGGAGGCATCAGAAAGTGATAAATATAGGACATGACACAATGCTTCAGGACAAGAGGTGACATCCGTGAGCAAGTGTGGACTTTAAGAAATGATGAGAAAAACATTGGCGGACCAAGGCTTCAACAAAGTGATATCATAGACAAATTAAGCTATATCACAGGGTGTGGCAAAAAAATGGCCCATTTAAAAATCAAGTGATGAAGCTGTTATAATATAGTATCCTGTCCCCTTCATATCTGCGAAGAGCGGCATTTTCACTCTACGGTGCGAAAGGGTGGCTCACAAACCACTGGGGGAAATGACGAGGCGTACTGTCATGACAGGAAACAAATACTGAAATCCTCAACAAAAACAATTTGAACAGCAGCAACGATGGTTGCTTTTAGGTCGCTTACTTGTGTTTGCGTTTACTTCATAGCATCAAGGCTTTGTGGGTAAAGTGAAGCATCAGCCTAGCACGTTGGAGTGTACTACGCGGCTGCTAGGAAGCATTGCGTGCTGGGAGATATGCGCGTAATTTAAGCGGGCGAAACTGGAATGTATTACCGTGAATGGTGTCATGACGTTACGGAGAAACTGGGAGTTACCAATGGCATATGCGACATGTGCTATCTTGGTTGGTCTGCATTGCATACGTTTTGACGTATGTCAAACGTATATCTGCGTTGCACGTATGTCGTTGACGTATGTCTGCGTTGCATACGTTTGACAATATCGAACCTGGATTAACGAAATCCCGGCTATAACGAACAAATCTTCCTTTCCCGTCACCATTTCTATACATAGATTATATGTCCAGATGTAGAGAAAAACGGATATAACGAAATGATTTCCGTTTCCCGATGTGTTCGTTTTAAGTGGCCTGGACTAACACACAATTGTTTTCACGGCAATTCGCCCATTTTTTTGCTCCATGTTAATAATAAATGCGGGAAAGGAATATAGTGTTTCCCCTGAAAAAGTGGCACATATGCACGCCTAAACTCGTCGCCAAATTTCATGAGGGCACAACATTGAAACATCCTTTTTTCCTGCGGTAATCTAGGATAAAAAAAGGTTTTCGTATTACCTAAAGAATCCGGGGCCATCGATTATTTTATGTTTATGGCGGGTCAACATGGTCAATGTACTTACCACCTCCATCGCTTTGTTGACAGGAGCACCATAGTCTAAACGAGAGCGAAGACCTACTTGTCATAGAGAGCCTGAGAAGCACAAAACGTGTTCAGCAACCTTGAATCAAAGAAAGTGGGGCTCAGCTAGGGCCGGTAACTGTGCTGTATGGGCGACTGAAACCCCCCAATGGTGCGAGACAGTTGTTGGTGGCGACGGTGTCGGCCACGTTGCCAGGACATCAGCTGTGTTTTTTTAGAGCGGCAGGTGTAAAAGTCTCCTTTCGTTTTGCGGTTGCACGCAAGGCAGGTAATAAACGTAAAGGTTTTCTTCGCGTTAAACAGCGTTTACATGTATGAGTCATGCTAGCAGTTCTAGTAGTGTTGAAAGTTTTTTTTTAGTTTTTTGTGCGTGTGTAGTTCTTGTTCAATCACACTTACTGGAGGAGTTTTTTTTTCGATGAAACGATACTCGTGAGGTGATGTCGTCTTCAGAAAACTGTGGAAAATATAGAACGTGCTTTTCGTATACACTGAAAGCATTTCTTAGGAATAAACCACACTTCAAGTTTCGTGCTTAGTTGTTAAAAGACAGAACCAAGCTTATTTATACAGCCTCGTGATCGCAACAAGGCTGTCTGCGGGAGGACTCTTTGCTGCAACATGCGGGTACTGCGAAGCCAGTACGAAGTTTTTGCCAACTGATTGTTTTCAAGTGTCACTACAATACCGAATCAGGTTTCTTTATTAGCGCAAGTGTTCAGTTTCAATGATTCAATTTCAACAAACTTTCGTAGGGCCCTCAGATCTTATTCGTTTTCCTTCGCTTACGTACGTCCGTGCCTTTGACAGGTAACACGGCCAGTGTATGTCGCTAATGTCGGGACATCCTCAGTAGCAATAACAAACCACATCTGGGGTCACAACCGTACAGCTTCAATAATGGCATAATGTCCCACTCTGTCGCAAGGTGCCTTTGGATGCAGGAAGAGAATCGTCTGCTATAGACTTCTTACGGCGAACATCAATCACCCTATCGATTACGCCGTCCACGGAAAAAAACTGACGCTGAGGAAAACAGCCGTGAGATTAGCGTAGGTCCTCAATCATTTGGAAATCCACACTTGCAATGATCACTCGTCCGTTTGCCTTGCGAGGAATCTTGCAAGCGCAGTTCCCATCCCGTCCCGATTAGGTTTTCCTGGCTGCGAAAACTGAACCACGCCGCCACATTTCAATCCTGGATAGTCCATGCAGTGAAAAAATGTCAAGTTATCCTATTCAGGAAGGCTTCCCGGATGTTTGTGCCCGAATAACGTAAAATGTCTTTCGAATATTCGGTCAGGCGCTGACTGCTACGATCACTTGCGCGTATCTTCATGCAAGAACAGGACCGTCATCAGTGGCCTGCGAGTGGAGTTAAAAAGGGGCATGAATACTAAACACAAATTTTGTTCATTAAATCACTACTTTGTCCTTATCAGGATTATGCTAATTCTATCACAAACTTCTAAGACATAATTGAGATACAAAGGAAAACGGATGCAGCAGTGGTTACTCCACAACCACTTTCCGGAAACTTATCTATGACGTCCCGGAATCCTGTTTGTGTGATTGGCGGCAACCGACCTAAGGGACAGTCAGGAAAACATGGCTGGCTGGTTCTAGTGAGGCCTTTGGTTTCGTTTACTCCCATTAATACAATGCTAACGTGCGGTTAGCACGTTGATAACTTCAATTTACTGCTTCCCTATATTAAGTCACTCCTGCCAGGTTGCCATAAAACGTCATTAGAGCAGGAAATTTGAAAGCTTTTCAAACTTTCTTAAAAAGCGGCTTTCGTGGCTGGGAGAGAGCTGAGTGACTTATTAAAAGCTGGTTCTTCAAATTCAACCGAATTGTATTTTGTCGTCGTGGTCGCTTTAAATGTTTCTCATTTCCTCGGGGAACCCCCCGCTCGTCAAAATAATGGGTGCTTCGCTAGGCAAAAAATGAGAGACATTCCACTCCGTTGAGGTGCATAACCGGCGAAGCTCTTCAGCATTATGACATTTATTTTTTTATTGTTTATTTTTAAATACTGCAGCCCAAACAGGGCTACAGCAGGAGTGGGTACACAAAGTACAAATACAATAGCAGACAAGTTCAGGCTTTGCACATCAAATAGCAGAAAAAAATAACAAAGAACAAACACCAGGCCCAGAATAGGATAGGAGCAAAAAGCAGATAAGGTAAAATACCACAAATCGGTAAGTAAATTACATATTCATTTGTAGAATTAAGGTACAGACTATCATAACTATAACAAAGATAAAAAAGTAAGGTGGAAAGGTGAACACTAGGATGTTTCTACGGCTGTCAAAAAGTCTTGAAATGACAGTTATGGCAGTTTGAATAATCACACTTGAAAGCTACGATTGATGATTGACCACTAATAAAAACACATAAAGCAAGTGCGGGGCCAAATAAAGGGAATCAAGCAACGCAAACTAACAAGCACAAAAAACGACAAAACACGCAAATTCGATCAGCTTAGTAAACCTCGTGCTTCAAAGGGAAACGAAAACGCCACTGCTAAGCCGAATTCCCTCACTTATTGATCTTCTGAGCATTTCTAGATTTTCAAGTGCCGTCATCAGTAATTGGAACAAGCATTTGGGAATATCACAAAATATGTGTCTTAGCGGCTTTATGACAGCCTTTCCCGGTTAACAGGAAGCTTTTCCTATTAGGGAGGACTTCTTACACGCACGCGGATGCAGCCAGGCAGTTACTGGAGGACGAAATTCCTGTAAATTTACAAGCCCCTGCTTCAATGACTTTTCACAGCATATGTATGTACCTGTCTTGCATGAGACGCAATTTTGAAAATCTTTATTTTTTATTCCCTTCTAATGCCAACTCATTAACTATGTAACCTTAATTTATTAAAAAAAATTCAACGGCGTGGCGAAGAGATGCCAAACAAAATGGCTGAAGGGTTGCATCACAAAGTGGCCAACGGCTCAAAGAATAAAAAAACAGGCGTAATAATTCCTTGAACCCGAAATATGTACGGGCATGACCGATCTAAACTACTAAACCTTACTAAGGAAAACGTCTGGGCTGGCTTATCCTGCTGGCCTGGCTTATCCTTTCAACTTTGTGCAGCACGAAATAAACGATAGGCGTTTTAAGACGAAACATTCGTACATAGCCGATCGTACCAACATTCATTTAATAAAGGACACATGTTAGATTGGCTTTGATGATATCGAATTACAAAAAGATGCGGGCTGAAAGCGGCGTCGAAATGAGACGAGATAAAAGCTGCCTCAATCACGAAAAACAAATGATTAAGTGAAAGACGCGCGCTGTTCGTATAGCGCGCTGTTTAAACAGATCGAGCTTTATTTATTTAAATTGAATTGAATTGAAAATTTATTTCAATTGAATAAACTTTATTACAGAAAAATGGGCTGCGGCGCAATGGGGGGAAGGCAGATTAACATACGTGGGTTTTGTCACGGGGCGAAATAAAAAGCCACCAAGTGAAGAGGATGACGATGATAATGACAAAACACGTTCGGCAATGGGACAATAATGGCGTCGCATTTACAACAGCATGAGGAGTGTTCAAGTTACTTTGTTATTTTATCTTTATTTCAGCTTTAAGAACGCGTAACTAATTGGTTACCTATAGTTTATCTTACACCAACGGCTGCTATTTTCAATTTGTTGGATATAATTCCTCGATACAAGCTTATTTCACCATTACTACAATGAGCTATTGTCTGCTTTGGGACCTACTTAGCGCACTGGATGCCCAGTATTAAATATATTCAATCTCTCAGTAGTCGAGACGTGGTTATCGGCTGGTATGTTCGGCAGAAACTGAATTCTGGGAGCGCGGCTTATAATACAGGAATGATGGCGCGCCCTTCAGGCATGGTAGTGCTTGCTGTGAAGATGCCTCGTGTGAAAGAGGAGGAGGGGTGTGCTGGTCCACCCGTGCCCCACCCTCACCGTTCGGACCACCTTTTTTCACCGCAGAACATTTTGTTCCCTTCCCTTGCATAAGTGTTAAAAGTTTCGAGCTACCCTGGCGGTGTCCAGATGCATGGTGGACACTGTCTTAGGGTGAAGAAGTTGTGTGTACAAGTTCTTCTGTCCGGGCCATTTGGTTCACGCTGCGACTGGAGAAAAAACAGCGTTACCCAAGGAAAACGGAAGAAGGGAATGCAGACGTAACACACCATAAAGAGCTCTATTCACTATTTCTTCTGTTCGCGTCCCCTCCTGCCTGGTTTGTTTCACGTACCGCGCTAAGCATGCAGCTCCTTTTAATACGTGGGCCCCATAGTTTAGCGTCGTTGGAGCAGAGATAGCAGCCGCAGACTTCCCCCTCACTGTACTGTTTGGAGAAGATTCCAGACGGAAGTGCACCTGCATGGCCCATTGCTATGCGGGGTACCAGAGTACATACCAAAGAAACTGCAAGTGTCCCGGACGTCCCTAACACTTTTACCATATGGTTGTAGAATGTGAGAAAATAGCAAGGATACCCCAAGACACACCGTCAATAGAAGATTAATGTTAGCTTTGCTGGCAAGTCCATACCCTAACACCCTGCTTATGCTGGAAGCCCGGGGAGGGTAGGGGCACTCATGATGTGGGGAATAGACAGCCTTGGAGGTAATGTCGTGCTGTCCTGGTTCAGATACCCCCTTTGTTTTCTTTGTTGGCTGTTTTGTAACAACATACTGCTGCTATTTCAAGACGGGAAGTAAGTGGACCTTTTTTTTTTCTTTTGTTGGCCTTCAATGTGACGACAACCACACTACGCCCCAACATTTTAGCTCGTTGAAAAACACGACTGCACCGGCCAAGTGAACGTGGCGTGACGCCTTGTTTGTGATGCTGTTAAGCGTTAATTTGGGGTGAACAAAATGACCAACTACTGGTTGGGAAATTCTGGCTGTCCTCGTCTCTCACTCCTTCCTCACTCTCTCTCTCTGCCCGTGTTTTTGTTTTGTATTATACAACCACCCAACGCTAGATGTAAATCTAGATGCATTTCGGGCAGCGACCGGAAATCGCGGGAAACTCTTGACGGGCCCGCAGCCGAACATTACTTCATGCACGCGTTATGCACTGGTGCCCACGCCTGGCTTACTGGAAGCTACCCCCCCCCCCCCCCCAACAGCCCACCCCTCCCCACTTTCTCGGCATTTTTTTAGCCAGGAGCGTGCGTGCACCTTGGCGGCGTCACCCTGACACATTAGGCGCGGCGATGAGCGCGTAGTCGTGGGTACTCGCCGACTTTCTCCCAGGTTATCGTGCTCGCCTTCTCCTTTCGATCGCTACTAGAGGAAACTGGTTCTTCATTCCGTGCCGTGTTTGCATGCACGAAGCTGGCCACGATGCGCTGGCCAGCAACCTCTCAGAGCAGGAAAGGCCTTCCCTCTTACTTGCCGTTCTTTTCAATACAGTTCTTTTGCCGCAGAGTCACCCGGGTTCTTGACACTTCTTGTGTGTCGTTCTATGATCCGCTTGAAGGTGTCGAATGGGGGCCTAGTGTGATGACGAAGTCGAGCAGCCTGCTTACTGAACTCGATGGCGACTGGTTGGCGTGCGCCGCATGAGGCCGGTTTTTCTCGCGTGCGTCACGCGCGTCTTGAGAGAAGGAGGAGGGGAAGGAGGCGTGGGAGAGGGTGACTGCCGGACTCGATCGACAACCCCTGGTGGCGTGCGTGCGTGCCGCGACACCGCGTTGTCGCGCAGAATCATGGCCGCTCTAATCGCGGTCCATTCGATGGCAGTAGTTGCGTTGGTTCTTCTGGTTACCTTGTGCTGCGTCCACGGAGCGGAATACCCTGCCCTCAGGTCAGTACCGAAAACTTCCAACCAAGACTCTGGCATGTCAATGCGCGCATGAAAACCACGAACTTTTACTCTCTGAGTCTCAGGCAATCACAAAGCTATACTGATTGTAAATCGTAACGCATTTCCAAGCCGCCCGCAGTTACGCGGACTGTACAGTCAATCAACAAGATCGTGTCCTCCGGCTCAGCGTGTCCTAAGACACTCGTGGCTTGTTCGCGCGTCGAGATGTCCTCCTACTTAATTTGTTCGGAATAGCACATTGTTAACGCGCACATTACCTGGGCGGTTCAACGCGCTGGGAAGGATGTTTTCAAACCGCTGCGTTGCTGCCTAACCTGTCTTACTTCCGCAGTGTGAACAGATGACTATAAAACACGTTGCTTGGCTTCGGACGCAGTGCCAACTACCTTGACTCTTACACAGAATATTTATGGTGCTCTCCAGGAATGTCTGTTGAAATTATTTCAGTCAGCCTTGTTTTTCTTTACCCTTAGTGACCGCACAATGCAGCCCTTGGTGTTCCTTGACATTTAGCCGCACAAGTGTCAAACTGCACATCGATTTAAAATTTCGATTTTCCGCAATCTCCCTCAGCTGCACTGGCTTAAAATGTGCTGTCTTCAAAGGGTGCAAGGTCACCTGAACTGGCTTTTCTTTTAGTCATAACATGGCGTCAATAAGTCGCAACCGATCGAAACGTACTTATGCGTGCCCGCGCGATTCCAACTTTAATGCTAAACACAGAACGCATGATCTGTCACTACCAGGGTTATAACCCTATCCAACCGTTTCAGTAGCGAGAATCATAGCCACTGCTGCCGGCCTTTCTTTTCGTCCTCTACCTATGATTACGGAGTTTTATATCCACGTTTCATAGGTTGCGGAAGTTCAGGATATGAATACATTCTCTAGTGTGTTAGAATTTTTCTGGCCGGAAAGCGGCTATTTTTGTTCATTACCGGGCCAACAATGATCTGAAGTGTTCATCGGGTGACAACTAAAGAAAACTACTCCAGCCTTTGATCAACTGGAAATGGGACATATCGGCATAGGGGATTGACCAAGTGTAGATAGCGCCTGCGCACGTGTTAGGAATTGCCGTTGCCCAGTAAACTCCATGGCGGCCCAGCGTCAGCGTTGCCATAGCGGCGGACCGAGTTGAGCGCCGTCACGTGTGGCCCAGACTTGTTGCTCTTCCCGGCTGTCGCATTGATTTTGTTGCGGCGACGTCGTTCACCTAATTGTCGGCGTTGCGATTGCTTGCTGGTGGCTTGCTACCTCTGCGCCGTAAATTGGTGGACCCGCACATCACCAGCGCCTTTCTCGCTAGATGGCTGAGATACATGTCTGTTCTTGGGTTAACGTAGTCGTCGCTCTGAATGCACCTGTAGAATATATTTGCACCAACCGCGCTAAACCGCCGGCATCGTGCTTGTCGTGCCCACGGGGTTTTCCTAATAGCACTCTTTCTACGAAACTGTTCGGGAGGTTGTAGAAGAGGTGTGCGTGCGCCGTTTGGTCCCATGCAAAAGGTCGATACGGCGCAATGCCACGTTAATTCCGCAAAATAATCCTCCGATTGAACGATCTCTCTTCGCGGGTTGTACACTCGGATCGGTTTTAGTCCCAGCAGGCCCTTCGTGCAGCTCTGGCTTATGACATTTACGGAATAATTAGTCTTTGAATAGATTTTAATCAACCTATGTTTACACGGCAATCCTAGAATGTCAAATATGCCAGAACAGTAGTACAAACAGACCTAATAAATTCATATCCCATGCTATTTCTGGCGTCCTCGAGGCTGAACTAGCCTAATGCGCTGTTTTTTTTCTTCTTTTTTTAATTCACGCAGTTTAGAGGCAGTCGTTTTTCCGCTGTAAGAAACCGCTTCAGGCGAGCACACTAGCTACCTTATCGTGCCCCACCTATACCTTAATCGGAGCGTTAAGACAGAAACGTTTCAATGGAACGCAAGCACAAGAACGCCCGCTCGACAACGTGGGAACACCGAATAAGGTCTCCGAACAATCAGCACATAACTCTGTAGACACACACAAAGCCGGACCTCCAGCTAAGTCTCGCACCTTGCTTCCCTATATATCGGTATGCCTAAAGAAAACCACACAAGAGACCCTGCTCAGAACGTGGGCCGGTTGAAGGCGATTGCGTCGGCTCGAACGACAGAATCTGCAATGCCTTGGTAGACGAGGGGCAGGAATGCGAATGCCGCAATGACGCCAGAAGCGACCAATCGCCAAAGCTGAGGAAATCCCGGCAGTTGAATTCATTGAATCCATTCCAGATTAGGCCTCCCGCGCGCACGAAGCAAAATGAAAGCCGTGCGATTGTGTGCCTTCAGAGGGAGGTACACCAGGGAATGCGGCCTAGGCAGTAAGCCTTAACATATTTTCTGTCTTTCTTGTGCCTTATTCGGAATGTAAATTGTTACATCACTAAACTTCATCTCTTTGAGCTCCCTTCTTGTGTTGGACATCAGGTTGCGCCACACTAGATGTGAGTGACGTGCATCGAAAAAAAATTGCAACCCTTTCTTGGATTCTGAAGGAGGCCAAAAAAGTAAAATTATCAGTGGGGGATGAAGTGGGTGATAGTGAAACGCGTGCGTTCCCTATAAGCGCCGCTGACTTACCCTATTTGTACCCGAAGCCGTTTAATAGCGATCAAAGGACGTACAGTTCATCCAACTTATGCCTGCCCCGGTTGCAGCCTTGGCGGTCGTGCTTCCTTTCTAGCCGTTGCTTTGGCCTCCCGCGTTGGTTTCTCGGCCTTGCATTTGACGCTTGTGAAACCCTAACGAGCTTGCTCCTGAGCACGATTTACATTTTCTGCGGCCTTCAAGTCGCCTGGCTTACCGTTTGCGCCCCAGGTTATGTGGTACACGCACATAACCTGGGGAGCAACAAACAAACAAACAAGTGCGGCGGACACGTGAGCTCACGCGTTACACAATGGCAGATACGTGGCTTCGAATGAACTTTTCATTTGGTCTTGCACTCGAAGAAAGGCAGAACAATTGCGCGCAGGGAGAACTCTAGTCTTTCGCAGGTTCGCTGGAAGGCACCATAATCAGAGCAAGCGCCACTAAAATTTTCAAGACAACCGTCTTTCTTGGGCTACTTAAACTCGAAAATTATGGTCTGCTTAGTGTCCGTACCTCCCTTCAGGCGCTCGGCCAAAGGTTCAAAGGATCCTATAGAACGAGACGTTTATACGGGAAAATCAGTTCCAAATTACTAAATCTCGTAGCAAAATACTTCTAAAAATTCTTAAGCAGGAAGGAAGCATTAAGCACGTATTTGCAGCAGATCATAAACGCACGACCAATATTAACACTGTCCTTTTAAAAACAGAATACACACTGACGTAATTGTTTTGCGATGGGGACACGGAAAACGTGTTAGAAACAATATTTTAATAAAAAACAAAACAAAAAGGGTTCGTAATCGAGGCTAGACCTAGTGTCGGCATTCTAAGTCCAACAGTAACGCAAGGTTGCAAGAGATGGCGTGCGAGGCGTACCAACTCGGGAAAATTGAATTCAGCAAACCTCGACCGTGTTTATCGTTGGATGAGCGAGTGGAGAGGGGGAGAGTGTGAGAGGTGGGCAGGGAGAGAGGAGAGGCATTTACGTAGCAGAGGTGGCACAGGACTATCTCCTTTCAACGACATTTCCAGCGAAGAGAGCAGATATACCCGGCCATTTTCTTCTTTGCATGTAACTAAACATCGATCGAGCGATGTTGACCGGAGATGTGCAGTTTAAACCACTGAAACGTGCCTCTTGGCGTCGTTCCAGCCGACAGCGAGAAGCAGCGTCTGTTTCTTTTTTCTTGTTTTGTTTTAGTGCTATTATCTCGCCTCTCCGCGACACCGTTTTCTGTTTTGTATTCATTTTCTCGAAGGGAATGAAATGTCTATTTCTAGCTAAACCAACTATTGTTTTCTATGTTTTGTACTCATAGTTCAACCGTTGTACTGTGCCATGGTGGAGACGCTATGGTAGCAAAGCTTGCATAGTTATTCTCGCACTTTCTGGACTCCATCGGGGCCACAGGCTATATGCCTGTGATTGCGAACCTGATTCAGCATACAAGAAAGCCAATGTCAAAGTCATTAAAAATCACAGGCCCATAATATTCCTCTCTGTAACTTTCAAGTATTTTCTTACGGGTATTTTTCTTATTTACTCATAGTTAGCATAAAATATGCTGAAGGTTTGCTTTGTGCTAAACAACATTGACACGTACGCGCCCCATGACAAGTTATTCTAGTTAAGAACGGTCTTGTCAGCATATACTTCGCTTTCATGCACTTTGTTCTGGCACAATGCTGTTTAAAATGGTAAATGATTGTCCGGAATGTAGAAACGGTATCTGAAAAGCGATGCCAAATGTGCAACGTCCAAAGGAAGCAAAAAAAAAGCGCACAGGATTCGTCCAATACATGTTTGGCACATAAACAAATAAGGTGTCATTTAACCTGTAGAAGTGTATGGCTGGAGAAGTTGTGAAGTGCCAAGCTGCTCGTTCTACACCCTCCGGGTCCCGTTTCTTCCACTTGCCACACCTGTTGCATTGTGCCAGACCGACGTTACCCGTTTGATGGGCGGCTGATTGTGCGCGGCAAACCCAACCTCGAGTTGGACAGACCCATCACCAAAGCAGAAGTGTATGAGGCCATCTCTCACCTCAACACGCGATCTCCACCAGACCCTGACGGTATTACCAATCTTGTAATCACCATCCTTGATGACTCGTCCGTACAGGTTCTTACCGCCTACATGAACTAGGTGTGAGTCGCGGGAAACCATCTACCCACGAGGAAAAAAGCACTAATTAAGCTCATTCCCAAACCTGGGAAGGCTCTAAAGTAAGAGAACTTGAGGCCACGGGAAGCTGATGGAACGCGTGGCTTTGCCCGTCTCAACCGCCACGTGGACACATAAGCTTTTCCCACACATTATGGTGTGTTTTCCGCCCTCATTATCGACGCACGACGTGATGTTACAACTTCAACATCAAGTAATCGACTAGCCGGGCGTGTCCCCACTTGATTCTCAAGTCATAATGGGGCTTGGCTTAACTAAAGCTTTTCACTGTGTGGCACACAGCGAAATCCTCCACAATCTCAGTGACTTAAGTGTGGACAACAAGGCGTATAACTACATCGCTGACTTTCTGTCCCAGAGAACCTCCCGAATATTGGTACAGGGAATCATCTCGCCTTATCTGTCTGGGTAGCCTGGGCACCCGCGGGTCCGTTCTTATCAACCATGCTACTTTAATGCTGCCATGTCATGATTAAATTACGTCCCCTACTAGAACAAATCCCTGACGTACATCACAACATCCTATGCTGATGATATAACAGTATCGACCGCCGGAGGCAGCGACGGAGATATTCAAGAGAGACTGCAAGGGGCTGCCACAATTCAATCGTTGAAAACTACGTCTCCTCACGCGAACTCGCATGTTCACCTCACCAGTTATAGATGCTCTTCAGGCCCCCCACAGTCGGTCGGAGGCCGAGAAGTGATCCGGATATACAGGCTCAGCTACAGTGCAAAGTCATACCTCGAACACAGCGTACACACATTCTCCGTCTGAGCATACAGGTTACGGGGACCAACATGGTCACAATACAGGCCCTGCAAAACACGGCTGCTCAGATTAGCAGGTTAATAGCAAGAATAGCCAACAGGCACCATAGGCTAAAAGTGGGCAACATCCTACGTCTCGCGCGTGCTTTCATTATAAGCAGAATTACCTACGTCACTCCGTGCCTCAATATCATTACAACAGAGAAAGAAAAGGTAGAGCGTATTATACGCAATCCCATACGGTTGGCAGTGGGCATCCCAGCCTCGACCTCTACCAAACGACTGATAAAGATGGGCATCCACAATGCACTAGATGAACTCTTCGAAGCTGAGCGCACAGCACAGTACAATAGACTAGCCGGAAGCTCCACCCGAAGAGCCATCTTAGATCTTCTGCACATCTACTACGCAGACCAACATGGAACCAAAATTTTGTTCGGCCGCGAGTTACGCGCGCACCTAAGTTTGAAGTTTAAAGCTTGAAGTTTATTTATTTAAACAAAAAAGATACCTATACAACGTACACAAGGACCCAACAGTCTTGTCAAAGGGTCCCAAACAAATATACTATACTTTATAACAATCTGGCAGTGTTGTCCCTTTACCAAAAAAAACTCTGCGCCCGGAGCATCATCAAGGCAGAAGGCTGGTCCATGGCACTTCACAAGCAGTACCCCTCCAACTCGGAGGTGTGCCACGTTGACGTGGCGGACTACCCCAGATCGACGAGCGGCAGTGGCTATTGTCAGTAAAACCAGCAGGGGCAAGAATTCTATTAGAATAATTTGTAGAATTGCAGCCAAGATAATCCAAAAGACACCAGTCCTACCCTCACGACACATCCGTTTGATATGGACACCAGCGCACTCGTCTCTCCCGGTAAACGAGATGGCACACGAGAGCCCGGGGATTGAGCCAGCGGGACGATATGGAAGACAGCATGCCTTCATCGATGGGGGGGGACTGGCTGGCTTCATATCGAGAAATCACCCAGCATTACAGATTGGGCCGACGCAAAATTCCAGCCGCTCATCGTGCACTTAAGCAGAAGGCGAATCGGTTGCATGGCGTAAAATACAATTAACACCTTCCCACACCCCGCCCTGTGCCACCACAACCCTCAGAATACATACACAGATCAGTGCAATGGTGCGGCGCCGCAGTCGCCACGCTCTAACACATGGTTTGGTCGTGTCTCAGTAAACCAGAGACACCCCATCAGGTGTACGCATTACAAGACGCGAGCAACGGGAAGCCGCGATGCTTAGCTCCCAACCCGAAGTCCAAAAAGCAGTCGTCCAGCTGGCGAAAGACGCCGCCAGGGTTCATACGTTCCTGACCGTCCTCTAAAAGAACGAGGACACTGCCGCTCCCAAGCAGTGACTCCGTCCGAGCAGAGACGACAATAAATTTTTTCATCAATCATCAGCAGCAGCTGCACGTGTTCGTGGCGTCGCCTTGACGCTTTCATGCTTCAAATGTTCACGTGGTATTCTTCGGGGAGACCAATGGGGAGGCTTCCACGTTTATTTTGAGCGGCATAAAAGCGGGTGTGTCAGCGTTCATTCTCTTGGCATGTACGTATTGGTAATGCGCAAGCATTCTTTGCCGAATACACCACAACAGGAACCGTGTAACGCCTTGTACGTGCAGAAAATTTTATAATTGCAGAGTTAACACATTTAATGGTTTTACTAGTGTAGATAGGAATTATTTGTCAAAAATTGAGTAGATCAAAAGCAACTAAGAAAACACTTGAGATTAACTAACAAAGTAAGAAATGTCTGCATTACACACCACCTTCTCCGCCGAATGCAAAAATCGCAAAACAGCAGCTAAAACAAACAAACCGGGAAAAAATTTGTGAAAACGCACCAACTGTTTATCGGTCCTTGTCGGTCCATTTCGCAAATGCGTAATTAGCAAACTTAACACATTTAATTGTTATAATACGGTATGTATAGTTTTGCTAGAACTAAAAAAAATAGAGAGACGCGGCGTAGCAACGTTTACGCATTAGTAGACGATTGTCTGCATTTGTACACTTTTATTTATTTACTTTTTATTCTGGCTGTTGGTGTTTCGACGGATTCGACCGTCTTTGCACTCCCACTTCATCTCTGCGCACACGGGCACCACGAAAAAATAAAACTGACCAACAAGAGGCAAACAGCATTGCTGCAAAAACAACGACGCGCAGAAAATCACTGCAGAAAAGAGTGATTGCGTCTACTCGCCTGTTCTTTTCTATTTTTTTGCGTTGCGTTGAAGGCATGGATACCAAAGTACCAGTCCCAGATTCGATGGCGAAATTCCGTTCCCCTGGGGGTACAAGCGCAGCACTTCCTGTAGGCACCGAGCGCCGCTGACTAATACGTGTGGAACACTCCCTCTACACTTTTGAGCCTTAGTAGCGCAGGGGTAGAATAAAGGGTTTTAGGCAAACGGCCTAGGTTCGAATCGAGCAGTGCGAGATTTTGTCGTTTGTATAGTGCCGTGATTTTTTTTATGTAAAACTTCCTCTTAGCTTACTTCTAAGCATTCTTTTCGTAAATGAGAATGTTTTGTTATATTTTAAGTTGGTATAGAGGCGTTGGGCGGCATCTTACAGGGACAGACAACCGATTATTGTGAAGTGCATGTCCTCTAGCTCATATGAAAGCGAGCGTATTATATTGACGGATGACCGCAAGGAATTTCAAATAAACATGCGGAAGCAATTTTAATTTGGCAGTAAACTTTCGAAGGTCTGAAAGGTTGCACGATGTAGTGTCCAAACGGGACACTACCGTACAAGCCAAAATAACTTCGTTGGCTTGAATGCGTGCTTCAAAATCCGCATAAAGAAATAGAAAAGATTGCACATTATTGTTGGTTTAGCCGGGAATAAGGTTTTAGATACTTCTTTTCATCTCACGAACAGTTAATTGCCAGCGTTCCTGCCAGCATACCAGGCCACGTATGGCTGGTAGATCTAAAAATCCCGATTTCAAAAGTTTAAGGGCATTATTAGCAAAACCGCTTCAAGTTAAAGTGTTTTAAGTGATGCCCTTTCATTCGAGAAAGCGAAAATATACTAAAAATAGTCGGTTGTCTGTCGTTTAACTCAATTTACGCTCCGCATCACACCGGAAGCGCCTGGACTTGTAGCTTTCGCGGAACGGAACGTCGCGATTTCATAGTGCTCTACAAATCTGTATTGCACAAGGCGCATACTTATTTATGCAACACAGGCTTGTGTAAGGTTCACCAATAATAAAGGCTCCACGCACCATGCTAGGAATGCGGTGCTCCTCTAGTATGACCCCAAAGAGCAGCGTGCACTGGCCATTCCTTTAGGTTGCAATGTCCAGTGCATTCTAGTGACGCTATGGGGAATTTCACGTAAAATAGGACTCCCGAGGAGCACCACGCCCACGAGGACGGATGAATGAACAGAAAAGGCTATGTGATCTACGTAATACTCCGCGAAAACAACCAGAAAGTAGAGCAAGTAGCGTCCACCCACTCTGGTTACAGTCGTCGTTGGCTCAAAACGCGTATGTCCCCAACCAGAAGAGAGTCGTTCATCCCGTTTATGTTATAGTTTAAAGTGTTGGGGCTACAGTAATGTTAATTCATACCGTCTGGCCACTATCCACAAGTTATACATAGACGTAACTTTTGCAAAAATCTAAGTTGTAACCGAACCAAGAGAATTCCAAACAACGCCGTGAGTTGTCTTTTCTTTCCCCGTTTGTTAGTGCTGTTTTGAATTCCCCGGAATGTGAACCAACCAGCCCAAATAACCTTACAAACTCAGGTTGGTGACCGACCCACGCAGTACACTTACAACAAAACTTTTATCACACGCATTTCAAAATCAACTTGTGGGTTAAGTCAGTGCATTTCTGCTTCTCCTTGATCAATCATTTCTGCTGTATGTACAGCCTCAACAGCAGGGATGGTAATATCGCAATGGCAGCTGTGGCTTTAAGGGTCAGTATAAGGTGTTTGGTGCAGCAATGAAAGTAGCTATAACGAGGGCTCACACAAATTTACCTGCCCAAGCCTAGCTTCAAAGGGACAAAAACTGCCGCCATCATTGCCCCGCAAATACCACACTCAGGCGCACTTGGAGTGCTGACTTCGATCCATTTGCCTCCTCGGCGTAATCGTGGGATGATGTTGGACAGTGGTGGAACAGAGCCAATCTGCGACTACTCTTCGCCGTGCGCCGACGTCACAGCCACGCAATGAATAGTGCCGATAATGACACCCTTTGTGTAACTCCAATATTTCAGCGCAGCCTCTACAAGAATGTGTTAGCTGCAGAATCGTAAACAATGAAAATTGAGCAATAGAGCTAGAAGGTTACACATTGAGTCTTCGCGTCCATTTCACATACAAAATGTAATACAGTAGAATCTCAATAAACGGAAATCGCTTAAACGGAATGGCCACTTAAACGGAACAGTAGACTGTAAGTTGGTTGGTTTTGTGTTCAGATGACGAAAAAAAAACTCTCGGTAATCGAAACAAAAATTTCCGCGTCACCATGTAAACGGAACCAGAAATGGAACTTTTTGTGAAGCCCATTGGCATAAGAATCAGCTTTTTAGGGTTCGGGCTGTTTTGTTGTTGTTGTTTTTTTTTCTCCGTGTTTTTTTTAGTCTCGTTGGCCTCGTAAACCTCGTATGGTTAGTGGTCAGCCGTGTTAGCGCAACGAATGCAACATTGCAGTTCTTGTTCCAGTCATTCGGTCTCGATTGAAGACGCCGAGGTTACCGGCTTAGCTCCTGCCACCTCGTTCGTGCCGTCGTGGTGCTATTCGCGCTTCATTACCCGCGTTGTCATCTTATAAATTCGGTGGCTCGTAAGTACACGAGAAGTTGAGGCCTCTAGTCTCTGTGAATATGCAGTTGCAAGGACTCAAACAAAAAACTATCTGCTACATTTACCTTCTAGTGCTTAGAGCTCCATGAAATGGTATTAAGAGTGTGTACGCACATAAATATGTACTTTCACTCATCTATCTCAGCAAACGGAACTCCTGTTAAACGGAACTAATTTTTTCGGACCCTTGAAGTTCCGTTTATCGAGAGTCTCCTGTACTTGTAAAAAGTTCGAGCCTGAGGCTACTTGCTGTATAAGGCTGTCGCTTTAACAGCTGGGCTAACAGGACGGCTGTCATTCGCGGTGTGAAAGCGAATTTACATATTGAACCGAATAGTTGTTAGTAAAGTATTCCAGCGCAATTTCCACAGTAAGCGCATGTAAGACCTGACATATCATACACTGAAATGCAGGTAGACAGTACCAGAAAAGGCGGTGCAGCGTTTTCACTGAAGAAATAATTAGTCTTTGCAGAGGATTTAAACCTGGACGACAATATGCCTCTTAATCCAGATGGTCCAGTGACTTAACTAAGAGGCTAGGTACTTTTACGGCTAGAAATGTAATAAGTTGGGGACCCATTCAACTACGTTAAGGTGTATGGCAAGCGAAGCTAACAGAAACATCCGGGATGATTGATCAAAGAGGCACTCGGATACGCTGTACCAATGCAGTCATTCATTTTGAAATGCGGGTGACGACAGGTTTGTGAGTATAGTGGTGTACCCTGAGTGGTTCGGATACAGCTTCAGAGAAACTCTTTGCAAGAGTTAAGACTATACAGGAACTGCGTACGATTGTTGGTTCATGTGAATTATTAGAACTGTAATTCAACGTCTTGTTGCGGGGTTTGGAGGCATATATGTCCTACTCTATTCTCTGGTCGTTTATCCCTCTGCCTTCTGTGTTGTCTTCGTATCGCTTCTAAGGAAGGCTGCTCTTCGGGACTAGAACACAAATGAAGCGCCCCATGCGAGCTGCCTTTCGGTAGTGTTTGTTCTCTTCGTCGCTCTTTATTGGCACGCTGCCCTTCGGGAGTCTTGACTCTACGCGGCCTTCCAACAGCGTCAGTAATGATCCGCAAAAGGAATTCTCCGTTTGCGTTGCTTTTCGGGGTCATTCAAGCAGAGGGCGGCATCCCTAGCGTGTGTTTCGAGTTTTTAATTATTGTAAGCTAATCTTCCACATGCGTATGTTGCACCAGGAAGCATATGCGCAGTGCCGTCTTTTATTCTTGGACACAAAAAAAATTCAGGGAAGCTTGCTCTAACGTGAAACACTTGAATCGCGAAGCTGTTGTAGGTGAAAATTACCGGGCACATAGTTAAGTTTCAGTATCATTGCTTATTCTAATAGTTACGGTGCTATTAGTCGTCGTCATATGCATCAAAAGGGTCGTCGTCTTCTTCGCGGCGAGCGTTGGATGCAAAGTCATCCTCACCATTGTAGACTTCCACCAGCTCTTCGTCATCGACTTTAGGCAGCGGGGCGGGATCTTTAAGTCATCTCGGGACGGATTGGCACGTTCGTAGCCATGTCTCAAATTGTCCTTAATGGCCTGTAGAGAATGCGGTGGTCGTGGTGACTTTTCCCAAGCAGGGTGTCTTTGCTGTTTTAGGATTTGCTCTGGATTTTTGTTTTGCATGCGCGCTGGTTTTTTTTTTTTTTTGCTACAGCCACTGCGCGAGCCAGAGACTCGGCGGTCGCCGCGAGGCACGCGCTCACGAGCGCTGCGAATTTTATTAGTATTTGTTTCTGCAACACCTAACTTGTGGCTTGTGTAACAGCTCCTCTGCTCAGATGCTGCCATCCTCGCCGTGTACCTTGTCTCTACAAATGTTAAAATAAGAGGAACAAAACGCACTGAAGGTTTGAAATTTTTTTGCAAATGAACATTTAACACTGGTTGACCCTAGTGTAGCCCTAAACCCCGAACTTCGCAGTTTTTGCAAATGAACAATAACGCCGGTTGACCCTAAGTGTAGCCCTAAACCTCGAACTGCGCAATAAAGATATTCTACCCGGTTCCTTATTCAAACGCTATATAGCAGCTCATGGTGGCGATCGATTGAGTAATTGTTTTCACCATTCAGGCAAAGTGCATCAAATTGCCGCCAATCTGTCCCGATTCTAATTCTACGAAGTCACTAAAATTGAGGGATTTCAGTGCAACATGCTTCAGTGGATTTTTGTTTCGAATGGGAAGAATCCGGCCGTAACAATTTTTCTTTGTTCAGGAAGTTAGGAGGAAAGAAGGCCTAGATCGTGGCAATCGCAGTTTCCTGCACCGAAACCGTGAAAACTTGGCCCCTGAATGCGAAGCTTCTGAGAAAGGGATATGGCTTTATTGTGTGCACATTGCTTTCTTGGAACATAGCTGTTCTTCACATAGAGTTTCTTCTTAATAAGTCATTCAACTGAATCAGTTGTTATTTTTCGCCTATGTTTTCCTTCGATATGTACAAAAATTAGAATTTTAGCGCCGATTGATAGGTAAAGTGCAACGGTTCTTACTTTTTTAGCGTTAGCTACACTGGCCGAGGTTGAGCAGTTTTGCGTTGGCCTTGAACGGCCGTGCTGCGCAAGCGCGAGAAGCATTGGATTGGATTGGATGGAATTGGATTAGATTGGTTTAAATTGGATTGTATTGATTGGATTGAAAATCCAATCCAGTTAGAGTACGGGTGTGTAGAGAACTGGGTCTGCACATTCGCCGGTCTGCGCATTCCAGAGGAGTGACGTCATAACCGCGGCAGACGCACTGGCGCGTGCGCGTGCCCAGCTGTGCGCCTCCGTTGCGCAGTGGCCAAGTCTGACGCTGCGCTGGAGCCGCTTGATACCCGTTTCGCGTGGCTCCTGGAGAGCTGTACTGGGCATGCGCGAGGAGTGTGACTGGACTGGGCCGGGATGGACTGGATTGGATTGGATTGGATTGGATTGGTGTGGACTGGACTGGACTGAACTAAACTAGATTGTATTAAGTTGGGTTAGATTGGATTGGACTGGAAATCGTTTTAGCAGCAGTAAGCATGATAATCAGGTAATCCTAGACAACCAGGAAACCTAAGAATAACCAGCTGAACCTTAGCTCACGCTGCGTATATCCTGGCATAGCCGAGCTAAGCCACTGCTAATCTTTTTCTAAGCTTCAATAAATTAGTTAAAAATGTGATGTTTATTGAGGAGGCTGAGTTCGGGTCTACCGCTATGCGAGAACAGGCATCTGTATATTTTGTGCCTTTCCTTCGGTTGGAATTTGAAACCTGTGAGGAAGCGTCGTTGTTGTAGATAGAAAGTGGAAGCACATTTCCAGACCCGCTGTGGGGGTAGTTTCTCCCCGCGTTGGTGCACTATCCGCCTGTCAGCGCGTCAGCGGAAAAAATTCTAAGTATCAGAAATCAAGTCCACACTCCAGTAGAACACTGACTCTGCAAATTCGTTTTTGCCAATGAACTAAACTCCGCTTGCTGTGATGCAACATACTTTCTGGGGCTAAAAGCCAGCTATATCTTTCGAGCAGCTACAAATTGCGGCTGAAGTCTAAAGTTGAGTTCTACGACACTGCGGCAAGAATTATTTTGTCTCAAAATGGTGCGCGTCAAGGAATTCAGAACAAAGCTTGGTTATTACAGTTTCCATGTGACGTTTAATGTTTTTTTGGAAGGAGAAAGAACATACACGGCTTTGGAGACGTTTAAAATGAAAAGAAAGTGATGATGATGAATAAACTTTGTTGGTCGGATTCGAGGCGTTAGTATTAGGGCACCCGCCCGGTGCGAGACATCTTTAGCGCGGGAGGAAAAAAGCAAAACGGAAACACGCAGTCAAAATTGCGCAGCAAGGCCACATCGTCATGGCTGGAGGTAACCCGCCTGCTTTCAGCGATGCACTCATGCATGTACATCTGTTCCCACGAAGAAAATGGCGTTTCTGCTCTCAAAAAGCCAAAAGAGTGGCGCAAAGCTTTCAATAAATATAAAGGAAGGCCCTTATATTGTGCATCATTGGACGCTACAGATGTCGTCCATGAAGTTTTCACAAGAAGATTTTTATAACAAATTTATGCCGATCACCTTAGGAACTAGCCATTGTGCTGCTTGAAGTCCTCGTTAGTACGTGTGATAGGAACTGTTTCTGGAAACGTTTTTGTCCGGTGGAAAGCCTAAACTGACGTAACGATTTATTACATTTAGGTCCTTCGTAAGCATACGCCGTAAGCAAAGGCATAAACTCTTCAATAATATGTCACGTAAATTGCAGGCCCGAAAAATCATGATGAATGCGATGTACAGAGCAAGCGCTACTCGCAGCGCTCTCATGCGCTGTGCTCCTAAGCCCAACGTGACTGGAAAGCAATCACAACCATGGATCTACCGTCTGATCTTGTTTTCGATCCAGCCCATGATGAACCCAATCCAGCAAAAGTGCGTCGTCATTCCCAACAGTCACTTTTCCCTTGCGTGGCCGTTCATGTTGCTACGGGAGACATTTTGGTCCTCTTCAATTATCAGTCCCGGATCGTCTTCGGACTGTTCAGGACGCAATTCACTGCTCAAATTTTGCATGTATTCCTACAGGACCTCCGGTCCGAGGGCAGGCCTCGTACTGCTCGCCAAGCGTCCGGGACTGGCAAATCGAGGATGCCCAGTGTTAGCGCTGCAAGACAGGACACAGGGCAGAATTACACGATCGAGGAAAACTAGTCCGTTGGAAGAGCTGCGGCTGGCTTTCGCTGAGGTAACAGCAGTCCGCGGCAAAACGGAATATTAGGGGCGAAGCAGCTTAAAGACTCGGGCGGTCGGCGTCTCATGTCGTCGTCGTCGTAACCGTCGTCTGATGTCGTCACGGTACAAAAACGCCGTGGCAAGCGTTTACGCTTCAGGCTAGAAGGTAACGCCTACTAAAAAACACCGGGTGCACCGTCGTTAAAGCTCAGCTGGTACAGCTCCCTAACGCGGTAACTAAAAAAACCAAAACACCGGGGACAACTCGTTTATGCCTCGCGCTAGAACGCTTCGTGCTTTAAAGACACGAGACTTTGACAGCACAGCTGTATACCTATACTGCTTAACGGTTTCATCACCAGTGGCAAAAATGCCAAGGCACCAAGAATACACTTATACACTGCATGTTTCGCCTCTCACAAGGTTTAACGCTAGTGGAGATGGCCCGGGTTTTTTTATTCCACTGTAACTTGCGTGTAAAGAAGAAATGCATTAATAAATACTCGATAGGTATGAATAGGTCTCCGGAACTCGGCGAACATGGTGACGGCAAATTTTTCTGGATGGCGCCAATTCTAAGAACAGACTAGGCCCGTATAACGCTAAAATCGAACACATCAGATTGAAGACATCTGAAGACAGCTGGGCTCATGGTCGTGGAAGTCTCTGGCACCGCGTGAAGAAAAAATCGCCATTTACACGGGATTCTATTCACACTCGTCATTAGAGAACAGCATAAAAGTCAATTGTTATGTTCACAAGTACAGACTTCGATATTCTCGGGGTCATTCCCTTAGGAAAAAAAGGCACCGAATATACTCACATTTTGGTTGTCGTACGCGCTCTAAACATGTTCGACCACAAAACACTAAAGCATACCCAATAAAATTAGTTTAGAAAACAGAATTTCCCATTTCTATCTTCTTTTACAAATCGAATCTTTTTTGTAAGAATCAAGATACATTGTCAAGGAGTACCATCTTCCCATATGGCGTTCCCGGAGAGTTGGTCATCCATCGTCATTTGTTACATCGTCGTGGCTGATATACCAGAAATGTTTGCTCTAAATCATCTATTTATGCATAATATTGTGCATGCTGATGATGTCATAAGGGGTAACAGACTGTGGAGGCCAACAGTAGTTTGCAAATACCGCCGCGCTTGTATGCAGTCGCAGCATTCCAGTGAAGTCCTCATCCCGTCCTCATTCAAAACGCCGTACAATGCCTTGTTCGTACTTTAGTCGACGTGGGAGTTTAAAAGTTCATCCAAGCTCTACTTTTGGGGGGATCGACGAGTGGTGTATTTGGGACTGGCCTGGCGTATATTATCTTAGAATCAACAGTTCTTACTCTGAATGACAAGAATGATTAGAGTTACGAGACAACGTCGGACCTTAGAACTTCCTTATGGCGCATTCATTTCGCACTGCCTGTAAAAATAAAAGTAGCTTCCACGGGGATTTGGTGCTTCACTTATTATACATAACCTTCCATTCGCGCAAATGTATACGGGGAGCACGGCGAACGTTTTTACAATCTGCTAGGTTTTCTAAGAAAGGCTTACAGGTGACCTTTGTAACCGTATGGCTGCATTTCTGATGTATGCCAACGTTTCCTTTCCACACATGTCCTGTTGCTTCCCCTAATCTTACACTTGTCCCTCACTTCAATTTGCTTTGTGCGCCAGAATGTACAGCTTGACGATTCGTGTGACGGCGGGTGTACGTCGTGTGTGTATGACGTTCGCCTAAAGGCGGCTGTGGTTGGCGATAAAAGCCAAGAAAAAGTGTTGCTACGGTTCTTAGATTTGTCAAGCCTCTCTATCAAGGTCATGAAGGTAAAGAATGGCGGGCAAGTAAGAAAACGCATCGGCAACACACAGGATAGTTAATGTGTGGCTTTGGAGTGGAAATCGTTCGAAGCGTGTCATCTGTCCTACTGCGCACAACCGAGCGATCGACGTTTTCAACCTACCGAACGCTCTTACTCTACCGTCTCCTTCCTGAAGCGAAATAAGATAAATATTTAGAAAAGCAATGAAATAAACACTTATACTATATAAAAAAGTGAATAATGAGACAAACATTGACATGTATGAATGAGCAAAGGGAGCTCATACAAAAAAACGGACTCACGTTGACGAACGATCCTCAATTTTTTTATTTATTTTGTCCTCTATTACTTCGTCTTGTGTTATAAACGGCCAGCCTATCTCGGTTAAATTGGCAGGTAGATCAACTGCTCTAGACCGGCGATGGCACTTAGGTTGAATTCAAGACCAACGCAAATTCTGTTTTCAAGTGTGAAACTTTCTGAGAAAGCTGTACAGCTGCCCTTGGTGACGAATGACTATTATTCTAG
The DNA here is from genome assembly GCA_013339765.2 of Haemaphysalis longicornis. Taxonomy (NCBI): domain Eukaryota; kingdom Metazoa; phylum Arthropoda; class Arachnida; order Ixodida; family Ixodidae; genus Haemaphysalis; species Haemaphysalis longicornis. The sequence goes on from CM023456.1 coordinate 129,524,698, forward strand.
GTAGACGACAGGTTTCCTTCTTTACAGAAACTTACTCCATCTTTTAGCTTCTGTAGCGTGTCGGCTAACGCTTGTCCGTCGCTTTGAGATGCCGAATAATTCTCTCTCCAACTACAAACGGCCAGCTGCCTCAAAAGCTGAGCATTCAGAGCGACTGCCCTGAACGCGCGGTAGCACCTTGTTGAAACTCCGGACCGGGCCAAATTTTGACAATTTCTCAATTTTTATGACAGCTCCGGAGCTTTCTGCTGTAGCCATATTGCTGCATCTATTTCGTATGATAGCTTTACATTTGCTTAAAAAAATTCGCAGGTTCAGTAAGCTCGAGCACACGCACAGAGAAAGAGATGGTGGGAGAGGGAGCGAGAGAGAGAGAATGAACGTGTGTTGGAGCAAACGGTGGTTCGAACACGAGGAGTATCATAATTCGTTAATAAAAACAGAGCAAAGGACGGGACACGAGTGAAAGCAGAGAGAGATGGGCGCTGTCGATGTCTGTTTTCACTCGTGTCCGGTCCTTTGCGCTGCTTTTATTAGTGGATTCCTACCGACTCGCCCAGCTTCGCACTCTCGATCATATTTCAAGTCAAAAGCGTAAACAACTTACGGGATCACCTGAGCTTCCTCTTGTGATGTCGGAATGCGCGAGCACCACTTCTCGTTGAGTCGTGAAAGCATATGTGTGGGCGGACATGTTGAGGTCACCGGCAATGGGGGTTGGGGAATCGGTCATGAGCCTCTGACGGCTGCTGCCGACACCCTGAATGGTTATGGAGCAGCTTGTCATGTAGGACGTCGCAGCCGCATCGAGGCTGCGAATCGGCGAGGAATGGGTGAATCGGAGGGACGTGACCTCTCGACGGTTATTGTCTTCGTCACAGGCCAATCCACCTGATGGGTAGTGTTGGCTTGAAAGGGAATGGATTAAGAATACGGGGCCAACGCTAAGGATGACAGCCGGCACTGCCACGAATCTATGCTACACGGTAATGCTGGTGATATTCCTCAGCGCTTGCAGACAACGACAAGGAAGGTGAGGTGAACACGGTCGAGAGGGACGAAGGGGTCGTATCGCGCTAACGACCGCCGCAATAGACTACTCCTACAATCGACTACTGCTTCATGAACCAACGTTCGTAGGCGCATGTGAATTGTTAAATTGGCCGTAAGTGAACTTCTACCGACGGCTCTCATCGTCAATGGTCAATCTACCTAATTGGGTATAGAGAGGGAGAGAGAAGGAGAGATAGAGAAGGAGAGAGAGAGAAGGAGAGAAAAAAAATTAAAGCCATTTTACTCAATGTGAAAGCTCAGGGAAATTCGGGGCAGTGATTCGCCATAATGGGCTGTAGCGCCGCTATCCGCTCACTGCTACCACCCCATTGCCATTCAAATTTCCCGCCTTCGCACTGCTCGCGCGCCCCCTGCCTGAAACTGCGCCAGCGGGAGTTCTGTTCTTTTTGTACTTGTTTTTCCTCCCGCACGTGCCAGCGTTGCACTTCCACTTTTTGTCGCTTAATCGTAAAAACCGACCCGACAAGTAGGTGTACAGCGTTCCTAACTGAATGAACGCGGCGGCTGCCGGTTAATTACGCATATTTTGCCTCAACTGTACCAGCAGTTTCCTTTGCGCTAAACAACGGGGAGATGCATGATAAGCGCCAGCGGTTCACGGGTTTCGAGTGCTTATGACTATATAAACTACTTGGTTTTCGAAGCCTCTCGGTTACGCTGCGACGACGGAGCGCCGTGTGGCTGGCTCTATTTGGATCCAGTGAGCGAGCCCCGACGACAAGGCGAGCCCCTGAAGTGCTCTGCACTTGAAAGACTTTATTTTCGGTTACACTAAGACCTATTTGTATTCTTCCGCCACAACACCTATAGCCAGCTGGTCAGCGAGGGACGCAGGCGCCAACCACACTCGCCAGTTGGGAGGAGCAGGGTTAGGGTAATGAGGAGACTGTTGGGCGGCGGGACAGGAAAAAAGGACGTGCTGAGTAGGTTACTACGCCGTCACAGCCAATAGAAATTCTGGGAAGGAGTTTCGAGTGGCGTTTATAACCACTTTATTGTTATTTTTTTATTCAGTTTCTATTTTTGTTTTGTTGGTTTTGCAAGCAAAATTGCGTTTTGTTGCTCAAACTACTTATGTGGCCCATCCCAACATAAAATCCAAAGAAATAATTTATTCAGACAGGATAAGTTCTCGATAGGGATGCTCATTACTGTTGGCAAAAAACAAACCTCAAAGTAAGCGCTTTTGGGTGGTAAAACGTCTCAACATACACTGCCGGTGCGGGAAATTTTTCGAATACTGAAAGTGATCCAAAGGTATGCGGACGCTAGGCAAAAAATTCCAGCAGTCCACACCAGCGCGTAAGAATTGAAGTTAGCGAAGCTGTACGCAACCTTCATGACCATCACGACAGCTTTAAGTCCACGATTGAAGCCGATGTGCTCGTTCGATGTTGCAACGACCTGTGGTTCATCTTTGTTGGTACATGTGTTAGCTTCCTTTATTTTGTAAGCTATAATCATTGGTCATTAAACGTTGTGTGTGTATTAGCACGTTTCACCACTCACGGTTGAACCGATAGTCGGCTTCTCTTATTGACGGACGTTCCAGCTGCTGACGTGCGGTATCGGCTGGACGTTGCCGGTACCGCTCACGCACATTCGTGCGGTTGCGTTGAAAGGATTGCGTGTTTTAAGCCCACCGAGGTCTCTTGTTAGCATTCTGTGTGGTCACATGGTCAGTGTGGGCTGCCTACACTCGTTTCCGCTATCGATCCCCAGCGCGACGAGCCTCAAGGCGAGCGGCCGCCTCTTCGGCCGCGTGAACGACCCGTGGGCGACACATCCCTGCGCCCGAGGCAGCCCACTCATAAGACGCATGCCAATGACGAACGCACGGCCCTATACCGTGAGCGGAGCGATCGAGTGACGCGAGAAGGGTGATTGCGATACCGAAAGTGTTGCCATGATTACGCTGGAGTTTTTGTGGGAAATCTTCACCAATTTCTCTAAGTGTGCATGTTTCTTGGCCAATCTCTCTAAGTGGGTATGTTTGGAGGGACAAACGTGTGTCGGAGCTGTAACTAGCGAGTGACGTGAGGAGTGCGATTACGAAAATGAAAGTGTTCCCACCATTACGCTGGAGTGTTTTTTTTTTTTCGTTTTCTTGGGGGGAGGGGGCAATTTTGGCCAATCTCTAGGTGGGTACGTTTGGCGTCACAAACGTGCGCCGAGGTTTTAACTGTTCGGCGGTTGCCGCGAGGCACGAGCTCGCGGGCGCGCTCTCACGGGCGCTCTTCTTGGTTTTTCTAACAAAGTTGACAAAATTTCTAATAAAGTTCACAACAACAACAACCTGCCGGGCGGTCACCGCGAGTCACGCGTTCACGTGCGCTCACTTGGCAATTTCTTAATACAGTAGCCGACCGATTTTTCGGACTTGGGGAGAACGGAAAATAGACCGAATAAAAGAGCAGTACCAAACATCCGTGAGTCATTACTCCTATAGGACAACTGGCGGTTCCTTAGGAAATTCCGCAATATCGAGCAAGTCCGAATTTTCGGAGTTCGAAAAAACGGTTGGCTACGGTATTTTTAACTGCGGACACAAAAAATTACGATTTGTTAAAGAGCTTCGCTCCTAAAAAAGGAAGGAAATGCACACCACACACACACACACCACACACACACACACACACACACACACACCCCACACCACACACACACACACACACACACACACACACACACACACACACACACACACACACACACACACACACACACACACATGTTTCGAAAACCTATTCGGTCACGTTTTATTTATTTGTGTTTCATTGTGTTTCATTGATTTCATGGCTTTGTAATGAGAACTTTTGCATTGAAGCGAACAACATTTTAAAGCTTGATTTATTAATCAAGTGAAAACTCAATATAAACATGACACACATTCAACGACCAAGTTATCGAACACGTCATTACCGGGGTTTCGGCTGGTGCTTCGCGCTGACCACTCCGCGAAATAATTGTTGGATCCCTGTAGTTAGCGTCGTATCCCATGGTTTCGTTCTCCTGTCACTGGGAACTCTTGCTGCTTCTGACCGTACTTCTGGATCATTCCTTTCGTTCGTGGTTCCTCTACCCGTAGAGCCACGAGCCCATAGAAGGAAAGAATGCTGACGCGCCTGCATGAGACGAGGCGCATGAGAAAATCTATGATGAATCTTTGAAAGACACATACGACGAGTTCTTGGCCTCTCAGTACGCAAAAGAATGAACGGAATAGCAAAATAAAGCACGGAAAGAAAGATGTATACAGCCAGGGAACCCGGGTATAGAACGTGTGAAAGGAGTGGACTGGTTCTAATGAGTCGAACATAACGTGCGGAAGAAGACCGCGAATGAGATTTGTGGCTTGTTAGACTTGTTCCTGTTGTTCTTCCGGCTCAGAAAAGCGTACAGCTTGCTTGTAAGACCCAGGTTGTAGACATGGGGCGATGCTGCCAGTCCAGTATGTACAAGCTGATCTCTTCCGTATGTGAGGTAGCTTTTTTCAGAGGATTCTTCAACGCAGAATGCTGTACACGTTCAAAAAAAACAAGGCACCCGCATTTCTCTTTCTCGGAGCTTCAGTCGAACTTGGCGCCTTACGAAGCTGCAGCTTGGCGTTCCACACTGGGGGCCAGTCGCTGTTAGTAAGCCATCCGAAATAGCCAGCCAAGGCACTCTTATAATTCATGTCCTCCTTTATAACATTTGCAATGGCGGGTATACAAGTTCCGTGGCAAAGGATTCGTCACGGGAACGGCAGCAACGTTCATTATTAGACAAGGGTAGATTATTCGACCCCCGCTACAACGCACACATTTTTGGCGGACGTTCACTTCAAGGGAAACATCGTGTAGCGATCCGACGTATTTATGTGTGTTCGTTCTTGGCACAGAAGCGGCCGTGATCAGAAAGGGCCAAAACTTTGTTAACGATGAGGAGTTAAAACGCCCTTTGGTTAACATAATTTAAGCGAAATACCGTATCTTCGCGAGTATAACCCGCCCCTGCCTATCATCCGCACCCCACTTTCAGCCCGCCGGAAAATAAAGAAGAATCCTCGCGTATTGCCCGCACATTTGATACAGGAAAAGCTGCACCAAAGCTACTGCTCAACCAACAGATCATATACTATGCAAATAGAAAAGGCGTATTTTGGCAAGTAGAATGCACTGACTTCAAGGCGGAAAGTCAGAATTCACTAATAAAATTTAGTTGTAAGAGTGCGCTCGTCCTTGTTTTTTCTTCCTTGCCCTTGTATGTTTTGCCCAATCGTTGCCATGGAAGGCATTAGTCAGTGTTACTGCGTAGAAGCTTCACGCAGCAACGCCCATTGCCGTGAAGCTGCACTAAAGGGAAAGAACCCCGTGTATTATCCGCACCCCTTCTTTGCCACTGAACTTTTCGCACTTTTGGTGCGGGTTATACGCGCGAAAACACGGTATGCATCTTGATCCAGCGAATGAACACCCATATGACCACAGCACTGCATCCCATCCTTTCATCTTAAAAGAAAACATGCGCGTTTCTTTTGAGTAGCTATAGTTATTTCACCGTCTATTTGCATGCATATAGAGTTTGCGAACGCAGGGTAGCATGCTCCTTTTAATTTTTACGACACGATCGCGTTGCTGCCAGCACCGAATCTCAGACACTTCCCGTAGCACTTGCGGCCCTCCGCCGACCGATCTGCCGGAAATCCCCTCCGTGGCCATCAGTATGCGAAACACGGCGAAGTTCGGCTGACCTGGTCTTGTCGACCGCCCTGCTTACGGAGCTGTTTGTCTGACGTCACCGAAGCGTTCGCGAAACGGCCGTGGCAGGAGGAAAAAACATTCCGGTCTTTCTTATTTTCAATAGCGATGCAAGGAGTTCGAGGTTGGTATAAACAGGGTTTCTTAACTTTCGCGCGGCGCACGTACGCGCTGTTTTCCTTTTATTGTTTCTCGAGCAGTAAGGAAAACATAAACAGCTTGCTAGAAGGCCGTCGGGGCTTGGTAAAGCGAGGACTCGAACGATCAGGAATGTATGCCTGAAGCTACGGATGCCTGTACTCTCTCATTATGGCTGTATCGCCTTGGGCTATGATGACTTTACGTGTATTAACACCTGAAATTACCAAGAAGCTGTCATAATTTCACCAACATTTTCAAGAAAAACAGCCCACACATCGGTTTTCTTTTGCTATTGGTATACCTCGACACATTCTTTTATCATGACGCTTTATCGTCAAATGTTAGCAATAAAAAACCACTTTAAGCTATTTTTTTATCACTGAGGCATTTCATAAATACTGAAGGTCATGATTATACGTAATATGAATATTGATGAAGAAAGACAAGGACGCCGGCCACAAGTTAGTTGACTTAAAAGGAAATTAACGTTTCGGCTCCCATATGGATGCCTTGGTCACAATAAAGTTTATATAGATAAAAATAAAAAAATAATAAAAAACACGATTCTATTGTGACCAAGGCTTCCGTGTGGGAGCCCAAACGTTAATTTCCTTTCAAGTCAACTAACTTGTGGTCGGCGTCCTTGTCTTTCTTCATCAAAATGCATCCCGACCAGACGGGCTTCCGTCACACCCTCGACTTCAAGTAATATGAACATTTAGCGCGTTATTAGAAATTGCGCTGTCTCAATTGTGTTGCAGTGTAGCTCTCTCCTTCGCATTTCGTTTAACGACCCGTAGTTGAAAGCATGGTGGCTTTATGCAACCAACAAACTGGCAGCGTATCCACAAGCAAAATGTACTCTAAGCAAACGGAAAAATAAACGGTAACTTGATCGAGTACATCTCGTGTTTTCGAGAAGCCTTTCGTAAATGTTGTCATTACTCCGATCCCAATAATTGTTCGCGGTAAATGAAAACTTCTAAATTTCGAAAAGATGCCTTCATTTGATTTGACTGCGTGTGCACAAACTCAGCCCCGAAATTTGATGGAAGATCGTTCGGTTCCACGCAAACGCTTATACGTATCATCACTTGGACATGCATTTTGATGAACTCGCCATCAAGGGACAGGCTGTCACGACCAGTAGGCTCTCAGGCAGATAACCAAGGTTTCTTATAGAGTTTTCGTTGTGCGACCCTCGTCGACCTCGTCTACGTTTGCCCCGCCCTCTTTTTGTCTGCGTTTCAAGCGCTGGCGTGTCTAGTTTCCCTCCAGATCCTTGGGGCGGCGTTCCCGTCGTCACAGCTTGCCTTTCTCCCTTATCAATGTCACTTGGCTTCTTCGACGATTAGTCTTAGCCGGCTTTCAGAAAGGCCCGCTAACGATTCGTCCTGTATAAAGTCTGGAACCAATATGCACTCGCAACTACACGGTAGAGGCTTCAGGTGACGCTGAATCGCTCTTTTCTGCGACAGGCTTAGAGTTTCATACAATAACAACTAGAGAGGAATCTGGTGCTGGGGTCGTCCGCCGTGGTGGGCGTGATGGGTAGTTCTGGATTCGGATTGGCACTCGATGGCTTGCGGAGGTTATTATGGATTGAGTCGCGCAGCCAGTTTCGTTTTGGTTTTGGACTTGCATGAACGCATTCGCCCTTGTTGGAAGAAGCGTTCAAAAATACATTTCTCCTTGAACTGAATGCCGCACGCGCACTGACGCTGCCCTGAGTGGAATTTTTTTTATAACCAGAGTTGCGAATCGGGTGGGCTATCAATTCACTGCCGGCACAGCGAGCACGAAACCACAAATGACGACACTGTATGCGGTGAAGTTGCCTGCGAATTAGGAGTTGCGGCACTGTTTATTTGGCAGAGCAATGCATTTTCGAAGCTAACGACGGTTTCCAGCTGCTTGGAACAGCCCCACTTTTCGTGCGAACGCCGGCTCCTACGGCGTAGGCCAGCAGTACCGGCGGCTGAAAGGGACGCAGCTTGATGAATGTCACTAATTCAGGCTAGAATATCTTCTTGAAAGTTAATCGGTTTCTTTTGAGGAGCACAAAACTTTTCTTTATATTAAAAACTACCAGCGCTGAAACTTTTACAAGTAGTTTTTAAAGAAGTACGCGTTCCGCTGTAGTTGGCGCCAAATGGCAAACCTGTTCCGCAAACCTCCTCGACTCCGCATCTGGGTTTTATTTAAATGCAGCGTTTTATTTCGTACAGAACGACTTTTTTTGTCATGTGCTTTCTTGTTGGCTCTGTAATTTGTAAACAGCGAACGGGGTAATAAGAGTTGTTTTACCAAAGACACAATTTGCGCACCCACAGGCCTGCTTCGATCCTACGCAATCCGGTTCCAGAACTACCCACCATTCCCATCGAAGTGTAAGCGCCACTTCGGAGTTTGCGTTGACACTAGCGCCAGTTACCTGTCTAGTTATTTTTGTATGAAACTCTATGGCGACAGGTACATCCTGGTGTTCTTTACACTCCTCGTCATCGGTTTGGATTTTCGGTTCTATCTTGTTGCTGGCGTGGTTCGTGGCCCAAGTCGCGATGAACCAACGTGGTCATGCACCAGCACCCTAGAATAGTTGTACTTTCGGTGGACCTCCTGGTCTCACTCTATGCTGAGTCGAGGTAGCGGACGTGCTGATACGCACGTGAAAGGCGGTGGAATGCGTTTTCGCTTCGTTTTGTCGCCTTTACATACGTGATCGTCAACGTATCTGGCTTCTGCATCGGCGGACTATTGGTTAACAGCCGAGAGCTCCGCATGCTTAGATATGCGCCTTACGTTGATGATATAGAAAAGATAAGCTGTTTGTCGGCACTGGCGATCCATTTGGGCAGGCCAACTCGAGAGGTTGATGCGCTCGAGCCGACGAGGAGTAGTCTGGATGTGCTATAAGTGCCGTTGGCGGTAACTTTCATGCTGGGCTTTTGCAGATTTTTCAAGGTCGCGCGCAGCTGAATAGGGCCCCTCAAGAGAGAGAGAGAGAGGAGAGAGAACTTTATTCTGCCTCAGTTGGGTCAACGACAAGTGATGACCAGCGCTTGGAGGGCGCCGGTGACCTGGGCTTCTCGTTCAGCGAGTCTTTGCTGGACCCGCGGATCCGAGCTGCCTTACGCCGCCTCCCAGTTCTCTACACAAGAGATGAGAGGGGATTGCCAAATGATATGAGCAACTGTTTGGTGGGCTCCACAGTCGGGGCATTGGAGAGAGGGGAATCATTTTCGGGTATTTCAAGGCATCGTAGTAATCGTGTTCCAAATCGCTTCCTTCGAGTACCTCATATCGTTTCGTTCTGGCCATTGCGTTTCGCTTCCTCCCGTTTGAGCTTGTTGATTTCCACCAGCAAGTCGGACGGAGACAGTGAAGGTGCCTGTCGGAGCTCGTTCGCTGCCTTTAACAGCCTCGCAACGGCACAGCGGAGAACTTTCAGCAACGATTGCAGAGCGCCCAGGTCTTCGCCAGCTTGGTACCCTTGAGACGTACGGTTGACCCGATGGGCGTGGTGCCCTGGACGTGACGTTGCTTCTTTAGGTCAGGCTGAAGGTTCGGGCCGGTCGTATGTGTGCGTTCAGGGCCAGCCATGGCGGTATCCGGCTGAGGGGTGGGCTAGTCAGTCGGAACAGCGCTATGAACATGGGGGTTCTGTCAACTTCACGCTGAAGGTGGCGTGGGGGGTCTGTCTGGTCGCATACGGTCATCTTCCCTGGTTTCACGGCACCGAAATATACCTTCGAAAAAACCGCTCAAGGGAGACCGGATCTTTGGCTGCCCGAAAACGGGGGGAGAAATTTAATGACGCGGGTGATGATGATGATATCCGGCGCGTACTTAACGGAAGATTCAACACCCCTACCTCCTATGCCCATTTTCCACTTCGTTTTTCTGGTGTCATCCTTCCCAAACTAAAATTATTTCTCTCTCTTGCTTTCCCTTCCTCTCTCCCTCTCTATCTCTCTCTCTTTTTATCTAATGGGGCGAATTAATTTTTATTCGAAACAGTCAATCCAACGTGCATTGTAATATAACAAACATGAAACCTAACTTATGTACTTTGTCGTGCCTCAAACGGTCTCAAGGTGTCTTCCGCCGTACCAAGCAATAATGCCATGAATCTACCGTGAAACCAGCCCTTGCAGTTGGGAAAATCTTGTGTCTCACTCGAATGTGATAATCTGATACATCGGTTTTGTGGTAAAAAAAAGCGCGTATAAACACATTCTTTGGTAAAATTTCCGAATAACCGATAGGTCGCTAAATGCGAAAATAGGTTCCCTGATTCAAAAGTGTCCACATGATCATAGAAGGAAAGCTGCGATTCCAACTGCAGGTTGAAGAGCGACATCTCTCAGCCCTGGTAGCAGTAGTCGGCCGACACACGTTCAGTGTTGCGAGGCAGCGTATACTGGCCAAAGTTCTGCGCCAATGAAAAGGACGATGATTGTTACGGCCCTTGCATCTAATTCTTAGGAATTAGATGCATAAACCGAAACAATCATCGTCCTACACAAGGCCGACGACACGCTTCTGTCGCCTACCTATGCTCCGAATACTAATCCTGCTCTGATGCAGATACACCGACGCTTCATCTTAACCTACGAGCACAGTTCATGTACTGACGGTGGTGGTTGACTGAAAGGGCAGCCTTCTCTCTTCGCTCATTTTCAAGACAGCTAACATCCACGCCGCCAAGAAGGCTTCCATTCCCCTGGCCTCCCACACTGACCTCGAATACATCACGATCCTAGATGATTCGCAATCAAAATGTCGCCGCAACCAAATGGGCCGTGTCGCTCTGTTGCCCTCAATTTCCTTACGCAACGACCCATCATGCCCGAAATTCGCGTTGTGTGGACTCCGGGTCACCCATGCCCCCAGGGGATGAGGTAGCTCACGCCTCTGCCCGCGCACTCATATTCCAGGCATATTCCAACAGGGAGGGGCAAAGACGAACTTTGCCCCTCCCTCGTCTCAAGCTATAGGCAAGAATCACAAAACAGTGCTTCGAAAAATTTAGGCAGATACCTTTTTCCCCATGCCATGACATTTACATATTCCTGTTCTCCTCAACATGGACGTTTTGCCCATCTACCTGCAACTCTTTTCCTTTCCTTTCCCATGTACCCCATCAACAGCAATGATATAAAATAAATTAGGGAAAAACATCCCCTCCAGCGAAGCTATGGCAGGTTTCAAGTCAATAAAAATAAACAGGGGTAATCACCCAAAACGTAGTGTACAGATTTAGATTTAGATTGATTAAAGCCAATTATTTGATGACTTCACCAAATACCGTATACAGTGTACAGTACAGTTTACACCATACCATACCATATGCTGTAGGAGTACTCCCCACACCAAATTTGCCTCTAACCAGCTCACTCCCTTCGTCTCCCCCCCCCCCCCCCCCCCCCCCCCCCCCGCCACCCCTACCAGGAGGATCAGCTTCCGCTGATCTCCCGGACGTAGCTGGGTGCACGTTCCCAGGACGTCCTAAAGTGAGGACGGCCCCCGCGCGAGTGAATGGGTTCAACATCTTCCATTTTGCTAAAGATAAACGTTCATTTCTCTTTCTTGCTGTTCACGCGTCGGCAAAGACGACGACTGCGACAACGGCGTCGACGATGACGACGACGGCAATGCAATGAACGTTTTGTCTACTGAGTGCCAGGGCGTCGACGAAGAAGCCAATAATGATTATTATTTCGTTTGTAAGCGTTGAGAGAGACAGGCAGCTACACCGTGATCTCACGAAGACTTTGCCTAAAACACCCGCTCTGAGAAAATATTAAAAATACTCTGTAAGGTATGCGAATTTCTGACAGCGTGATGCACAACGGCAGGTTCAGGGCCCAACATGCTGACAAGTGCATGAGGCTAAATCCTCGGTTCGACAACACCGAAAATTTCTTTTCAAACGCTTAGTAAGGAACCGTCGGGTACCTAACGTAGAAACGATACTTGTTTGACCGCTGGGTCAAGGCCGACTCGGGGAATCCCAGAACGGGTATCTCTTCGAACTACCTTATTCAAGTACAGTCGCAGAGCTTGTGTGGTGTCCTCCCACGTACGGGCTGCCCGCTTGCCGTACTACTTATCCCTTTCTCAATCTTTCACGTCGAACGAACTCTTCGTCCCACACTCCGCCTCTCTCTCATTCGCTGTGCTCTGCTCTCTCTTGTCTGGAGACCACGCTGAATGGTTTCAGTGGAAAGCGCTGCTGGCCCAACGATGTGGATTTCGCTTCTGTCTGTCTGAACCCTCATTTCATTGGGAAAAAAATGGCTGCGTCAACCACAAAATACTGCAACAAAGAAGCGTCTACTCTTGCTTATAAATATAAGCATTGTCCTATAAACCGCCACCGATATTTCCAATGTTGTCGATTTCTGCAAATAAACGTTTATACTACTACTACTACTACTACAATTGTCGCTATGTAACTTTGCTGAGATTCACAGTACGCACACAGGATTTTGAGTACGTGGACAGATTTCTTGTGGTCAGCGTTCCTAGGCCGGTTTATTTAGACAATTGATTGATTGATTGATTGATTTGATTGATTGATTGATTGATTGATTGATTGATTGATTGAGTGATATGATTTGATGATTGAGTGAGTATGGTGGATTGGATGAGTGAGTGAGTGAGTGAGTGAGTGAGTGAGTGAGTGAGTGAGTGAGTGAGTGAGTGAACTGGCTATGTTTACTAAGCGTTTTGCAAGCCTCTGAGGGTGTATGCCACGGTCGGCAATCCCATTGCAGAGTACATCAAAGCTTGTGTGGCGTATCTTGTCACCCTTCCCTCTTTGTTTGTTTTCGTTCTCTCCGTTACTTCGACTTGCGAGTCGCCCTTGCGGGCCTTGGTTTGGGGTTAATGTTTGTCAGGCCTACCGTCAAAAGGACCATGACGCCAAAATAATAGTTCGGTTCATTACAGAGGACGCTTGGTCCCTATGAGAGCAGCAGCAATTTTATCGCGAACTTCAAATAGCCTGTATTCAATAGCGAGACACGCATGCAGGCAACCATGTGAGTGCGCCGTCACTGGTTACGTCGGGCTCCGCGGTATGGCGGTACTTGTCCGTGCTAAGCACATGATGTGAGTTGGAGTTCCAAACTCTAGCCCGCTGAACGCAAAGTAATGCCTCGACTGCAATGTGAGTGCGATTAACAACAACTCTGTTGACACCACCGTTGAGAATCGGGTTGGAATGGAGCTGACGACGCACGCCGGTGTTATTTTCTTCGGCTGCGGACGCAGTGGCCCAAGCCGCGCCATGTCTGTGGCACTTCGGCCATGTCCGTGGCCATTTCAGTGTTTCCAAGCGACCAAATTGACAGCTAAACATTTCAATGAATACCCCCTATAGATATTCGAGATATCAAAGAAAACATGAGAGGCTGTGGCGACTTTTCACCCACTTCCCAGCAAGTTTTCTCTAACGTCACCGAATTCTGTTCGTGCGATTGGGGGCCGCTGATCGACCCGAACCACCGTCAAAAAACATCACTGGGAGATTGCCGTGGGGTCGTGTCGGTGTAGTTAACACGCGGCAGTTAACGCGCAGCTAACACACAGATAACTATCTTTTAGTTATTGCTTATATCACGTCATTCTTGCCCATAGTACACAATTGAGCGCGCCAAATATTAGCATTTTCCAACATTTACTGCGTTTTTAACAGCGCACTCTTCAAGCGGGTATTCTTTACTGTAACATGATGTGAATGGAGGAAAAATGGTTTTCACCCTCCTGCTACTATGGCAGACTTCTTAGGTTTCATGCTGACGGTGTGACTGCATATAGTTGCGGCCGTTTCGCGTATAATTACAGGCTTGCAGCAACTGGCCTATCTGAAACATTTGAAGGACCAATATCTCACTGTCAATATTTCAACAAGAACTTACGCGGTGTACTTTTGAGCTTTGGAGGCACAGTCGTCATTGGCTGGCTTTTTTGGGAGCCACCTTAAACATGCGTTTATTATGGTCTGTGCAACCTACTACGCACAAAATATTATACTACACGGCCCCGGTGCTTTCATTATAGAGTAACAACGTTTCTCATATTATGGCATCACGCTTTCCTGCAGGCGAAGCCGGCAATTCGGAGGGGCGCAAAACCACGGCTCCTCCCGCTCGGCTACCGGAAGAAAGTACGAGCTCGATGATGGACGAAGAAATTGTAAGTACGCTGAAGTAAGCTCGAGCGAATGCCCGAGCGCTGAAGTTTACTGCTTCTGACACGAAATTTGGCATCTCATTAGTATTGCTGCGGCCTTTCGAGCATTGTCCTCCATCATAAAGTAGAAGTAGCCATTTGCAAATATCACACCAGGGGCGGTATTCCCGTGTTTTGTCCCTTTTGAGTCCATTTCAAAAGTGTCCCTTTTGAGCGAGCCCTGATTGGCTAAAAGCAAACAACCGGATGTGACGTAACCCAAGCCCGGCGGACCTACTGCGTTTGACCGCGGCTTCTTCGAACAGGCGATTTGAATTTCAAACAGACGGTTTTTGGAAGCAGTCATGAATGCGCCGATTATCGCCTTGTTGTTGGCTCGCCGGCGGAACAAGCGGTCGAGAAGCAATGCAGACGCGTTAGATATGCCCCGAAAAGCATTCCGCCACCATTTCCGCCTCTCAAAGAGGACCGTGCGGTGGCTGTGCGACGAGCTCCGGACGAACTTGGTCGGCGGACACACGGGCTCAGCGCCGAGGAGAAAGTGTTATGCGCCGTTCCTTTCTTCGGTGCCGTTGGCTCTCAATCAGGGAACGGTAACGAAGAAATGATATCGCAGTCGCAGCCCTCCGTGGGCCTGTTCATCTACGCCACCGCCATCACGCAGTGAAATAAACGATCTTCTGGGATCTAGCTAACGGTCAGCAGGTGCAGTGGAATAAACGATCGTCTCCAAGCTTGATATCCATTGAGTAGACGACCAAAATTACACGAGCACTCGGCATGACATTTATAACCTTTTTATTGGTACTTTACGCGCACACATACCAGCTTAACGTTCGTAGACTTCACGCGCATCAGGTACGTCATTA